>CAWUPB010000913.1:28697500-29921362 GCA_963924115.1 Dovyalis caffra | reverse complement strand
CAACTAGAGCCAAGAAGTAAGTGCTGCGTAAAAATAGCAACGGGAGTAGTAGCTATAGAAACTACATAAACCCGTAGGTCCGAGAGGCAAGTCCAACAAGCTAGATTCATCTTAGCAAGTAGACCATATGCATCCCAAAACCCAAAGGAGTTGAGCACCAAGAGACCACTACCAGACCTTAGCCAAAAAGCAAGCGCTAGTAGGAACGGCGAGTTATAGAAACAACCAAAGCCGAAGCAAGAGCCGGCAGATACGAGCAGTATTAGAAGCTCTTTAGAAACGAGAGGTTAGCCGAGCAACCATAGTAAGCCGAGCCTCTGCGGCCATTTGACTAGATGCATCCCGGAACCCAAAGAAGGTTAACACCGAGCAGACCTTAAACCAAAATACTAGCGACGAACGATAAGCTCGGAACATACCCGTGAGACGCCGAGTCGAGTAAGGACCCATTAGCGCAACCCATTAGCCAACATTCAAAATGGTATGATCTTTCTCATGAAAGTGAAATATCATGAAGAATAAAATTTGGAACTTCCCGAAGACAAACTCCACGACATATGGGGTACCATTAAAAATTCTCTTATTCCTTTCTTCTCAACTTAAGTATGCTATGATTCCTAGAGAGACTCTATGCATACGAGCTTCCAAATTATTCCTTGGGATAAAGAGGCCTCTAATGACACTTGCTAGTGTAGACATGGTTCCGTTAATTCGTAACCAATGCCGAACCTTAGCCCACAACCGGCCATCCAAAGACATTCAAAGAATAGATGGCGATGCGATTCTATAGTAATCCTACAAAGAGCACACTTGGGATCATCCAGGACAAAGCGAAGGTGGTCAATAGTTTTTAGCTTACCTTTAACCGTTAGCCATAACGCAAATACATGCCTCGGTAGAGCCCAATGTTCCCGGACTCCTTGGGTCCAATTGACTAACTCACTCTTAGGCCTAAGATTATCATAAGCGTTGCAAGTAAATTAGCCTTGTCTCTAATTTCCTAGCATTACAACTATCCGAGTTTGATCTCTAAATTTTCCAACAAGCCGATCACGTGTAGATACAATTGCTTTCCACAAGGGTGAAGCGAGTCTTGGGAGCTTGAACATCCCACACCATTTGGTCGTGTAAGTAGAACTAGTGTGTACCCATTGAATCCAAATTGAGTCGGCTTTAAGATGGATGTCCTAAAGTTACTTGGCAAGGAAACAAGAATTTAGGGTTTTGAGATCCCATAAGCCCGGACCCCTTTCCTTGTTAGAGCAGCAAAGCTGCTTCCAAGCAACTAACGCCGAGTGGCTTTTACTCACATCCCTAGTCCAAAGGAAATTCCTGTATATACGAGTGATACTAGAGAGGACATTAGCCGAGATAGGTAATATGGCCAACCAAAATTGAATTATACCGACCAAAATAGATCTCGAAGCTCTAGCCTTCTAGCATACGAGAGATGTTTTCCCATCTAAAATTATACGATCGATTCTAAGCTTTGCAGCAGAGGAGAGAATTGACTAGCCAAAAGCCCGTGAGGGCTTAGAGGAACCCCGGATATCCGAAAGGAAATGTACCCTCGGTGAACCCAATATCCTATAGGAGGGCTTACTTCGAGTTATTGCTAACCCCCTCAAAATAAATAAAAGATTTAGCTACGTTGATGGCTAGCCCATAAGTTCAACCGAAAAGACTTAGCTATTAAGTCAAGCACTCGCACCGATGCTCTATCTCCTCTACAAAGAAGCATAAAATCATCAACAAAAGCAATGTGACTAATCCGTTGAACCCCACATTGTGGATGAAACTTGGAATCGGCTCAAGTAGATGATAGCGTAAGCATACGAGAAAAGTATTCCATGCGAGGCTATGAAGAGATAGGGGGAAAGAGGATAATCCTATTGGATACCACTTTTGCCTAGAAAGAAACCAAACAGATTATCGTTAACAACGAATAGAGTGGGAGGAAGATTCCACACATGTCATGACCGGATGAACAAAGGTAGGTGGGAAGCCAAGCTCGTAAACGGAGTTTCTCAAGAAGGGCCACTACACTCGAATCAAATGCTTTCTTGAAATTGATCTTCAAAAGACATAGTGGGGAAGCTCGCTTCCGACCATACTCGTCGAAGAAGCTCCTGAAGCAAGTGAATGTTATCCAACATCTTCCTCCCACCCAAGAAAGCATTCTACATGGGGCTTATAATCTCAAGCAATGTTTGGTCTAATCTGGAAGAGATAAGCTTAGAGATGACTTTATACACAATGTTGCGGTAGGATATCGATCCGAAATCGATCGGAGAGGAAGCATTTGTTGACTTAGGAATTAAGGCAATGACATAATGATTATCTATTTAACAAGGATACCGGAGGTGAAGAAGTCCTTCATTGTTGCACAAAAATCTATACCCATAATATCCCAAGTGCACTCGAAAAAGAAGAAGAATACTCATTCGGCCCGGGGCTTTATCATTACCAATCCCAAACAGAGTTGCCTTGGTGTGCTCATTGGTAACGAGGGCTAGCAACAACTCAAAAGCACTAGCATCAAGACAAGGCCCACTAGCAACAACCGCTGCATCAAGAGGAAGAGTGACCCTAGATGAACCAAGTCGATTCTTAAAGTAGTCAACAAAAATTCCTCCCACACCTTGAAAAGAGGTGGTATACCGCCCATCACCGCCCCGTATGGCTACAATAAAATTTCTCTTGTGGCTTTGGCTAATGAGAGTGTGGAAAAACCAACTCGCCTCTATCCTTGTCCTCGAGGAACTTGCATTTGAGTTTACGTGCAAAGTACATCTTCTCCGTCGACTTGAGATTAACCAAAGTTAGTCTTAAAAGCATCTCTTGCTCGAGAAGAAGGGTGTTATCTATATCATTATGAAGGGCTTGCTACTAATGGTCAAGTTCCTCCATCGCTCGAGCAACCCTTTCGAGATGTGGTCGAAGCGAAGATTATTCGGTTTAAAGGCCCTTTCGAAGCTTCCACTTCGGCATAAGATATACATACAACTTCCTCCGCAGTCACAATGCCAATGTTATAAGACCATCCGAAGAAAGCATTCATGATTAGCCCACATATTGAAAAATTTAAAGCATTTTCGGCTCGAAGAAGGCTGGCTATCCAACTTCACCGAGGCTTGAGCATGGTTCGAGAAAGCTCTTGGTGGCCTAAAATGAGCAAAAGCAGTACGTCGAAGCGTAGACCAATGTGGGTTGACTAAAACTCTATCTATCTTTATCCAAACACTCCCATTGGTCCATGTAAAGTGACTACCCGTGTAGATAAGATCGGTAAGACCAAGATCCAAGCAGCAAGTATGAAATTCCGAGGTCTCATATCTAGATACTCGTAACACCATTGTGTTTGTCATCCTATAAGAGGATCGAGTTAAAATCCCCAAGGATGAGCCAAGGGTTATGGGGGTTCCATCGACGAAGGCTATCCCATATCTCCCTTCGTTGAATAAGAGTATTATATCCATGTACAAAAGTGGTAGTAAATCCCATTTGGTGGATAAGGCTATTGATTTTAACATGCGGCCACTTGGCGAAACGACTAGTAAATCAACCGAAACAAGAAGTTGGATTCTAAAAAAGAGCAAAAGGGCATTGGAGGCCATAGTCGCATTAGAGATAAACCTCCACTACTTGAACCAAAACTCGTGTATTTGCGTGAGCTTAGAAAGCTTAGAAAGGCTAAGCTTGGTTTCAACAAAAGCACAAACATCTATCTTCTTCTTTCTCATAAGGCCAGCAACCTCATGCCGCTTTAGGGGACTATTTAGACCCCTAACATTCTAACTGGAAATTAATATATAGTAGCAGAGGTGCTAGGAACCCCTTAGCATCCCTTTTAGTGCCCATACTTCGACTTCGAGTGGTCATCCGTAAAGAGCTTTCGAGTAAAGACATTGGCGGCTTGCTCCGTGCTAATGACCATGGCTTGTCATATCCACCCTAGCTTCATTGGCAATATCTAGAACACCAGCTACACGGCCTCTACAACCCACATCGACACTCTAGTTGGGGCCGACCCCATACTAGTTTGACCGAGCTTCAACGACCTTTCCTTTCCTTTTCCGAGCCGTCATTTCTAGGTCTAGAACCACAGGAGTAGCTCTGCCTAGATTAAGCTTATCAATTTTATTGAGTCTAAGCGAAGTATTCGTCCAAGTTCGAGCTTGAAAGGGCCGCCAAGTCCGAGCTTCGACTTGGACTCCATCCGTCACACATTCCCCGAAGTAGCGAGTGACCTCCAAACACATAGGGTTAAGTGAATTAGCCATCGGCAAAATCATGGGGGTCCTAGCGACGAACATCGAGTTCTAACCTACGAAATACACTCAACTCCGGCCTAATGCTGGATGCTCGCCCCGATTACTAACCACGACAATGGTCCGATTCACTACGATGAGGTCGCTTACCACAAGAAGTAGTGGAGTGCCCTAAAACTTGATGAATCTTATAATGAGTAGGTAGAGTTTCATACACAACGAGGCTAATGAAGATCAAAACCATTGGGAAGCCTAATGTTTACCATTCTCGATAGTTCTTGCATGATATTTAGCTCAACCAAAACTCTAGCATAAGAAATCCTATCAATGGAGGCGATCAATCTATCACACCTGAATGGGTTTACCAAGTAAGCTAGCTATTTTTGAGAGGCACGGATTCGATCAACATTTAAGGGGGATGTTAGGAAATTTCACCCAAATTGGCACCATCGACATCTCCTCACTGGAAAAATCAAAGAACTCCGGCATAGGTCTCGATAGCAAAGGCCGACCAAATATCAAGTATGGGTCGCAATGTAACATAGATAATTTGGCCTCCTCCGAGGAAAATTTGTAAACCAACCAACTCTGAGTCATGTATAGATAATGTAGCTTCATATTTCCATGTGTTAGCAATAATCCCCTATAGGGCCCTAAATCTTGGAGATTTTCCAACAACATACCTAACCAAACAAGACTTCCATACTTCACATTTTGGGTCATCATCAAGCAATATACAATTTTTAGTATCGGTTATAGTAGAAACGTTAGTGAGCTTTGGACATGATTCAAGCACTACGATTATTAGCAAATTAGTTTCTCCATTTGCTAGCGAGAGGGTTCGAGTTACCCGAAATGGCGGTAGGTTGAGAACTAGGCATGTTGCTCAAGTAAGGACGAGCCGTTCCGGTAGGAGGAGTGGCGGTAGCACTCGGACCCAATTCGAGGCGGAACATTAGGAATATACCCACTAGTCGGTTGAGGAAGAAGCAAAGCTAAAGCGGAATGCACACCGATAATGAGCAGTGTCTCATCGGTAGTAGAGAAGTAGGAGGTGTCCCGAAGAATTTGGACCATGAGACCAGCTCCCCATCCGAATCCGATGAATTGACTTCGCCTCAATAGAATCTACTCCTTCCGAACAATCCTCAACCTCCACATAATCACATGCGGGAGCTAGGTCATAGGAATGGTTAGGGGAGGACTCGTTGGAAGTGCCAATTTCACCGGCTAGGGTTGGGCCCAAATGGTGAGAGGGCGGAACCGGATCATTCAAAGGATGAGCGAGAGGGCACAAGAGCTTCTAGTGGCTATGTTGGAGCCACGGATTCTCGACCTACAGCAGATCGTGAGGGTTAAGAAATAGATTTTTTTTCCATGAGGGAAAAGGTGGGTGGGTCGATGATAGAGAAAAGAGAGAAACGATTTTTTTTCCATTAGGGAAAAGGTGGGTGGGTCGATGATAGAGAAAAGAAGAGAATGGTAGGGAAGAGAAGGGAAGGTGAATATGGAGAGAGGAGAGACGAGGGAAAAAGCTAGAATATGGTGAAGGTGTGAAAGGAAGAGCAACCCGAACAAGTAGCAAACCCTACCATGAGGGAAAGATCTCCATAGGAGGAGGAGAACGTCTCTCTCTACATTCTCACTCTAAGGCATGCACTACTAAGAGCTCTTTCTTAGTTCATCGTCCATTCTTGATAATACTACAACTTAGGATATTTAATGATATCATTTAAGTACATTAATATTTGTCTCATATCTTTCGATCAATCATTAATGTAATGTATATCATATGGACTTCTATATAATTCTATCAAAATATAAATAACAAAAATTAATAGAAAGACTTCTTTTATTAAAAAAAAGAAAGAATGCATTATTACAATAAGTCAAACCATCCAAACAAGGTTGGATTTTGAGCACCTACCCTAATAAAAGAGAGGGAGAGAAAGGGAGAAAAAGGGGGAGAGAGGAAAAGAGGGAGATAGGGGGAGAGAGGGAGAGGATAGAGAGAGGGAGAGAGAGTGAGCGAGAGAGGGAGAGAGAGTGAGCGAGAGAGGGGGAGAGAGTGTGCGGGAGAGAAAGAGAGAGAGGGAAAGAGAGAGAAAAAGAGAGGAAGGGGGAGACAGGAGGGAGAGAGGGAGAGATAGATAGAGGGAAAAGGAGAGTGAGGAAGATAAGGGGAAAGAGGGACAGAGAGATAGGGAGAAGAAAAAAGAGAAAGGAAAAAAGGGAGAGGAGGAAAGAGGGAGAGAGAAAGAAAGAGAGAGAGGGAGGGAGAGGAAGAGAAAGTAAGGGAGAGAGGGAGAGGAAGAAAGAGGGAGAAAGAGAGAGAGAGAGTAAGGGTGAGAGTGAGAGAGAAAGTATGAGAGAAAGAGAGAGAGAGAAGGGAAGAGTGAGGGAGGGAGGGAGAAAGAGAGAAATAGGAGAGAGAGGGGAAGAGAGATAGATAAAGAGAGAGAGGGAGAGGGAAAGGGAGAGAGATAAAGGGGCGAGAGAGAGAGGGAAAGGGAGAGAGAGGAAGGGAGCATGAGAGGGATGGAGAGGGAAAAAGAGGGAGGAGAGAGGGGTGTGAGATAGAGAGGTAGAGAGAGGAAAGAAGGGGGAGAGAGATAAAGAGAAGGGGAGGGAGAAAGGGAGAGATGGAGAGAGAATGAGAGAGAGGAAGAGGGGGAGAAATCGAGAAAAAAAGGAAAGAGAGAAAGAGGGAGAGGAAGAGGGAGAGGGATAGATAGAGAAAGAGAGAGTTAGAGAGAGTTGGAGAGAGATAGAGTGAGAGAGAGGGAGATCGAAAGAGGGAGAGAGAGATAGAAGGAGAGAGATAGAGGGGGAAAGAGAGAGGGAAAGTGGGAGAAGGATAAGATGAGAATAAGAGAGTGTGGGAGAGGGAGAGGGAGGGAGAGAGGGTGGGAAAGAGGGAGAGAGGGAGTGAGAGAGGGAGAGAGGGAGTGAGAGAGGGAGAGAGGGAGGGAGGGAGGGTGAGGAAAAGAGAGGTAAATGGAGAGAGGGTTAGACGGAGGAAGAGAGAGGAAAAGAGGAAGAGAGAGATAAGTAGATAGAGAGAGGGAGAAAGGAAGGGAGATAGGGATAGAGAAGGAGAGAAAGAGAAAGGAAGGGAGATAGAGAGGATGAGAGTGGGGATAAAGAGGGAGAGAGAGGGAAAGGGTAAGAGGGAGAGAGAGGGAGAAAGGGAGAGTGAGAGAGAGAGAGAGGGGTTGAGAGAGAAAGGGAGAGTGAGGGAGAGGAGGGAGGGAAAGAGAGAGAAAGAGCGAGGGATAAGAAGGAGAAAGGGATGGAGGGAGTGAGAGAGAGGAGAGAGAGTGAAAAGGAAAGGGAGAGGGATAGAAATTGAGGGAAAGAGAAGAAAAGAGAAAGGGAAAGAGGAAGAGAGAGGGAGAACGAGAAGGAACGAGGGAGGGTGAGAGGGAGAGAGAGAAAGAGGGAGAGAGGAGGATAGAGAGAGAGGGAGATTGGAGGGATAGAGAGAAAGAAAAAAAGAGAAAGAGTGAGAGGGAAAGAGGTAGATGGGGGACGAGAAGGAGAGTGAGAAAGAGAGAGAAAAGAAAAAAGAAAAGAGAGAGACGGTAGGAGTAGGAGAGAGAAAAGAAGAGGGAGATAGAGAGGGATGGAGAGAGAGAGATAGAAAGAGAAAAAAGAGAGGGAGAGAGAGGGAGAGAAAAATTTAGAGAGAAGGAGGGAGAGAGAGTGTGAGGGGGAGAGATGGAGGGACAAGGGAGAGGGGGAGAGAGGGAGAGAGAGAGGGATAGAGAGAGGAGAGAGAAAAAGAGAGGGAGAGAACACTAGAGAAAAAGGAGAGATACCGGGGAGAGAGAGAGATGAACAAATGGAAAGGAAAGAGGGATGGGAGAGAGATGAAGGGAGAGAGAGGGAGAGAGATATGAGGATAGAGAGAAAGGTTTAGAGGGGGAAGGAGAGAGATAGAAGGATAGATGGAGTGTGAGAAAGGGAGAGAGAAAGGTACAAGGAAGAGAAAGGGGAAGAGAGAGAGGAAGAGGGAGAGAGAGATGGGGAGAAAGACATTAAGAGAAGAAGTGAGCGATAAAGGGTGAGAGAGATAAGAAGAGATAGAGGGAAAGAAGGAAAGGGAGGAGGAGAGGGAGGGAGAGAGGAATAAAAGGGGAGAGAGATAGGAAGAGAGAGGAGGTAGAGAGGGAGGGATAGAGAGAGTGAGCGAGAGAGGGAGTGGGAGATAAAGGGAGATAGGGAGGGAGGAGGAGAGATAAATAAGAGATAAAGGAGGAGAGAGGGAGAGCGAGAGTGGGAGAGAGAGAGTGGGAATGAGAGAGAGGGGGAGAGAGAGGGAGAGGGAGGAGAGAAAGGAAGGGAGAGCAAGAGGAATAGAGAAAGAGATAGATGGGAGACATAGGGTGAGGGAGAGAGTGAGAGACAAAGGTGGAGAAGGAAGGGAGCCAAAGAGAAAGATAGAGAGTGAGAAAGAGAGAAACAGAGAGAGAAAATGAGGGAAAGAGTGTGAGAGAGAGAGAGGAAGAGAGAAAGAGAAAGAGGGAGAGTTAAAGAGGGATATAGAGGGGTAGAGAGAGAGGGAAAGAGAGTGAGAGAGGACGAGGGTGAAAGAGTGAGAGAGGACGAGGGTGAAAGAGTGAGAGGGAAAAGGTGGGGGAAATAGAGAAGGCGAGAGAGAGATAGTGAGGGAGAAAGAGGAAGGGAGGAAGGAAGAGAGAGAGAGTGAGGGAGAAAGAGAGAGAGAGTGAAGGTGAGAGAGACGGAGAGAATGAGAGAAAGGGAGAGAGAAAAAAGATAAGGTTAGAGAGTAGGAGAGATATGGAGAGAGTTAGTGAGAGATAGATAGAATGGAAGGGAGATAGAGGGAGGGAGAGAGGGGGAGATAGAGATAAAAGGAAAGAAATAGAGGAGGATAGAGAGAATAGAGGGGATAAAAGTGAGAGAGGGAAAGAGGATGAGGGAGAGGAAGAGAGAGGGAGAGAGAGGTAGAGGTAGAGAGAGAGGGAGCAGGGAGAGAGAGGGAGGGTGGGGGAAAAGGGATAGAGAGGGAGATAAAAAAGGAGAAGGGAGAGAGGGAGAGTGAGAAGGAGGGAGAGAGTAGGAGAGAGAGTAGAGAGAGAGGGAAAGAGAGGAAGGAAGGGAAAGAGTGTATGAGAGAGATAAATAGAGAGCGAGAGGGTAAGAGTGAGGGAGAGAGCAAGAGGGAGGGAGTGGGAGAGAGAGAGGAAGGAAGGAGGGAGGGAAAGAGTGTAGGAGAGATAAATAGAGAGTGGGTTAAAAGGAAAGAGAGAGAGGGAGAGAGCAAGAGAGAGGAGTGAGAGAGAGGAGGAAGAGACAAAGGAAGGAGGGGAGGGAGGAAGGGAGGTAAAGAGTATGGGAGAGAGATAAATAGAGAGCGAGGTTAAAAAGAAAGAGAGAGAGGGAGAGAGCAAAAGAGAGGGAATGAGAGAGAGGGAAAGAGAGAGAGGAAGGAAGGGAGGGAGGAAGGGAGGGAAATAGTGTAGAGAGAGATAAATAGAGAGCGGGTTACGGGGAAAGAGAGAGAGGGAGAGAGATAGATTGATAGAGAAAAGGAGAGACAGAGATATGGATAAAAAAGAGAGAGATAAAGGGAAAGGAAGAGGGAGGGAGAGAGTGGGAGGGAGATAAGGATAGAGAGGGTGAGAGAGATGGAGAGAGAAAAGTAGGAGAGAAGGGGTGAGAGAGAGACAGAAAAGGATATAAAGAGGGAAGGAGGGAGAGAAGGGGAGAGAAGGTAAAGGAGATAGAAAAGGAGAAAGAGGGAAAGGGTGGGAGAGAGGGTAGGAGGGGGAGGGAGAGAGAGAGAGCGAGTGAGAGAGGGGGAGTGAGAGAGGGAGAGAGTAGAGAGAGAGAGGGAGATTAGGGTAGATAAAGAGAAAGAGGGAAAGGGAGAGAGGTAGAGAGAGGGAGGACGGGAGAAAGCGAGAGGGAAAGTGAGAATGATAGAGAGAAAGGAAAGGACGGAGGGAGAGGATAGGAGTAGGAGAGAGATAAAGTGATGGAGAGAGTGAGAGAGAAAAAGAGAAAGAGAGAAGGAGAGAAAATGGTGAGAGGAGGGAGAGAAAGAGTGAGGAGGAGAGATGGAGAGAAAGGGGGAGAGAGAGGAGGAAAGAAAGAGTGAGAGAGGAGAGAGAGATGGAGAGGGAGAGAAAGTTAAAGAGAGCGAGGGAGAGCAAGGGTGAGAGAGATGGAAGAAGAGAGAGAAAGGGTGGGAGGGGGAGAAAGAGGTTGAAGGATAGATGGAGAGTGAGAAGGCTAGGAAGAGAGAGGTGAGAGGAAGACAGAAGAAAGAGGGAGAAGAAGAAGGAGAGAGAGGGAGAGAAGGAGATAGAGAGAGTGGGAGGGAGAGATGGTGAATGGGAGGATAGAGAGAAAGAAAGAGAGAGAAAGAGGGAGAGGGAAAAAGGTAGGGGAAAGAGAGAGAAAGAGAAAAAAGGGGGTAGAGAGAGTAGTGAAGGATCATGCATCCTATGAAGGTGCGAAATAAATAAAAATTTTCCGTTATCTAAGGGCCCAAGATCATGTCGTTGAATCTACTAATCATACATACATGAATAATAAGATAAAAGTAAAGTATTACCTCTTATAGCACAATATAAATTCCTTTTCTTTGATTAGCCGTCCAAGTGTTCGGCCTCTATTAATGATCCACACAGACCTAAATATCCATAAAGAAGCACTCAAAATTGATGGGGTGCTAGCTCTAACATTTCGATTAAATATTTTCTTTTGAAATCAATCCCAAACAACTTTGCGACAACCTTAAAGGAGAAGGTAAGAGTATTTCTTGCTAAAGTTTTAGGAGAAAACTATTTTCTCCCCTTTTTCTTTCTTGGTCGTGAGCCCTAAATGATTTTACGAGTCGGCTGAATTTTTTCCTTTTTTTCTCTTTTATTGGCTGAATTTTATCTTATAATTTATTGGCGACCATGAGTCCATAAAGGACTCTAGGTTGTTGCTTCCTTATCCTCTAAGATAGAGGAGTTCTTTTATATGTGGAATACTTGATTATTATCTTTAAAACATTTAACCTTATCCAATAAGGTTAATGTTTATCTTTAAAACATTCATCCTTATACAATAAGGTTGATGTTTATCCTCCCATAAAAATTATCTTAAGGCTTTTAATTAAACATAATGGGCTAAAACTATTTTAGCCTAATAAATTTATTTGGACTATCCAAATAAATATTCTTAGATTATTTTGGTAGGGTTCACATTAGGAATCAATTTTCCAAAATAGTCTTTAACCTAATTTAGGAAACTCCTTTCCTTTTAGGTTCTTTATTTCTAAATTTGACACTAACTTCCAAATTAGGAATCCGATTTCTAAAATAGCAAACTTTTCATTTTAGGAAACTTTCCATTTTGGAAACACTTTCCAAAATTGGAAACTTTCATAATTGGGAACTTTTTCCAATATCTTTGCTTCTCATTTGTAATGTGAATACTTGAACTTATGCGTGTGACTCAATAAGATCCTAGATATGTTGATAATGTATCTAGAATAAAAGACTTATCTTTTGTCTATTGATATATAAATCAAGATTGGCCTCTAACAAGGCATCATGACTACCCAATTCTCTAGGAGGATTAGTTAATCCATTATTACCTTTCACGAGCATGGTTACCGTATAATTCAGTCCTTATGTCAACTTATCATAGAGTGATCTTGAACATAGTTGTTAGTATTATTCAATTATGATCACACAAGTTTTTTTCAATTCTTGAATGTTTTAGCTCTTAGAGTAAACCAACTATACTCTATTGGTGTACTCCTACTATAACCATAGATTTCTTGAGCGAGATATTTATCGAAGTACAACGTGATAACTTCTTTAGCATACAAGGAATGACATGTTCTATCTTAGTTATACACCTATCTCCACTGGATTCCTAGTACACCAAATGAATCGCCCATATGCAACCCATTAATGGGTCCATCGAAACGAGTGTCAAAGTGCATAAGTCCTCCAATGAATCAATCTTGATGACTTCAAGTGTAAGGACCATTTGTACCTATCTCGTATGAGATTTCCATATACTAAAATCAAATAGGTTCTCATAGCGAGTCAATTCCGGTGATATGTTCTCTAACATAAATCACTTAAGTGCTTGGTTTGGCATCACCATGTCAATAGGTGTGATATCTCCTACTCGTTATCATATAGCATAAGCATAATACTCATAAGTCTATCCACATATTGTTAATGTCCATTCTTGAAGATGCTATAACTTGGGACATTTAATGATATAATTTATATGCATTAGTGTTTGTCTCACATCTTTCGATCAATCACTATTGCAAATGCATATCTAAGGACTTTTATCTAATTCTACTCGAATATGTAAACAAAAGAATTAATAGAATGACTTCTTTATTTTTATGAAGATAAATAATGCAATATTACATCAATTGAAGCCCATCCATACATGGTTGGATCTTCAACACTTACACTAATAAGTAGGAGAAGGAGAGAGAGAGGATGAGAGAGATAGAGAGAGATAGAGAGTGAGAGAGTGATAGAGAAAGAGCAAAAGAGAGAAGTAAGGAAAGAGAGGGAGAGAAAAATAGAGAGAGTAAAAGGGTAAGAGGGAGTGAGGGAGAGAGATAGAGAGAGGGAGAGAAGGGGATAAAGAGAAGAAAGAGAAAGTTAGAGTTAGAGGGAGGGAGAACAAGGGAGAGAAAGGAACAAATGGATAAGAGAGAGGGATGAGGGGAGAGAGAGAGTGAGAAGGGAAAGAGATAGAAAGAAAGAGAGATCGAGAGAGAGAAAGGGTGAAAGGGGAGAGAGTGATAGAGGGATAGATGGAGAGTGAGAAGCGGAGAGAGAGGGAGAAAGAGAGGTGACAAAGGAGAGAAGGGGGAGAGAGGGGGAAAGAGGGAGAGAGAGATGGGGAGAAAGAGATAGAGAGAGGAAGGGAGAGAGGGAGGGTTGGATGAGAGAGAGGGTGAGAGAGAGATTGGGAGAGAGAAAGAGAGAGAGGGCGAGGGAGGGGGAGAGAGGGAGAGAGGAGTCAAAGGAGAGAGAGAGAGGAAAATAGGAAGGAAGAGAGGGAGTGAGTGAGGGAAAGAGTTAGAGATAGGGAGAGAGGGAGGAAGGAGGAGAGATAGAGAGGAGAGAGGGGGAGAGAGGGAGAGGGAGAGAAATAAAGAGAGAGAGTGGAAGAGAAAGGGATAGGAGAAGAGAGAGTGAGAGTGAGAGAGAGAGGGAAAAGAGGGAGTGGAAAGAGAGAAAGAGAAAAGAAGGGAGAGCGAGAGGGATAGAAGGGGAGAGAGAGTGTGGGAGAGAGGGGGAGAGAGTGGAAGAGAGAGGGAGGGAAGAGGGGGAAAGAGGGAGTAGAAGAGGGAAAGAGAGAGGAGGGAGAGAGGGTGAGTGAGAGTGACGGAGAGAGTCGGAGAGAGTGGGTGAGGGAAAGAATGGGATAGAGAGAGTGTGATAGAGAAAGGTGGAGAGAGGAAGGGAGCCGAGAGAGAGAGAGAGAGGAAGAGAGAAAGGGAAAAAGAGAGTTAGAAAGAAGGATAAAGGGGGTAGAGAGAGGGAGAGGGAGAGGGAGTAAGAGGGAAAGAGAGGGAGAGAAGGAGAGGGTGATAGAGGGAGAGATAGATGGTAAGGGAGAGAGAGGGAGGAGGGAAGGGAGAGAGGGAGAGGGCGAGGGAAAGAGAGTGGGAGAGGGCGAGGGAAAGAGAGTGGGAAAGAGAGAGAGAAAGGGTAAGGGTAAGAGAGAGGGGGAGAGAATGAGAGAAAAGGAAAAAGAGAGAGAAAGTAAGAGGGAGAGGGTTAAAGAGATGGAGAGAGATGAAGAGAGTTAGAGAGAGATAGAGAGAGAGATAGAGAGAGTTAGACAAAGATACATGGGAGAGATAGAGATAGGGAGAGGAGAGAGAGAGAGATAAAGGAGAGAATAGAGGGTGAAAGAGAGGTGAGAGAGAGGGGGAGGGAGAGGGAGAGAGGGAGGGTGAGGGAGAGGGATAGAGACCGAGAGAAAGAGGGAGAAGGGAGAGAGGGGGAGAGAGAGTGTGTGTGAGGAGGAGGGATAGAGTAAAAGAGAGGGAGTAGGAGAGAGAGAGGGAGAGATAGAGGAAGAGAGGGAAAGAGTGTATGAGAGAGATAAGTAGAGAGAGAGAGAAAGGGAGAGGGAGGAAGAGAGTTAGAGGGAGAGGGTGAGAGGGAGGGGAAGGAAGGGAGTGTAGGAGAGAGATAAATAGAGAAAACATTAGAGGGAAGGAGAGAGAAAGAGAGAACATGAGAGAGATAGATTGATAGAGAGAAGGAAATACGGATAGAAAGGGAGAGAGATTGAGGGAGAGGAAGAAGAAAGGAGAGAAAGGGAGGGAGATGGTGAGAGAGAGGGATAAGGGGAAAGAGAGAGAAAGAGGGAGAGTAGGAGAGAGGGAGGGATGTAAAAAGGAAGGAAGGGAGAGAAGAGGAGAGAAGGTAATAGAGATAGAAAGGGAGAGAGAGGGAAAGGGTGGGAGAAAGGGTGAGAGAGAAAGGGAGAGAGAAATAGGCGAGAGAGCGAGCGAGAGAGGGGGAGTGAGAGAGGAAAAAAGAGGAAGGGAGACAAAGATGGTGGGAGAGAGTAGAAGATAAATAAAAAGATAGATCTATAGAGAGAGAGAGACAGAGGGAGAGAGAGGGAGATTGTGGTAGCTAGAGAAAAAGAAAGAGAGAGAAAAGAGAGTGAGAGAGGTAACAGAGGAAGGACAAGAGGAGGAGAATAGAGAGTGAGAATGAGAGAGAGAAAAGGAAAGGAGGAGAGAGAGGATAGGAGTAAGAGAGAGAAAGAAAGAGAGAAAGAGAGAGATGAAGAGAGTAAGAGAGAAAGAGCAAAACCGAGAGCGAGGGAGAGAGAGGGATAGAAAATAGAGAGAGAGTGAGGGGGAGAGATGGATAAAGAAGGGAGACGAGAGGGAGACGGAGGGAGACAGAGGGAGAGAGAGAGGAGAGAGAAAAAGAGAGAAAGTTAGAGAGATAGAGGAAGAGCATAGGAGAGAGAGTGTGAGAAAGGGGAGAGAGAGAGAGAAAGGGTGAGGGAGAGATAGAAAGGGTGAGAGGGGAGAGAGAGATAGACGGATAGATGGATTGTGAGAAAGGTTGGGAGAAGGAGGGAGAGAGATATAGCGAGAGAAGGAGAGAGAGGAGGAGATGAATCTCTCTCTCTATCTCCCTCCCTCCCCTTCTCCTCCTCTCTCTATCATCCTCTCCCAACCTCCCTCCCTCTCTCTTTCCTCTCTCTTCTTCTCCCTCCCTCTTCCTCCCTCTCTCTCTTCCCTTCCCCTCTCACTCCCTCTCACTCTCTATATCCCGTTCCTCTCTCCCTTTTTCAAATCTCTCACTCTCTCTCTCCCTCTATCCCTCCATCTCTCTTTTAGTCACTCTCACACTCTCCTTCGCTCTCCCCCTCTCTCCCTTACTCTCTCTCTCCCACTCTCCCTCTCCCTCACTTTTTCTCTCCTTCTCTCCCACTTTCTCTCCCTTTCTCCCTCTCTCTCTCCCCCTTTATTTCTCCCTCTCTCTCTCTTTCTCCCTTTCTCCCTCCCTCTCTTGCTCTCATTCTCCTTCCTTTATCCCTCCCTCTCTCTCCTTATCTCCCCTTCTATATCTATCCCTCCCTTTCTTACTCTCTCCCTCCCAATGACTCCCCCTCTTTAACTCCCACTCTCCCTCCCTTTCTCTTCCTCTCTCCACCCCTCTCTCTCCCTCTCCTTCCTTCCTTTCTTTCGCTCTCTCCCTCTCCCTCTTTCCCTCTCTCTATCCCTCTCTATCTCTCTCTCCCTTCCTCTATCTCCCTTATTTCTCCCTCTCTTACTCCCTCTCTCTGCCCCCTTTCCCTCTTTCCATCTCTCTCTCCCTCTCTCCCGATCTTCATCCCTCTTTTCCCTCCCTATCTACCTATCTCTCTCTATCTCTACCTCTTCCTCTCTCTATCTCCCACTCTCTCCCTCTATTTCTCTCCCTCTCCCTCTCTTAATAACTCTCCCTCTTCCTCTCTTAATATCTCTATCTCTCTATCTCTCTCCTTTCCTCTCTCTCCCTCTCTCTCTCTAACTCACTCTTTCCTTTCATACCTTACCCTCTCCCTCTCTCAATCTCCTTTTCTTCCTCTCTCATCCTCTCCCTCTCTCCCTCTCACCCCCTCTCTCCATCTCCCTCTCTCCATCTCCCTCTCTCTCACTTCTCACTCTCTTTCTCCCTTTTTCTCACTCTCTACCTCTCTCTCTAACGCCCTCCTCTCTTTCTTTCCCTCTCTTGCTCATTCTTTCTCTCTCTCCCTTTCTCTCTTCCTCTCTCCCTCTCTCACTCCCTCCCTCTCTTCCTCTCGCTCGCTCCCTCTCCCTCTCCCTCTCTTTCTCTCTCCATCTCCCCTCTTAAACCCTCTATCTCTCTCCCTTTCTAACACTCCCTCTCCCAATTTCTCCTACAACTCTCTCTCTCTCTTCCCTCTCTCTATCCTTCTCTTTCTCTCCCTCTCCTCCTTCTCTTTCTCTATTTCACTCTCCCTTTCCCTTCCTCCCCCTCTCTCTTCCCTCTCTCTTTCTCCCCCTTTCTAACGCTCCCTCTCCTAATCTCTCCTACAACTCTCTCCCTCCCTCTCTCTCTCTTTTTATCCTTCTCTTTCTTTCTCTCTCCTCCTTCTCTTTCTCTCTTTCACTCTCCCTTTCCCTTCCTCCCCCGCTCTCTATCCCTCTCTCTCTCTCTCTCTCTCTCTCTCTCACCCCCTCTCTCCCTCCTTAAATCCGTCACTCCCTCTCTCTCTACCCTTCTATCTTTCCATCTCTCTGTCTTTCTCCATGTCCCTTGCCCAATCTCTATCGCTCTATCTCTCCCTCCCTTTTCATCTCTCTCCCTCTCTCTCCTCCTCCCTCCATCTCACCTTCTTAATATCTATCTTATTCTCCCTCTTCTATACTCTCTCTCCCTCTCTCTCCCTATCTATCTTTCTCTATCTCCCTCTCCCTTCCCTCTCCTAGTCCTTATTTCTCTCTCCCTTACCCTCTCTCCATCTCTCTCTCACTCTCCCTCTCTTTCCTTCTCTATCTCTTTCTTTCCCTCTTTGATTTCTTCCCTCCCTCTCTCCCTATATCTCTCTCTCTCTTTCTCCATCTCTACCTCTATTTCTCTCTCTATCTCCCACCCTCTCCCTCTTCTTCCTCCATTCTCTCTCCCTCTCTCTATTTCTCTCCCACCCTCTATCTCTCTCTCTCTCGACTCCCTCTATCCTTTCTATCTCTCCCTCTCCATCTCTATTTCTCCTCCTCATTTTCTCCCTCTCTTCCCTCTTCCTCTCCCTCTCCCCTCTCTCTCACCCCTCTCTCTATCTCTCTCTCTCAATCTCTCTCACTCCCTTTCTCCTTCTCTCTTACTCTCTCTCTCCCTCTCTCACTTTTCTCTCTCTCCATCTCTCTTGCTCACTCCTCTCTTTCTCTCTCCCTATCTCTCTTCCTCTATTTCTCTCTCTCACTCTATCCCTCTCTCTCTCTCCCTCTCTCACTCTCTCCTTCCCTCCCTCTCTTCTTCCTCCCTCTCTCCCTCTCGTATCTCTTTATCCCTTTCTCTTCCTCTCCATCACCCTCCCCCTCCCTCTTTCCCTCTCCCTATTTCTCTCTCCCTCACTCTCCCTTCTTTCTCGCTCTTTCCCTTTCTCTCCGTCCCTCTCACTCTCTCTCCCTTCCTTACTTTCTCTCTTTCTCCCTCCTATCCTACCTCTCTCTCCCTCTTCCCTCCATCCAAGTCTCTCTCTCTCTCTCTCAATCTCCCTCTCCTTTCCTCCCTCTCTCTATCCCTCCCTCTTTCTCTCTCTATGTCCCTTCTCTCTCCCTCTCTCTCCCTCTCACTCACTCTCCCTCCCTCTCTCTCCCCTTAAAGGATGTGTGAGAGATGGAAAGTGAAAGAGTGAGAGATGGAGAGAGAGAAAGAGGAAGTGAGAGAGAGGGGGAGAGAGAAAGAGAGAGAAAGAGAGGGAGATAGGGAGGGAGAGAGATAAAACAAATGAGGAAGGGAAGAGAGGAATGGAGAGAGAGAGGGAAAGGGGAGAGAGAGTGAGGGAGAGGGAGAAGGATAGAGGGAGGGAGGGAGAAAGAGAGGGAGAGAGGGAGGGAGAAGAAGAAGGAGAGGGAGAGAGAGGGTTAAAGGGAGAGAAGGAAAGAAAGAGAGGGAGAGAGAAGAAGGGAAGGAGAGAGTGGGAAAAAGGGAGAGAGGAAGAAAGGGAGAGAAAAAGAAATAGGGTAGAGAGAGGGAAGGAGGGAGATAGGGAGAGCTAGAAAGGGAAAGGTAGAGAGGGAGAGGGATAAAGAGAGATAGAGAGAGAGGGAGAGATAAAGAGAGAGGGAGAGATAGGGAGAAAGAGATAGGAAGAGGGATATGGAGAGAGAAGGAGAGAGAAGGAGAAAGGAGGAGTGATAGAAGGAGAGAGAGAAGGAAAGAGAGGGAAAAGGCGAGAGAGTGAATGAGGGAGATAGCGAGGGAGAGGAAAGGGAGAGAGAAAGAGAGAGGAGAAGGAGGGAGAGAGATAAGGGAGAGAGGGGAAAGAGAAGGTAGAGTTAAAGGGAGAGAAACGGGGACGAGAGAGAGAAAGGAAGGGAGAGAGGGAGAGGGAGAGAGGGAGGGGGAGAGAGGGAGAGGGAGCGTAAGAGAAACGAGATATAGAGGGAGAGAGAGTGGGAGAGAGAGGGAGAAAGAGGAAGAGGTTTAAGAATTAGAGAAGGAGAGGGAGGGAGGGAAATATAGATAGAGAGAGATAAGGGGAGAGAGAGGGAGAGGGAGGGAGGGAGATGTAGATAGAGAGATAAGGGGAGAGAGAGGGAGAGGGAGGGAGGGAGATGTAGATAGAGAGATAAGGGGAGAGAGAGGGAGAGGGAGGGAGGGAGATGTAGATAGAGAGAGATAAGGGGAGAGGGAGGGAGGGAGGGAGATGTAGATAGAGAGAGATAAGGGAGAGAGAGGGGGAGGGAGAGGAAAGAGAGAAGGAGAGAAGTATGAGGGGAGACAAAGGGATAAAGAGAGAGAGAGGGAGATAAATTAGGAGAGAGAGATAGGTGAGCGAGTGGGAGGGAGAGAGAGGGAGAGGGAGAGGGTGGGAGAAGGAGATAGAGGGAGGAAAAAAGGGAGATCGATAGAGGTATGGAGGGATAGGGAGAGAAAGGAAAACATATAGAGGTAGAGAGGGAGAGGGAGATAGAGAGAGGTAGAGAGGGAAAAAGAGAGGGAGAGGGAGAGAGAGAGAGAAAGAGATAGAGAGATAGTTAAATAGAGAGAGATAGAAAGGGACGAATAGAGGAAGAAAGAAGGGGAGGTAGGGAAAGAGATAAGGGGATAAACGGTGAGATAAAGATGAAGAGGGAGGAAGGGAGGGAGGAAGAGAGAGAGAGGGGGGATAAGAGGAGAGACATTGAGAGAGGTAGATAAAAGGAGAGGGTGAGAGCTAAAGGGAGGAGCTAAAGAATGAGATAGAGAGAGATAGGTAGAGAGAGAATAAGGGTGAGAAAGAGAGAGGGAGAGAGGGGATAGAGATGAGGGAGAGAAAGGGGGAGAGTGAGGGTGGTAGGTAGTGAGAGGCGAGAGGGGGAGAGAGAGAAAGGGAGGAAAGGAGGGAGAGATAATGATGTTGTGTCTTATCGCTAACAAATTTAATTATGTTTTCCTCAATAAACACAATCATATAAGCTGTCATTACGGCATGCGAGGGTTAATCCCATAAAGAATAGGTCTAATCAATGTTCTCCATCATCCGACTCGTTCCTACGTACAAGAAAGGTAGAAAGAGGGTTTTGTGTGCTAAGATTAGTAAATGTAGTTAAAGTAAATAAGGAGATGATAATAGTAATAAAAGCCTTCATTAAAGGTTGGTTTCCATTTTTGGTTCAATCGTTAATCATTAATTCAAACATTAACTCATTCTTATTATGAATATTTATGATAGGACAACAACATGTATGCTATCCCCAATATTTTCTTACTAATTCATGAATCAATAAAAGCTATTTGATTAATCTCAAACTATTAAACAACCTAGTAAAAGCTATCTAGATTTAATCCAATAATAGTATTAAATGATAAAAAGATAGGTGAAGCTAAACAAATCTCCTAGAAGCTAGAAGAATTAATCTAGTTCTATATTTTCCAAAGATTAAATGAAAACTCATTTATTATCATTAACTTCTAGTTGCTACCACAAGCAAGTTTAGACAAACAATTTTGAACTTGAATTCTTATTTAGCAATAGATTATAAAGATTAATTAACTTGTATGCTCTCTAATCAATCAATCATATAATCATATTCATATAACATAGAAAAACATAAAATACATAAAAGAATAAGATTAAAAATAGAACTTGCTTAGATCCGACAATGATTTTACCAAAGGCTTCAACTTTTCCTTCAACCAAGAAAGGTTTTTATTGTTGCATGGTTTGCTTACAAAAGATGATTTCTATCTATGCTTTCTAGAATGAGAGAATCAATAAAGTGCAACCCTAACTTCTCTATTTATAGCAAAAAGTTAGGTTAAAACACACACATAACTACTTCAAGATGTCATACGACTTATTTATTGTCACATATAGTTTTCTATTTGAGTTTACATAGTTTGGAGCCTTGATCAGTTGGTGGCACATGACCATGCCAGATTTTCTCTTTTTCTCAAGTCCTTTAGCTTCTGCTCGTATGTCATTTCTTTCTCTCTTGGAAGACATCTCAACATTGACACATATGGGCATGTCATTTCTTTTGTCCAAGTCATGTTGATTGCTACTGCTTATAAATCTTATTTGCTTAACATCCGTATGGTTTTCTTCTTTGTTTCACATGGCTAATAGCTTTTTTTACTTGTAAGTTACATGATCATGTGTCTCCTTTAGTTCCTTCATGGCTTTAGATTATACGTTTTGACTTGGGTTTATTCACTTCGATTTGCCATTTTTCCTACAAAATCCAAAATCATTATCTTATTCTTAATTACCTTAATATAATAAAATAATTACTAGTAAGTTTAATTTAAAAGGGCATAAAAGTTGTGTAAATTAAGCATTGATCAAATATGCCCACACTTGAACTTTGCTAGTCCTTAAACAAAACAAACAAAATAAAAACCTAACTCACTTTTGTAAGAATCAAGATTGAATTTAGCATATGCAACAAGCCTTTAGACCCCTATGTTACCCCTAGTGGTTAAGTTGAGTCGAGTCTTGTGAGAGTTTTTAGAAGATATACTCATAAAATTTTAAATGAATGTCATACCAGTATGATTATCCTTCAAATATTGATTCTTAATTTAGAGTTCAACAAAGTCAAATAGTCAAATCAATCATGCTTAAAATATTATTCCCATATCCATGCATGAATCTAAATCAATTTATACACATTTATAACTAATTGTAATTTAAGCATGCAACACTTATTTTCCCCTTATCCCTTTTCACTACTACAAGAAATAGTAATAAATCGAGATTTTCTTTTCTTAAATTTTTTATTTCATACTTTAGCATTCCAATCCCTTTTTCAAAGAATTTAACAATTCTTCACAAAGTAATCATCACCTTTTTATGCTACTACTAACATTTATGATGAAACAACATTTACTCAGCAAGTCACAAACTTAGAGTGCTTTGCATACTCAAAATTTAAGTTACCGTTTGATGTAAAACTAAATATTTGTGATGAATACTCCTAGCTACTAAGAAATTCAAAACATTAGATTAGATTTTCACTCAATAAAGCCAACCTTTCCATTTGGAATGTTGTCTTTTTGTTTTCTTTCTCAAGTTCCCATAGTAGTTAGAAAATCTTGTTTAATTAAACTATACTTAGGCCTAGTTTCAAAGGGTACTTTAAAAATAAGCATCACTTCACAAATCATGCTCAATCATAAAGACACATAAAGATTTTTAGCATGCATGCATTCCACAATAATAATATTCAAAACAATCTCAACTTTCTCGTAAGATCTTGCTAAAACTCTTTATCAATCATCAATATCATACTAAACCATGGCATTCATTTCATGTTTTTTATATAGATAAATAACCTAAAAATGAAACACAAAAAATTACAAACATATAAACAATTACACCAAAATTTTGCCTCCATACTTAAATTTTACATTATCCTTGATGTAAACACGGAATTGATCATAGGCATGTAAATTTGAAAAATAAAGGGTAGGAGATCAAATCTGGTATATGGTAGTGAAAATGGAGTTGGAGGTGATGGATGGGAGGGTAGCTAGAGACACACACCCGTGCCTATAATTTTGTAGAACCCATGTGTGGCTATTTTACCCATGTTTCTATCTTTCCTTGGAAGTTAAAGTGGGGAGCATAGGACACACATACACTTAGCATGTTATTATATATATGAGGCATTCCATTTATTATGTTTATTTTATTCTTGCATGTTATTAAATGAATATGATAAAGTCTTAAGAATATTAATATTCTTAAATGTCCCGATCAAGTGTTTTATTGTAGATATATTAAAGGGGCAACAATAAAGTGTTGAGACTAATACGCATATTGATCGATAACAATGTGTTATGGTTATGAGATATCAAGTTGACTCATGGATACATGTTGGAGAACATGTATTGGACTAACCCACCATGTGATCACTACGTGGGTTATTATATTAGTGTCATAAGTTGGTCTCATTATGGTTCGGTGTATGTGGTCCTTCAACTTGAAGTCAGTATGGTTTTCTACATGAAAACTCATATATTTTGATACAATCAAATGTCATTTGTAATAGGATGGATTATAAAGTTGATTGTTGGATCTACTATATATCATGCGGATGGATGTGAGTGATGTAGATTGGATTTGTCTCTCCTATATGATAGGAGTATTGTCTATGGGTCCTTTGATTGAATGAGATTGTGAAATGCATGGCCATGATCAAATGAGTTAATATGAGATATCAATCTCATTTGTTTGGAGTAGTCAACTTATGGATCAAGAAATGATAAAATTAAACTATATAAGGATGACACATTCCATGTCTCATGTTTAATCTAGACATCTAGGACAAAAAGACTAGACTTCATTGTAACATATGTTATGAATAAGGTTATGTCGAATCGTTGACATTCTTATTCCTTGGATCGTAGTGATGTATTGCTAGACGCCGCTCACTATTTCGATTTAAAATTATGATTTTCGGATCATTATTAATGTAATAACCTATAGGGTCACATACAAAGAGTGACTCAAAATTAGAGTATGAATAGAAGTCTTAATTGGATTAGGATTCATAGTCGAGTTAAGATTCCTAATTGGATTAGGATTCCTAGTTAGGTTAAGATTCTTAGTGAGACTAAGATACATTCTGGATTATAGTATTTAATTATACTAATGGGCTAGTTCGATTAAGACATATAAAATAGGCTTAATATAGTCCACGTCTAAGGTCGTTGGACATTAATTTATCAAAATAATCAGCCCATATTTTTTTATCTCTCCTTATGGTTAGGAAATTAGTTTCCTAGTGGGACTATACCTCACACACATTTTGGTTGTTATGAAATACAACCAGAACATAATATTTATTTTATATATAAGTATAGCTCGAAGATAGAAACCCTACGAGCTTTGAGAGAAAACCCCAACCGCCTTGAGTGGAAGAGTGATCCAGCCTTTAAAAACCACAACTCATAGCTAACACTATGATTTGAGGTGACTCTCCATGTTAGAATTTTTTTAGTGATCGAGACGTTCATGTGGATACCAATAGAGGTTTTGTTTGTAGATCCGTGCTCATGATTCGGGCATGTTTCACGCAAGAGACATGATCTATGCTACAAGAGGTAATGATCCGATCCTCCGACTTTGTTGTTTTGGCATGGATCTTATGGTGCTTGGAAGCAAATTTTTTATGATATTTTTTCCACTACATCAATTCCTTTTGTATTGCTTAGAATCCCTATAGTGTGGATTTGGTGTACAACCTTTGTGTCATGTTTCTATCCATGCCTTTTCTCTTTTGTCTTGGAAGTGCAACACGAGTACGTGGTCACATGGGCATTCCTTTTTTAAAGGTCAACTTGTGTCTATACCTTCTTCCCATGCTTCCTCTCCTTTGATTTTGAACTTTCAATCACAACACACACATGGGTGTGCCTATTGATATGCACAAGTCATGCTCTCCCTTTTTGCCAATGTGACTTCCTCATCTTCTTCTTCTTTCAAAGCCAAAGAGCGAGTTATGTTGTAAACATTTTTAAGATCAAGTTAAGCATGTAGGGAATTTGGAGAAAAATACAAAAAAATAACTTAAACACTTATTAAAACAACAAAAATAAAAAAATTTGGAATAAATTCATTGGGTTTCCTCTTAATAAGTGCTTTTGTTTAACATCATTAGCTCAAAGTCACCTTTTCCATCAATGTGGATCTTCCATCCTATGGTGTTGGGGAAGAATCACCCCTTGAACTTCGAAATCACTAGTATTCAAAGCAAAATTAGAATGGAGATCCTCATGATACTTCATGGCTTTAAAGATGTTGAAGCGAATCACTTCACGATCGAATTCCATCATGAGGACACCATCATGGGAATTTCTATTTGTTAGGCTATTTGAGGAAAGGTCTTCATAACAAAAAGGGTGTAGGGTTATAGAAAGAGTAATCACCAATCTTCGAGGATCTAAAAATCAGTCAAAAACATGAACTCGTCCATTTGCATAAGAACATCTTCAACTAACCCTTTAAGATAGGCATTGGTAAGATTGACCAATTGTATAATAATGCTCATTTCTTTTAATGGGCCTAGATTTAATGAAACATAAATGAAATATGACATAACATCTATAGATGCTCCTAAATCTAACATGACTTCTTCAATTTAGCATTACCAATTTTACAAGGTACGGTAAACATACCTAGATCTTTCTATTTCAAAGGGAGTTTCCTTGAAAAGTGGCTAAGATAGTTTCTCTCATTCTTTCCTTTTCATTGTCATCTAGTCTCATTTTCTGAGTGCACAAGTCCTTCAAGAACTTGGCATACCTTGCACTTGGTTAATTGCATCTAAGAGAAGTATATTAGCCTCAACCTTACGAAATAGCTCAAGAATCTCCCTATCCTTTCCTTTTTCATTTCTTTTTAGATTTCTCTAACATGCTAGGAAAAGGTGTAATGTTTATTGTAAATAGAATTGAAGGTTTAGAATTTACCTTAGAACTTGATACGACCCCTTCAACTAGCATATTTTCCTTCTTTATTTCCAGCTCAAGCTCTTATTCATATACTACTTTAAAGATTACCTTGCTAGGTTTCTCTACCTATGCACCACTTCTTAACACCATTGCACTAACATTCTCTTTTAGGTTTACCATAGTTTGGGATGGTAATTTCCCTTCGGATTTAGCATCTATATGACTCACAATAGTAATTATCCGATTCATCTAATTCTCTAAGTTTTGGATGGTAGACCTCATCTCTTGTTGGAATTGCTTTACGTTTAAAGCAAAAGACTTTACTATATCCTCCAAGGACTAATCAAATTACGGGAAGGCATATTATTGACAAGGCTTAGGTTGATAACCTTGTTGCTTTTGTTGATAAATTTTTTACCCTCTTTATCGATTACCTTTATAACTTAGGTTTGAATGGTCTCTCTAACCTAGATTGTACGTGTTAAAGAATGGGTCATATGGCCTCGATTGACCACTAAAATTTCTAGCAACATGAACTTACTCAATGTGCCCCTCTTGGAGAGTTAGACATACATTGGTGGCATGGTTTGAAATTAAGCGAGATCCCATAAGCTTTAACAACTAGTAGATTTCCCATAATGCCTTACCAATAAAGTCAAGTTATACATTTATTGCTTCGGGATGGATATGTTAACCTCATTGATCATCTTTGGTGTGTGATCCAACCTTGCACCAAATTATTGAGAATTCATTACAATATTAAAAATCAAGACCTTAACGACATTAAAGGTATTATCTACCAATGCTCCTCCACTAGCAGCATCAATCATGCTCCTTTCTATAGGTAACTCATAAAAATACACAATGAATAGTTGATTAAAGATTTAATGGTGTGGGTAGTTAGCGAACAACTTCTTGAACCACTCCCGGTGCTCATATGATGTTTCTTCATTAAACTATTAAATACCACAAATCTCCTTCCTTATATTGGCGACTCTTAATGTAAGGAAATATTTTAATAAGAAGACATACTTCATCTTGTTGCAAAAGTCAATTGATCATGTAAGATGATCATATAACTAACCCTCTACATCCACATCTAATGAGAATGGGATTGCACATGAGTTTAATCTATTCTTTTGATGCTCCTTACAATCTCATGGTTAAGCATAGCATATGAAATTCCTTCAAGTGTTTGTGTGGGTTTTCTTCAGTAAAACCATAAAATTTAGGTAATAAATGTATCAATCTAGATTTCAGCTCAAAAGCCACATCTAGATTTGAGAACTTGATACATAAGGGCTATTGATTTAGACCAATAGTAGCCAGCTCCTTTAAGGTTTTGTTTACAACCATTACTACCCCTTTAGAATTACTCGATGAAAAAAGACTCAAGACTCGTAGTTATGCTTGGTGAAGCGACAACTACTCTCTCGAATGTTTCAATATACTTTATTAAAGCTTGTCTAGCTTCTATTGTCAACTTGTAAAATATTCGTTTTGGCTTAGGATTAAAGACTAGGTCACTTGTATGAGATTTAGTCCGATACCAACCTAATATATAAATGATAACAAACAATCGAATGTCAAGAAATAACTAATTCAAAAGCAACTCTTTAGCAACAGTGTTAAAATTTTATGGTGTGTCATATCGTCAATAAATTTAATTATTTCTTTTTTCTTACTAAACCCAATTAGATGACTATAGTTAGGGAAAAAAGCATCGATCACATAGAGAATCGGTCTAACCAATGTTTATATCGTTTGATTATTCCAAGGTACAAGGAAAAGTAAAATAGGGGGTTTGTGCGTTGAGAGTAGTAAATGTAGTTAAAGTAAATAAGGATATGATAATAGTAATAAAAGCCTTCGTTAAAGGTTGGTTTTCACTTTTGTTTCAATCGTTGATCATTGATCCAGAAATTAGTCCATTCTTATTATGAATATTCACCATAGGATAACAACATGTATGTTTTTCCTAATCTTTCCTTGGTGATTCATTAATCAATAGAACCTATTTGATTAATCTCTTACTATTGAATAACCTAGTAAAAGCTATCTAGATTTAATCCAATAATAGCATTAAATGATAGGAAGATAGGTGAAGCTAAAAAACTCTTCCAGAAGCTAGAAGAATTTAATCTAGTTCTATGTTTTCCTAGGGATTAAACGAAAACACATTTATAATCATTAACCCCTAGTTTCTACCATAAGCAAGTTTAGACAAGTAATTGTAGACTTAAATTCTTTGCTAGTAATAGATTTTAAAGATTAATTAACTAGCATGCACTCTAATCAATCAATCATACGACCATATTCATGTAACATAGAAAAATATAAAATACCAAAAAGAATAAGATTAGAAATAGAACCCTTTAAATCTCATAATGACTTTACCAAAGGCTTCAATTTTTCTTTCAACCAAGAAAGGTTTTTAGTGTTGCATGGGTTGCTTACAAAGATAATTTCTATCCATGGCTGCTAGAATGAGAGAATTAATAAAGTGAAACCTTAACTTCTTTATCTATAGCAAAAAGTAGGATTATAGCACACATATAGTTGCCTCAAGATGTCATACGACTTATCTGTTGTGATACGATTTTCTATTTGAGTTTACACGATTTGGAGCCTTTAACAGTTAGTGGCACATGGCTTGCTTGGCTGAGGCACATGAATTTACGATATTTACCCTTCATCTTGTGTCCTTAGCTTCTACTCGTGTGTCATTTCTTTCTTCCTTAGAAGACATCTTAGCATTGACATAAATGGGTGTATCATTTCTTTTGCCGAAGCCATGTTGATTATGATTGCTAATGTGTCTTTTTTGTTGAACATCCATATGGTTTCCTTCTTTATTTAACATAGCCGGTGGCTTTTTCCTCTTGTAAGTTACACGACCATATGTCTCTTTTGGTTCCTTCATGGCTTTGGCTTAGGTTTATTCACTCGATTTTCCATTTGTCCTACAAAACCAAAAATTATTATCTTTTTTTAATTATCTAAATATAATACAATAAGTACTAGTAATTTTAATATAAAAGAGCATAAAATTTGTGTAAAATATGGATCGATTAGAGAGAAGAAGGGAGAAAAGGAGATAGAGAGAGGGAGAGGGAGAGAGAGGGGGAAGAGAGAAGGGATAGAGGGAAAGAGATGGAGGGAGAGGAAGAGAGCAAGAGATGGAGGCGAGAAGGAGAGGGGAAGTAAGAGAGGGAGGTAAAGGGAGGGAGATAGAGGGAGAGATGGAGGTAGAGGGAGAGAGGGAGGGAGAGAGGGAAAGAGAGGGAGAGAAGGAAAGATAGAGAAAGAGGGAGAGGGGGAGAGAGATGGATAGAGAGAGAGGGGAGGGGGACTGCAAGAGAGAGGGAGAAGAGAGAGGGAGGGAGGGAAAGAGAGGGAGAAGGGGAGAGAAGGGGAGAGACAAGGAGAAGGAGAGGGGAGATAGGGGAGAGAGAAGCGAGAGGGAGAGGGGGAGAGAGGGAAAAGAGAGAGAGGAAGGGAGAGAGGAAGGGAGGGAGAGGAAGAAAGTGAGAGGGGAGAGAGAAATGAGGGAGAGAGAGGGAGAGAGTGTGAGGGAGTGGGAGAGAGAGAGACATAGAAGGGGAGAGAGATTAGGAGGAGAGAGAGGGAAAAAAAGAGGGCAAGAGGGAGAGGGAGGGGAAGAAAGGGATAGAGAGAGGGGAGAGGGAGAAGAGAGAGGGAGAATGGGAGGGACAGAGAGAAGGAAAGAGAGAGGGAGGGAGAAGAGTGAGAGGGAGGGAAAGAGAGAAGGGGAGAGAGGGAGAGAAAGTGAGAACAAGAGAGGAGGAAGAAGGAGAGTAAGAGGGAGAGATTGAGAGAGAAGGAGAGGAAGAGAGGGAGAGAAAGAGGGCACGAGGGAAAGAATAGGAGAGAAAGAAGGAGGGAGAGAGAGAGAGAAGGGGAGAAAGGGAGTGAGCTAGGAAAGGGAGAGAGATGTAGGAAGCGAGGAAAGGAGAGGGAGAGAGGAGGAGAGAGAAAGATGGAGAGGGAAGGAGAAAAATGGGGGAGAGAAGGGGAGAATGAGAGAGAAGGAGAGGTAGAGAGAGGGAGAGAGAGAGAGGGAGAGGGGGAGAGAGAGGGAGAAAGGGATAGAGGGAGAAAGAGAGAGGAAGAGAGAGGTAAATAAAAAGAGGGAGGGAGTGGAGAGGAGAAAGGAAGGGAAAAGAGGTGGGAAAAAGAGGGTAAGAGAGAGTAAGAGAGAGAGATAGAGGGAGAGAGAATGGTAAGAGAAGGGAGGGAGAGGGGAGAGAGTGAGAAAGAGAGAGGGAGAGAAAGAGAGGGAGGAGAGAGAGAGGGAGAAGAGAGAGGGAGGAGAGAGAGAGGGAGAAGAGAGAGGGATGGGGAGAGAGGAAGAGCGAGAGAGAAAGAGATGGAGAGAAATAGAGGATGAGAGACGGGGAGAGACAACGAGGGAGATAGATAGAGGGAGAGGGTGAGAGTGAGGGAGGAAGATAGAAAGAGATGGAGAGAAAGAAAGAGAAGGAGGGAGAGGGAAAAGGAGAGAAGGAGGGAGGAAGGGAGAGAGAGAGGGAGAAAGAGAGAGAGGGGGAGAGAGGGAAAGGAGGAGGAAGAGAGAGTAAGAGAGGTAGAGAGAGGAAGAGGGAGATAAAGAGAGAAAGGAGGGAGGGAGTGAGAGTGGGAGAGAGATGAGGGAGGGAGTGAGAGGGGGAGAGAGGGAGAGGGAGAAAAATAGAGAGGGTAGATGATAGAGGGAAAAACAAAAGGGAGAAGAGAGAGATAGATGGGAAGAGAGGGTGAGAGAGAGAGACTAAGAGAATGGTAATGAGGGAGCAAGAGAAGGGGTAGGGGAGAGGAGAGGGAGAGGGAGGGGGAGGGAGAGGGAGGGGAAAGGAGAGGGAGAGAGAGAGATAGAGGGAGAGAGATATAGAGGGAGAGGGAGAGGGAAGGAAAGGGAGAGGGAGAAAGGGAGAGAGTGGGAGAGGGAGAGAGATCGAGAGAGAGGGAAGGGAGAGAGAAAGCGAAAGAGAGTGAGAGACGAAGGAGAATGTGGGAGAGGAAGAGAGTGAGAAATGGGAGGGAGGGAGGGAGACAAGGGGAGGGAGAGAGGGAGAGTGAGAGAGGGTAGGAGAGAAGGGGAGGAAGAGAGGGAGAAGGGGAAGAGATGGAGGGAGAAAGAGGGGAGAGAAAGGGAAGGGTAAGAGAGAGGGGATAAGGGTGAGTGGAAGGATGGGTGAGAGGGGAGGGAGAGAAGAGAGAAGGAGAGAGAGGGAAGGGAGAGAATGGAAGGGAGAGAAAAAGAGGGGAGAGAATGTGAGAGAGAGGGAGAGAAAGAGAAAAAGGGGCTAGAGAGAGGGAGAGTATTCACCTTCATGTTCTCTCTCCCTCTCTCAACATCTTTTCTCTATCTCCCTCTCATCCTATCTCTCACATTCCCTCTCTCTCTTCCAATCCCACCCTCTGTCTCCCTCTCTATATCTCTCTCTCTCCCCCATTCCCTCTCGTTCTCTCCCCTCTCTCCCACTATCTCTTTCCCTTTCTTTGTTCCTTTCTCTCTCCTAATCTCTCTTTCCCTTTCTCAACCTCTCTTACTCTCTTTCTCTCTCCCGCTCTCCCTCTCTCCAACTCTCTCCCTATATCTCTCACTCCCTTCCTCTCCCTCTCCCTCTCCCTTTATCCCTCTCTTTTTTCTCTCTCCTCTATCTCCCTCTTCTTCCCTCTCTCTATCCTTCTTTCTCTCTCTCTCTCTTCTCTCTCTTTCACTCACTCTCCATATAACCCTCTCTCCCCCACTCTCCCTCTCTTTCTCTCTCATCCTCTCTCCCTCTCTCTCCCTTTCCTACTTGTACCTTTCTTTTTCTCCATTCTCTCTTTTGCTTCTCTCCCTTCTTTTTCTCTCTCCTTTTCACTCTCTCTCTCTTTGTTGCTCTCTCCCACTCGCTCTCTTTATCTCTCCCTCTCTTTCTCCTTCTCTTTATCTTCATCCCTTTCTCTCCCTCTCTCCTCCAACTCTCTCCCTTCTTATTTCTCTCTCACTCTCGCTCTTCCTTTCTCTCCCTCTCTCACTCTCTCTCCCACCTTCTACCTCTCTCTCTCTCTCCCTCTTACTCTTTCTCCTACTTTCTATCTTTCTAGCCCTCTCTCCCTCCCTCTCTCTCACCCTCTCTCTCTTTCCCTCTTTCCCTCTCTTTATCTCTTTCTTGCTCCCTCCTCTCCCCTCCCTCTCTCTCCCTCTCCCCCTCCCACTCTCTCTACCCCTCTCTCCTCTCTTTGCCTCTCTCTCTCCCTCCCTCCTTTCTAACTCCCTTTCTCTTTCTATCCCTCTTTCTCCTACTTCCCTCTCTCTAGCTCTCCCTCCTTCAACCTTTCTCCCTTTATCTCTTACTCTTTCCTTCTCCCTTCATCCCTCTCTCTCTGCCTTCCTTCTCCTATCTCTTCCTCTCTCTCTCCCTCCTCTTTATCCCTCTCCCTCCCTTTCTCCCTCTCACTTTCTCTTCCTCTCTCTCTCCTCTCTATCCCTTTCTCTATCCCTCATTTCCCTCTCTCACTCCCATAGTTTCTCTTTCTCTCTCTCCCTCCCTCTTTCTACCTCTCTCCCTTTCTTTCTCTCTCCTTCTCTTTCCTTTTGTATCTTACTCGCTCCCTTCCTCCCTCCCACCTCTCTCTCTCCCTCACTCTCACCCTTTCTCTTCTTCTCCCTCCTCTCTTTCTCTCTCTCCATCTCCTTCTTACTCCCTCCCACCTCTCTCTCTCCCTCACTCTCACCCTTTCTCTTCTTCTCCCTCCTCTCTTCTCTCTCTCCATCTCCTTCTTACTCCCTCCCCTCCCTCACTCTCCTTCTCTCCCATCCACTCTCTCTACCTCTCTCTCCTCTATTGGCCTCTCTCTCTCCTTCCTTTCTACCTCCCTTTCTCTTTATCTCCCCCTTTCTCATACTCTCCCTCTCTTTCGCTCTCCCTCCCTCAACCTCTCCCCCTCTATCTCTTACTCTCTCCTTCTCCCTCCATCCTCTCTCCCCCCTTCCCCCTCCTATCTCTCCTTCTCTCTCTCCTTCTCCCTCTCTCCCTCTCACTTTCTCTTCCTCTCTCCCTTTCTCTCTCCCCCTCTCTATCCCTCTTCTCCCCCTCTCACTCCCATTTTTCTCTTCCTCTCTCTCCTCCCTCTTTCTACCTCTCTCCCTTTCTTTCTCTTTCTTTCTCTTTTCTTCCCTCCCTCGCTCTACCCCTCTCTATCCCACGCCTTTTCTCTCTCCCACCCTCTTTCATTCTCTCTCTCCCTCCTATTATCTCTCTCTCTCTCTCTCTCACTCACTCTTTATCTCTCTCACTATTCTACATACTCTCCCTCTCTTTCTCCTCTCTTTTCCTCTTTTTGTATTTTCCCTTCCTCTCTCTCTCCCTCTCTCTACCTTATTCTCTCTCTTTGTCTCTCTCTTCCACCCTCTCTCTCGCTTCTTATCTCTCTCTCCCTCTCTCTCTCCCTTACTCTCGTTCTTCTTGTCTCCCACTCTTTCTTACCCTTAACCTCTCTCCCTCTAACTTTCACTCTCTCTCTTTCTCTCTCCCTCAATCTCTTTTTCTTTCTCCTCTCTCCCTCTCTCTCCTCCTCTCTCCATCTCTCTTTCGTGGCACCCCTTCCCGACCCACTTGCTAAATACCCAAAAGGAGTGGTTAGGCAAGGAGCATGTCACGTTGACACGACCAATTTCAGAATTAATCTCAAACACGTATGTGCTCATACATTAAGGACTTATCATATATTGAAACACATATAAGACAATTTACATAATATTAGCAATACGATGGAAGAAATTTTATAAATTTCTTTACAATACTATCAAAATATTTATTGACGACCTAACTCCAAAATTACAGTCAAAAGAAATTTTGGTATACTTATGTCACATGTGAGCCTTTTTAGAGGACCCGATAGCATCCTTACTACTTTGACTCACTCCTGTCATAACATGAAAACAACAATGGGGTGAGCCAAAACTCGGTAAGTAGAGTAATGCACGTGATATGTAATGAAGTTCCGTTTTCCATTCTACCCATTCATTTTAATCCCGGTACCCTATGTATTAGCAAGACTCGTGCGTTCCATCTCTTGGTGATCGTATTATCACCTACTACTCTATTACTCTCTCTCGGTGATCTCATTATCACCTATCGCTCAAAACGGAATTATCCTTCATTGTAGCACACGGTTAGTAGAATTATCCCTCGCTTAAGGGTGTTAGTAATAGAGTACACACATGGTTTGATGCTATTACCCATTCCATTCAATTCAATTACCAAACCGCATTATCTCATGACTCAATGATTTTTCTCGATTTTATACCACCCCCGAATCCACGTGATGCACATGGTATTATGTTTAACACATTCAACTAATTATGCTATTAGCTTTTTCTTCTCGAGTCCATTCCTGTGTCTCTACGCACACTCGCGACTTCATAAGTGTTTCATGTACCATTCAAAGTGTTCGAAATGAGAACACAAATCCCATTCATTGGTATCATTCATTGCATAAATCTACTTTGTACTTACGGGTTTTCCTTCTCGTGTACCTAGCAAGTCTAAGCTCGGATTTATGGTGTATTACTTAGTTACAAGACCAGTTAATCCTAAGGATTCATGTGTGACATACTTAAGCTTAACTCTTGTTTAATCCAAACCTTTAATCTTAGAGTCAAGGTTGACTCAAAATGGGTCTAGATCTTAATCTTGATTTTTTTGAATTCTCTTTCTCCATTATTCCATTTATATGTCTTATAATAGTTGGTCTCTATTTGAGTTCACCTTTAATTCTTGATCTCTAATTACACAAAAGGATTCATAGTTAATCATTTTCTTTTCGAGGTCGATTGGTCCCAAAATGAGCAAGAAATTGTTTTTTCCTTTCTAGGTCAATTCCTTTTATACTAACTTTCCAATAACTTACCAAACCATACTTCGAAGGGTTACCAAAGAGATCTAAACCTTAAGGTCCACAAAAGAAACCAAATTTAGCCATCAAATATCCAATTTACCTAATGAAGTCCAAAACCCTATTTTTCTTTTAGTTAGGCCGAATGGATTGTTAAGATGACCATGGATTGCCTTTTATGTCTAGTGAATTTATTTCCACCCTAAACTATTAACCCATTCCTAATTGAACTACCATGATATTCTAGGCCCTTAATTTCCCCAAGAGATCCATTCTTTCCCAATTTCCCCACTTGGTCGAATAGTTTTAACCTAGGGCAACTCTAGAAGTGCATTCCTTTCCTTTCCAAGTCATGCTCACCAAATCTAGTTTGGCTCTAACCAATTTGGCCCAAACCCTTTTCATTTGTTTTTATTTCCTAACCATTTTCCAAGCCCTAACACCAACATAAACAACCATAGCAAACCATTGAAAATTATTACAAACTCATGAAATAAACGAGTTAAAAAAAATGATAACTTAAGACATAAAATAACTATAAATGGAACCTACTTACTTTTCTTGAATTTCCTAAAGGTTTTTTAGGCTTTCCCCTTCTTTCTTTTCTTTCTTCTTTCTTTTTCTTTTCCTTTCCTCTTCCTCTCTTTCCTTACCGTTTTTCTCTCCCTTTTGTGTAGCTACGAGCTGCCTAAAATTTTATTTCATTCTTACTTAGTCTATATATATATATATGCATGCTTAAAATCTTAGTTTAATTAAGTGTAAAAATGTCTTAATTTAATTTGGGAGAGTGGAAAGCTATTGGTGAGGTGAGTCAAGAGAGAGAGAGTGGCGGGTTTGATGGGTTTAGGGTGAGCTGGCCTCAATTCATGAATTAAGGCGGCTTATGTGTCCTAACTAATTGATTAGACTAACTAAACATCCTAAATAATATTTTTCAAGTAACTAAACATCCATCCCTCTCACAATTTTTGGAAATTCCTCACCTTAAACTCGGAATTCCTTCCCCCAAAAATATTCCAACGAGTGATGCCTCTTAAGTAGTCCGTACTAAAATGGCTATAACTCTTTATACATAAATCTGAAAATCACAACATTTTACAGAGCACTAGTAGACACATAGATGAACAACTTTTATTCTTTAATTTTTACCTAGAAATCAATCAAAATTCTGAATAAATCGGACAATCGGACGGAATATAGTCCTCAAAACATTGATTTTGCATATTTCTTTAATAATTAAACCATTAATTTCAAACAAAAAAATATTAATTTAACATAAATCACACATTTCAAGCATTAATTTCTCATGGTGTAATGAGAATTATACTTACACTTAATAAATGCATATATATATATATATAAATATTCTAATACATGTCGTTTTATGGTTAAGAAAAGGGGTTACACTTTCCCACTCTCCCTCCCTCTCTCTCCATCTCCCACTCTTTCCCCCTCCCTCTCTCCCCCTCTCTTTTCCTCTCACTCCCTTTCCCCCTCTCTCTCCCTCTCTCCATCCCTGTCTCTCCCCCTCATGTTCTCTCTCCCTCTCTCTTACTCTCTCTCTCTCCTACTCTCTTTACCTCTCCTCTCTAGCTCTCTCTCTCTCACTTCGTCCCCGTCCTTCTTCCTCTCTCTTGTTATTCTACATACTCTACCTCTTTTACTTTTTTTCCCTCTCTTTCCATCTCTCATTCCTTCTCTATCCCTATCTCTCTCTCCCTCTCTCCCTTTCTCTCACTCCATCTCTCCCTCTCTCTCCCCCTCTCGGTTCCTCTCTCTCTATCTCTCTCACTCCCTCTCCCACCCTCCCTCTCACTCTCGCTCCCTCTATCTTTCCCTTTCTTTTCCTTCGACTCTTTCCATCTCTCTTTCCCTCTCTTTCCACCCTCCCACTCTCCCCCTCTACCCTCTCTCACTTTCTATCTCTCCCTCTCTATCTCACTCTCATCTCTCTCTCCTCCTCTCCACTTCGTCTCTTCACTCTCTCCCACTCTCTCCCTCTTTCTCTTTCCCTACCTCTCCATATCCCTATCCCTACCCCTCTCTCCCTCTCCCTCTCTTTCTCTCTCTCTCTCCTATTTTCTCTCTCTCTCCCTCTCTTTTTTCTCTCTCCCCGTATAGATATATCTCCCCCTTTTCCCTCCTTCTCTCTACCTCTCTCTCCCTTCACTCCCTCTCCCTATCTATCTTACTCTCCCTCCCTCTACTCTCTCTCGGCTCTTTCACTCTCTCTCCCTATCCCATTCTCTCTCACCCTCTGTCCCATCTCTCTCTCATTCTCTTTCTTCCTCTCTTTTTCTCTCTCTCCCCTCTCGTGCTATCTCTCTTCCTCTCCCTCATTCTCTCTTTACCTCTTCCTCTATCTCTTTCTTTTCTTTCTATCACCCTCGCTTTCCCCCTCTCTCTTTCTCTCTCTCCCTCCCTCTCTATCCCTCTTTGTCTCTCCCACTCTCTCTCAATCTCTTTATCTCTCTCCGACGCCTACTCTCCCTTCCTCTCTCTCCTCCTCTCTCTTAGTCTCTCCCTCCCTCTCTCTCTCTTCCTCTCTCTCCCTCTCCCTCTCCCTCTCTCTCCTAATCCTTCTATCCCTCTCTCCATCTCTTCTTCTCTCTATCTCGCTCCCTTTTTTCCATTTTTCTCTTTCTTTCTCTTTCTTTCCCTCTCTACCTCTCTCTCTCTCCCTCTCACTCTCTCACTCACTTTCTCTTACTCGCTTCTTCTCTCCCTTCCCTCTCACTCTCTCTCTCTTTCTCCCTCCTTCTATCTCCCTCTCTCCCTCTTCTCTCTCCTTCTCCCTTTTCCTCTCTCCATCTTCCCTCTCTCCCTCTCTCTTTCAACCTCTCTTCCCCCTTCTCTCTCTCTCCCTTCTCACTCTCTCTCCCTACTCTCTCTCTCTCCTTCCCTCTCTCCCTCCCCTCTTTGTCTCTCAAACTCTCTCATTCTCTTTCTCTCCTACCCTTTTGCTCCATCTCCCTCTCCCTTTTTATCCATCTCCCCCCTCTTTCCCCTTCTACCTTTGTCCCCTTCTTTGTCTCTCTCTTGCTCTCCCTCTCTCTCCCTTTCTCTTTCTCCCTCTCTCCCACTCTCCCATTATCTCTCTCTTTCACTCTCTCTATTTCTCTCTTGCTCTTCCACTATCTTTCCATCTCTCTCCTTCTCTCTCTCCCTCTCTCTCTCCCTCTCTATCCTCTATCTTAACCTATATGTCTCTCTACCTCTCTCTCACTCTCTCCCTCTCTCCCTCTCTCTCCCTCTCCCTTTCTCTCTCTTTCTCCCTCTCTCACTCTCTCTCCTTCCCTCTTTCTCTCTCACTCTCTAAGGGAGAGAGAAAGAGAGAAGGAGTGTTAGAGGTAGAGAGAGAAAATAAGAGGGAGAGAGAGAAAAGAGAGAGAGAGAAAGAAAAGAGAGAGGGAGAGGAGATGAAAGAAGAGAGAGTTGGGGAGAGAGCAAAAAGAAGGAAATGAGAGAGGGAGAGGGAGAGGGAAAGGGTTAGAGGGAGAGAGTGAGGGAGAGAGAGGGATTAGGGGGAGAGAGAGAGAGAGAGAGGAAGAGAGGTAGGTAGGTAAGAATGGAGAGAGGTAGAGTAAGAGAGAAAGAGTGAGAGAGTGAGAATGGGAGGGTAGGAGAGAAAGAGAGAGAGAGCGAGGAAAGAGTGAGACAAAGAGAGAGAGACAAAGTTAGGTAAAGAGAAATGGAGAAAGAGAGAGGAACGAGTGAGATAGAAAGAGAGGGGAGAGAGGTAGAAGGAGGGAAGGAGAGAGAGGGAGGTAGAGGGAGAGATGGAGAGGGAGGGAGAGAGAAGGGAGAGGTAGAAAAGGAGAGTGAGAGTGAGAGGGAAAGAGGTAGATAATTATGGAAAGAGAGAGGGAGAAAAAAGAGACAAGGAAGGAGAGAAAGGAAGAGAGAGAGTGGGATGGAGGGAGGGAGAGAGGTATAGGGAGAAGGAGTGAGAGAGAGAGAGATAGAGATGGGGAAAGATAAGGGAGAGAAATAGAGGGTGAGGGGGAGAAAGATTGGTCGAGAAAGGAGTAGGGATCCAGAGAGTGAGAGAGGAAGGGATGGAGAGATGGAGTGAGAGAGAGGAGGGAGAGAGAGGGAGAGGTAGGGAGGGAGGGAGAGAGATAGTGGTTGAGAGAAAGGGATAGAGAGAGGGAGAGAGGGAGAGAGTGAGATGAATGGAAGGAGAGGGGGAGATAGAGATGGAGGGATAGATAGGCAAAGGTAAAGATGGAGAGGGAGAGATGGGGAGGGGGAGAGAGGAAAAGAGGGAGAGGAAGAGGAAGAAGGAGGGTGGGAGAGGGAGAGGTACAGGGAGAGATCAATCAAGAAGGAGAGAGTGAGAGAGATGGAGGGAGAGTGAGGGAGAGGTAGATGGAGAGAGGAATCAAGAAGGAGAGAGTGAGAGAGATGGAGAGAGAGTGAGGGAGAGAGGGAAAAAGAGAGAGATAAAGGTAGAGAGAGTGAGAAAAAGAGAGGGAGAGGGAGGGAGTAAAGGATAGAGAAAAAGAATAGGAGAAGAAGAGAGAGGGGGAAGGAGGAGAAACAAAGAGGAAGAGAGGAGGGAGATAGAGAGAAAGAGAGAGAAAGAGATAGAGGGAGAGTAGGAGACGGAGACAAGAGAGAGGGAGAGAGGGGGAAGAGAGAAGGAGAGAAAGGGAGAAAAAGAAGTTAAAGAGGGAAAGAAAGAGGGAGAGGAAGAACGAAAAGAAAGAGAGAGGGAGAGAGAGCAAAAGAGAGAGAGAGAGGGAGGGAGAGAGGGTGAGGGAGATGATGGGTGAGGTAGATGGAGAAAGGGAGAGAGAGGAAGAGAGAGAGATAAAGAGAGAAGAGAGAGAAAAAGAAGGAGAGCGAGAGAGAAGGGAGTGAGAGGGAGGGTGAGCGAGGGGGAGGGAGATAGGGAGAGGGAGAGAGAGTGAAAGGAAGGGAGAGATTGATAGAGAGATAAATGGAGAGAGATGGAGGGGGAAACTAAGAGAGGAAGAGACATATGGAGAGAGAGATAAATGGAGAGTAGGAGAGGAAGAGAGAGGAAGGAGGGAAAGAGAGAGTGAGAGAGATAGAGAGAGAAGGGTAGAGTGTGGGAGAGGGAAAGAGAGAGTGAGAGAAAGACAAAAAGAGGAGGAGAGGAAGTGAAAAAAAGAGGGGAAGGGAGAGAGAGAGAGCTAGGGACGAGAGGAAGAAAGAGAGATAGAAAGATATATTGAATGAGAGTAGGGAGGAGAGAGGGAGGTAGAGGGGGAGAGACGAAGATGGAAGAGGGGGAGAGAGAGAGCGAAAGAGAGGGAAGAAAGGAGGAGAAGGAAAGGGAGAGAGATGGGAAAGGGAAAAGGAGAGAGAGGGAGAAAGTGAGATTGGGAGAGAAAGAGGGAGAGAGTGTGATGGAGAGAGGGAGAAATAGAGAAAGAGGAAAAGAGGATGAGAGAGATGGAGAAAGTGAGGAAGGGAAGGAAGGAGAGAGAGATAGAGTAAGAGAGAGAATAATAAGGGAGACAGAGAAAGGGAGAGGGAGAGGGAGAGGGAGAGGTAAGGAGAAAGGGAGAGAGACAAAGAGAGGGAGAGGGAGAGAGAGGGAGGGTGGGAGAGGGGAATGGGAAGAGGGGGAGAGAGAGGGAGGGAGGGTGGGAGAGGGGAATGGAAAGAAGGTGAGAGAGAGATAGAGGGAGAGTGATGAGAATAAAGAAAGTCAAGGCTATATTGGTGGAAACCAAGGAGCCAAATGGACCAACAAGATGGCAAGTTCATAAGTGTAAGATTTGATCCATTACATATTAAAGTTAGTCCAATGATGTGGGCTAGGGCTAAAAAGTTAAAGAAGCTCACCATGGGTTGATTCAAGAGTGTTGAGCGTAATGCACTTCCAAGGGAGCATTGTGGCATCATCTTAAGAGATGAAGGGGATCTAAGACTCGTCAATCCGATCCAAGTCCGCGATTGGACTCCTTAAATCATATTTGGCCTATTTTGTTATAACTAGCTTAATTATAATTAGAATTAATTCATTAAGTAAGATTTGGGCTCAAGGATTTTCTTCCTTTGTTTTCTTGAGAACTAAATCCGAGTTATCAAGGATTGCAACCCTTGTGGTGTCTCCGAACTTATCATCCTTCATAGAGTGTGGTGTTCTTCATTCCTTCATAATATAGCTTCGGTTCTTGCCTACTTATAGGTAACAAGTCAAGTTCCACTTATTATAACCTACTTATAAGTACGTTCTCGAGGTTGCCTAGCGACAAAAGTGTTTGGTTCACATCGGTTGGTATCAAAGCCTAGGTTGTGCAAAGTTAGGTTGATTACCATAGTCCTTAGTATTCTATTTTGTGTCCGTCATCTTTTCTTCGTTGCATCTTCCTTGTTATTCTACCATAGCTTTTCTTATTTGAGTCTCATGTTCCTATGCTTGATAAATTGAGTCCTATATATCAAAAAAAGAAGAAGAGAAAGTCCGATTTATAGTTAACATTTTTTTCTTAATATAAATTAGGTTCTTTTTCATTATCATTCGCTTTATTTCATGTCTTTGTAGTGAAATTTGTTTTAGTACAAATTGAGTCAATTCCAATTCAAAAAAAAAAAAAGTCTGATTTGTTTCTATCCATTGTGTCTCATTTGTTATTATCTTATTTAAATTCAATTCAAGTCATTTCTAATATCATTCTTAGTGTCCAAAAACTTAAAATTCTTATTTGAATTTGTTTGTCAATTCCTTGTTCCAAATCGTCCAAAATTTGATCCTTAGAAAGTGAAGTTGTTAAGTAACTTATAATTGGTTAGTTCTTGTGTGGTTTGGACTAGTTTGCAAAAGAACCAAAGGAGTGAGTTAGACTAGTAAAAGGCTAGAGCATGTGAATTTATTAAAGAAAAAAGTATAAAAGAGAGCAAAAACGAGTGTTGAATGTCATCAATGTGAGGGAAACACGTGAGATAGTTTCGTGAGAAATTTTTATTATCGATAAATTTTGTGCGGATTTTAAACATGTCAAAAGATAAAAATCCTAAAAGAGAGGGTGAAGTGGTTATTGATGATGATGTTTATGGTGAATCATTAGTAATTATGTGCAATTTAAGCACATAGGTCAAAAGTGAGGAGGAAGGATGGAGATAATATTTTTCATACCTGTCGTCATATCAATAATAAGGGTTGTAGTATAATAATAGATTAGGATGGTGGTGTCTATGTTGCTAGTCCAGAGTGTTGGTCAAGAAATTGAGTTTGCCCGTAATTCCTAAGCCATATACATTACAATGGGTAAATGAGTGTAGAGAAGTTGAGGTAAACAAACAAGTGATAGTTGTCTTTTTCTATTAGGAGATGTAAGGATGAAGTTTGGTGTGATGTTGTACCAATGAGCATGGGTCAAATTTTGCTAGGAAAAACTTAGCAAGTTGTTAGAAAAGTGACATATGATGAGTTTAGCAATGGATATTCATTTAAAATGGGGGGACAAAAAGTAACACTTGTTCCACTATCATCTAATCAATTTTATGAGGAGCAAATGAGTTTGACTAAAGAAATTGAGAGAAAACAAGCAGAGAGCGATCAAACTTTCAATGATAATGGGAACTATCGTCATCGTTGATTTTATGGGTGTTGAGAGCACTCAAATTTTCAATCATAATGATGACTATGCTACTATCAATAAAGATTTAACCCTTATTACAAGCCTAAGGTCGAGGAATCCAAATTAAATCTTAATTTAAGAGAATTAATGCTTGAGGAGAAGTTATTGAAAGAAAAGAGTCTATGTTCATTGAAGATTTGGCAAAACAATAAAAAGAGCCAAAAAAGGACAAGTTTGATAATCTTGTGGCTATGCAAAAGGAGGAAGAAAATGAAAAGATTGTGGATGTCTAAGAGAATATACTTTATATTGAATTTTTCCTTCTAGAGGAGTCCAATGATAATAAAATCAAACCTGAATTTTTTTTGCCATTATTTGTTCGTATTTTGCAAGTTGGGTATGTGCATGTGTTTTTGATACTTTTTTATTGCAAGAGTATGATCGGCATCAAGATGAAGATTCGACGATGAATCTTCTTAAGGAAAGTAGGAATGATGAGAATAAAGAAAGTCAAGGCTATATTGATGAAAACCAAGGAGCCAAATGGAACAATGAAGGTAGCATCTCCAAGGGAGGTCCAAGATGGCAAGTTTGCAAGTATAAGATTTGATCCATTGCACATTAAAGATAGTCCAATGATGTGGACTAGGGCTAAAAAGCTTAAAAAGCTCTCAATGGATTGATTCAAGAGTCTTGGGCATAATGCACTTCTAAGGGAGAATTATGGCATCATCTTAAGAGATGAGGGGATCCAAGACTTGTCAATCTGATCCAAGTCTTGTCAATCCGATCCAAGTCCAAGATTGAACTCCTTAAATCATATTTGTCCTATTTTATTGTGCCTAGCTTAATTATAATTAGAACTAAATAATTAAATCAAATTTGGGCTCAATGTTTTAAACCCAACTTAATTATAACTAGAACTAATTAATTTAGTCGAATTAGGCTTAATTTTTTAAGCCTTATTATTTTTGTATTCTTTTAAGTCCATTAGGGTTTTTTTTACATTCTCCTTTGGTTGCAAGGACATGTAGAGTCATTTTAGGGTTAGGAGTCACTTGTTTAGCCTATTTAAAAGCTAGTTTAGCTTTGTTTCGGAGGAATGCAATAAATTTAGGAGGATTTTCTTCCTTTGTTCTTTTTAGAACTAAATCGACTTATCAAGGATTGCAACCTTTGTGGCGTCTCTAAACTTATCATCCTCCATAGGGTGTGGCGTTCTTCACTCCATTGAAATATAACTTCGGTTCTTGCCTTCTTATAGGCAACGAGTCGAGTTCCACTTATTATAACCTGATTCGGCGATTTTTGGGGTTGTCTAGCAACAAAGGTGCTAGGTCTCTCATCTTTATATGTGAGGTTCACATCGAGAGAGGTAGAGAGATAGAGAAAGAGAGTGAAAGAGAGGGAGAGAGAGAGTGGGATAGGGAGAGAGAGAAAGAGAATGGGAGAGAGAGTGGGATATGGATAGAGGGAGAGCAAGGGAGGAGGGAGAGAGAGACAGGGAAAGGGAGAGAAAGAGAGAGAGAGATAGAGAAGAGGTAGGGGAAAGAAAGAGATGGTGAGACATAGGCAAAGAGAATAGGAAGGAGAGAGATAGAGTGAGGAAAAGAAAGAAGGTGTGAGGGAGAGTGAGGGAGAGAGAGAGGGAGAGAGAGAGAAGGGGAAGAGAGTAAGGGAGAGGTGAGAAGGAGAGAGTTATAAAGGGAGGGAGAGTGGGAGAGAGAGAGAGGGAGAAGGAGAGGGAGAGAGAGAGGGATAAAGAGAGAGAGAGAGCGAGGGGTAGAGAGAAGGAAAGGGAAAGAGAGAGAGGGGATAGAGAGAAAGGGAGAGAAAAAAGTGAGGGAGAGAGAAAGGGAGTGAGAGAGAGAGATAGAGAGATAGAGGTAGAGACTAAGGGAGAGAGGGAGAAGGAGAGAGTGAAAGATGGAGTGAGAAAGTTAGAGAGGGAAAAGGAGAGAGGGAAAGGGAGAGAGGGAGAGAGGGAACGAAGTGAAAGAGCAAGGGAGAGAGAAGAGGAAAGGGAGAATGAGAGAGATAAAGGAAGAAAGGGAAAGGGAGAGGGAGAGGAAGAGAGATAGAGAAAGGAAAGGAGGGGGAGTGGGAGAGAGAGAAGGAAAGAGAGAAAGAGTTGGATAGAGATGATGAGAGAGAGGGTGAGAGGGAGAGAGAGGGTGGGAGGGGATAGAATGGGAGAGAGAGTGAGGGAGAGAGGGATAAAAATAGAGAGAGAGGGTGAGAGAGAGAGATAAAGAGAGAGAGAGCGAGAGATAGATAGAGGGAGAGGGAGAGAGGGAGATAAAGTGAGGGAGAATGTGAAATAGAGTGGAGTGAGAGAGGGGGAGAGAGAAAGAAAAGAGGGAGAGGAGAGAGAGGGAGAGGGAGGGAGGGAGGAGAGATAGAGAAAGGGAAAGAAAGAGAGAGAAGGGAGAGAGAGAGAGAGAGGAAGAGGGAGAAAGGGAGAGGGTAAGAGCGAGAGTGAGGGAGGTGCGGGGAGAGTGAGTGAGAGGGAAAGGGTGAAAGAAAGGGGGAGGGAAAAGGAGGGAGAGAAAGGGCAAAAGTGGGAAGGAAAGGGAGAGGGAGAGAAAGGAAGAAAGGGGAGATAGAGGGATAGAGGAGATAAGGTGAGGGAGGGAGGGAGGGAGGGGGTTATAGAGAGAGGGAAAGGAATGTAAGGGGATAGAGAAGGAGGGGGAGAGAGAGAGAGGGAGGGAAATAAGGAGAGAGAAAGTGGGAGTGCGGGAGTGAGAGAGAGAGGGGAGGGAAATGAGGAGAGCGAAAGTGTGAGTGCAGCGAGTGAGAGAGAGAGAGGGGAGAGTGAAAGAGGGAGAATGAGGGAGAGAGGGAGAGAAACGGATAGAGGGAGAGAGATAGGGGAAGAGATAGAGAGAGGGAGAGATAAAGTGAGAGAGGAAGTAGAGGAGAGGGAGGGAGGGAGAGAGACAGAGAAAGATTAAGAGGGGGTAGGGAAGGGAGAGAGAGAGAGGGAAGAGTGTGGAAAAGGGAGAAAGGGACAAGGAGAGAGAGAGAAGGATTAAGGGAGAGAGAGAGAATGGGAGAGAGTGAGAGGGAGAGGGAAATAGAGGGAGTGGGAGAGGGAGTTAGAGAGAGGGAGATAGAGGGAGGAGAGAGAAAAAGATAGAGGGAGGGGGATAGAGAGAGGGAAAGAAAGAGTAAGAGGGAGAGAGAGAGGATAGAGGGAGAGAGGGAGAGGGATAGAGACGAGGGAAAGGAGTGAAAAGAGGGAGAGGAAGAGAGAGGGAGGAAGGGAGATAAAGAAAGAGAAGGAAAGAGAGAGAGGGAAAGGGAGGGAAGGGGAGGGAAAGGGAGGGAGAGGGGGAGGGAGAGAGAATGAGAGTGAGGGAGATAGAGAAAAAGAAGAAAAGAGAGAGGTAGAGTGTAACTCCCATGAAATTTGTTAATTATAAACATATATGCATGTTTAAATGTTCATAAACATGCCCATATTAAGTAAAAGTGATAGTATGAATTGTGTTAAAAGTTTTTACGATAATGGTATGTTTGATGTTTACGTGCGGAATTTCGAGAGGAAAAATTTTCCGATAATTTAGTAATTATCCTTAGGATATTTCTAAGTATTTAGGATGCATTATACTATTGATGAATGTGTTGTAAAATTTTAGGAACATTGGAACTTATTTTTGGGAAAATTTCTAAATTGTTTAAAAGAAACTTTTTTCAAATTTTAGGGGTGGAAAATGCTCGGATGAACTACTTCTAGACAAATTGAATCTTAAACTTCAAAATGATATGAATTGTGTGTTTGGCATTTAAACCTAATTTTTGGATATGTTATACATCAATATATCTAATTTCTAATAAATAAGGGATAAGATTTAATTATGCTCGAATTTAGTACGTTGCCTAATTGATTAGAGGCTACCCCGTAATAAACTACAAATTGGAAAGGAGGGGAAAATGAATTCCTAGGGTTTTCACTAAAGAACCCTTTCAGCCTAAGTAAGAAAATGAATAAAATTGAACCCATTTTATGTAATTAAGGGCATAGGACTCAATTATAATTTAATTAGGTATACATTAGCAAGTTGGGATGAAAAAGTAATCTTTGGCCACTTTAAGAACCTATTCGGCCTAAACCCTAAACCGTGGGGATTTAAATTCCAATCCTTTAATTCCATAATTAATGGTTTGAGTACACGCTAATACGTATAAGAGGACATTTAGATAGGAAAAATTGCTAGGTAAACTGAAATTTTGACCTAGAACATTTAAAAGCCTAATTCGGCCCAAAATGCCCCAATTTAGGTTCGTAGAGAAAATGTTATGCCTATTGCATGTCCAAGTATGTGATGATGAGTCGGATTGGACTTTGATTGAAATTTAATTGGACTAAAATATGCTTAATGTGGGTTGGACTAAATGGTTGAATTAGTGTTATTGAGGATTAGTTTCGTCCGAAATTGGTGTTGCCTATTAAAGGACCTTAGGGTGCTTTTTGGGTAAAACTTAAAGAATTTAAGTTGTTTATCTATGATTTTTGTATATGTTATACATAAATATGTCTAATTTCTAATAACAAAATGATAGGATTTAATTATGCTTAGAAGTTGGTGCGTTGCCTACTTGATTAGAGGTCGCCCTATAATAAACTATAAATTAAAAAAGAGGGGAAAATGAATTCCTAGGGTTTTCACTATAGAACCCTTTCAGCCTAAGTAATAAAATGAATAAGATTGGACCCATTTTATGTAATTAAGGTCATAGGACTCAATTATAATTTAATTAGGTATACATTAGCAAGTTGGGATGAAAAAGTAATTCTTGGCCACTTTAAGGACCCGTTCGGCTTAAACCCTAAACCGTGGGGATTTGGATTCCAATCCTTCAATTCCATAATTAATGGTTTGAGTACACCCTAATAAGTATAAGAGGATTTTTAGATAGGAAAAATTGCTAGGTAAATCGAAAATTTGACCTAGAACATTTAAAAGCCCAATTCAGACCTCAAAATGCCCCAATTTGGGTTTGGAGAGAAAATGACACCTTAATATGTTTTAAACTAGTTTAAAATGCTACTAATTACATACGTTGAGTGAAGAATGAATTTTACAATGATACTACTGAATTTAACGGGAGGAAAGTGCCTATGTGCAACATAAAGTTTATGACTTGAGTAATATTAGTCAACGGTAATTGATTTTCCTTAGGGGAAATATTATAGAAGTGATATGGAAGATATCGAAAACCCTATATGGATTGGATCAAGAATGGTTGGATAGTCTAGGGTATGGAACCTATGGGGTGTTTAATAGGCTAAACGTAACTTCACGTGTATCATATGCATTCGGAGATGGATTGAACCGAGTAAATGATTACCGAGGCTATTTGACGATGAACCGATTATCGAGGTTATTCGACGATAAATGATTGCCGAGGTTATTTAGCAATCATCGAGAATAGAGAAGACTTACTAATACCCATGGTACCCTCAACATTTAAAATTGATGAGAATACTGGGAGCGAAGTGAGAAAAATGTTGCATAACACATGCATTACCCTACTTATTGAGCTTCAACTCACCCTATTTGTTATTGCATGCCATGATTAGTAAAAGCAACAAGTAATATTGATACGGATGCTATCGGATCCTCCAAAAGGGCTCATGTATGACACAAATACACTAGAATCTATTTTTATTTGTAATTTGAAGGTATGGTATCAATAGGGGATTAAATGACCTCTTAAATAGTCCGTACATTTATTCTTTTTTGTTAGAAGTATTTGCTACTAATATGTAACTTTTTTACACTTTTTGTCTATACTATGTTATGAATTTTTTAGCATGTACATACAAGACTTAAGTCAAAATTAGATTATGTCGGCATGATGCACCTCATCCGGCCACTCTTATTTGGGTAATAGAGGGTGGACTAGAGTAGGGGCGTCTCATAGAGAGAAAGAGTAGAGGGAGAGGGAGAGGGAGAAAGGAAGGGAGGGAGAGGGAGAGAAAGAGAGAAAAGGGAATAGAGAGATACAGGAGAAAGGGAGAGAGATAGATGGAGAGAGGAGGAGAGAGAGATTGAGATGGAAAAAGGTCAAAAGAGTTAGAGGAAGAGATAAAGAGAGAGAGAAAAAGAGAGATGGATAGAGAGATAAAAGAAGAGATGTGGGAGAGAAGGAGAGGGTGAGAGAGGGGGAGATAGAGAGTGAGGGAAAGAGGAGGAAGTGAAGGAGTGGGAGAAAGGGAGGAGGAGAGAGGGGCGAGAGAATGAGGGAGGGAAGAATAGAGGGCGAAATAAAGAAAGGGAGATAGAAGAGGGAGAGAGGGAGAAAGTTATAAAGAGAGAGGGGAGGAGAGAAGAAGGCGAGAGAAAGAGAGAAAGAGAGATCATTAGAGGATGAGAGAGGAGAAGAGAGAAGGGATTCGGGAGAGATAGATGGCGGAGAGATTGGGATATATAGAGGGATAGAGGGGGAGAGAGATAGAGTTAAAGAGAGAGGGCAAGAGATAGAGTGAGAGAGGGAGAAAGAGGGATAGGTATATGGAGAGAGGGGGAGAGGGAGAGAGAAAGGAAAAGAGGAAAGGGAGAGAGAGGTAGAGTGGGAAAAAGGAAAAGAGGGAGAGAGAGATCGAGAGGGAAAGTGGGAGAGATTGGGAGAGAGAGTGAGACAGGGAGAGAGAATGAGTGAGAAGAGGAGACGAAAAGAGAAAAGAGGATAAAGTGAGGGAGAGATAGAGGTAGAGTGAGAGAGGGAGATGGAGATAGGGATAAAAAATGAAGAATGAGATTGGGAGGGGGAGAGAGAGCAAGAAAGGATTAGTGGGAATGAGAGAAGGGGAGATGAAAAGAGAGAGGAAGAAGGAGAGAGAAGAAGAAAGGGAGAATGAGAGATAGGGATCAAGAGATAAAGAGCGAGCGAGGGAGAGACGAAGGAGAGTGGGATGGACAGAGAAAGGGAGGAAGGGAGAGGAAGAGGGAGTGAGAGGAGAGAAAAAAGAGAGATTGAGAGAGAGGGAGAGAGAAAGGGATAGGGAAAGGGAGTGGGAGAAGATGGAGGAGGAGAAAGGGGGAGGGAGAGAGATGGAGAGGGTAGGAAGGAGGGATAGAATGGTGGAGAGGGGGAGCGAAAGTGAGGGAGAGAGGGAGAGAGAATGAGAGAGGGGAGGAGAGAGGAAGAGGGAGAAAATGAGAGAGTAGGAGAGATAAGGAGAGAGAAAAAGGGGGAGAGAGAGTAAAAGAGAGCAAGAGAGAGAACAGAGGAGAAAGAAAGGGAAAGCTAGAAAGAAAAAGAGAGAGAGAGACAAGGGAGAGAGGGAGAGGGAGAGAGATAAAGCGAGGGAGAGAGAAGAAAAGATAGGGAGAGGGAAAAAGGAGAGAGAGATGGAGAGAGGGAGAGAAAGGAAGGAGAGAAAGAAATAGGGAGGGAGAAAGAGAGTGAGAGGAAGGAAGGGAGGGAGAGGTAGACCTTGAGAATGGGAGATAAAGAGATTAAGAGAAGGAAAGAGAGGGAGGGACAGAGAGAGGGAGGGACGGAGGGATAAAGAGAGGGAAGGAGTGAGAGAGAGTAAAAGGGAGCAAGATAGATAGAGGGTAGGGAGAGAGAAAAGGAGAGAGAAGGAGAGAGGGAAGTAAGGAGAGAGAAAGAATGAAAGGAGAGATGGAGAGGGAGAGGAAGGGAAGGAAGGAGAGAAAGAGAGGGAAAGGGAGTGAGAGAAAAAGAGATGGAGAGAGAGGGAAGGAGAGTGAGACAAAGGGAGAGAGAGAAGGAGTGAGAGAAGGGGAGAGAGAGAGGGAGAGAGGGAGAGAGAGAGGGAAAGAGAGGGAGAAAGAGGAAGGGAGATAGTGAGAGAGAAAAAAAGAGAGAGGGTGAGAGAGGTAAAGAGAGAGCAAGGGAGAGAGATAGAGGGAAAGGGAAAGAGGGGGAAAGAGAAGGATAAAGAGAGAAAAAGGAAAAGATAGATAGGAAGAGGTAGAGAGAGGGTGGAGTGAGAGAAAGTTAGGGGTGAGAGGGATAGAGATAGAGGGTGAGAGGTAAAAGGTGTGAAAGGGAGGGAAGGAGGTAGAGAAAGATAAAGAGAGAGATAAAAGGGTGAGAGAGGAAGAGAGGGAAGGAATGAGGAGAGAGAGGAAGGGGATAGGGAGAGAGAGAGAAGGGGAGAGAAAGAGAGAGTTAGAAGGAGAAGAAGAGACATAAAGAGCAAGAGAGAGGGAGAGATAAAGGTAGAGAGGGATAGAGAGGGAGGAAGTGGTGGAGAGGGTAGGAGAGAAAGAGTGAGAGAGAGAGAGGGGGAGAGTGAGGGAGAGAGAGTGAGAGGGAGGAAGGGAAAATGAGGGAGGGAGGGAAGGAAGGGAGCAATAAAGAGAAAAAGAGGATAGAGGGAGAGAGATTAAGAGGAAGAGGGAGAGAGAGAGAGTGATATATAGAAAAAAGGGAGAGAGGGATAAAGAAAGTGAGGAATAAAAGGACGAGTGAGTGAAAAAGAGAGAGGAAGAGAGGGATAGACAGAGTGAGATAGAGGGAGAGAGGTCTCCCTCCCTCTCTCCATCCCTTTCTTTCTCCCTCTTCCTCTCCCTTTCTTTATTTGTCTCACTCTCCCCCTCTCTCCTTATCTCTCTGTCCTTCTCCCTCTCTCCCTCTCCCTCTCCCTCTCCCTCTCTCTCCCTCTCTCTCTCTCTCTCTCTGCCTTTCTTTTACTCTCTCTCTCCTCCCTCTCTCTCTTTTCACCTTTCACCCTCTCTCCCTCTACCTCCCTCTATCTCTCCATCACTCCCTCTCTTTAACTCTCTATCTCCCTCTCCCCTTCACTCATTTTTCTCTCTCTCACTTTCTTCGCTCCCTTTGTCTCTCTTTCTCTCTTTCTTGCTCTCTCCCTTGTTCTCCTTTTATCTCTCCGAAGGATCATGCATCCTATAGAGGTGTAGAATAATAAAAAACAATTTCCTCTATTTAAGGGCCCAAGATCAAGTTGTGGAATCTACTAACTATACATATATGAATATTAAGCTATAAATAAACGATTACCTCTTATAGCATAGATCTAAATTTCTTTTCGGAAAAGTCATCCAAGTGTCCGGCCTTTATTGATGATGCACACAGTCCAAGTATCCACAAAAAAGCATTCAAAATCAATAGGGTGCTAGCTCTACCTTTTATGATTTAGTATTTTCTATAGAAATCAATCTTAGGCAATTTTGTGATAACCTTACAAGAGAAGGAAAGAGCATATCTTGCTGAGAAAAATATTTCCTCCTTATTTTTCTCTCTTGGTCATGAGCCTTCTATTTTTTAAGGCTAGCTGAATGCCCTCTCTCTCTCTTAAAATCCTTGTGTTCTAGCTGAATTTTCTCTCCTCCTCCCATATATTTTTAGGAGAGTTTCCTTATCCTCTAAGGATAAGGAGAGGGGTGGCAATGAGTCCATAAAGGACTCTAGGTTGTTACTTCCTTATCCTCCAAGGATGAGGAGTTATTTTGCATGTGAACTTTTTTATCATTATCTTTAGAACATTCATCCTTATCCAATAAGGTTGATGTTTATCATTCCACCAAAATATCTTAAAGCTTTTAATTAAACCTTAATGGACCAAAACCATTTTAGCCCATTTAATTTATTTGGACTATCCAAATAAATAATCTTAGATTATTTTAGGTGGATCCACATTAGGAAATAATTTTTAAAAATACCCTTCAATCAAAATTAGGAAACCCATTTCTATTTTAGGTTATTTACTTCTAAATTTAGAACTACTATTTGTACATAAACTTATGCATTTGACTCAAATTAGAAAACTTATTTCTAAAGTAGAAAACTTTTCAATTAAGGAAACTTTTCATTTAAGAAAACTTTATATTTTAGAAACCCTTTCCAAAATAGAAAACTTTCATGATTGAAAACTTTTTTCAATAACTTTGCTTCTCATTTATAATGTGAATACTTAAACTTATGCATGTGACTCAATAAGCTACTAGATATGTTAGCAATGTATCAAGAACAAAAGACTCTTTTTTTATCTCTTGATACATAAATTAAGATTGGCATGTAGCAAGGCATCATGACTATCCAATTTTCTAGGAGAATTAGTTAATCCATTATTACCTTTCACAAGTATGGTTATCATACAATTCAGTCCTCATGTCTACTTATCACAACATGATCTCGAAATTGGCTATAGTCCTATTCAATTATGATCACATAAGTTTTCTTCGATTCCTAAATGCCTTAGCTCTTAGAGTAAACCAACTATACTCTATTAATGTACTCCTATTGTGGCCACAAATTTATCGAAGTATAATGTGATAATTCTTTTAGCATACAAGGAATGACATGCCTTCTTTTTGTCATACACCTACCTCCATTGGATTCCTAGTGCACCTTAAAAATCGCCCACATGCAACCCATTAATGGGTCCATCGGAACGAGTGTCAAAATGCATAAGTCCTCCAATAAGACAACGGTGACACTTTAAGTCTAAGGACCATTTGTATCCATCTCGTATGAGATTCCCATAGACTAAAACCAAATAGATTCTCATGGTGAGTCAAGTCATACGACATGTTCCCTAACATCAATCACCCGAATGCTTGCTTTGGTGTCACAATGCCAATAGGTGTGAGATCTCCTACTCGCTATTAAATAGCATGAGCATAGCAAGCACAAGTCTATCTACATATTGTTAATGTTCATTCTTGATAATGCTACGACTTGGGATGTTTAATGATATCATTTGTATACATTAGTGTTTATCCCACATCTTTCAATCAATCACTATTGCAAATGCATATCATAAGGACTTCTATTGAATTTATCAACATGAAAACATAAAATTAATAGAACAACTTCTTTATTAAAATAATTGATGTAATAATATATCAACTTGTGCCCATCCAAATATGGTTAGATCTTAGGCACCAACACTAACACTCTCTCTTTCTCTCTCTCTCTTGTCTCCCACTCTCTCCTCCTTTCTCACACTTCCCTTGTCTTAGTTTCTCCCTCTCTCTCTCTCTTCATCCCACCCTCTTTCTTTCTCTTTTGCCCTCTTTTTCTCTCCTTCTATCCCCTCCCTAGTTCCTTATTTCTCCCTCTCTCACCATTTTCCCTCTCTACTTCTCCCACCTTCCTCTTTCTCTCCCTCTCTCTTTCCCTCTCCCACCCCGTCTCTCTCCCTCTCTCTCTCTATTACTCTTTCTTCATCTCTGTCTCTCTCTCTCCCCCTCTCTCCCTCTCCCACTCCCTCTCTCCTTCTCCCTCTATATCTCTTGATCCTTATTTCTCCCTCTCTTTCCATCCCTCTCACTCTCTCCCTTTCTCATCATCCCTTTCCCTCTCACTATCTCTCCTCCTTTCTCTTCCTCTCTCGCCCCTATCTCCATCCCCTCTCTTTTTCCCTCTCTCTCTCCCTTGCTCTCTATCTCTCCCCTTTCTCTATGCCTCCCTCTCCTACTCTCTCCCCCTTTCTCTCTCCCTCCCTCCATCCATCCCTCTCTTTCCCTTTCTCCCCCTTCCCTTTGTCTCTCTCACTCACTCTCCATTTCTCTCTCTCCCTCTCTCCCCCTCCCCCTTCCTCCTTTTGTCTCTCTCTCCCTCACTTTCCCTCTCTCCCTCCCTCCCTCTTCGTATCTCTCCTCACTCTCTCTTTATAACTCTCTCCCTCTATCTCCTCCTTCCTCTCTCCCTCTCAACCTCACTCACTCTCCTTTCCCCTCCCTCTCTCTCCCTCTCCCTCTATCTCTCTCTCCCTCACTCTCCCTCTCATTTTCTCCTTCTCTCCCTCTCCCTCCCTCCCTCTCTATCCCTCTATCCATCCTTCCATCTCTCTCCTTCCCTCCTTATGTCCCTCTCACTCCCTCTAGATCTCTCATTTTCTCTCTCCCTCCCTCTCCCTATCTCTCCCCTCTTCCTCTCTTCTTTCTCCCTCTCACTCTCCCTTTCCCTTTCTCTCTTTCCTTTCTCTCTCCCTCTCTATCTCTCATTGTCTCCCTCTCCCTCTCCCTCTCCCTCTCCCTCTCCCTATCTCCCTTCCTCTCTCTCCCCCTCTCTATCCATCACCCTCTCCTCTATCTCTCTCCTTCCTTTTCTCCCTCTCGCTCTAACTCCCTCCCTATCTCACCCCCTATCCCTCCCTTCTTCCCTTCCTCCCTCTCTCTCAACCTCTCTCTCTCTTGTCCTCTCCCTTTCTCTCTCTCCCCCTCTCCATTTCTCACTTTCCCCACCCTCTCTCTCCTTTTTTCTTTCTCCCTCTCTCTCTTTCTCTCTCCCTCTACCCATCTCTCTCTCCCTCTCTCTCTTTCACTTTTTCCCTCCTTTCCTCTCTCTCCTCCTCTCATTCTATCTTACCCTCTCTTTTTTCTCTCTCTTTTTTTCCTCTCTTTCCCCTCTTTTCTCTCTCTTACTCTCTCTCCCTCTTTCACTCTCCCTCCCTCTCTCCCTCCCTCTCTTTTCCCCTCTCTTTCCCTCCCTCTCTCTCTTCTCCTCCCTCCCTCCCTCTCACTCCCCGTCTCTTCCCCTCCCTTTTATCTCTCTCCCCCTTTTTGTCTTCATTTCTTTCCCTCTCCCTTTCCCTTTGTCTCCTTATCCCTCTACCCCTCTCTCTTTCTCCCTCTCTCTCATTCCCCCCTCCTTATCTCTCCCTTTTTCCATCTCCCTCCCTCTTACCCTCCCTCTCACTCCCTCCTCTTTCTTTTCCTTTCTCTCTCCCTCACTTAATCTTCCCCTCCCTCTTTCCCTTTCTCTTTCCCTCACTTAATCTCCCCCTCCCTCTCTCTTTCCCTCTCTCTTTCTCTATCTCTCCTTCTCTCACTCTCCCTTTCTTTTCCTCTCTCTCCCTCTCTCTTCCTCTTTCTCTCTCTCCTTTTCTCTCCCTCTCTCTGCCTATCTCTCGTCTCTCTCTTCGCCTATCCCTACCTCTCTCTCTCCCACCCTCTTTCTCCCCCCATTTATCCTTCTCTCTCCCTCTTTCCCTCTCTCTAACTCTCTCTCCATCTCTCTTACTCTCTCTAACTATCTCTCCACCTCTATTGCTCTCTCTAACTCTCTCTTCGTCTCTCTTACACTCTCTCTTTCTTTCTCTATCTTTCACTTTATTTCTCCCTCTCTCCCTCCCTTACTCCCTCTCTCCTTCCTTCTCTTTCTCTTCTTCTCTCACTCTCTCTCCCTCTCTCCATTTCTCTCTATCTCTCTCTCTCCCTATCTCACCTTCTTCCTCCCTCTCCCTCTCTCCCTACCTCTCATACCTTCTTTCTCTCTCTTCCTTCCTCTCTCTCCTTCTCTCCCTTTCATCCTTTATCCCATCTTTCTCTATCCTCTCCCTCTCTTTCTCCCTTTCTCCCTCCTTCTCTTGCTCCCCTTCTCTCTATCTCTCCCCCTTCTCTCACTCCCTTTCCCTCTCTCTATCTCTCTCTCTTTCTCTCGTACCTCTCTCACCCTCTCTCTCCTTCTCCCTCTCTCCCTTCCTCTTATGCTTTCCCTCTCTCTCCCTCCCTCTCTCTCCCTCTTCCCCTCTTAACCTTACCCCATCTTTCTTTCACCCTCTTGAGGTGATGAATACTTTTCATTTTAGGAAATTTTTCATTTTGGAAACCCTTTCCAAAATAGTAAAATTTCATTATTGGAAAAAAATTTCCAGTATTTTTGCTTCTCAATTGTAATGCGAATACTTAAACTTATGTGTGTTACTCAATAGGCTCCAAGATATTTTGGTAATATATCATGAATAAAAGGCTCTTTCATTTCTTAATACATAAATCAAGATTGGCCTCTAGTAAGGCATCATGACTACCTAATTTTCTAAGAGTATTAATTAATCAATTATTACCCTTCATGAGTATGGTTACCATACAATTCAGTCCTTATCTCAATTTATCACAACGTGATCTCAAACTTAGTTATAAGTCTTATTTGATTATGATCATAGAATTTTTCTTTGATTCTTAAATGTCTTAGCTCTTAGACTAAACCAACTATGTTTGATTGGTGTACTCCTACTATAGCCATAGATTTCTTGAGTAGACATCTATTGAAGTGCAATATGATAACTCCTTTAGCATACAAGAAATGATGTGTCCTATCTTAGTCATACACCTACCTCCGTTAGATTCCTAGTGCACCTAACAAATCGCCCATATGCAACCCTTTAATGGGTCTATCGAAATGAGTGTCAAAATGCATAAGTGCTTTAATTAGACAACCATGATGACTTCAAGTCTAAGGACCATTTGTACTCATCTCGTATGAGATTTCCATAGACTAAAACCAAATGGGTTCTCATGTCTTAAATTCGGTGACATATTCTCCATCTTAAATCACCTAAGTGCTTGCTTTGGCATCACTATGCCAATAGGTGTTAGATCTCCTACTACTATCATATAGCATGAGCATAGCACTCACAAGTCTATCCGTATATAGTTAATGTCTATTCTTAACAACGCTATGACTAGGGTCATTTAAGGATATCATTTATATGCATTAGTTTTTATCTCACATCTTTCGAAGAATCACTATTGCAAATGCATATCATAAGGACTTCTAGCTAATTCTACCGAATTTACAAACATAAACACAAGAATTAATAGAATGACTTCTTTATTATTTTTATAATAAATAATGCAATAATAATTAACTCAAGCCTATCCAAACATGGTTGGATCTCAAGCACTTATACTAACAATCTCCAACATGCACTAGAGCTAACTAGCCATATCCCTTAATCTTGATGATCGAGTAAGGGTATCATATTTCGATTATGACAAAGGCTTAGTCAAACGTTCAGCTATGTTATCGTGAGTGTGGACTTTTTTTATCTTTATGTCACCATGACTGATAATCTCTCTAATAAGATGGTAGCATCACAATACATACTTGGACATGTATTAAGGGATATGGCTCCTTGGCTTATGCTATAGCTCTATTTTTATCACGAGTACAATACTATTGGATCAACAATGCCTGGAACCACTTGTAGTCTAGATAAAAATTTATGAATCCAAACAACCTTTTTAGCTGCATTCGTAGCTACGGTATATTCAACCTTGGTTGTTAAGTCGACCACTCGTTTCTTGCTTGAAACTTTTCCAACTAACGACTCCACCATTCAACTGAAAAATGAATCCTAATTGTGACTTAAAGTCATCATATAGTCGGATTGAAAACTAGCATCTATGAACCCTTTCACCACTAGTTCATCTCTTTTATAGATCGGGAAGACATTCTTAGTTGTTTGTAAGTACTTTAGAATGCTTTTCACAACAATCCGAGTGTTCTTTACTCGAATCGACTTGATATCTACTATATATACTTAAAGCATATGAGACATCAAACTACTCACATAAAATGGCATACATGATAGATCCTATGGCTGATACGTAGGGAATATGACTCATCCTTTCCCTTTCGTTTTGTGTGTTAGGACACTCAGCCTTGAAAATTTTATGCCATATGACATTGGAATAATTTCTCTCTTGGATCCATCTATACTAAACCTCTTTAGTGTTTTGTCAATGTAAGTGCTTTGGGAGAGATCTAACATTTTCATGATCTATTTCTATAGATCTTGATTTATAGAATGTATGTTGACTCTCACATGTCTTTCATGGAGAAATTCTTAGATAGCCAATCTTTTATCGATTGCAACATAGTGGTGTTATTGCCAATAAGTGGAATATCATCTACATATAGTACAATAAAAAAAAATTAACCTTCCATTAACCTTCTTGTATACACAAGGTTCGTCTTCATTTTGTGAAAAATCAAACTCTTTGATCATTTTATCAAAACGTTGATTCCAACTTCTAAATGCTTACTTAAGTCCATAAATGGACCTTTGTAATTTGTAAATCTTATTTGCATGTCCTTTGGTGATAAAACCATCGAGCTATGTCATGTACGCATCCTCATTTAATTTTCCATCAAAGAAAGAAATTTTAACATCCATTTGCCATATCTCATAATTATGATATGCGGTAATTATAAGCATAATTTGAAGGGATTTAACCATTGCTACCAAGTGAAAAAGTTTTATCATAATCAACACCTTGTTTTTTTTTGATATCCTTTAGCCACCAATCTAGCTTTGTACGTATGTATATATCCATCATTTTCGATCTTTCTTTTAAAGACCTACTTACACCTAATAGGTTGAGCACTATCGGGGGATCAACCAAAGTCCATACTTGGTGTACATGGATTCCATTTTGAATTTCATGGCCTCATTCAATTTTTCGAGTCAATCTCTAACATTGCTTCTTCAAAGGTATTAGGTTTGTCATCTAGTATGATAGACACATCTCCATGTATTGAGACTAGAAGGCCATATATTTGATGCTCTTGACAAATCCTTTTAGACCTACAAAGTTCTTGTGTATTAGTTTGTTTGGTAGTTACAACGCTTTGTAACTTTTCTACTTGGGGTTCCTCAAGTAAAGTGTCAATTTGTGATTCTTCTCGAATCTCATTAAGTTCAACCTTCCTCCCATTAGCCCTAGCATCTATAAATTCCTTCTCAAGGAATACAACATGCCTAGCGACGAACACCTTTGTTCTTGTGATTGGTAAAAGTAATATCCATTTGTTTCTTTTGGATAACCCATAAATTTATATTTTATTAATTTAGGCTCAAGCTTGTCTCCATCTAAACATTTGACATATAGTTCACAACCCCAAATCTTGAGGAAAGATAAATTTGCTTCATTTCTTTTTCATATCTCATATAGAGTCCGATCAATAGACTTTGTTGGAACCCTATTTAAAATAAAAGTCACGGTAGGAAGCGCATATCCCCAAAATGATATTAGGATATCGGTTTGACTCATCATGGATCGAACCATGTCTAATAGTGTCCTATTCCTCCTTTTGAATATACCATTCATTTTATGGTGTTCGGGTAGGATCCTTTGTGAGAGAATTCCATTCTTTTTTACATGATCTAAAACTTTGAGGCTTAAGTATTCTCTATGATCTATTCGAAGTCCTTTAATGCTTTTTCCAGTTTGTTTCTCGACTTCAAACCTAAATTCTTTTAAATTTTCAAATGCTTTAGATCCGTATCGCATGAGATACACATAACCAAAACGGGATCTATCATCGGTAAAGGTTATGAAATAATCATATCCTCCTCTAGTTTGAGTGGACATGAGCTTACATACATCACTATGTATGAGGCCTAATAAATCAATAGCTTTTTCACCTTTTCCACTAACAGGGGATTTTGTCATTTTTCCAAGCAATCAAGATTCATAGACATCATAAGATTCATAATCGAATGGTTCTAAATATCTATTTTTATGCAGTTTAGATATGTGAGTTTTGTTTATATAGCTAAGTTGATAATACAACATATATGTTTTGTCTAGATCATTATTTTTGAATATTTTTGCATTTATGTTATATACAAGTGTGTCTATGTTTAAAACATATAAATCGTTATTCGCATCAAGCACTTCCATATAAAACATCATCTTTATAAAAGGAACAATTTTTGTTCGTAAATAAAAATAAAAAACCATCTTGGTCCAAACAAGAAATGGAAATGATATTCCTAGTTATAATAGAAATATAATAATAGTTTATGGGTATAAGCACAAGTCCGGATGGTAGTGTTAACTTATAGGTGCCTACCACTATTAGCATAACTCTTTAACCATTATCCATGCATAAGTTAACCCCACCGAAATAGTTTTTCTAGCCTCTTTTTATACTAGGAATATAATAATAGTTTTTTAGTATAAGCACAAGTCCGGATGGTAGTATTAACTCATAAGTGCCTACCGTTAATGGCACAACTCTTGAACCATTACCCATGCTTAAGTTAACCTCACCAAAAGTAGTCTTTCTATTCTAGCATCTTTTATCCCTCTTAAATTTATGCAAATGTGTGCACCACATCCAAGTATCAAATACTTATGATGTTAGACTAGAAGTAGAAAAATTTACTTCAAGAACATAAATACTTAAGGTGTTTTGAGAACTCTTCTCTTGCACTCCTCATGGTGCTCTTTATCATATGTCGCATAGAGCATTTTCCCATGTTAAAGGACATTCCTCTTATTCAATTTCCATTCAATGAAGTTTATGCCATTTAAGGCATTGCTTTCATTTATCATCGATCTCATCAATGTATTACCAATCATATCGTGCAACAACTTTGACAAGATAGAAAAGCATATGGTTGGGTTAATTAAATTGGATAAAATAAAATAAAGCATAAATTAAAGAAGTAAAGTCTATGTTCACTCTCATTATTTTCTCCAAGTTCTATGACCTTCAATATAGGACTTGAGAAAATTTTTTGATTCGTTTTCATAGTAGGTGAGGATCCCATCCTCTAACATGCATTAACCCCGAGTTATCTCAACAAGCCATACATGAAGGATTAGGTAGGTAACTCCTTACCAATTACATCTAATGTAACTCCTTACCGATTACCAATTACATCTAATGTAATTTCTAATTTCATTGGTATGATAACTCCTTATCTTATCACATCTTATGTGAATACCAATCCTTGCTTATAAGTTTATTGGACCTAGAGCTATCTCAACAAACCCAATAACTCATTTAAGCTAGACTCAATATTCGAGGACATTACATGGCTCATGATTTGTTTCCCTCAGAAAGAAGTGACCTTGAGTTATCTCGGTAAGCCAACAATTACCAATAGAGTTCCTACCTCATAAAATTGGAAAGTAATTAATTTAATAACTAATTTGAAGTTTAATATGGTTGGTCCCATCCTAGCATGCATACTACATAATAATCATATTATTCCTAACATACATACTAATATTTTATCTCATAACTAACATACATCTCATGGATGACTCAAAGACCGATGAATGGTAATAGATCTTTAGTACTAGCCCCCTCGAGCCACAAAGAGACTAGTGGGTCAATTCCTAGGAAAAACATTATTACAAATTCTTCATGAATGTCTTTATTCCTTGGTGTCTTTTCCTTGTATCTATATTAATTCATATCTTCTACTTTCACATTTATTTGAAATAAGAAAACTTGAGTTACATATAAGGAATGACCTATCCTATCTTAGCCATACACCTACCTCCATTAGATTCCTAGTGCACCTAACAAATTGTCCACGTGTAACCCTTTAATGGGTCCATTGAAACAAGTGTCAAAGTGCATAATTCCTCTAATGAGAAAACCATGATGAATTCAAGTCTAAGGACCATTTGTACCCATCTTGTATGAGATTCCTATAGACTAAAATCAAATGGGTTCTCATGGTGAATTAAATCCAGTGACATCTTCTATAGCATAAATCACCTAAGTGCTTGCTTTAGCATCACTATGCCAATAGATGTGAGATCTCCTATTATTATCATATAGCATGACCATACCACCCATAAGTCTATTCGTATATAGTTAGTGTCTATTCTTGACACTCGTTATGACTTGAGATGTTTAATGATATCATTTATATGCATTAGTGTTTGTCTCATATCTTTCGATCAATCACTATTACAAATGGATATCATAAGGACTTTTATCTAATTCTACTGAATTTATAAACATAAAATACAAGAATTAATAAAATGGCTTCTTTATTATTATTAGAATAAATAATGAAATAATAAATTAACTCAAACCTATCTAAACATGATTGGATCTTGGGCACCTACACTAACACCCTCCTCTTTCCCTCTCCCTTTCTCCGCCTATCTCCCTCTTTCTCGCTCTCTATTTCCCTCCATCCCTTTTTCACTCCCGCTCTCTCCTAGTCTCTCTGTTTCTCTCTCCCCCACTCTCCCTCCCCCTCTCCTAGTCTCTCTCTTTCTCTCCCCCTCTCTCACCCCTCTCTTTCCCTCTCTATCCCTCTCTCCCTCTCAATCTCTCGACTCTCCTTTTCTCTCTCTTTTTATTCTATTGTCCCTCTCTCCCTCTCTCACTCTTTCTTCTTCTCCTTCTCTCCATCTTTCTCTCCTTATTTCCCTTCCTCTCTCTCCCTCTTTTTCCCTTTTCTCCCTCCCTCACTCTCCCTATTCCTCTCACTCTCTCTCTTCCTATCCCACTCTCCCTCTCCCTTTATTCCCCTCTCTCCCTCTCTCTCCCACTTTCTCGCTCACTCCCTCTTTCTCTCCTCCTTTCTCCCTTCATTGATCCATCTCTCCCTCTCTCCCTCCCTCTCTTCCTCTCTCTCCCTCTACCCTACTCTCTCACTTTTCCTCTCTCTCCCCTCACTTGTTTTCTTCTCTTCCTCTTTCTCCCCTTATCTCTCCTTCTCTCTCTTTCTCTCTCTTTTTTTCTTTCACTCTCCCCCTCTCTCACCTTCCTCTCTCACTCTCCCTATTTCTCCCTCATGTTTCCTCTCTCGCCCTTTCTCTACCCTTTATTTTCTCCCTTCCTTTCTGTCTCTCTCTCTCCCCCTTCTCCTTTTCTCCCTCCCTTTTTTCTCCCTCTCTCTCTCTTTCTCTTACTCTCTCTCGACCACTCCCTTTCTCTCCTTCTTTCCCTCTCTATATGTCTATATCTCTTTCTCTATCCTTCTCCCCCTCTCTCCCTCTCCCTCTTTCTCACTCTCTCCCTCTCTTTCCCTCTCTCCCTCTTTCCTTCCCTCTCTTTTTCTCCCTCTCTTCCTCTCTCTCTCACCCTCTCACCCTCTCTCTCCCTCTCCCTCCCTCTCTCTCATTCCCTCTCCTTCTCTATCTCTCACCCTTTCTCCATTTGTCTCCCTCTCTCCCCCTCCCTTTCCCTCTCTCCCTCATCTCTCTCTTTCCCTCCCCCTCTCCCAATCTCTCCTTCTTCTTCTCGTTCTTTCTACCTTTCCCTCTATCCCTTCCACTTTCTCTCTTTCTTCCTCTCTCTCTTTTCTCTCTCTTCCTCTCTCCTACCCAATCTCCCTCTCTCTCTCCCTCTCTCTCCCTCTCACTCCCCTCCTCATCCCTTTATCTAGCCCTTTTCTCTTTTTCTCCTTCTCCCTTCCCTCTCTCTCTTTCTACCCCTCCATCTCTCTCTCCCTCTCACTCTTGCTCTCCTTTTTAATATCCCTCTCTCCCTCCCTCTCTTCTTCATCTCTCTCTCTCCCTTCCCCTTCTCAAAATCTCTCCCTCTCTCTCACTTTCTCTCTCCTTCTACCTTTCCCTCTATCCCTCCCACTTACTCTCTTTCTTCCTCTCTCCCGCTCTCTCTCATCCTTTCTCCTTCTTAATCTCTCACTCTCCCTCCCTCCCTCTCTCCCTCTCACTCCCTTTTTCCTCCCTTTATCTAGGCCTCTCTCTGTTTCTCCTTCTTCTTCCCCTCTTTTTCTCCCTTTCTCTTCCTATCTCCCTCTCTCCCTCTCTATCTCTCCCTCTCCCTCTTCCCTCTTCATCTCTCTCACTCCCTCTCTCTCCCTATCTATCTCCTTCTCTCCCATCTAATCTTCATCTATCCCTCTTTTCCCTCTCTATCTTTATCCCTCTTTCCCTCTCTCCTCCCCCTTTCTCTCGTCTCTACCTCTCACATTCTCCCTTCTTTCTCTTTCTCTCATCCTCTCTCTTTCTCTCCCTCTCTCTCCCTTTCTATCTCCCTCCCTCCCCTCCCTTTATCACCTTATCTCCTCTCTCTCTCTTTTCTCTCCCCCTCTCTTTCTCCACATTCTCTCTATCCCTCTTCCTCTCCCTCCGTCCTTCTCTCCCTCTTTGTCCCTCTCTCCCTCCCTCTCTCTCCCTTCCCTCTTTTTCTCCCTCTTTCCTCTCTCTCCCTTCCTCTATCCCTCTTTCTCTTCTTCTCTATCCATCTAGCTCCCTCCCTCTCCCTTTCTCCCACTCCCTCTCTATCTCTCTCTCCCCCCTCTATCCCTCTCCCTCTCTTTTCCTTCTCTCTCATTCTCTCTATCATAGTTTTAGATAGTGGTCGCGGTTTAAAAAAACAATCACGATAGTGATTGCGGATCATAACATATTGCGATAGTAAAATAATGGTCATAACAACCAATGTCATGAATACTTTAGCAACTATTAATAAGTTTATTCTAATTCATATATTTTTAACAATTTTATAAATTAAGCATACTAATAAGTAATAATATTTCTAATAGTCTAATATTATATAACAATAGTTAAATTTATTATAAAAATAGTTAATAACACTTGTAATTGATAAATATAACAAAAATAATAAAATACATTATATTTTCAGTAAACACATTATGAAATATTCATTTTTAAAATAATCATAATAGTGAATCATAATAATGGTTATCATTTTGTTGTTAATGTTGTAATTTTTGTCCATCAAAATTACAACTCTAACTAGTTTAGAAAAATAAATTAGAAAATAACATAAAATTAAAAAATAATAATAAGTTTTTAAAATAATAAAGACCATCTAATTTATTTTTACAAATTAAAAGAACTAATTTATAATTTATTTAATTAAAACAACATTTACTTTGTAGCCTATGAATTTGTGCATGCAAGACAAACAAAGAAGAATAATAAAAGATTAAATCATACATTAATCCTTCTAGTTTTAATAAATGAATTAATTAGCTTTTAATATCTTAAAAAATAATTATTTAATTTTTAATCGGTATTAATCATGTTTAATATATTATATTTTATTCAATAATTTTTTTATCCTTTTCATAGTATAAATTTATTGTTTCCTTTTTTCTATTTGTTAAAACAAAAAGAAAATTAAATTAAAAAATTTAAAACGAAAAAAATAAATAAGTTGTTGGTTTTTGAAATAGAAGGACTAACTAAATTATTCTTTCAAAATAAGAGGACTAATTTATAATTTATTCAATCGAAACTACAAATGTCTCTTACTTTTCAAAATAAAAGTCTCCTCTCATATGATATTCTCTCCCTCTTTGCCTCGTAGCCCCTCTCGTCTCTCGCCTCTCTTCTTTGCATGCCTCCCATCTTCGCCTCTCATCCTCTCTCGCCTTTCATCTCTACGTCTTTACCACTCTTCCTCTCTCGCCTCTACCACTTATCATTGCCCGAATTTCAATAGTTGAAATTTTGGATTTTCCATTTTGTAATGTCGTTATATAATGACAAAAAATGGTGTTACATAATAGTAATGTCGATATCTATCATTAGTCAAGTGAAACGGTGTCAAGGCACTCGTAACACCAAATAACGATAACGGGGTGCCCTATTACCTTTATATACATAATAGTGATTTTTTAAAACCATGCTCTCTATCTCTTTCCCTTCCTCTCTTTCCCTCTCTATCTCTCCCTCTTACCCTTTCCCTCCCTCCTTCCCTCTCTCTCTCTCTCTCTCTCCCTCCCTCCCTTTCTTTCTCCCTCCTTCCCTCTCCATCTCTATCCCACTCTCCCTCTCCCTCTCTCTTTCTCTCCTTTTCTCTCTCCCCTCTCTCTATTGCTCCCTCTCTCTCCCTCTCTCCCTCTCTCCCTCTCCCTTCCTTTCCTTCTCCTTTTCCCCCTCTTTCCCTCTCTTTCCTCCTCTCTTCACCTTCTCTCTTCCCCTCTCCCATTAACTTTCCCTCTCTTACTTCTCCCTCTTTCTCCCCTCCCCTTTTACCCCTCTCTCGCCCTCTCTCTCCTTATTCCTCCTTCTCACACTCGTCTCCCTCTTCCTTTCTCTCTCTTACTCTCTCTCTCCTTTTCTACTTCTCTACTTTTCTCTCCATCTATATTTCTTTCTCCATCTTTCTCCCTTTCTCTCTCTCACTCTGCCTCTTCTTCTTTTGTTCGCTTTCTCCCTCCCTCTCCCTTTTTTCTCCCTCTCTCTATTTCTCTCGCCTCAATCTCCCTCCTTTTCTCGTACTTTCTCCCTACCTATCTCTTTGACTCGTCTCTCTCCCTCTATCCCTCTTTCTCTCGCTATCCGCCCTCAACCTTCATTCTCTTTCCCCGTCTCCCTCCTCCCGCCCTCTATATCATTTTCTCTCATTCTCTCCCTCTTTCTCTCTCTTTTTCTATCTATCCTCCCTCTTTTTCTCTCTCTCTCACTATTTTTCTCTGCCTCTCTCTCCATTTCTCTTCTAGCTTCTTCCTCTCTCTATACCTCTCTCCTAATCTCCCCTCGCTCTCCCTCTTCCCTCTCTCGTCTCTTCCCTCTCTCTCTTTCCCTCTCACTCTCTAACCCTCCCTCATTTCCCTCTCCCTCTCTCTCCTCTTTCTCCCTCTCTCTCCATCCTTCCTCTCCTTCCGTGGCACCCCCTCCTCGGTCCACTTGCTAACTATCTAAAAAGGAGTGGCCGGGTGGGGAGTGCGTCACGCTAACACGTCCAACTTAACTTAAATCCTACTATGTACATGCTAGTATCGTAACAACATATTACATATTGAAATATATATAATACAAAGAAATGATAATTTATTTACAATGTCGTTTAAATATCTACATATACCCCAACATTAGAATTGCAATCAAATAACATCCCTTTAGGTTTGCATCACATATAAGCCCTTTTGGAGGATCCGACAGCGTCCTTATTAGTACTCGCAGATCACCGCTACTTGTTATAATATGCAAATAATAATAAGGTGAGCCAAAGCTCTATAAGTGGGGTGATGTACATGATATGCAATGCTTTTTTAACTTCTCACCATACTTATCAATTTTAATTCTAGTTACCTTGGGTATTAGCGAGTCTACTCTATTTTTAATACAAGTGATTAATGAATCACCTTCCGTTAACAACGAAATTATCCCTTATTGTAGCCACTATTAGCGGAGTCCATCATCTAATAGTTTAGGCACATAGCTTAGAGTACACACACAGCTAGACTCGCTAATACCCATTTATTTCGTTAGGTTACCGGACCTATTCATACAATCCACTTTTCAACCAATTAATTCTTTCTCGGTCCTTCTCAACACATGTACGTGTGCACGTGATGCTATGATTATTGTATTACGGATACTAAGGTACCAAACCCTACATCATTAATCCATCCTTGATATATAACCCACACAAGCTCATACGTTCACTTCATTGCGACGTTCACCTAATTAGGTTTAAATTTCGTCGGTTGATATTTGTTGAGCGATGAATTTAATTCACACGAAGATATTTTTCCTTCTCCTAATTTGCTATGCTTTTGATATTAATTCATTCTACATTCGAGGTATGTATTTTTTGACATTTTGAATTATTTAAAACATGTTATGATGTAACTTACCATTTTCTCTTGAATTTAACACTTTTTGGGCGATTTAGGCTCCTAATAATGTTAAGTCAAAATTTTGGTTTCTCTTCACGATCTTACCTTTCTAATGTTATTTTTATCCTTATTTGGGGCCTAATTGAATTTGTAATTACCCAACTGATTTAGTGAAACCTAAAACCTCCATTTTTTCAAGGTTGGCCAAATGGTCCCTAAATTGGCAAGGAATTTGTCTTTGTTTTTATATGACTTTTCTTTTGCTTTCTTTTCGAAAAACTAGCTAAACTTAATTTGTCCATTTTCACCATTCTTGGCCGAATATTACTTTAGGACAACCCTAAAATTTCATTTTTCTTTCCCTCCTACTCCATTTTATTCAAGTCCATACAAATCCTAATTTCACCCACCAAGTTTCAATCAACCAAGTTCCATTAGCCACACCCATCCATACATGGATCTAGCTACATACAAAACTTCCAAAACTTTAACAAAGAGCCATCACAATCAAACCATAGTAATTACCAATCATGGAACAACCTAACCAACATAATCAAGTCAAGAAAACACATTATCACATAAACACAAGCTTAATCAATTACAATAATATTAATTGAATGGCATAAGGAACTAAAGAAACCCACTTACTTAGATAGATTTGATTAGGATTTTTCCCTAGCTTTTCCCCTTTTTCCTTCCTTCCTTTCCTTTCTTTTCTTTTTCTCTCTTTTCTTGCCATGACTTTCTCTCCCTTTTTCTTTCAATTGGTTTTTCTCTCTTTCTTTTGATGGCTATGGGTTTTGCCTAAAATTTGTAGCCATATTCCCATTTTACTAACATATATACTTCCTTTTCGTTCCCACAAATTAAGGTTACAAGTGTCTCAAACCAATTTAACAAAGTGTAAAGCAATTGGGTGAGTAATGGGGCAAGTGGTGGGCTTGAAAGGTTTTGGGGTGAGTTGGCTTCCAAGCATTTAATTAAGGTGCTTAGGTGTCAATGGACAAGCAACTAGATACTTAGGCTAACCAAGTCTTCAAAATAATTTGGTTCTAGTGACAAACTCCCTTAAGCTAGCTTAGTTCCGAGTCATACACATACACCTTAAATCTGTTTGTAGATGATGCATTACGAGGCAACCTCTTATCAAGCAACAACGTCCCACTTCTAGGAATAATTAAATCCTATACTTTTTATAGTAAAAAATAGATATATTAATTCAAAACATATCCAAAAATAGGCTAAAATACCAAACACACAATAATAAAATAATTTTGAATTTTTTGACTCAATCAGTCCAGCAGTAGTTAATCCGAACGAGTATATACTAAAATGGACATAAAGTTTTATATATAAACCTAATAAAAAAATATTTTATGGAGGGGTATTTGAAACATATATCAATAACATTTATTCTTTAAGATTCACCTAGAAATCAACATAAGGTCCTTGAACAGGCCACACAAAATTCGACCGAATCTAATTCTCAAGAACACCGATTTTGCATGCTTGATTCCTCTACTAATTAAACCATCAATATCAAGTAAAATTAATTTAATTTAACACAAATCATACATTTCAAGCATTAATTTCTCATGATGGAATTGTCTAAAATGTAATTCCATAAATTCTCACCTAAACACCTAGCATGTTGTCATCCCAAAACACTCAAATGGCACACATACACAATCACACCATCACTTATTTGAATATTTTAGCCTATATATATATATATATATACAATTAAGGATTTTCATGGGGGTTACATTTCTCTCCCCCTAAAAGAAATTTCATCCATGAAATTGGCTTATTCGAATAGTTTCGGGTATTTATCCTCATTTCTTCCTCTCGCTTCCACGTGACTTCCTCTAAATTATGATTCGCCCACAAGACTTTAACTAAAGAAATCTCCTTATTCCTTAGTTGTCTAACCTATCTATCTAGAATCTTGATTGATCTTTCTTTATATGTTAAATCCGAAGTGAGATCCGGTGGGTCTATCTCCGGAATTTGACTTGGCTCTCCTATCCACTTTTTTAGCTTGGACACATGGAATGCATTATGTACTCTCACTAATGATGGCGATAGCAACAAGTGATAGGCTTTATCACCTACTCGATCCAGTATTTCAAATGGTTCAATGTATCGTCGACTTAACTTCCTCTTTTTCCCAAATCGTAGTACGCCCTTCATCGATGAAATTTTTAAGAATACATAGTCACCGACTATAAAATTTAGATCCTTTCTCCTCTTATCGACATAGCTTTTCTATCTACTCGAGTCGTTTTCATCCGTTGGTGGATCTTTTCCACCACTTCGGTCATTTGCTATACCGAGCTTCGGTCCGAGCAACTTCCTCTCCTTTATCTCATCCCAATGCATGGGAGATCTACATCGCCACCCATACAAAGCTTCATAGGGAGCCATCTCAATTGAAGTTTAGTAGCTATTGTTATACATAAATTCAGCTAAGCGTACGTATCTCTTCCATTTTTTTGACTAATCCGGAATGCATGCTCATAACATATCTTTTAGAATCTAGATCACTCATTTGAATTGTCCATCGGTTTACGGATGATAAAGCGTGTCTGAAGTTTAGCTTTGTACCCATGGCTCGGTACGGACCCTTTTAAAATACAAAGGCGAATGCGGGACCTCGATCCGACATAATTGAGATCAAAATCCTATGTAATCTTACAATTTTATCAAGGTACAACTAGGCGTACTTGGTTCGGATTGTAGGTGGTTTTGACCGAAAGAAAATGCATCGATTTAGTCAACCTATGTACGATCACCCGGATGGCATCCGACCCTCTTTCGACCTTGGCAATCCTATGAAGAAATCCATTGTTATATGCTCTCATTTCCATTGGGGAATTACTAATGGTTTTAACATTCTTGAGGGCCTTTAGTGTTCGCCTTTACCTCTAGACAAATCGACACTTGGCCACAACATTAGCTACGTCCTTCTTCATTTCAGCCTACCAATAACTTTTTCATAATTCTTGATACATCTTCGTGCCTCCCGAGTGTATTGAATAGGGAGTTAGGTGCGCTTCTTTTAGTATTACCTCTTTCACATCTTTCACCGAGGGAACACACAACCTTCCTTTAAATCTAATTATGTCTTTGTCATCAACTACAAAATTGGATACCTTTCTAGCCTTTATGTTTTTCTTTAATTCACTTAGCTTTTCGTATGTTTGCTAGCCCATCCGAATTCTTTCTCCGCAGTGGGCTGGACTACCAAAACTCGATAAAATGCTCTCATGACCTACCGCAATTATCTTCAATTCTAGCTTTTGTAGATCTCTCACTATTGACGGCTAGATTACTCACATCATTACTACTAATTTTCTACTTAAGGCATTAGCAACAACATTAGCTTTTCCTGCGTGATAATTGATTATACGAGTCATAATCCTTTACTAGCTTTAACCATCTTCTTTATCTCATGTTCAGCTCCTTTTATGTGAAGATATATCATAAGCTTTTATGATCCATATATATCTCACACTTGGCCCTATATAAATAGTGTCTTTAGATTTTTAGGATAAAACTATCACCGCTAGTTCTAGATCATGCGTTAGATAATTTCGTTCATATTCCTTTAATTGTCGTGACACATAGGTGACTATCTTCCTATTCCGCATTAACACTCGCTCCTAACCCATTTTAGAAGCGTCACTATACACCATAAAGTTTCCAACCTCGGACGGAACGATCAAGACTCGGTGCCTTGACTAACCTTCATTTCGAGTCTTGGAAGCTCTCTTCATAAGCATCCACTAGAACTTAATGCTCTTTTTCATCAAGTTAGTAAAAGGCCCGGCTATCTTAGAAAAGCCCTCCATAAATCTTCAATAATAACTAGTTAGCCCTAAGAAGCTTCATACCTCCGATACGTTTTTCAAGGTAGGCCAATTCGGATAGCCTCTACTTTCTTTGCATCTACCGCAATGCCTTCCTTCATTACTACATAGCCTAGAAAAGCCACTTGCTTTAGCTAAAATTCATATTTCTTGAATTTGGCATCCAATCGCTACTCCCTTAACGTCCGCAAGGTTGTTCTCAAATGTTCCTTATGCTCCTTTTCGCTTCGAGAATAAACTAGGATATCATCAATGAACACGATGGTAAAATTGTCTAAAATCTCCTTGAAAACTTGATTCATTAAGTCCATAAAAGTGACTAGGGCATTGGTCAACCCAAACGGCATTACTAGCAACTCATAGTGTTCATATCTTGTTACGAATATCATTTTCTTCACATCTTTCTATCTCACCCTCAATCGATGATACCTCGATTGCAAGTCTATTTTGGAAAACACTATTGTTCTTTATAATTGATCGAATAAATCATCAATCTAGGGTAATGGATACTTATTCTTAATCGTCACCTGATTCAACTCCCGGTAGTCAATACATAGCCTTAGACTATCATCCTTCTTTTCACGAATAGTATTAGAGCTCCCCAAGGTGAGGAACTAGGGCATATGAATCCCTTGTCCGAGTACGTTCTATAGTTGCACCTTCGACTCTTTCAACTCAACTGGTACCATCCTGTAAGGAGTTTTAGAAATCAAAGTCGTGCCTAACTCTAGATCAATCTCAAATTCTCTCTTCCTCTCCGGTGGTAATGTAGTTAAACGTTTTGGAAATACATCTAAATACTCCCTTGCTACTTCTATATCTCCTGGTTTTGTCTTTATTTCACTCGACTATCCACCACGTGTGCTAAGTACCCCTACACCTTTTTTTAGAATATTTCAAGCCTTTATGGCCGAAATGATTGGTACGGCTCAAAACCGCATATCAACCTTAAATTCTAACGATTGATTTCTAGGTAAGTCAAATACTACCCTCCAACCTCGAGAATCGATGGTGGCACCATGCCTCGTTAGCTAATCTATTCCCAAAATTACATCAAAATCTTTGAGGTATAATACTATCAATTCAACCTCCAAGCCCCTATCCTCAATCTATATAGGAAACTACTTACTAGGCTCATCGATTCCATACGCTCTTCAAAAGGGACTACTATTAGATATCCTACTATCAATGTTTCGGGTTTCACACCTAGGCTTTTTACTAATGTGTTTGATATAAATGAGTGTGTGATACCGGAATCAATCAAAACATAAGCAGTTGAGCCAAAGATCGAGACATTATCGTAAATCACTATCATATCCCTCTTATCGGCCTCCTCTTGGGTTATTGTGTAAACTCGAATAGGAACCCTTCCCGAACTCGATTTACGTGCTTGAGGGCAATTGTAGGATATGTATCCTAGCTTATGGCATATAAAGCAAGTTCTTACATCCGATCAACATTCGGAGCATGAAATCTCCTATATATATTGCATCGGGTCGATTACCCATCACTAGTCGTGGTTGATTGCACATCATTGGTCTCGATTAACTATTTAGTACTAGTCTTAGAGCATACGGTGCAAGTCTAGCGGTTCATGCATCTCTTGATCCAATACCCTAATTAAAATTTCTAAGTGGAAATCGTCTTAGTGGTCCGGATGAAGAGGGTCCCATTTGAAATGCTTGCCTCTTTTGTTGTAACTCCTTGGTAATCTCCTTTTGATCTTTGTACGCCAACATCACCTTATCCACCATCTTTAGAAAGGTATAGGCGGAAGACATCCATACCATGCTTCATACTCTTGGGTTTAACCTTGTTAGGAATCGATTTCTTCTTAAATTTTTATCCCGAGCGATGAACGGAGCAAATCTACACCCTTGTTCAAATTTTCATACATATTCGCCTACCGACATTCCATCTTGCTTTAGTTCTAGGAAGTCTTGAATCTTCTTAGCCCTCACGTCCGCAGTAAAGTATTTATTATAGAAAACCTCTTTAAATCCTTCACGGTTAAGGTAGGCATGTCCACTCGTCGGTTGTGCACTCTCTCACCATGTGCGAGCATCCTTAGTCGGCATAAAGATGGCACACGATACTCGCTCATTATTGATGAATTATAAGTATTCAAATATTACTTCTAAAGACTTAATCCATTCCTCTCGCTATCATTGGGTTAACACCCTCACGGAATTCCCGAGCATTTATTTTTTGAAACCTCTCCATCTGCATCATTCCTTTGCCGGAGCGACGGAGGTGGGGGCGGTTGATTCATGGCCGAAGGTCTGTCTCATTTGCTCTACATGGACTTCTTGATGTTGTTGCATTACTTGTTGCTACTCGTTGCATCATGTCCATCATACAATTTAAAGCATCTTATTGATTGCGATTATTTTCGTTAAAGGTCCCTTCACTTCTTGTCCATAATGGATACTTTCTTGGCATGTTTGACTTTGTACATGCCATGTTATGCTTGAAGTTAGTTTTGATATTAAAAACAACATATAATGTAAATCATCCACTTACATGCGAAATTATATATATATATATATTACACATTTCATACATAATAGTTATTTACAAGCACTTTTACCTTCTAAAAGTTTTTGTGCTATATCTACAATCAAAAGTGTATAAAAGTGTACTTATTTACATCGGAAAATGCACAATAAGTACTACACCATATGATAGGGTTACTATCTATTATGTCTAACCAATATATCAAACACATCATGGGAAGGAGTGCTCGACCTTCCACCGATCAATAATGTCATCCAATGCGAGTACATACTATCTCATGAGCGAGGGGCAATGGTAGACCCAGTACTGTACATTAACCGGGTATGAGTTCACCTAACTCGTACTAAAAGGAAGGCTCGGACCGGGTTTTGATAATAAAATCAATCTATTAACCCTTCTCAAACCTCATCGAGCAACTGCCGATCTCTCGATAAAAGAGTCCGGCGTAGAGTCGGTCATAGAAAATCCATACTTGCGGTACTACTCGGAAAGAATCATCGGCAAATGTTATTCGCTAAATCGGGTTATGCATCCGAGTGACATGGGCTACTATATCCCGATCCGGGTTCATAGTCGACTCGTTCAACTTAGCTAGTAGGTAGCTAGGGTGGCCCGTTGTTGGTGCGTCCTAGCGAGTGCGGGTTGTATAGAATAAATACGACATCTATAGCAATAATATTTATCGGTATTAATATTTCTAGAACACAATTATATACCAGCATGAATATCACATAATAATTATCATACACATTTAAAAAAAATTAGGAATCAAATTGTTACTCGTCAAGTAGCACACCGGTCCTCGACCTCCGGTGACACTTTGGTTCCATCTAGTTAACTAAACCATAGCTTTGATATCACCATGTGGTGCCCCCTCCCCGCCCCACTTGCTAACTATCTAAAAGGGAGTGGCCGAGTGAGGAACGCATCATGTTGACCGCCCAAACCGACTTAAACCTTACTATATACATGCTAGTACCGTAACAACATATTACATATTGAAATATTATAATATAAAAAAATGCCAATTTATTGATAGTGTCGTTTAAATATCTACGGATACCCAAACATTAGAATCACAATCAAAATAACATCCTTTTAGGTTTGCGTCACATATGATCCCCTTTGGAGGATCCGACAATGTTCTTTATCAATACTACAATCACCATTACTTGTCATAACATGCAAATAACAATGAGTCGAGACGAAACTTAGTAAGTGGGCTGATGCATGTGATATGCAATACTTTTTGACTTCCCACCATACTCATTAATTTTAATTTTGGGTACCTTAGGTATTAGCAAGTGTACTCTATTTTTAATCTAGGTGATTACCGAATCACCTTCGTTAATAACAAAATTATACCTTGTTGTAGCCATTGTTAGCGAAAGTCCATCGTCTAACAGTGCGGGCATACGACTTAGAGTACGCACGCAAGTTGGACTGCTAATACCCATTTATTCTCGTTAGGTTAACGGACCTATTCATACAACCCATTTTTCAACCAATTGATTCTTTTTTAGTCCTTCCTTGACACATGTACATGATGCACATGATGCTATGATTACCGTATTATGGATACTGGGGTACCAAACCCTACACCATTATTCCATCCCCGAAATCTAACCCATACAGGGTCATACATTCACTTCATCGCAACATTCACCTAATTAGGTTTAAATGCGACCGATTGATATTTGTTGAGTTGTGAATTTAATTTGCACAAAGATATTTTTCTTTCGCTTAATTTGGTACGTTAGATATTAATTCATTCTACATTTGAGGTATGTAGTTTTTGACATTTTGAATTATTTAAAACATGTTATGGTGTAACTTACCCTTTTCTCTCGAACTTAACATTTTTTTGGGCGAGTTAGGCTCCTAATAACGTTAAGTCAAATTTTTAGTTTCTCTTCACGATCTTACCTTTCTAATGTTATTTTTATCGTAATTTGGGGACTAATTGAATTTGTAATTACAAAATTGATTGAGTGAAACCCAAAACCCCCATTTTTTCAAGCTTAGCCAAATGGTCCCTAAATTGGCAAGGAATTTGTCTTTGTTTTTATATGACTTTTTTGTTCCTTTCTTTTTGAAAAACTAGCTGAAACTAATTAGCTTACCATTAAGGTCAAGTCTTAAGTACCAAAGGAAGTCCATTTTCACCATTCTTGGCCGAATATGACTCTAGGAGAATCCTAAAATTTCATTTTTCTTTCCTTCCTACTCCATTTTATTCAAGTCCATACAAATCCCAATTTCACCCATCAAGTTTTGGTCAACTAAGTTCCATTAGCCACACCCATCCATACATGGATCTAGCTAGATACAAAACTTCCAAAACTTTATCAAAGAACCATCATAATCAAACCATAGTAATTAACAATCATGGAACAACCTAACCAACATAATCAAGCCAACAAAACACATTATCACATAAACACAAGCTTAACCAATTATAATAACATTAATTGAATGGCATAAGGAACTAAAGAAACCCACTTACTTAGATAGATTTGATTAGGATTTTTCCCTAGCTTTTTCCCTTTTTCCTTCCTTTCTTTCCTTTCTTTTCTTTTTCTCTTTTTCCTTTTCGTGACTTTTTCTCCCTTTTCTTTCAATTGTTTTTCTCCCTTTGTTTGATGGCTACGGGTTTTGCCTAAAATTTTCAGCCATCTTCCCATTTTACTGACTTATATACTTTCTTTTCTTTCCCATAAATTAATGTTACAAATGTCTCAAACCAATTTAACAAAGTGTAAAGCAATTGGGTGAGTCATGGGGCAAGTGGTGGGTTTGATTAGGTTTAAGGGTGAGTTGGCTTCCAAGCATTTAATTAAGGTGCTTAGGTATCTAATGGTCAACCAACTAGATAATTAGGATAACTAAGTTTTCAACCTAATTTGATTCCAAGGACAAAGTCCCTTAAGCTATTTTAGTTCCAATCATACACATACACCTTAAATCATGTTTATAGAGGATGCATTATAGGATAGCCTCTTATCAAGAAGCAACGTCCAACTTATGGACACATTTAAATCATAGAATTTTTATTTTACAAAAAATATATATTAATTTAAAACATATCCAAAAATTAGTCTAAAATACCAAACACACAAGTAATAACATAATGTTGAATTTTTTGTCTCAATTTGTCCAATAATAGTTCATCTAGAATAGTATGTACTAAAATGGACATAAGGTTTTATATACAAACATAATAAGAAACATATTCTATAAAGGGATATTTGAGATGTATACCAACAACTTTTATTCTTTAAGATTCATCCAGAAATTAACATAAGGTCCTTGAACATGCCACACAAAATTCGGATAGAATCTAATTCTCAAGAACACCGATTTTATATGCTTGATTCCTTTAATAATTAAACAATCAATCTCAAGTAAAATTGCTTTAATTTAACACAAATCATACATTTCAAGCATTAGTTTCTCATAGTGTAATTGTTCAAAATTTCATTCTGTACATTCTCACCTAAACACCTAGCATGTTGTCATCCCAAAATACTCAAATGGCACACATACACAATCACACCATCACTTATTTGAATATTCCGACCCATATATATATATATATATATATATATATATATATATATATATATATATATATATATATATATATATATATATAATCTATTGCTATTTCTTCAAGAGATTGAGGAGATCTCTTAATAGCTACGGCATCGAGATAGTCTTCTATTTATTGTTTCCATTGACCATAGTAGCTTGCACGGTGTCTTCTCATGTGGATGAACGAGTTAAGACGTCAAAAGTTGTATTGTACGGTAGTGAGAAATTTTTTTTATCATCGAAAGGTGTTTTATCGTTATCCGAGTGCTTTAGGAGCTTACAACTTCATAGTCATCACCTAAATGTACCTCGAGTTACGAATCCGATTCTACTATTTGAGAGGAACCGAAACTGTTTTGTTTGTATTAACTCGACCATAATGGTAAAGTATTCTTCTTCCGTTTTTGCTGCGGCTAATCGGCATTAGCAAAGAATTTTTATGCCAAAAATTATGAAGCGGAGGAGCTTGCTTTTAGAGCTCCCTATTTTGTGAGCCATTGTTCAACGGAGGCTTTGGAAAGAGATCCTAGAATTTTGAAAGCATCCCACCATTTTACTTGAAACCTTCGATTAGGATCCCTATATCACCTTGGTAAATAAAATTACAATACCGGGAGCGAGACCCAAGGAAGGAAGAATTTTGAACTACTAATCCTATGTGGATGTACTTAAAGCATTTCTCTCTGTGTTTGTGTAAGGTTTTGGAAGAGAGGAGACATATGGTCTCATATTTTTTGAAAGTGGGTTTTAAAAAAATGATCCGAGTGTTTTAAGAAATCATTTGGAAGGAACCGGTCGATTCTTGGGAAACCATTTTTAAAGAATCAATGGATTCTCGAGAAAGGGATTTTGTGAAGAAAGAACCTTTCTCTATTTTTGAAATGGTGTGAAAAAGGGGTTTTTTAGAGGAAGAGCCTTTCTCTTGTTTTGAAATAGGTTGAGAAGGCATACACGAGATTTTTGGAGGGCTAGAAAGAGTTCAGTCTGCTTAGATAAATTTTTGATCCGAGGCTTCAACGGATTGAGTTTCAATAGCAGATTTTGACTCTTGTTTTGAGGCGACAATCGCCTAAGAAATAATAGGTTTTGCTGAAGAAATAGGTGTTGGGTTTTTTTTTTTTGGGGATTATGGGTTTTTTCTCCTTGTTTTTCTTGGCCATCAAGACTCGTGTTTACGTAAATATATATATATATATATATATATATATATATATATATATATATATATATATATAATTAAGGATTTTCATGAGGGTTGCACCTTCCCTCTCCCTCTCTCCATCCCTCCCACCCTCTCCTTGCCTCTCTCTCCCTCTCTCGCTTTTCCCTCTCCTTCCCTCAATCCTTTCTTCCTTTCGTATCTTCATCTCTTACCCTCTCTCTCCCTTTTTCTCGCCTCTCTTTTACTCCCCCTCTCTCTTTCTTTCTCCTCCTCTCTCTCCCTCCCTCTCTCCCTCTCTCCCCAACTCCCTCTCTCTCTCTTCCTCCTTCTCTCTCCCTCTCTCTCTCTCTCCTTTTTCCTCTCTCTCGCTCTTCATATCCATCACTCCTCTCACTATCACTTAATCTGCCTCTCTTTATTTATCTTCTCTCCCTCCTTCTATCTCACCTTCTCTCTCCCTTCTTATCCCTTTCTCTTCTCTCTCTCTCCTTCTCTCTCCCTCTTCCTTTCCCTCCCTCACTCTCTTCCCATCTCGCTCGCTCCCTTCCTCTCTTCGTCTCTCTCTCTCCCTCACTCTTTCCCTCTCTTTTTCTCTCTATCACTCTCACTCTTTCTCCCATTATCTTTCTCTACCTCCTCTCTCCCTATCTCCCTCTCTCTCTCACCCTCTACCATTCCCTCCTACTCCCTCTTCCTCTCCCATTCTCTCTCTTTTTCTCCCTCTCTCTCTCACCCTCTACCATTCCCTCCTACTCCCTCTTCCTCTCCCATTCTCTCTCTTTTTCTCCCTCTCTCTCCCCTCTCTCCATCATAATCTCCTTCTCTCACTATTTCTCTCCCTTTCTAACTCACACTCTCTCTTCCTCTCCTTCTCTCTCTTTCTCTCTCCCTCTTTCTCCATCCCTCTTTCTCCCTCTCGTAACCCACATAAAAATCCATAATCATATATCTACACGTACTTGGAATATTTATACATATATATACTAAGTATAGGTGTGATTTATGTGTCATTTTAATGTTTGGTGATGTTAACATGCTTCGTGTGTATGTGAGGATTTATGGGATGAATTTTGAGTAATGTAGATAGTTAGCATTTATTTCTTTAACCTAGATGTAGGACATACCATGAAGTGAGAAAAATTATCCGAAGGTGAAAAGTGCTGAAATTTGGGGAATTGCCTAAAAATTTAAATGCATATCAAAATTTTGGGAGAGAAATGTAACTCCTATGAAAAAAAATAATTCGTAACCTTATAAAAATATATATATCCTAGAAAATCTATAAATATATCTTGGTGTGGGTGTAATTTATGTGACATTTTCTTTTATATTTTTTGGTATTAAAATATCTAACCATTATTTCTTTTCCGGTAACATATATTCAAAAATGCCATGCAAGTGAAAGAATGACCTAAATATGGTGAAAATGCCAAATTATTAGAACCAAACTACCCTAGAAAGTTGGTTAGTTTAGTTACCCTTTAGTTACCCTTTTGTAGTTACTAATTGGACACCTAATCTTCCATCATGTTCTAATTAATGACACCTCACCATTTTGAAAGTCAAACCCGCCATCTTGCTTCCATTTTTCTTCTCTCACTTTACAGCTTGTTACCATAAAATTAAGAAACATATCCTACTAATTAATGAGAAGAAAAAGGATGGAGTATATAAGTATGGGAGAGAGTTAGACTTAGCCATTTTATCTCACCAAAAATTGAGAGAAAACCGTAAGGGAAGAGAGAAAAATGGAAAAAGAAAAAGTGGGAAGAAAAAAAGAAGAAAGGAGGAGAAAAAGGCTAAGGGATTTTCTACCATCTTTAACTAAGTAAGTAGGTTTTATGTTGCATTATGTTATGCCATAAATTTCATTTATAAGTGCTTAAATTAGGTGGTGGTTTAAAGCTTTCTATTATGTTGTTATGAATTATTCATGTTAATGTTTTGTGTTTGATGGCTTGATGTGAAATTAATGATTGGATTGTATATATGATGATGAATGGTTAGTATGTTTATGTATCCATGTGCTTGTGTATGCTGAAATATGTGTTTATGGGTTTGGTTAAAATAAAAAGGCTTGCACCGAAATTGGATTGGTTTAAACCATGGTTGAGACGAACGTGAAAGGATGAGTTTCTTAAGGAAATCCATTCGACCTACATGTTAAAAAGAAGAAAGATTGGACCCTTTTTATATAATTAAGACCTTAGGCTTGACTTGTAACCCAAATAAGTAAATTAGGATGCAATAAAACTCTATGGTTATGAAAGAAATGGTATTGCCACTTTTAGAACCCATTCGACCCAAACCCAAAAATTTTGGATTTGAGTTCCACCCATCTCAATTGAAAATTAATGGTTCAAAGGCACCTAAATAAGTATAAATTCAAGTGTAGAAAGGTTAGATTCCAAGAAAAATGAAAATTTTGGCTTAGAGTAGGAAACAATCGGCCTAAACCCTAATTTTTAGAAATTGTGTTCCAAGCATCCAACTCCATAATTAATGGTCCAATTACACTCGAATAAGTATAAAATGAAGTGTTGGAAGGAAATATTTCAAGGAAAAATAAAAATTAGGACCTAGACCTATTAGAAGCTAAATTCGGCTAGTAAATTAAATTTTGGGTTAAGAATAAAATCCCACTTCAAATGCACTAAAACGCATTCCTAGGACTAAAATATAGGAATGAATTAACCCTAATGGGTGGGTCTTGTATTCCTTGTGTGATTACTATGAAAAATCTATGAAATCCCAAGCATGGATTGGATTCCAAATGTGATACAAAAATGAAGGGTTTGGTATGCATGATTAGTAGATTATGATAAACGAAACATCATGTGCATCATATGCATTTGGGTATGGATTGATTTAAGAAAACAATTGAGTCAAAAAATGATGAGGTTTAGTAATCGAATTGGTTTGAAATTGGATAGGTTTGGTAGCCTAACCAGATTCTATGGGTATTAGCAATGAAGTTGTGTGCGCACTATAATAATTGAATACATCGTTAAGCGATGGATAATTTCGCTAACCGTGTCCTACAATGAGGGATAATTTTGTTGTTAGCAATAGGTATTCGGTAATCATCGAGAGATGGGAATAGAGTAGATTTCATAATACCTAGGGCACCCAAACTAAAATTGATGGGGGAAGGCAGAGTAATAGGAAAGCATTGCATATCACATGCATCACCCTACTTAATGAGCTTCGACTAACCCTGTTGTTATTTCATGCCATGACAGGTAAAGGTGATGGTAGTGATGATAAAGAATCCATCGGTTCCTCATAGAGAATGGCTTATAGTGACACGAAAAACATAGAAATCTCTTTTGATTATAACATAGGGTACGATGTCTAGCAAAGTGTACACAACGCCTTAGATATTTTATGACTTTTGTAATGATATTTATTAAAGTTGTGTAAATTTTATTATACGTACTTCTATACTTAACATGTTATAATTTATTAGCCATGTAAAAATGGGAGTAAATTTGGGACTTTATTCTCTAAACCGTAACACACCTAGCCATGCCTTTTGGGTAATTGGTAAGGGAGATGGGGGCGTCTAAGAGGTGGTATCAAAGCTTAGGTTTAGTGAATAGAGTAGAGTCTTAAGTGTCACATGAGCACGAGGATTGATGCACTACTCAATAAGTAAAATCTACTTCTTGGTCTTTACTAAATGGTCCGTAATGAATGTGAGTGTTTAATATGTGTTTTATGTCATATATAGCCATTTCCTATAAATATGGTTAATGATAAATATTGTTATTGTAGATGTCGCACTATTCTACGTTCCCCGCACCACTAGGACACGCCAACAATAGGCCATCCTAGCTGCATATTGGGCTAAGCTAAATAGCCTTACTATGGCCCCGGACTAAGATCCGGCGGTACATGTTATCCGAGTGCATGACGTAATTTAGTGAATAGTGTTCGCTAATGCCTTTTTTGACCGATACCGAAATGTGGACTTTCGGTGAATGACCGTATGTCGGACACTTCGCCGAGAGATCGGCAGCTATTGGATGATGTTTGGGAGAGTGAGATAGATTGATATTCTTATCAAAACATGATTGAAGCCTTCTTACCAACACGAGTTAGGCGAACCCTTACTAGGATAACGTATAATCGGGGTCTACCTTTACTCCTAGCTTGCGAGATTACATATGCTTGCATTGGTTAACGCTATCAACTAGTGGAAAGTAGAGTACTCCTTCCCATGACGTGTTTGATATGTTAACCCAACACAATAGATATGTTATTAGGAAACATGTTGAATGGTATAGTATCGTTCCCGCACCTTTTGATGTAAATAGTGATGCCTTTTGGGTGGATATAAATGTTTATTAATATAGATGCCTCTTTATGTGATATATTTGGAATATTTTATATATGTACATGAATGCCTTGTCATGTGTCATACATCATAAGGAAAGGATTCTAAGATTAAAACTAACTCGAATGTAACATAACATGTACAAAGATAAATCATGCCAAGAAAAAATCTCATATGAGTAAGAGGAGAAGGAATCTCTAACGATAATAATATAAATCAATAAGAAGCTTTAAATAGTATGATATAAATGATGCAGCAACAACAACAAGAAGCCCATGTGGAGAAAATACAATAGCTCATAGCTATGCATCAACGACCTCCGTCTCCGCCTTAACATAGGAACGATGCAATGGAGAAATTTTGCAAAATGAATCCCTAGGAGTTTGTCGGGAGTGCTAATCCAATGATCGATGAGGAATGTTTTAAGTCTTTAGAGGTAATGTTTGAGTACCTATAATTTATCAATAATGAGTGGGTGTCGTATGCTATCTTTATGCTAACCAAGGATGCTCGCACATAGTGGGAAAGCGTATGATTAATAATAGACATGCCTACTTTAATATGGGAAGGGTTTAAGGAGATCTTTAACAATAAGTACTTTACTACGGATGTGAGGGCTAGGAAGATGCGGGAATTTCTAGAATTGAAAAAGGATGGTATGTACGTAGGTGAGTATGTACGAAAGTTCAAACGAGGGTGTATATTTTTTCCATTCATTGCGAGGACAAAAATTTAAAAAAGAATTGATTCTTAGCATGGTTAAACTCGAGAGTCCAAAGTATGGTACGAATGTCAACTACCCACACCTTTCCAAAAATGGTAGACAAGGCAATGTTAGCGAGCGAAGATCAAAAAGAGATCGCGAAGGAGGTACAACCGAATAGGCAAACATTTAAATCCGGAGCCTCTTCGTTCGGACCCATGATGCGAGTCCTACCTCGGAAGTTTAATCAAAGTGGTGGTCCAAGAAATACAAGAGTCGTCGGACCAGGTAACATACTTTTTTAGACCATTACTAGGTAATCAACCGGAGCTGGCGATGAGTAATCAACCTCGATGTAATAAGTGTGGGAGGTTCTATACCGGGAGTGTCGATCAAACGAGAGGACTTGTTATGTATGTCGCAAGCTTGGGCACGTATCCTATAACTACTCCCAAGTGTAAAAACCAAGACCGAGAAGGGTACCTGCTTAGGTATATAGGATGATGAAGGAGGAGGCTGATCGAAGAGATGCGATAGTGATTTATTGTAATGTCTCAATCCTCGGCTTGGTTACTTATGTTTTGATTGATTTTGGTGTTGTAAATTCATTCATATCAAAAAAATTAGTAAAAAGTCTAGGTGTCAAACCCGAGACATTAAGCGTAGGGTATCTTATAGCTATCCCTTCTAGTGAATTTATGGAGTCGATAAGCATATTCGGAGAGTGTCCAATGCGGATTGAGGATAGAAGTCTAGAGGTTGAATTAATAGTGTTAGATCTCCAAGATTTTGATTTGATCTTAGGGATGGATTGGGCGACAAGATATGATGCCACTATAGACTATCAAGGTAGAAGGGTAATTTTTGAACCGCTTAGGAATCAATAGGTGAAATTTAAGGCTTAGTTGAAGTTTCAAGCCATACTGGCCATCTTGGCTTTAAAGGCTCGAAAGATGCTTGGAACAAAGGATGTATAGGCTACCTAGCGCACGTGGTAGATAACCGAGTAGAACAAAAGTCGAAACCGAAAGATATAGAGATAGTACGGGAATACCTAGATTTATTCCCATAAAACTTAACTAAGTTGCCATTGGAAAAGGAGATAGAATTTGAGATTGATATAGAATCGGGCATGACTTTGATTTTTAAGACTACGTACAAAATGGGCCCGATTGAGTTGAAACAATTGAAGGTGCGGTCATAGGACTTACTAGATAAGGGATTCATATGCCCTAGTTCCTCACCCTAAGGAGCTTAGTATTATTTGTAAAGAAGAAGGATGATAGTACGAGGTTATGTATTGACTATCGAGAGTTGAATCGGGTAATAATAAAAAATAAGTATTCGCTATCCCGGATTGATGATTTATTTGATGACCTACATAGCACGACGATATTCTCCAAAATAGATTTGTAATCGGGGTACCACCGGATGAGGGTAAGGTTAAAAGATGTAAAAAAAACGACATACGGAATAAAATATGGCCTCTATGAGTTCATAGTAATGTCATTTGGGTTGACTAATGCCTCGGTCGTTTTTATGAACCTAATTAGTTGTTTCTTTAGGGAGTTTCTAGATAAATTTATCATCATGTTTATTGATGACATCCTAGTTTATTCTAGAAGTAAAGAGGAGCATAAGAGGCATTCAAGAGCTACTTTGCGGACGCTAAGGGAACAACGGTCGTATGTAAAATTCAAGAAGTGTGAGTTTTGGCTAAAACAAGTAGCTTTTCTAGGCCACGTAGTAACGAAGGAAGGCATAACGAGTGGACCTAAAGAAGGTAGAAGCTATTTAAAATTGGTTGACCTTGAAGAATGTGTCGGAGGTACGAAGTTTCTTAGGCTCGGTTGGTTATTATCGAGAGATTTATTGAGAGCTTCTCTAAGATATCCATGTTTCTTACTAATTTGATGAGAAAGAAGGTTATGTTTCGGTAGACGGATGCTTTCGAGGAGAGTTTCCAAGAATTAAAACGAAGGTTAGTCATGGCCCTAGTACTAACCATTCCATCCAAAGTCGAAAACTTTGTGGTATATAGTGACACCTCTAAAAATGGACTAGAAGTGATGTTAATGTAGAATGGAAAAGTAGTAGCCTATGCATCACGACAACTAAAGGAATATGAATGAAATTATCTAACGTATGATCTAGAGTTAGCGACGGTAATCTTTGTCTTGAAAATTTAGAGACATTATTTATATGGAGCAAAATTTGAGATATACACGGACCATAGGAGTTTATGGTATATTTTCATACGAAGGAGCCAAACATGAGGCAAAGAAGGTGGTTAGAGTTGGTGAAAGACTATGATCGCATAATCAACTACCACCCCGAAAAGGCCAATGTCGTGGCTAATACTTTAAGTAGAAAATTGATAGCAACGATGCGAGTAATTTAGTTATCGATAGTGAGGGATTTACATAAGCAAGAATTAGAGGTAATCCCTGTAGGATACGAAAGCATCATATCGACTTTACTAGTCAAGCCGATTCGTAAGAAACAATTCAAATGGGGTAAAAAATGGATGAAATGCTAAAGGAATGGAAGAAAAGTGTAGAGGTCGGGAAGGAGTTTAATCTTGTTATTGATGACAAGGGAGTGGTCAAATTTAGGGGAAGATTGTTTGTTCCTTCGGTAGTAGATTTGAAGGATGAAATATTGAGAGGCACACACGTATCTCCATACTCGATACATCTAGGAAGCACTAAAACATATCAAGATTTGAAACAATGTTATTGGTGGTCGAGAATAAAGAAAGACATGGTGAGCTATATGGCGAGGTGTCGGACTTGTCAACTAGCGAAGGTGAAGCATCAAAGGTCGACGAGAGCATTAAAACCATTGGCAATTCTAGAATGGAAATGGGAGCATATCACTATGGATTTTATCATGGGGTTCCCAAGATCAAAAAAGGGGTCGGATACCATTTGGGTGATCATGGACGGATTAACTAAATCGGCACATTTCCTTCCAATTAAGACTACTTATAGCCCGAGCCGGTACGCTCGGTTGTATATTGATGAAATTGTGAGGCTACATGGGGTCTCGATCTCAATCGTGTCGGATCAAGATCCTAGATTCATGTTAGCATTCCGGAAGAGTTTACATAGGGCCATGAGGACAAGGCTAGGCTTCGGCATGACTTACCATCCATAGAATGATGGATAATCCGAATGGGTCATTCGGATTCTCAAAGACATGTTACGAGCATGCATTCTAGATTGGTTTGGGAGATGCAAAGATATTTATGATTAGCATAATTTGCATATAACAACGGTTATCAAGCTTCCATCGGGATGGCTTCTTATGAAGCTTTATACGGATGAGGGTGCGGATCCCTAATACATTCGGGATAAAGTAGGGGAAAGAAAGTTATTAGGCCTAGAGTTGGTGCAAAAAATGATCGAGGTGGTGGCTAAGATTCGTCAATGAGTGAAGATAGCCCGAAGTACATGAAAAAGCTCCATCGATAAGAGGAGAAAGGACTTGGAGTTTGTAGTTGGTAACTATGTTTTCTTGAGGGTTTCATCTATGAAAGGGGTACTGTGATTTGGGAAGAAAGGAAAATTGAGTCCGTGATATATTAGACCATTTGAGATACTTGATTGAATAGGTGATAAGACATATTAACTATTGCTACCGCCATCCTTGTCGATAGTACATAATCTATTTCATGTGTCCATGTTACAAAAATGTATTGGAGAACCTAGCTAGATTCGGAGATAGCACCATCGAACTTGACCCCGAACTTAACATATCGGGAGAGACCAATCTAGATTCTAGATAAACAAGTCAAAAAACTAAGGAATAAAGAAATTGCCTTAGTTAAAGTTTTGTGGGAGAATCAAAATCTCAAAAAAATGACCTTGGAACGAGAGGAAGAAATGAAAGATAAATACATAAAATTATTCGAGTAAACCAATTTCGAGGATGAAATTTCTTTTAAGGATGGGAGAAATAACCCAGTGAAAATCCATAATCACATAGCTATAGGTACTAGAATATTTGTACATGTATATACTACATATAGGTGTGATTTATGTGTCATTTTAATGTTTAGTGATGTTAACATGCTTAGTGTGTATGTGAGAATTTATGAGATAAATTTCGGATGACTAGCTAGTTACCGTTTATTTCTTTAACCTAGATGTAGGATGTAGCATGAACTGAGAAAAATTATCTAATGGTGTGGAGAGTGCCAAAATTTTAGGAATTGCCTAAAAATTTAAATGCATGCCAAAATTTTGGGAGAGAAATGTAACTCCAATGGAAAAAAAATTCTTAACCTTATAAAAATATATATATCCTGGAAAATCTATAAATATATCTTTAATGTGGGTGTAATTTATGTGATATTTTCTTTTATATTTTATGGTATTAAAATATCTAGCCATTATTTATTTTTCCGTAACATATATCTAAAAATGCCATGCAAGTGAAAGAATTACCTAAATATGGTGAAAATGCTGAATTATTGGAACCAAACTACCTTAGAAAGTTGGTTAGCTTAGTTACCCTTTAGTTACCCTTTTTTAGTTACTAATTGGACACTAATCTTCCATGATGTTCTAATTAATGACACCTCACCATTTTGAAAGTCAAACCTGCCCCTTGCTTTCATTTTTCTTTCTTATCTTACTTTACGACTTGTAACCATAAAATTAAGACACATATCCTACTAATTAATGAGAAGAAAAAGGGTGGAGTATATAAGTATGAGAGAGAGTTAGACTTAGCCATTTTAGCTCAACGAAATTGAGAGAAAACCGTAGGGAAAGAGAGAAAAAGAAAAAAGAAAAAGAGGGAAGAAAAAAAGAAGAAAGGAGGAGAAAAAGGCTTGTTAGCACCCAATTTTTGTTCCAAAAAAGAGAGAAGATAAAAGAGAAAAAGAAAAGGAAGAATAATAATAATAATATAATTGGGTGGGATGCAATCGAAGAATAAAGGAGAAAAGAATTGAAATAAAATAGGTTTCCAAAATAAGGGACCAAAAAGACTTTTAGTCAAAAAAAAGCCCTAAAAACCTAGTATAAAAACATCCCTTTCTCCCCAAAAAGGATAGCTATTGTTTACCCCTCCCAAAGAAACCCTAGCCGGCATCGGCCTCCCACGGTAGCCTCTCACCTACCGCCTCCCCCTCACTCCTTTGCGGCCTCCGCCACCACGCCAACACCCTCTCTCCATGCCACCAGCCTCCCTCGTAGCCTCTACCACCATGCCAACAACCTTCTCCATGCCCATAGCAGCCCCTCGCCTACTCGTCTCTATAACGCCCCCACCCCGATTCACTCTATATTACTCAAATAGAAGTAACTAGGTGAGGTGTGTCACGCCGACATGATCAATTTCTAAATTAACCTTAAACATGTACGTGCTCATATGTTAAAAACTTATCATACAATGAAACGCGTCCAAGACAATTTATATAATATTAACAATACGAGTAGAAGAAATTATAAAATTTATTTACAATAACATCAAAATGTTCATTGACACCCCAAACCGTAAAATTTATAAACAAAACAAAATCCCCTAAAGTTTATGTTACTCCCGAGTCCTTTTGTAGGATTTGATAGCGTTCTTATTGGTACTCGATCACCGTTACCTATCATAACATGCAAATACCAATGGCGTGAGCCGAAGCTCGATAAGTGGGGTGATGCACGTCATATGCAATGCTTTTCGACTTTCCATCATTCTCACTAATTTTTAATTTCGGGTACCCTAGGTATTAGCGGTATACTCTATAGGTGATTACCAAATCACCAAATGCTAACAATAGAATTATCCGTCATTGTAGCCACTGTTGATCTGGAATCGATCGCCTAACAATGCGAGCACACAGTTGGACCGCTAACCCCTTTTTATTCGATTAGGTTATCAAACCTATTCATACAACTCAATCTCAATTAATTGATTTTGTTCCCATTTCTTTCCTATTGATACACATGATGCACATGATACCATAATTACGAGTACCATATTACACATATCCAACCCATACGAGATTGGACTTCATATATTTTCATAGGTCCAACACACACGGGGTTTCGGGCATACACGTACTCCTTATCATCATGTTTCCCTTTATTAGAATTAAAGATCGACGAATGGTGTAGATTTAGTCATGGGTCTAATTATGTATGTGGATACTTTTCTTTTGTTTCCTATCATAATTCTAATCATTAATTTTTTCCACTATGACTTGAATAATTATGAGCATTTGAACCCATTTTCATTCATTTTAAGGTATATTTTTCTATTTTCATTTTATATATTTGAGCCTAATTGACCATTAATTACGTTATCTTGGTGAAAAGGAACGGAGACCGAGCAAGTATGAAGTAAAAGTAGTGAATTTTGAGTGACTAGTGAATTGCACGGGTAAAGACACACCCGTGTGGGAGGTCGTGTAAGCTGTCGACTAAAGAAAAATACTTTTCTTCATTACACGGGAAAGGACATGCTCGTGCAAAAGCCGTGTAACTCTCCGACTTCAAGAAAAAACATATTTCTTCACTACACGATCTTGGGCCTTTTAGATGGAGGAAAATTTTTATTTTATTTTGCACCTCTATAGGAAGCATGATCCTTTAATTGGTATCGAGCCTTCGTTGAATCTTTCATTATATGTTTTGTTAATTATGATTAACTATATGAATTAGCTATTATCGATTACAAATCTGATGTTTTGGTATTTTATATATATTTTAAAAAAATTATGTTTAAAATTCATTGGGGGCATACGAGCCCGACGTTGGACATCTCCTTCTCTCTCACTCTCTCCCTCACTCTCTCTTCCTCCCTCTATCTCTCTTCTATTTTTCTACCTCTCTCTATACCTCTCTCCTTCCCCTCTCCCTCCATCCCTCTCTCTCCTTCCTTCCTTCTCCCTTTTCCACTCCCTATCTCTCTTACTTCATTCTATCTCTCCCTCTCTCCTACTCTTCTTCTCTCTAACTCTCCTCACTCTATCCCTATCTCTCCCTCTCTCCCTCTCTCTCTCCTTCTCTCTCCCACTTACCTCTCTCTCCCTCTCCTTCCTCACTCACCCTTTCTTTCTCTCACCCTTCCTTTCTCTCCCTCTCCCACTCTTTCCCCCTCCCTCTCTCCCCTCTACCTCCCTCCCAACCCCTTCTCTTTCTCTCTCTCTCCCCCTCCCTCTCATCCTTTCTCTCACTCTCTCCTTTTCTCTCATTTTCCCCCACCCTTTCCCTCCCTCTCTTTCCCCTCTCTTCCTCTCTCATTATCTCCCTATCACTCCTACTCCCTTGCTCTCTCTCTCTCTCTCTCTCTCTCTCTCTTTGTCTCTCCCTCTTTTTCTCTCTCCCTCTCTTCCTTTCTCCTTTTTTCCATCTCTCTTTTGCCTTTCCATTTTCCCTCTCTCTTCCTCTTTCCTTCTCTCTCCCCCTCCATCTTCCCCTCTCTCAATCTCTCCTAGTCTTTCTACCTTACCCTCTCCCTCTCTCTATTCCCCTCCCTCTCTCCTCCTCTCTCCCTCACTCACTCTCTCCCTCTCTTTGTCTCTCTCTATCCCTCTCCCTCTCTCACACCTTCTTCCTTTCATCTTACCCTCTCTCCCTCTTTCTCTCTTCCACCTTTCCTTGCCTCGCCCTCTCTCCTTTCTTCTCTTTACCTTTTTTATCTCTCTTTCTCTTTCTCCTTCTCTCCCTCTCTTCATCCCTTCCTCTATCTCTTTCTGCCCCTCTCTCCCTCTCTATGCCCCTCTCTCTTTCCCACATCTCTCTCCTTCCATCTTTCTATCTCTCACCCAATCTCTCTCCCCGTTGTATTTTTTCCTTTATTTCTTCTCCTCTTCTCTACCCCTCCCCCTCCTCTCCCTCCTCCCCTCTCCCTTTTCCACTCCCTATCTCTCTTACTTCATTCCATCTCTCCCTCTCTCCTCGCTCTCATTCTCTCTAACTCTCACCACTCTCACCCTATCTCTCCCTGTCTCCTCCTCTCTCTCCCTCTCTCTCCTGCTTGCCTCTCTCTCCCCTCTCCCCTCTCACTCACCCTCTCTCTCTCTCACCCTTCCTCTCTCTCCCTCTCTCATTCTTTCGCCCTCCTTCTCACACTCTCCCTCCCCCTCCTTCCCTTTGCCTCTCTCTCCTTCTACCTCCCTCCCACACCTTCTCTTTCCTTCTCTCCCTCTCTTCCACTCTACCTTTTCACTTTTTCTCTCCCTTTATCAACTACTCCCACTCTTTCTCTCTCCCTCTATCTCCCTCTCCCACTCTTTCTCTCTCCCTCTATCTCCCTCTCCCACTCTTTCTCTCTCCCTCTATCTCCCTCTCCCTTTATCATTTCTCTCACTTTCTCCTTCTCTCTTATTTTCCCCACACTCTCCCTCCCTCTCTTTCCCTCTCTTCCTCTCTCATTATCTCCCTATCACTCCCTTGTTCTCTCTCACTCTCTCTCACTCTTCTTCTCTCCCTCTCTTTCTCTCTCCCTCTCTTCCTTTCTCTTTCTTTCTATCTCTCTTTGCCTTCCCATTTCCCTTTCTCTTTCTCCTTTCTCTCTCCCTCCCACTTTCCCTCTCTCTCCCTCTTTCCTTCTCTCTCCCTCTCTATTCCCCCTTTCTCTCAATCTTTCCTAGTCTTTTTACCTCACCCTCTCCCTCTCTCTCTTCCCCTCCCTCTCTCCCCCTCACTCCCTCGCTCACTCTTTTCCTCTCTTTATACCACTCTATCCCTCTCCCTCTCTCTCACCTTCTTCCTTTCATCTTACCCTCTCTCCCTCTTTCTCTTTCCTACCTTTCTTTAGCTCACCCCCTCTCCCACCTTCTCTCTACCTTTTTTCTATCTCTTTTTCTCTATCTCCCTCTCTTCCTCCCTTCCTCTCTCTCTTTCTCCCCCTCTTTCCCTCTTCATGTCCCTCTCTCTCTCCCATACTCTCTCTCCATCCATCTTTCCCTCTCTCTCACCCAATCTCTCTCCCTATCGCTACCTTTCTTTATTTCTTCTCCCCTTCTCTCTCCCTCTCCCCCTCCTCTCCCTATCTCTCCCTCTCTCTCATTTTTATTCCCAATCCCTCTCCCTTTCCTTCTCTCTCCCTTTCTCTCTATCCCTACCCCTCTCTTTATCTCCATTTCTCTAGTGCTCTCTCTTCCTCTCTCTCCGTTCGTCTCTCCCTCTCTTTATCTCCCCCTTTATCTCTCTTTCTCTCTCTCTCTCTTTCCCTCTATCTTTCCCTCTCTTATTATCTCCTTCCCTCTCCCTTCCTCTCTCCCTCCCTCCTCTTCTCCTTCTCTCCCTCTTTTTCTCTCTCCTTGTCTTCTTCACTCCCTTTATCTCTCTCTATGTCTCTCACTCTCCTAACACCCTTTCTCCATCTCTCTTGCTCTTCCCCCTCTCATTCTCCCTCTTTCCCCCTCCCACTCTCTCTCTCACTCTCTCTCCAACTTTCTTTTTTCTATCTCCCCTCTCTCCATCCCTCTTACCCTCTCCCACTCCCACTCCCTCTCCCACTCCCACTCCCTCTCTCCCTCTCTCTCACTCCCTTTTTCTCTCTCTCTCCCCCATCTCCACCTCTATCTACCTCCCCTCTCCTTGTCTCTCCCTCTCTTTCCCTTCCTCTCTCCCCTCTCTCTCTCCTCACTCCCTCTCTTCTTACCATCTCTCCCTCCTACTCTCTCCCTCTCTCTCTACCTCTTTATCTCTCCCTCCCATTCTTTCCTATTCTCTTTTTATCTCTGCCTCTTTATCTCTCCCTCCCACTCTTTCCTATTCTCTTTTTATCTCTGCCTCTCTTTCTCTCTCCCTCACTCCTTATTGTTCCTTCTCTTCCTCATCTCTCCCCCTTCTTTCTTTCTCTCCCTCTCTCCCCTTCTCTCTCCCTCTCCATCTCTCCCTCTCTCTTCCTTTATCTCTCTTTTGCTCTCCTTTTTCTTTCTCTCCCTTTCTTTCTCCTTCTCCCTCTCTTTCCATCCCTCTCTCTCTCACACACCCCTCCATCTTCCTCTCCCCATCTCTCTCTTCCTTCATTCTCTCCATCTCCCTCTCCCTCCCTCTCTCCCCCTCTATCTCTCCCTCTCTATCCATCTCCCATGATTTCTCTCACTCTCTCTTTCTCTTTCTTTCTCTTTCTCCCTCTCTTCCTCCCCTCTATCTCTCGTTACCTCTCTCTTCGTCTATCTCTCTCTTTTCCTTCTCTCTCTCTTATAATCCCCCTCTCTTTCCCTTTCACTTTTCCTCTCTCCCCCTCTCCTTCTCTTTCCCATTCCGCTTTTGCTCTCTCCCTCTTTCTCTCTATCTCTCCCACTATTTCTCTCTACCTCTCTTTCTTTTGTCACTCTCCCTCTCTCTTTACTCATTTTTCTCACTTTTTCTCTAATTTTCCCTCTCTATCTCTCTCCACCTCCCTCTTACTCTCCTTCTCTCTCCCTTTATCTCTCTCCTTCTTCTTCTCCCTCTCCCTCTCTTTCTCTCTCCCTTTTCTAACTCCCCTCACTCTCTCCCTCACCTCTCCCTCTCTCCTCTCCCTCTTGCCCACTCTTTCTATCTCTCTCCCATACTCTCCCCCTCTCTCTATCTCTCTCTCCCTTTCTATCTCTCTTTATGTCTCCCTCTTTCTTTTCCTCTCTTTCTATCTCTCTCCCTCTCTCCCCCTCTCCCTATCTTCTTTCCACTCTTATTCCCTCCCTTTATCTCTCTTTTTCTCTCCTTCTCTCCCTCTCCCTCTTCCTCTCTATCTCTCTTAACCTCTCCTTTTCCCTCCCCTCTCCCTCTCTCCTTTTCCATCTCTCTCCCACTCTCACTCTCTCCCCCTCTCTCCCTCTCTCTCCCCCTCTCCTTATCTCCTTCTCAATCTCTCTTCCACTATTCCTTTCTCTCTCCCTCTCTCTCCCTCCCTCTTTCCCTCTCTCTCACTCTCTCACCCTCTCTCTCACTCTCTTACCTTCTCCCTCTTTCCCTCTCTCTCTCTCCCTTTCTTCCTCTCTCTCCCCTTTCTTTCTCTCTCCTTTTTATTTTTCTCTCTCTCACCTTCTTCCTCTCCCTCCTCTTTCTTTCTCTCTCCTTTTTATTTTTCTCTCTCTCACCTTCTTCCTCTCTCTCCCTCTCTTCATATCTCTCCCTTCCTCCCTCTTCATCTCTCTCTCTTTCTTTGTCTCCTTCTCCCTCTCTCCCGAGGGGAGAAGGAAAAGAGGGAAAAGGATAGAGGAGGGAAAGTGAGGGAAAGAGAGAGGGAAAGAGTGGGAGAGAGAGAGGGAGAGAGGAAGAGGGAGAGAGGTAGATAAAGGGGGACAGAGAGGGAGGGGGAGAGATAAGTAGAGGGAGAGAGAGAGTGGGATGGGGGAGAGAGAGGGTGGGAGAGAAAGGGAGGGAAAGAATAGCAAACGAGAGATGGAGAAAAAGTAGTAGCGAAAGCGAGAGAGAAGAGGAGAAAGGGAGGGAGAGTGAGAAAGGGAGAGAGAGGGAAGGAGAGAGGAAGAGAGAGAGAAAGGACATAAAGAGAGAGATAGAAATAAGAAGAGAGAGTGAGGAAGAGAGAAAGGGAAAGGGAGAGAGGGGGTAGAGAGAGTGAGAGAGTGAGGAAGAGAGAAAAGTAGAGCATGAGAGAGGGAGAGAGAGGAAAAGAGAAAATGAGAGAGAGTGAGTGAGAGAGAAGAGTAAGGGTGAGAGGGATAAGGAAACAAAGAGAGAAAGAGGGATATAGAGAGTGGAAGAGAGAGAAAAAGAGAGAGAGATGATGAGAGAGTGAAGGAGAAAGAGAGCGAAGAGGGAGAGAGAGGGAGAAAGAAAGAGGGAGAGAATGGGAAGGAGGGAGGGAGAGATAAAGAGAGAGGTAGTTGGAGTGAGAGGGAGAGGGAAGGTGGGAGAAAAAAGAATAGGAGAGAAAGGAAGGGAGAAATAGAGAGAGGGAGAGAGATAAATAAGGGGCGAGGGAAGGGGGAGAGAGGGACGAGAGGGAGTGAGAGCGAGATATGAGGGAGAGGTGGAGAGGTTAGGGAAAAGGGAGAGAGAGGGAGAGAGTTAGAGGGAGAGGGAGAGGGTGAGAGGGATAAAGGAAGAGGGAGAGGGAGAGAGTTAGATGGAATAGAGGGATAAAGGAAGAGGGAGAGGGAGAGAGTTAGATGGAATAGAGGGAGAGAGAGAGGGATAAAAAGAGGGAAAGAGGGAGAGGGATGTAGGTAGGTAGGGATAGAGAGATGTAGAGTGGGAGAGAGAGAGAGGGGGAATGAGAGGGTAGGAGAGGAGGAGAGAGAAGGGGAGAGAGGGAGGGAGGAAAAGAGAAGGAGAGGGAGTTAGGTAGAGAGAAAGAAAGAAAGGGAGAAAAAGAGAGAGAGGGAGTGAGAGAGAGAAAGAAAGGAGAGAGAGGTAGACAGAGTGAGGAAGAGAGAGGGAGGTAGAGGGAGAAAGTGAGAGGGAGGGAAAGAATGAGGGAGAGGTAGAAAAGGAGAGTAAGAGTCAAAAAGAAAGATGTATATAATTATAGAAAGAGAGAAGGAGAAAGAGGAAGAAAGGGAGGGAGAGAAAAGAAGCGAGAGAGAGAGGGATGGAGGGAAGGGGAGAGGGAGAGAGGGAGGGAGAGAAAGGAAGTGAGAGAGAGAGGATGGAGGGAGGGAGAGGAAGAGGGAGTGGGAGAGAGAGAGAAAGAGATGGGGAACGAAAGGGGAGATGGTGGGCGAAAGATGAAGAGAGAGGGAAGGGAGAGGGAGAGAGAAAGAGGGTGAGAGAGGGAGGGAGGGAGGGACCGAGAGAGAGGGGGAGAGAAAGGGAGAGGTAAGGTAGGAGGGAGACGAGAGAAGGAGTGGGAGAGAGAGAGATAGAGAGAGATGGAAGGATAGATTAGGAAGGCTAAAGATGGAGAGGGAGAGAGGGAAAGGGAGAGGATGAGGGAGAGGGACAAAGAGAAGGAGGTAGGGAGAGGGAGAGGTAAAGGAAGAGAGGAAGAAAGAGGGAGACAGTAAGAGAGAGATAGAGAGAGCAAAGGAGAGAGGGGGAATGAGAGAGAGAGGAAGGTAGAGAAAGTGAGAGAAATAATAAGAGAGAGGGAGCGAGAGAGAGGGAGAGAAAGAGTGAGAGATGGAATGAGGAGAGAGAAAGAGGAGAGAGGGGGAGAAGGAGAGAGGGAGATTGAGATAGAGGGGGAGAAAATGTGGGAGATGGATAGAGGGAGAGGGATAGAGTGGGAAGGAGGGATAGGGAGAGAGTGAGAGGGAGAGAGAGAGAGAGGGAGTGATAGGGGAGAGAAAGAGAGAAAAGAGGAGAGAGAGGAAGAGAGAGAGAGAGGAAGGACGAATGAGGAGGGGAAAGAGAGAGGGAGCACATAGAGGGGAGAGGGAGAGAGAGTGGGAGGGAGGGGTAGATTGAGAGAGATAGATGAAGAGAGAGAGTGGGAGGCAAAAAGAGAGAAAGAGATAAAGAGAGAGATAATAAGAGAGTAGGAGAAGGAGAGAGAGGATGGAGGGAAAGAGAAAGCGAGGAGAGAGGGAGAGAGAAGAGGAGAGTGAGGGAGAGAGAGACAGAGACGGAGAGTATAGGAAAGAGAAACGAGAGGGAGAGAGGGTGAGAAAAAGAAAGAAAAAGGGATAGCAATAGTGGGAGAGAGAGGAAGAAAGAGAGATAAAGAGTTATAGGGGAGAGAAGGGGAGAGGAAGAGAAGGAGAGGAAGAGAGGGAGAGAGATAGAGGAGAGAGTAGGTGAGAGAAAGTGTTTGTGTAGGAGAGGGAGAGAGAGGGAGAGAGAAAGAAGTAGAGAGAGATAGAGGGGGAGATGAGGGAAGGAAGAAGGAGAGAGAGGAGGAAAGAGAAAGATTGGGAGAGAAAAGGAAAGAGTGAGTGAGGGAGAGAGGGAGCAAGAAAGAGAAAGGGAATGAGGGAGAGAGAGAAGGAGAAAAAGTGGGAAGGAGGGAGAGAGAAAAAGGGAGAGAAAAGATGGGGAAGAGAGTAGGAGAGAGAAAAAAGGACGAGTGAGAGAGAGAGAGAAAGAGATAGGGATATTGGGAGAGGGAGAGGGAGAAGGAGAGAGGGATGGGAAAGAAAGAGAGAAAGAGAATGAGAGCAAAAGAGGAGGAGAGAGAGATAGAGGGAGAGTGATGAGAATAAAAAAATTTAAGGCTATATTAATGGAAACCAATGAGCCAAATTGACCGACAAGGTGGCGTCTCAAAGGGAGGCCAAGATGGAAAGTTTACAAGTATAAGATTTGATCCCTTACATATTAAAGATAGTTCAATGATATGGGATAGGGCTAAAAAGTTAAAGAAGCTCTCCATGGGCTGGTTCAAGAGTGTTAGGCATAATGCACTTTTAAGGAAGCATTATGGCATCATCTTAAGAGATAAAGGGGATCCAAGACTTGTCAATCCGATCCAAGTCCAAGATTGGACTCCTTAAATCATCTTTGGCTTATTTTGATATGTCTAGCTTAATTATAATTAGAACTAATTAATTAAGTTAGATTTGGTCTTAAGGATTTTCTTCCTTTGCTCTCTTGAGAACTAAACTCGACTTATCAAGGATTGCAACCCTTGTGGCATCTCTAAACTTATCATACTCTATAGGGTGTGGTGTTCATCATTCCATTGCAACATAGCTTTGGTTCTTGCCTTTTTATATGCAATGGGAAAAGGTTCTGGTTATTATAACATGACTGGGTGTGTTCTTGGGTTTGTCTAGCGACAAAGGTGTTTGGGTCTCTCGTCAATATATGTGAGGTTCACATCGGTTGGTATCAAAGCCTCGGTTGTGCAAATTCAAGTTGGTTGTCCATAGTCCTTGGGTCTTCTATTTCATGTCTATCTTGTTTTTTTTATTACATCTTCCTTGGTATTCTAACATAGCTTTTCTTGTTTGAGTCTTGTGTTCCTATGCTTGATAAATTGAGTCTTATATATATAAAAGAAAAAGAAAAAGAAAGTTTGATTTGTAGTTAACTTCGTTTTCTCAATATTAGTCGAGTTCTTTTTCATTATGTTTTGCTCTATTTCATGTCTTTGTAGTTAACTTCTTTTTAGTCCAAATTGAATCAATTCCAATTCAAAAAGAAAAAAAAGTCTAATTTGTTTCTATCCATTGTGTCTTATTTTTTGTTATCTTATTTAAATTCAATTTCGATCGGTTCTAATTTCATTCTTGGTGTTCAAAAACTTAAAATTCTTACTTGAATTTGTTTGTCAATTCCTTGTTCCAAATCTATCAAAAATCCGATCATTAGAAAGTGAAGTTGTTAAGTCACTTGCAATTGGTTGGTTCTTGTGTGGTTTGGATTAGTTTGTAAAAGAACCAAAGGAGTGAGTTAGACTAGTAAAAGGCTTGAGAGTGTGAGTGTATTGAAGAAAAAGTCCTAAAAGAGAGCAAACACGAGCATTGAGTGCCATCAATTTGAGGGAAACATGTGAGGGAGTGTTTATGATGAATTTTTATTACTAATAAATTTTGTGCAAATTTTAAATGTGTGAAAATATAAAAATTCTAAGAGAGAGGGTGAAGTTATTATTGATGATGATGTTTATGGTGAGTCATTAGTAATTATGTGCGCTTTAAGCATGCGAGGTGAAAAGTGAGGAGGAGGCATGAAGAGATAATATTTTTCATACTTGTTGTCATGTCAATAATAAGGTCTATCATTTGATAATAGATGGGGGTGGTTGTGTCAATGTTGCTAGTCCTGTGTTAGTGGAAAAATTGAGTTTTTCCATAATTATATATTTTAGGCCATATACATTGCAATGGATGAATGAGTGTGAAAAAAGTTGAGGTAAACAAACAAGTGATAGTGTCTTTTTCTATTAGGATATATAAGGATGAAGTTTTGTGTGATGTTGTGCCAATGAGCATGGGTCACATTTTTCTAGAAAAACCTTGGCGAGGTTGTTAGAAAAGTGATATGTGATGAGTTTAGCAATAGATATTAATTTGAAATGGGGGGACACCACGATGGCTTCCAAGAACAAGCAAATAAGATTTGCAAAACGTTGAGGTCCATTAATGGACTTAAGCATGCATCTAGGACTAAAAGTCGATGTTTTGTGAAATGATCAAAGAGTTTGATTATTCATAAAAAACAAAGGTGAACCTTGTGTATATGAAAAGTTAGTGAGAGCCTACTAGTCATGGTTATTCAACATAAAATTTATACCTTGACTATAATATTATTATGTTGCAAACAAAAGATTAAGGAATCTAGAAGAAATTTCCCAAGAATGATATGGGAGAGTAACCTACAATCTAATAGTATAAATTTATAGAGATAGATCACTTGGAATGTGAGGAGTCTCCCAAGGTAGTTACAATGACAAGATACTAAAAGGTTTAGCATGAAAAAATTAAAAAAAGTTTTATTCCAATGTCATATAGCTTGATGACTGATAATAAAGGATCCATAGCACAAGCTAAGAAACCAAGGTCTCATCAACCATCCAAGCATGTACTACATGGCTACCACTTAATTATAGAGATAAAAGGTTCGTGGTAACATAAAGATAGAAATAGACCACACTACGACAACATAGCTGACCCCTAGACTAATCCTTTATCATAGCTAAAACATGAGACCCTCACTCAATCGTCGAGATTAAAGGACATGACTTGTTGGCTCTAGTACAAGTGGGAGATTGTCAATGTAGGTGCCCATAATCTAACCATTTTTGGATGGCCTCAAGTTAATGTATCATTGCATAATTTATTTTAATAATAATAAAGAAATTCTTCTATTAATTTTTATGTTTTCATGCTGATAAATTTAGTAAAATTAGATAGAAGTCTTTATGATATGCATTTTCAATAGTGATTGATCGAAAGATGTGAGACAAACACTAATACATATAAATGATACCATTAAATATCTTAAGTCATAGCATTGTCAAGAATGGACATTGACAATATATGGGTAGACTTGTGAGTACTATGCTCATGCTATATGATAGTAGTAGGAGATCTCACATCTATTGGCATGGTGATACCAAAGCAAGCACTTGGTGATTTATGTTAGAGAACATATTACTAGACTTGACTCGCCATTAGAACCCATTTGGTTTTAATCAATGGGAATCTCATATGAGTTGGGTACAAATGGTCCTCGGACTTGAATTCATCATGGTTATCTCATTAGAGAACTTATATACTTTGAGACTCATTTCGATGGATCTATAAATGGGTTACACTTGGGCGATTCGTTAGGTGCACTAGAAATCTAATAGAGGTAGGTGTATGACTAAGGTAGGATATGTCATTCTTTGTATGCTAAAGGAGTTATCACATTACACTTCGATAAATGTTTGCTCAAGAAATCTATAGCCATAGTAGGAGTACACCTATAGAGCATAGTTGGTTTACTCTAAGGGCTAAGACATTTGGGAATCGAAGAAAACTTATGTGATCATAATCGGACAAGAGTAATAATCAAGTTCAAGATCACATTGAGTTAAGTTGACATGAGGATTGAATTGTCCGGTGACCATGCTCAACAAAGGTAATAATGGATTAACTAATCCTCCTAGAGAATTGAATAGTCATGATACTTTGCTAGAGGCCAATCTTGATTTATGTACCAAGAGATGAAAGAGGAGTCTTTTGTTCTTGATACATTGCTAACATATCTTGGAGCCTATTAAGTCACACGCATAAGTTTAAGTATTCGCATTATAAATGAGAAGTAAAGATATTGGAAAAAGTTTTCAATAATGAATTTTTTTTGTTTTGGAAAGGGTTTCCAAAATGCAAAATTTCCTTAAATGGAAAGTTTTCTAAAATGGAATGTTTCCTTAATTGGGAAGTTTCCTAAAATGGAAAGTTTTCTATTTTAGAAATTAATTTTCTAATTTGAAAGTTAGTTTCAAATTTGGAAGTAAATAACCTAAAATGGAAATGAGTTTTCTAATTTAGGTTAAAAGATATTTTGGAAAATTGTTTCCTAATGTAGACACGCTCAAAATAATCTAAGATTATTTATTTGAATAGTCTAAATAAATTAATTGGGCTAAAATCATTTTGGCCTATTAGATTTAATTAAAAAAGCCTTAAAATATGTTGGTGGGAGGATAAACATCAAACTTATTGGATAAAGTTAAATGTTTTAAAGATGATGATTAAAAAGTCCACATACAAAATAACTCTTCATCCTTGTAGGATAAGGAAGCAACAACCAAGAGTCTTTTAGGGACTCATTGCCGCCTCTCTCCTTATCTTTGAAGGACAAAGAAACTCTCATATAAATATATAGGAGAGAGAGAGGTGCGGCAACATAAGGAAATTTAGGAAGAGAGAGTTTCGACCAAAAATAAAGAAAAAGAGGGAAAGAGAAATTTCAACCAACCCTAAAATAAACATAGGGCACATGGCCAAGAGGGAAAAAATAAGAGAAAATAGTTTTCTCCAAAAACCCTAACAAGCTAAACTTTTTTCCTCTCTTTTAAGGTTGTTACAAAAATTGCACTGGAATTGATTTCTATTGGAAACTCTAAATCGAAAAGGTGGTGCTAGCACCCTACAAATTTTGAGTGCTTCTTTAGTGGTATATAGGCTATGTGGATCATCAATAGAAGTCTGGACACTTGGATGGCTTTTCCGAAAAGGAATTTAGATTTACATTACAAGAGGTAATCTTTGTTCCTTGCTTTAAATTCATGCATGTAAGGTTAGTAGATTCAAAGACTTGATCTTGGGCCCTTAGATGGAGGAATAATTTTTGTTTATTTTGCACCTCCATAGGATGTATGATCCTTTAAAAAACAAATGGAGGGAGAAAGAGGTAGAGGAAGAGGGATAAAGAGAGAGAAAGAAAGAGTGAGGGAGAGAGAGAGATAAGGGGAAAGGGAGGGAGAAGGAGGGAGGGGAGAGGGAGCGAAGGAGAGAGATGGAGATAGAGAAAGAGAAGGAAAGAGAGGGAGCGAGGAAGAGAGGGAGGGAGGAAGGAGAGGGAGGGAGGGGGAGAGGGAGAGAGATGGTGATAGAGAAAGAGAAGAAAGAGAGGGAGTAAGGAAGAGAGGGAAGAGGGAGGAAGAGGGAGGGAGTGTGAGAGAAAGAGAATGAAAAAGAGGGAGAGAGAGGGGTAGAGAGAAAGAGGGAGAGGGAGAGTGAGGGTGGAAGGAGAGAGGGAGGGTAAGAGAAGGAGAGGGAGAGATAGAGGGAGAGAAAGAGAGAAAGGGAGATAGAGGAAAATAGGGGGAGAGGGTGTGAGGGATAGAGAAAGAGAGAGGGAGAGAAGGGGTAAAGAGGGAGAGAGATAAATTAGGAGAGGAGGGGAGAGAGATAAATTGAGAGAGGAGGGGAGAGAGGAGGGGAATAGACAAAGAGAGATAGAGAGGGAGAAATGGAGAGAGAGTGAGAGGGAGAGAGTGAGAGATATAGAAAGAGGGAGACAGATAGGGAGATAAACGAAGAGATGGTAGAAGAGTGAAAGAAGGGGAGAGAGAAAGGGAGAGAAGGGAAAGAGAGGGAGTGGGAGAATGGGAGGAGGAGAGAGGGGGTAAGAGAGGGAGAGAGGGAAGAAGAGAGAGAAAAAGAGAGATAAGTAGAGGAGGAGAGAGGGGAAGAGAGAGAGAGATAGAGGAGGGAGAGATTGAGATACAAAGAGACATAGAGGGGGAGAGAGAGGGGGAGTTAAAGAGAGAGGGTGAAAGAGGGAGAAAGAGGGATATGGGTAAGGAGAGAGGGGGAGGGAGAGAGAGGGAGAAGAGAGGGAAGGGAGAGAGAGGGAGTGGGAGAGAGGAAGGGAGGGAGAGACAGATCAAGAGGGAAAGAGGGAGAGATTGGGAGAAAGAGTGTGAGAGAGGGAGAGAGAAAGAGTGAGAGAGGGAGAGAGAAAGAGAAAACGAGGATAGAGCAAGGTAGAGATAAAGGGAGAGGGAGATTGGGAGGGGGAAAGAGAGCAAAAAAGATGAGAGGGAATGAGAGAAGGAAAGAAAAGAAGAGAGAGAAAGAAGGAGAGAGAGGGAGAGATCGATAGATAGAGATAGAGGGAGAGAGGGAGAAAGGGAAAGAGGGAGAGAGAGAGGAGGAAGAAAGGAAGGATAGAGCGAGGGAGAGAAGGAGGGATAGAGAGAGGGATGGGAGAGAGAGAAGAAGAGAAAGGAAGAGAGAGAGAGAAAGATAGGGAGAGAGAGAGGAAGGAGGAAGAGGGGGAGAGTGAGAGAGAAGGAGAGAGGGAGAGAGATAGAGAGGGTGAGAGAGAGGGATAAAATAGGGGGAAAGGGAGAGTGAAAGTGAGGGAGAGTGAGAGAGGGGTAGGTAGAAAGGGAGAGGGAGTACAAGAGAGAGTGGCGGAGAGAGGGAGAGAGAAAGTGAGAGAATAGAGAGAAGAGAGAGAAGGACAAGAAACAAAGAGAGAGTGGGAGAAAGAAAGGGAAAGCCAAAAAGGAAGAGGGAGAGAGAGATAACGGAGTGAGGAAGAGGGAGACGAGAGATGAAGAGACGGAGGGAGAGAGAAGTAAGGAGAGAGAAAGGGTGAAAGGAGAGATGGAGAGGGAGAGGGAGGGAAGGAGGGAGAGAAATGGTGAAAGGAGAGATGGAGAGGGAGAGGGAGGGAAGGAGGGAGAGAAAGGGAGAGAGTGTAAGGGAAAGGGAGGTGGAGAGAGAAGAAGAAGGAGTGAGATAGAGGGGAAGAGAGAGGGAGGGAGAGAAGAAGAGAGAGAGAGGGAGAGAAAGAGGGAAAGAGAGGGAGGAAGAGGGGTAGAGAGAGGCAAAAGAGTGAGAGAGGGAGAAAAGGAGAGAGAAAAATGAAGAGAGAGTAGGAAAGAGAGAGAAAGGGAGAGAGGGATAGAGAGGGAGAGAGATGAAGGGAAAGGGAAGGAGGAGGAGAGAAAGGATGAGAGGGAAAGGGTGTGAGGGAGGGAGGGAGGGAGGGATGGAGTTAAAGTTAAAGAGAGAGATAAAAGGGGATAGAGGGAGAGAAGGAGGGAATGAGGAGAGAGAGAAAGAGTTTAAGAGAGAGAAAGAAGAGTTTGAAGGAGAGGGAGAGACACAAAGAACGAGAGAGGGTTAGATAAAGAGGGAGAGGGATAGAGAAGGAGGAAGTGGTGGAGAGGGGAGGAGAGAGAGGGTTAGATAAAGAGGGAGAGGGATAGAGAAGGAGGAAGTGGTGGAGAGGGGGAGGAGAGAGAGGGTGAGAGAAAAAGAGAGAAAGGGAGAGAAAGAGAAGAGAGAGAAAGAGAGGGAGAGAGGGAGAGAGTGTAAGAGTAAAAAAGTAAGAGGGAGGGAGGGAGAGAGAGTGAGAGGAAGAGGGAAAGAGATATAGAGGAAGAGGGAGAAAGAGAGAGAGCAAGGGAGAGAGGGAGAGAGAAAGAGAGAGAGAGAGGGTAGAGAGGAGAGAGGGAAGGAATGAGGAGAGAGAGGGAGATTGAGAGACAAAGAAAGGGATGGAGAGAGAAAAAAAGAGTTTAAGGGATAGGGAGAGACATAAAAAGTGAGAGAAAGGGATATAGAAAGAGGGAGAGGGAGAGAGAGAGAGGAAGTAGTGGAGAGAGGGAGGAGAGAGAGAGAGGGAGGGAGAGAAAGGGAGTTAGAGAGGGGGAAAGAGAGTGGAAGGGAGAGATAAAGAGAGAGATCGAAAGAGGGAGAGAAATAGAGAGGGAGAGGGAGAGAGAGGGAAGGAGGGAGAAAAGAGAGAAAGAAAGAGAAAGAGGAGAGAGAAAGTGAGAAAGTGAGGAATATAAGGAGAGGGAGGGAAGAGAGAGGAAGAAAGGGATAGATAGAGTGAGATAGAGGGAGAGAGCTCTCCCTCTCTCTTTCCATCCCTCTCTCTTCTCCCCTCTCCTTCTCCCTTTCTCCATTTTTCTCCCTCTCTCCCCTTTCTCTCCTTCTCTCTTTATCCCTCTCTCTTTCTCTCCCTCCCTCTCCCTCTCTCTTTCTCTTTGCCTCTCTCTCACCCTCTCTCCACCTTTCACCCTCTATCCCTCTCCCACCCTCTATCTCTCCTTCACTTCATCCCTCTTTATCCCTCTATCTCCCACTCTCTTCCCTCCTCCCTCTCTTTCCCTCCCTCTCCTCCTCCCTTCCTCACTCTCTCCCTTACTCTCTCTCTATCTCCCTCTTTCTTTCTCTCCCATTCTCTCCTCCTTTCTCTGACTTCCCTTGTCCTAGTTTCTCCCTCTCCCTCATTGTCTTCTTCTCTCTCTTGGTCTCGCTTTCTCTCTTCTCATCCTACACTATTTTCTTCTCTCTTGCTCTTTCTTTCTCTATTTCTCTCTCGCCCTCTCTCCCCTCCTAACTCCTTATTTCTCTCTCACATAAGTTTTCCCTCTCTCCCTCCCTCATCTCCCTCTCCCTTTATCTCCCCCTTTCTCACTCTCCCCTTCTCCTTCTATCTCTCTCTATCCCCCCGTCTCTCGGTCCCTCTTTCTTTCTCTCTCCCTCTCTCCCTTTCCCTCCATCCCTCTTCCTCTCCCTCTCCCTCTCCCTCTCTTCTTCTCTCACCCTCTATCTCTCCCTCTCCCTCTCCTCATCTCCCTCTCTTCCTTTCTCACCCCTCTCTCTCCCCTCTTTCTCTCACCTTTGGCTCTCCATCTTTCCCCTCTCTTTATGCCTCCCTCTCCCTGTCTCTCTCCCCTTCCTCTCCCTCCTTCTCTTTATCCTTCCATCTCTCTCTCCCTTCCCTCTCTCCCTCTCTCTCCCTTTCCCTCCTTTACTCTCTTCCTCACTCTCCCTCTTTCCCTTTTCTTCCTCTCTCCCCTCCCCCACCCTCCCTCTATCTCTCTCTCCCTCTCTCTCCCTCTCTCTCCCCCACCCTCCCTCTATCTCTCTCTCCCTCTCCCCTCCCTTTATCACTCTTTCCCTCTATCCCTATTTATCCTCACTCTCTCTTCCTAATTCTCTCCCTCTATCTTCTTGTTCCTCTATCTCTTTCTTCCTCTTTCCCTCTTAACCTCTCTCACTCTCATTTCCTCTCCCTCTTACACTTTTTCCTTCTTTTTCTCTCTCTCTCCTCCTCCTCCCTCCCTCTCTCGTCTCCCTCACCCTCCCTCTCCCTCCCTCCCTCTCTCTACCCCTCTATCCGTCCTTCCCTCTCCCTCCCTCACTCCCTATATCCCTCTCATTTCGTTTAAATCTCTTATTTTCTCTCTCACTCTCCCTTTCTCCATCTCCGTTCCTCTCTCTCACACCATCTCTGTCTCTCTCTTTCCTTCTCTTTGTCTCGCCCTTCCCCTACGCTCTCTTTCTCTCACTATCCCTCTCTTACTCTCCCTTTCTCTCTGTCCCCTTTCTCTCCCTCTCCCCCTCCCCATCTTCATTCTCTCCATCTCTCTCTCTCCCTCTCCCTCTCCATCTTCTTATCTCACTCTCTTTTTCTCCCTCCCTCTCTCTCGCCCCCTCTCCCATTCTTTCTCCCTCTCTCTCTCCCCCTTCCCTTCTCTCTATCCCCCTCGCTCCCTCTCTCCCTCTCTATCTTGTCCTCTCTCCGTCTCATCCCTCTCTCCTTCTCTCCCTTTTTTCTCCCTCTTCTCCATCTCTCCCTCTCTCCCTTTTTTCTCCCTCTCGCTCTACCTCCCTTCCTATCTCTTTCCCTCTCTCTCCTTCTCCCTTTCTCCCTCTCTCCCTCTTTCTCCATCCCTCTCTCACTCTCCCTTGCCCTCTCCCTTTCTCTCTCTATCACTCTATCTCTCTATTTCCCCATCTCTCTCTCTCTTTTTCTATTTTTTATTCTCTCTCTCTCTTCCTCTCTCCCTCTACTCATCTCTCTCTCCCTCTCTCTTACTCCATCCCTCTTTCCCTCCCTTCCTCTCTCTCCTCTTCTCACTCTATCTTACCCCTCCCTTTTCCACTATCTTCATTTCCCTCTCTTCTCCCTTTGTCTCTCTTGCTCTATCTCCCTCTATCCCTCTCTCTTTCCCTCTCTCCTTCTCCCTCTTTTTCCTCTCACCTTCCTCTCTCTCACTCCCTATCTCTTCCCCTCTCTCTCCCCTTTTTCTTCCCTATCTCTCTCCATCTATATCCACTTCCCTCTCTCTTTATCTATTTCTTCCTTTACCACTCTCACTCACTCCCTCTGTCTTTCTCCCCCTCTCTCTCTCCCTCTCTATGTCCCTCTCTCTCTCTCATTCCCCCTCTTTACCTCTCCTTGTTACCCTTCCTCTCACTCACTCCTCCCTCTTTCACTTTCTCTCTCCCTCACTCAATCTCCCCACCTCTAACTCTCTCTCTCTCTTTCCCTCGCTCTCATTTTCTCTCTCCCTCTCTCACTCTCCCTCGCTTTCTATTTCTCCCCCTACCCTCTCTCTCCCTCTCTCTTGTTCATCCTCTCTCTTCTTTTCTCTCTCCTCCCTCCCTATATCTCTATCTCTCTCTCTCCCTCTTTCCCTATCTCTCCCAACCTCTTTCTTCCTCCTTTATCTCTCTCTCTGTCTCCCCCTCTCTAAGTCTCCCACTATAACCCTCGTAAAATTCGTAATCGTATAAGTGTACATATCAAGATATTTATATTCGTACGTATATATATAAGATATCGATTACGTACGTGAAAATCACGTAACTAGATCAACATATGTACTTGGAATATGCGGTATTTACGTTTTGTTGAGAATAACGGGTGTACGTACAAAAAAAAAACATTGGGTAAATTAGTTACAAAATTTATTTTATATGGAATAAGTATAGATTATATATATATATAAAAAAAAAAAGGAAAGTGCTAATTGTCGAAATTTCGGTAGGAATTCTGAAAATGTAGTTAATTGAATTACCCTTATTTAATCACATTTTGACCCCTACTTTTTACAAATTTCCATTGACCATCACCTTGAAATTTACACCCATCATTTCATTAATTTCAGCCACATTTACCTTGCATTTCACCACAAGCTTTTGACACTTGTAATGAACATTGAATTGATGAGATTAGGTGAGATATTTAAGTAAGAAAAAATGGGATAAGGATGCATTTTGGTGCATCCCGTAGCTGCCTTAAAACCGAGAAAGAAAGAGTCAAAGAGAGGGGAGAAAGAGGAAAAAAAGGGAAGGAAAAAGAAGGGGAAACTAAAAGGAAACAAAAGAGATTTTAGGAAAGTTAATCCAAAGTAAGTAGGTTTCATTTTCTGTTCTTTTTGCTTTGTTTATGCTTTCCTTGTTTATTCATGAGTTATTTAATTCATGTGAAATGTGATTATGGTATTTGTGATGATTTTAAACACTTGATGTTTGATGATGGATGGTTAAGCATGTGTGTTGAGAAATGTGCTTTAAGAGAAGATTTTCGGATTTTAGGGGTGGAAAAACCAGAACTTGGTGTGATTTATTTCGGCATCTTAGAGTGATTTTTAGAAACAATACAAAGACTGAAAGTTGTTGATATATGTGTCTAATATGTTCCTCTAAACTTTCGTGACTTTTAGAGATATATATATGGCGTTATGACTGAATTAGTATGGATCGTTCGGATGGAACCTCTACTGGAAAAATATTTCATTCCGAACGTTGTGCGATTTATTTCGGGATCATAGAGTGGTTTTTGGGCAGAACTCAAAGAAGGAAAGTTGTTCATCTATGTGTCTAATTTATGTATCTAAAAGTTCATGATTTTTAGATCTGTATGTAAGGATTTATGACGGATGTGGTATGGGTCGTTGAATGGACCAGCTACTGGAAACGTTTATTTAGTTCCGAAATTTGTGTGAATTATTTCAGGATTTTAGAATGCTTTTTGGAGGAAACTTAAAAAATGCAAGTTGTTGATCTATATGTCTAATATCTCCCCTTAATATTTTGCGAGTTTTAGATATATATTTAAGGAGTTATGGCTGGTTTGGTATAGGTTGTTTAAGTGTGCCACTGCTGGAAAATTTTAACCTAAAATAAATGGGCTTAGACTAATATTAATGGGCTTGGACTTGAGTTAAAATGAGATGGGCTTGGATTAAAATAAATGGACATGGACTAATGTTAATGGGCTCGGACTTGAATTAAAATAAGATGGGCTTGGATTTAAAAATAAAGTGGACTTAGATTAAAACAAATGGACTTGGGCTTGGATTAAAATAAATGAACTTGGACTAGTATTAATGGGCTTGGACTTGAGTTAAAATGAGATGGGCTTAGATTTAAAAATAAAATGGACTTAGATTAAAACAAATAGACTTGGACTTGGATTAAAATAAATGGGCTTGGACTTGAGTTAAAATGAGATGGGCTTGGATTTAAAAATAAAATGGACTTAGATTAAAACAAATGGACTTGGGCTTGGATTAATGTTAATGGGCTTGGACTTAAATAAAATAAACTTGGAAATGGACTTGGATTAAAATCAAAAGGCTTGGTTTTAAAGTAGATGGGCTTAGACTAACGAAAATGGGCTTAGGCTAAAATAAGTGGACTTAAATAGAAATAAAAAGGATTTAAAATTTTAAAGAAAATTTATTCTTTCATAGACAAAAAAAAGAATTTGGACCTTCTTTAATTATTAATGAAACTAATAAACAATATTAATGAGCGGAGGTTGTGTTCCCGCTATGAGTACCATGATTGGTATGTGAGCGCCGAGTGAATCCCGAGTGATGGTTGGACCGTGAGTATGGCTTAAGAAAGAAGGGTTGGTACCCGAGTTTGGTTGAATGTGATTAAACATGTCATCACGTGCATCATGTGCATTAGGGGTGGAAATAAATTGAGAAAGATCATTGAGTCTTGAATTGACATGGTTTGGTAACCGAATTGAGTGGATTGGGTAATAGCAAGGAATCCATAGTGCAAGCTCTATTTACTAACACCGTTAAGCGAGGGATAATTCCGTTAACTATGTGCTACAACGAGGGATAATTCCATTGTGAGCAATAGGTGATATTGAGATCACCGAGAGAAAGTAATAGAGCGAGTAGGTGATAACACGATCACCGAGAGATTGGGCGCACGAACTTGCATATACCTAGGGTACCGGATTAAAATGGATGAAAATATGGGAAACACAATAGCATTGCATATCACGTGCATCACCCTACTTACCGATCTTTGGCTCATTACGTTATTGTATTTGTGTGTTGTTCGAGGCAAAGGCAAAGTTAAGTCGATCGAGGATGCTATCGGTTCTCGCTAACAAAAGGCTCATGTGTCACTCATAAAAATAGAAATATCTTTTGTGTCATTAAAAAGGGATACGGGCCTAGGTTGTAAATTTTTAGGCATTTTGAATATGTTATAAATTATAGAACTATCCGTACTAATGTTGTAAATTATATCATATGTTTCCTATGGTTTAGTTTACGTTGTGTATGATGGAGGAAGTAGGGGACTTAGTCCCAATAGTGTGTCGCGTCGGTCACGCTTGTTAGGTAATAGGCAAGGGAGCCGGGGCGTCACATTTAGTGGTATCGAGCTTTGGTTTAAAAGATTGGGTAGAGTCCTAAGTGTCACATGAGCACGAGAACCGGTATCCTCTTCGACGGTAATAAAAAAAAAAAAATTTCGATTCATTATTTGTTTGGGTAAATAAATGAATGTGATTGTTGTATATGTTTTGTGTTGTTATATACTCATACACCATAAAATAATGACGATTAGAAATATTCTCGTTGTAGATACCGTATATACGACGCGTTCCTCAAGTTGCTTAGGACCCGCAAGTAGAGGGTCGGACTAGCCGCTTATTGGGAGGAACTAAATAACCTTGCTATGACACCGGATCGGGATATAGTTACTCACGTGACTAGGGTACATGACTCGATTCGGCGAGATAGTATTTGTCGATGCCACTTTTACCCGTACCGCAACATAGATTATATGCGGATGACTTTACGCAGGACTCTCCTACCTAGGGATCAGCGATTGCTTGGATGAGGTATGGAAGGATCAAATCGGCCCCAATTCCTATCGGAACCTAATCCGAACTTTCTTGTCAATCTAGGTTAGGCGGACCTTCGTTAGGCTGATGTTTAATTGGGGTCTACTCGTGTGCATTGCTCGAGAAATCGCACATGCCGCATCGATCGATGCCATCAATTGGTGGACGGTAGAGGGTGCCTTTCCACGAAGCGTCCGATACATATTCGATGTGTTAGTCGTCATTGCTTAGACATATGATGTACGACGTAGTAGCCTTCGTACACTTTTGATTACGAAAACCCTTAGTAGGGTAAGTGCTTGTAAAAGTCGATTTTGTATGAAATGCTTAACCTATATATATGAAAACTATGTAAATCTTCGTATGTATCCGAATGACTTCCATTATATCTTGCTTATGATATGAAAGAATATCGATATCATAACTAACCTAGATATAACATAACATGTATAAAGCTAAAACATGCCGCCAAGAAGGAACCCGAGTGCGAGAAAGAGGAGAAGGAACCTCCAATGATAACAACGTGAACCAACAAGATGCGTTGAACCGTATGTTAGACATACTACAACAACAACGAGTAAGCAATACAACAACAACGACAAACATATGCGGAGCGGATGAGACAACTTACGGCTATGCGCCAACGGCCTCCACCACCGCCGCCTCAATATAGGAATGACGTGGTGGAGAGATTTCACAAGATGAATCCTCAAGAATTCTCTAGAGGTGTTAACCCAACGATAGCGAGAAGAATGGATTAAATCCTTGGAGGCAATATTTGAGTATCTACACTTTAATGATAATGAACGAGTGTCGTGTGCTATCTTTATGCTAACCACGGATGTCCGCACTTGGTGGGAAAGTGCACGAGTAACGGTTAATGTACCTACGTTAACTCAGGAAAGGTTTAAGGAAATGTTTTACAATAAGTATTTCACTCGCTGACGTAAAGGCTAGGACGATTCGGGAATTTCTAGAATTGAAACAAGATGGAATGTCGGTAGGGGAATATGTACGAAGGTTTGAACAAGGATGCCGATTTGTTCCATTCATTACCGATGATGAAAATTTGAAAAAGAATCGATTTTTAACGGGACTAAACCCGAGAGTCCGAAGTATGGTATGGATGTCTGCTGCCAATATTTTTCCGAAATGGTAGACAAAGCACTCGCTAGCGGACGAGGATCGAAGGAAATTTCAAAGGAGATACAACGAGAAAAGGCAAACATTCAAGTCCGGAGCTTCTTCCTCCGGGCCATTAAGACGAGCTCCGCCAAGGAACTTCAATCGAGGCGGTGGTCCAAGAAGTGCACGAGCTGCCGGATCGACACCATATGCCCCGAGGCCACCACCGGGAAGTCAGCCGAGACCAATGTTGAGTAACCAATCTCGATGCGATAAGTGTGGGAGGTTTCACACTTGGGAGTGTCCACCGGATTTGAGAACTTGCTTTATTTGTCACAAGCAAGGGCACGTAGCCTCTAACTATCCCCAAGTACGAAACGAGGACCGGGAAGGGTACCTGCTCGGGTGTATATGATGACTCAAGAGGAGGTTGACCGAAAGGACTCGACGGTGATTTGTGGTAATGTCTCACTCCTTGGCTTGGTTACTTATGTTTTGATTGATTCCGGTGCTACTCATTCATTCATATCAAAAACATTGGTAGAAAGCCTAGGTATTAAACCCGAAACATTGACGGTAGGATATCCGATAGTAGTCCCTTCGGAGAATATATGGAGTCAACGAGCCTAGTAAAACGAGTGTCCAATACGGATTGAGGATAGGAGTTTGGAAGCGGATTTGATAGTATTGGACCTTCAAGATTTTGAATTGATTCTAGGAATGGATTGGCTATCGAAGCACGGTGCCCATATCGATTGTCGGGGTAAGAGAGTAGTTTTTGATCTACTCGGAGGTCGACAATTAGAATTTAAGGTCGATACGAAGGCTCAAGCCATACGGATGATATCAGCTATAAAAGCTCGAAAGATGCTAGGAAAAGGGTGTATAGGGTACCTAGCACATGTGGTGGACGATGAAGGTAGAACGGGAGTTAAAGCCGGGAGATATAGAGGTTGTACGGGAGTATTACGACGTGTTCCCGAGAAAGTTTGACTAGGCTACCCCCGAGAGAGAGGTAGAATTTGAGATTGAATTAGAGCGGGAACGACTCCAATTTCTAAGACTCCCTACGGGATGGCCCTAGTGGAGTTGAAAGAGTTGAAGTTGCATCTACGAGGAGTTACTTGGATAAGGGATTCATACGCCCTAGTTCCTCACCATAGGGAGCTCCGGTATTGTTCATGAAGAAGAAGGATGGTAGTATGCGGTTATGCATTGACTATCGAGAATTGAATCGGGTGACAATAAAAAATAGGTATCCGTTGCCCCGAATCGATGACTTATTCGACCAATTGCAAGGTGCGATGGTGTTCTCCAAGATAGATCTACAATCGGGTTATCACCGGCTAAGAGTAAGATCGGAGGATGTGAAGAAGACGGCTTTCGGAACGAGATACGGCTACTACGAATTCTTAGTAATGCCGTTTGGATTGACTAATGCTCCAGTCGCCTTTATGGACTTGATGAATTGAGTCTTTAAAGGATTCTCGGATAAATTTATCATTGTGTTCATCGATGATATTCGATTTATTCTCGGAGCCGGGAGGAGCATAGGGAACATTTAAGAGCTACTTTACGGATATTAAGAGAGCGACGGCTATACGCCAAATTCAAGAAATGCGAATTTTGGCTGGAGCAAGTAGCTTTTCTTGGCCATGTGGTGACAAAAGAGGGTATAGCGGTAGATCCAAGAAAAGTAGAGGCTATCCAAAGCTGGCCTACCCTAAAGAACATGACGGAAGTACGAAGTTTCTTAGGGCTAGGCGGTTACTATCGGAGGTTTGTGGAGGGTTTCTCTAAGATAGCCGAGCCTCTTACTAACTTGATGAAAAAGAATGTCAAGTTTCGGTGGACGGATGTTTGTGAGAAGAGCTTTCGGGAATTAAAGCAAAGGTTAGTCACCGCCCGGTGCTAACCATTCCGTCCGAAGGTGGAAACTTCGTGGTGTATAGCGACGCTTCAAAAAATGGGTTGGGAGCGGTGTTGATGCGGAATGGAAGAGTGGTAGCATATGCGTCGCGACAAGCGAAGGAATATGAACGAAATTATCCGACACATGATTTGGAGTTAGCGGCGGTGGTTTTTGCCCTAAAAATTTGGAGACACTACCTATACGGGGAGAAGTGTGAGATCTATACGGATCATAAAAGCCTACAATATATCTTCACACAAAAAGAGTTGAATATGAGGCAAAGAACATGGTTAGAGCTAGTAAAGGACTATGATTGTATAATTAACTACCACCGGGAAAAGCCAACGTTATTGCCGATGCTTTAAGTAGAAAATCGATAGCAACGATGCAATTAATTCAACGATCGCTAGCAAGGGACTTTCAAAAGCTAGAATTAGAGGTAATTCCTGTAGGCCATAAGAATATTTTATCGGCTTTGATAGTCCAACCGACTGCAGGAGAGAATCAAGATGGAGCGACGGACGGATGCAAAGGCGAGTCGAAATAAAACGAGTATAGAGGCTAGAAGGGAGTCTATTTTTGAGGTGGATGATAAAGGCGTGATTAAATTTAAGGGAAAGTTGTGTGTTCCCTCGGTGGAGGACTTGAAGGAAGAGATACTAAGGGAAGCACATGCAACTCCATACTCGATACACCCGGGAAGCACAAAAATGTATCGAGATTTACGAAAATGTTATTGGTGGCACTGCAATGAAGAAAGACATGGCAAATCATGTAGCAAGATGTTAGACTTGCCAACAAGTGAAAGCGGAGCACCAAAAACCCTCGGGAACGTTAAAACCGTTGGAAATTCCAGAATGGAAATGGGAGCACGTAACTATGGATTTTGTCATGGGATTGCCGAGGTCGGAGAAGGGGTCGGATGTTATTTGGGTGATTGTGGACGGAGTTGACCAAATCGGCCCATTTTCTTCCGATCAAGACCACCTACAATCCGAACCGGTATGCCCGGTTGTACATTGATGAGATCGTAAGACTACATGGGATTCCGATCTCAATTGTATCGGATCGAGATCCAAGGTTCACCTCTGTATTTTGGAAGAGTACGCATAAAGCCATGGGCACGAAGCTAAACTTCGGCACGGCTTATCATCCTCAAGCCGACGGACAATGCGAGCGAGTAATCAAATTCTAGAAGACATGTTACGAGCGTGCGTTCGGATTGCTACGGAAAATGGGAGAAATATGTACATTTAGATGAATTTGCGTATAATAATAGTACCAAGCTTCAATTGGAATGGCTCCATATGAAACCTTGTATGGACGTCGATGTAGATCTCCCGTGCATTGGGATGAGGTCGGAGAAAGAAAGTTGTTGGGACCGGAGTTAGTACGACAAACGGTCGAAGCGAGTGGATAAAATTCGTCAACGACTAAAACGACTCAAAGCGAGATAGAAAAGCTACGGCGACAAGAGACGAAGAGATCTAGAATTCGAAATTGGTGACTATGTGTTCCTAAGGGTTTCACTCGATGAAAGGTGTGCTACGATTCGGAAAGAAAGGAAAGATGAGTCCCCGATACATTGGGCCATTTCGGATACTAGATCGAGTAGGCGATAAAGCATATCGCTCTGTTTCTACCATCATCCTTAGCGGGTGTGCATAATGTGTTCCATGTTTCTATGCTAAGGAAGTGCGTTGGAGAACCTAGCCAAATCTTGGAGACAATCATACCGAACCTTACCCACGACTTGACATATGAAGAGAAACCGGTTCGGATTTTGGATAGTCAAGTCAAACGGTTGAAGAATAAGGAGATAAGGCTAGTTAAAGTTATGTGGGAGAATCACGATCGCGAAGAAATGACGTGGGAGGCTGGAGGAAGAGATGAGAAAAAAATACCCGATATTATTCGAATAGGTCAATTTCGAGGACGAAATTTTTTTTTAAGGAGGGGAGAAATGTAACCCTCGTAAAATTCGTAATCGTATAAGTGTACGTATCAAGATATTTATATTCGTACGTATATATATAATATATCGATTACGTACGTGAAAATCTATAACTAGATCAACATATGTCTTGGAATATGCGGTATTTACGTTTTGTTGAGAATAACGGGTGTACGTACAAAAAAAAAACATTGGGTAAATTAGTTACAAAATTTATTGTATATGGAATAAGTATAGATTATATATATGAAAAAAAAAAGAAGGAAAGTGCTAATTGTCGAAATTTCGGTAGGAATTCTGAAAATGTAGTTAATTGAATTACCCTTATTTAATCACATTTTGACCCCTACTTTTTACAAATTTCCATTGACCATCACCTTGAAATTTACACCCATCATTTCATTAATTTCAGCCACATTTACCTTGCATTTCACCACAAGCTTTTGACACTTGTAATGAACATTGAATTGATGAGATTAGGTGAGATATTTAAGTAAGAAAAAATGGGATAAGGATACATTTTGGTGCATCCCGTAGCTGCCTTAAAACCGAGAAAGAAAGAGTCAAAGAGAGGGGAGAAAGAGGAAAAAAGGGAAGGAAAAAGAAGGGGAAACTAAAAGGAAACAAAAGAGATTTTAGGAAAGTTAATCCAAAGTAAGTAGGTTTCATTTTCTTTTCTTTTTGCTTTGTTTATGCTTTCCTTGTTTATTTCATGAGTTATTTAATTCATGTGAAATGTGATTATGGTATTTGTGATGATTTTAAACACTTGATGTTTGATGATGGATGGTTAAGCATGTGTGTTGAGAAATGTGCTTTAAGAGAAGATTTTCGGATTTTAGGGGTGGAAAAACCAGAACTTGGTGTGATTTATTTCGGCATCTTAGAGTGATTTTTAGAAACAATACAAAGAATGAAAGTTGTTGATATATGTGTCTAATATGTTCTTCTAAAATTTCGTGACTTTTAGAGATATATATATATGGCGTTATGACTGAATTAGTATGGATCGTTCGGATGGAACCTCTACTGGAAAAATATTTCATTCCGAAAGTTGTGCGATTTATTTCGGGCTCATAGAGTGGTTTTTGGGCAGACCTCAAAGAAGGAAAGTTGTTCATCTATGTGTCTAATTTGTGTATCTAAAATTTCATGATTTTTAGATCTGTATGTAAGGATTTATGACGGATGTGGTATGGGTCGTTGAATGGACCAGCTACTGGAAAAGTTTATTTAGTTCCGAAACTTGTGTGAATTATTTAAGGATTTTAGAATGCTTTTTGGAGGAAACTTAAAACATGAAAGTTGTTGATCTATATGTCTAATATCTCCCCTTAATATTTCGTGAGTTTTAGATATATATTTAAGGCGTTATGGCTGGTTTGGTATAGGTTGTTTAAGTGTGCCACTGCTGGAAAATTTTAACCTAAAATAAATGGGCTTAGACTAATATTAATGGGCTTGGACTTGAGTTAAAATAAGATGGGCTTGGATTAAAATAAATGGACATGGACTAATGTTAATGGGCTCGGACTTGAATTAAAATAAGATGGGCTTGGATTTAAAAATAAAGTGGACTTAGATTAAAACAAATGGACTTGGGCTTGGATTAAAATAAATGGACTTGGACTAGTATTAATGGGCTTGGACTTGAGTTAAAATGAGATGGGCTTGGATTTAAAAATAAAATGGACTTAGATTAAAACAAATAGACTTGGACTTGGATTAAAATAAATGGGCTTGGACTTGAGTTAAAATGAGATGGGCTTGGATTTAAAAATAAAATGGACTTAGATTAAAACAAATGGACTTGGGCTTGGATTAATGTTAATGGGCTTGGACTTAAATAAAATAAACTTGGAAATGGACTTGGATTAAAATCAAAAGGCTTGGTTTTAAAGTAGATGGGCTTAGACTAACGAAAATGGGCTTAGGCTAAAATAAGTGGACTTAAATAGAAATAAAAAGGATTTTAAAATTTTAAAGAAAATTTATTCTTTCATAGAGAAAAAAAAAGAATTTGGACCTTCTTTAATTATTAATGAAACTAATAAACAATATTAATGAGCGGAGGTTGTGTTCCGCTATGAGTACCATGATTGGTATGTGAGCGTCGAGTGAATCCCGAGTGATGGTTGGACTCGTGAGTATGGCTTAAGAAAGAAGGGTCGGTACCAGAGTTTGGTTGAATGTGATTAAACATGTCATCACGTGCATCATATGCATTGGGGGTGGAAATAAATTGAGAAAGATCATTGAGTCTTGAATTGACATGGTTTGGTAACCGAATTGAGTGGATTGGGTAATAGCAAGGAATCCATAGTGCGAGCTCTATTTACTAACACCTGTTAAGCGAGGGATAATTCCGTTAGCTGTGTGCTACAACGAGGGATAATTCCGTTATAAGCGGTAGGTGATATTGAGATCATTGAGAGAAAGTAATAGAGCGGTAGGTGATAACACGATCACCGAGAGATTGGGCGCACGGACTTGCATATACCTAGAGTACCGGATTAAAATGAATGAAAATATGGGAAACACAATAGCATTGCATATCACGTGCATCACCCTACTTGCCGAGCTTTGGCTCATTCCGTTATTGTATTTGTGTGTTGTTCGGGCAAAGGCAAAGTTAAGTCGATCGAGGATGCTATCGGTTCTCGCTAACAAAAGGCTCATGTGTCACTCATAAAAATAGAAATATCTTTTGTGTCATTAAAAAGGGATACGGGCCTAGGTTGTAAATTTTTAGGCACTTTGAATATGTTATAAATTATAGAACTATCCGTACTAATGTTGTAAATTATATCATATGTTTCCTATGAATTAGTTTACGTTGTGTATGATGGAGGAAGTAGGGGACTTAGTCCCAATAGTGTGTCGCGTCGGTCACGCTTGTTAGGTAATAGGCAAGGGAGCCGGGGCGTCACACCCACTCTTTCTCCAACTTTCTCTTCCTCTCTCTTACACTCTCTCTTTCTCTCTCTATCTTTCACTTTATTTCTCCCTCTCTCCTTTCCTTTCTCCCTCTCTCCCTCTTTCTCCTACTCTCCATCTCTCTCTCTCCCTCCTCTCTCACTCCCTCTCCCTCTCTCCCTCTCTCTCTCTTCCTCTCTCCGTCCTATTCACTCTCTCTCCCTCTCCCCTTCTCATCCTTGTATCTTTTTCTCTCATTCTTCATCTATCCTTCTCTCTCTTCATCACTCTCACTCTTTCTCCCTCTACCTCTCCTTATCTCTATCTCTCTCCTCTTCTCTCTCCCTCTCTCCTATTTTCCCTTTATCTATCTCTCCCTCTTGCTTTTTCTCCCTCTACATCTCTTTCTCTCCCTCCCTCCCTCTCTAACTCTCGCTCTCTCTCTCCCTTTCGATCTCTCTTTCACTCTTCCTCCCTCTCCCTTTCCCGGTCTCTCACTTCCTTCCTCTCTCTCTCTATTCTCTCACTTTCTCTCTCTTCCTCTCTCTATCTCCCTTCCTCTCTCTAGCTCTCTCCCTCATTCTCTCTCCCACTCTTTCTCACCATCTATCTCCCTTTATCTTTTTCACCCTATCTTTCTATCTCTCTCCCTCCCTCTCCCTTTCACCCTTCCTTTCTCTCTCATTATATCTCACTCTCTCTCCCGCTCTCCCTCTCTCCCTCCATTTTCCTTTTTCCTCACTCTCTCTTCATCTTTGTCCCTCTCTCCAACTCTCTCATTGTCCTTCTTTGTCCCTCTCTCACTCTCCCTTTCTCTCCCATCATCTCCCCCTCCTTCCCTTTCCCTCTCTCCGAACTCTCTTGGTCACTTGTTTGCTTGTTGAGATAACTCAAGACCACTCTTCCTTGAGGGAATCAAATCATGGCCATGCGATATCCCTAAACATTTGGGTCCAACTTGAAGTGAGTTATTGGGTTTGTTGAGATAACTCAAAGTCTAATAAACTTGTAAGCAAAGATTGTTATTCACCTAAGATGTGAGATGACAAGAAGTTGTCATGTCAATGAGATTAAGAATTGCATTGGATTCAATTGGTAAGGAGTTACCTATCCGATCCTTCATTTATGACATATTGAGATAACTCAAAGTTAATGCATGTTAGAGGATAGGATCTTAACCCACTAAGCAAAACGAATTGAAAATTTTTCTCAAGTTCTATATTGAAGGTTATTGAACTTGAAGAAAATATAAGAGCAAATATAGATTTTACTTCTTTAATATATGCCTTGTTTTATATATGTAATTTAATTAACCAAAACATATGTTTTTCTATCTTGTTAGATTGCATGGTATGATTGGCAACACATTGATACGAATGATCATAGATGGAATAAATGCCTTTAATGGAATGAACTTCCTTGATTAGGAAACCTCCAACAAGAGAAAATTCTCTTTACGATAGAGAAACCTCTCCCAATTCGAGTAGATACAACACTTGCTCAAACATAGAGATGATGCAATCATCGCTCGTAGCATCATGTTGGCTACTATGATTTTGGAGCATGGGTGCCAACATAAAGGCATAAATGCCTTTGATATCATAGCAAAGCTTAAAAGCTTGTTTGGGGAGAATATTAGGCATGAGCACTATAAGATAGCAAGAAAGCTCTTTAGAGCTAGAATGGATGAAAGATCTAACATTGAAAAGCATGTCATTGAGATGATATGGTATATTGATAGACTTGAGTTATTATTCATGCTAAGGGAAGCTCGACCTAAAATTAACGAGAAGAAAAAGAGTTCTATACTTTTTGTTAATAAGGAAAAAGGTATGGTGAAGGGCAAAAAAAGTCCAAGCAAAAGAAGAATAAGGTGGTGTTTGATAAAATTGAGAATTAAGTCTCGAATACGTTAAGTACTCGAATTTTAAGTGTTGAATAATTAAGTACCGAATATGTTGCTTGGCAAACTATTTGGTATTTATTGAAAATTAAGTGTTGAATACAATAAGGTTGTTTGATAAGTACTATTCCTAAACATATTAGGATTATATACATTACAATTTTAACCTTACAATCGTAGCATGATATTTTTTAACACAAACAAAAATATATACATAAATGTGTTTATGTATATACATAAACAAATTAATTAATAAAAATAATTATTGATAAAAAAAATTAAATACGATCTAAAATAGCATTAACAAAAAAATAATAATAATGCCACATATATATTCTTCCTATATATGAGCAATCCTATTTTAAGAAAAGGGTTCTTATAAAACCACAAAGGTATTTATTTTAAAAAGTATATGTGAATAATTTATTCATTTGAGTATGTCATCATTAATTCAGTTCTCTTATAAAAAAAATTAATTCAAATCCTATTCACTCACGTCCAATTTTTTTTTAAAAAAAACGGGGTTCAAATAAAATGGATTGATTTTATATATATGTGTGTGTGTGTGTGTGTGTGTGTGTGTGTGTGTGAGAGAGAGAGAGAGAGAGAGAGAGAGAGAGAGAGAGAGATGAATTTTAAGGTAAATTTTTCTTTTTAAAAGAAAATACTTTTAGGGTACGAATTGAATTTGAAGGTTGACAATTAAACATTAAAATCAATTACGTGGTTAACATATTTGTGTAGGTCTATAGCTAGTCCCTTCCAAATATGTTACTAATAAATTTATTTGTAATTTGCTATAGAATGGAAGGGGAATAAAAAAGAGGTCTTTCTAGCCATTGTTTGATAACCCTTTTGTCTTGTGCTATGGCTATGCAGGATTATTCATTTTTCTTCTTTTTAATGCTTGACCAAGTACAAAAGGTAAATGTCGAAAAAACCGGGAGAAGGAAATTAGCATGCTATGTTGTTCGTTGACGATGATGATATAGAAGAATCGATAATGGAGAAGATTTTTTTTTTTTTTTAGCAATAGGGATAGTAGAGATTGTTTTTCAGCTTGGTTTGTATATCTAAAATTATAAAAATATATAAAGACGATATTGTCATATATGAAAAATTTTAAAAATCTTTCAACTCGAACGTGTTAATCAAAAAGTAATAAGTTAAAATCTTAACTTATCTAATTAAGTAGATTTTGACTAAACTTAAAATTTTAATATGAGATTATTTAGGTTATCAAACAAACTTTTTATTTTAATGTCGTAACTTAATTTTTTAAACTACTTAATTAGGTTATCAAACACCCCCTAAGTCTTCGACTGGATATACTAAAGGGGTGAAAAAGCCCTAGGTCATAATAGCCCAAAGGATGTAGTCTTGTTTCATTGCAAAAAAATAAAAATAAAATTAAAATTAAATTAGAAGTACAACTGAAGGAGTACCTAGAAGAGGAGAAGAAGAAGAGTTCTACAACTACCTCAAGTATTTATGTTATTAAAGCTAATTTTTCTATTTCTAATCCCACCTTATGGATGTGTGATACAGTATGTGGTATTCATATTTTTTAAATGTGCAAAAGCTTAGAAAAAAAGAAAGATAGATTCAAGGGAGCATGACCTACACAACCGCAATCAATCAAGATCGAAACATTAGTTGTAGGAATTTATGAGCTAGTACTACCATTTAGGCTTGTACTCAATTATTATTATTATTATTTTTCATTTCTAATTTTGAACAAGTTTGTTATTTTTAGGAATAATGGTTATTTCTTTTAAAGTTGAAGTTTTACATGGATATGATTTAATTTATATGTTTTGAACATAGTATAGCTCCCATATATATAAATATAAAAGACTTGAATCATCTAAACAAAAATTATCTATGGCATTGTCGACTTGGTCATATAAACAAGAATTTTATATCCAAGCTACTTATAAATTGATACCAAGAATCATTTGATGATGTTTGTAAATCTTGTTCACTTAGCAAAATGACATGCATTCCCTTTTAGTAAAAAAAGAGAAAGGGCTACTAATTAGTTTGCCCTTACATGTAGAGGTGTATTTGGGCTCATATTCACCCAAGTAAGAGGAGGACATGATTATTACATAACTTTTACTGATAGTAGATCATGTTTTGGTTATAAGATACAAATCTAAGGCATTTGAAAAGTTTAAGGAATTTAGACTTAAAGTCAAGCAAAGAGCTAGAAAAAGTATTAAGAAATTTTCATTAGATTGAGGTGATCAATACTTAAGTGCTAAAATTTTAAATCACCTATAAGAGAATTATATTCTCTATCAATGGACATCATATGTTAAACATGTTTTGGTCCATGATGGGTCGAATTAATATCCACATTTTATTTAGAATAGATTTCACCTTGAATTAAGGTTCCAATTAAGTCTATGTGATTATATTTCATATGAGAAGAAAAGAAAGTGAATTTATCTTTCCTCAAGATTTAGAGCTACAAAGCATAAGTCAAATGATTTGATAAAGACGAGCTATAAGCCAAATCAACGAAGTGTAAATTCATGAGATATCCAAAAGAAATAAATGTAGGTTATTTTTATACCATTAGAACAAAGTGTTTTTCATGAATAGGCATGCTATATTCATTGGGAAAGAATTTATGCATATAAGAAACAATGGGAGGAAATTTTGTACTCAAACTCACAAATTCACACTCCACTAATAGAACCCTAAGTAGGTAGGTTATAAAATGTTGTAACTACCCCATAAACATATACATAAGAATTTCATAAGTCTAAAAGGAGTTCATCAAAAGATAAAAAGATATAATCTTCTTGTCTCAACACATGGTGATGTGTGCCATAAAGGGGATGACAAAGCTGACACTTATGAAATTGCAATGTTAGACATTGACACCTAAAAATGATAAACGAAAAGGATGTGTAAATGACACACCCTAATGGTTCTAAAGAATGTACAAATAAGATTTCAAAATGTGAAGGTCCCTTTATGGACTTGAGCATACCTCTAGAAATTAGAGTTGATGTTTTAATGAAATAATAAAAAGTTTTATTTTTCACAAAAATAAAGACAAACCTTATGTATACAAAAGGTTAGTGGGAGCCTACTAGTCGGGGTTATTCTATATGAAAAATTAAACAAACTACTTATTGACTATAATATTATCATGTTGCAATCTAGAAAAGATGAGGTATTCAAGAGTTCCTCCATAAATGACATGAAAGGGTAGCCTACATTCTAAGAGTCGAGATCTATAGAGATAGATCACCTAGAATAGGAGGGTTCTCCCAAGGTAGATACATTGACATGACACTAAAATATTTAGTATGGAAAAATCAATGAAATAATTTATTCCAATGTCAAAAATGCTTAATGGCTGACCATATAGGATCCATAGTGTAAGCTGAGTAACTAAGGTCTCATTAATGGTCTAAACATGTACTATGATGCTACCATCTGATTGGAGAGATTATCAATTATGATGATATAAGAATAGAAAATGTCCACGTGATGATAACATAGTTGATCCCTTGATTACGCCTTTGTCATAGCTGAAATATGAGACCCTTACTTGATAATCAAGAATAAGGGACATGATCGAGTGGGGTCTAGTGTAAGTGAGATATTGTTTGTGTAAGTGTCTAAGATCCAACCTTTATTAGATGATCTAAGCTATTGTAACATTACGTTATTTATTTTATCAATAATAAAAGAAACTTTTTTATTAATTCTATTGTTTATATTTATTTGCTAAATAGAATTAGATAGAAGTCTATATGATATCCATTTGTATTAATGTTTATTTATTAATGATTGATCAAAAGATATGAGACAAACATTAATGCACTTAAATGATATCATTAAATATCTCAAGTCATAGCATTATCAAGAATCAACATTTACTATATGTAGTTAGATTTGTTAGTGCTATACTTTTAAGATAGTAGTAGGAGATCTCACTCTTATTAGCATGGTGATGCCAAAGTAAGCACTTAGATGATTAATGTTAGAGAACATTTCATTGGACTTGACTCATCATGAGAACCTATTTAGTTTAGTTTATGGGAATCTCATACGAAATGTGTACATCTAGTCCTTTGAATTAAAGTCATCATAGTTATCTCATTAGAGGATTTATACTTGGACACTCATTTTGATGGACCTAGTAAATGGTTGAACATGGGTGATTCATTAAGTGCACTAGGAATTTAATGGAGGTAGGTGAATGTCTAAAATAGGACATGTCATTCCTTGTATGCTAAAGGAGTTATCACATAGCATTTTGATGACTATCTCCTCAAGAAATCTATAGTCATAGTAGGAGTACACCAATAGAGCATAGTTGATTTACTTTAAGAGCTAAGACATTTGAATCAAAAAAAACTTGTTTGATCATAATCGAATAGAGTAATAGCCAAGTTTGAGATCACATTGTGATAAATTAACATGACGACTAAATTGTATAATAACCATACTCGTGAAAGGTACTTGTGGATTAATTAATCCTCCTAGAGAATTGGATAGTCATGATGCTTTGCTAGAGGTCAATATTGATGTATGTGTCAAGAGAAAAAAGAGGTGTCTTTCATTCTTAATACATTGCCAATATATCTAGGAGCTTATTGAGTCACATGCATAACTTTAAGGATTCACATAATAACAAAGAAGTGAGGATGTTGGAAAAAGTTTTCAATTTTGGAAAAGGCTTTCAAAAATAAGAAGCTTCCTAAAATGAAAGTTTCTTAAAATAGAATATTTTCTATTTTAGAAATCAGTTTCTTAATTTTGAAGTGAATTCCAAACTTGTAATTAAGTTGCCTAAAAAGGAAATTAGTTTTTTAATTTAGGTTTAAAGGTAATTTGGAAAATTCTTTCCTAATGTGGGCGTTTAAAAATATCTAACCTAATTTATTTAGATAGTCCAAATTAATTAGTAATTAATTAGGCTAAAAGAGTTTGGCCCAATAGGATTAATCCAAAAGCCTAAAAGATATTTTGGTGCAAATAGAAACATGAGACTTATTAGATAAGGATCAAGGTTTAAAAAGATAAGATAAAAAAAGCCCACATGTATAATAACTCCTAATCTTTAGAGGATTAGGTAGCAACAACCACGAGTCCACTTTACAACACATTACTACCACTTCCTTATCCTTGGATAAGAAAGACATTCTCCCTATAAATATGAAGAGGTGTAGTAAAGAGAGTGAAGGAATTAGGGCTATATGGAAAAAAAGAAAAATAAAGAGAAAATAGTTTTCTCCCTTCTTTAAAACATGCCACCTCTCCCTCCTCTTAGAATTATTGCAAAATATCCCTAAATAGATTTCTAAAGTAAAAAAACTAAGTCAAACAAGGTGGAGCTAGCACTTTACTAATTTTGACTGCTTCTTGCGTGGGTTCTTCGACTTGCGTGGATTATCGATAGAGGTCGGATGCTTGGATGACTCTTTGTTTATAAAGTTTAAATACTACGATACATGAGGTAATCCTTTACTTATGCTTTAATTTAGCGTATGTATGGTTAGTTAATTCAATAGTTTGATCTAAAGAGCTTTAAATGGAGGAAAAGTTTTGTTTTATTACGCATCTTCATAGGATCCATGATCCTTCACATCTCTCCCTCCCTCCCTCACTCTCCTCGCTCTCATTCTCTCTCTCCCTCACTCCCTCCATCTCTCTCTCCCTCTCTCTCCCTTTCTCCCTCTCTCGGTTTTTCTCTCCCCTCTCTCTCTACCTCATTCTCTCCCTTACCCTCTCTCGGTCTCTCTTTCCCCTTCTCTCTCCATCTCATCCTCTCCCTTACCCTCTCTCACTCTCTCTTTCTTCCTCTCTCATATGCTCTCTCTATTAGTGCTTGGTGCCCAAGATCCAACATGTTTGGATGGGCCCATGTTAATGCATTATTACATCATTTATTCGATAATAATAAAGAAGTAATTTAGTTAATTCTTATATTTACATGTTGATAAATTCAAGAGAATTAGATAGAAGCCTTTATGATATGCATTTGTAATAGTGATTGATCGAAAGATATGAGACAAACACTAATACATATCAATGATATCATTAAATGTCCCAAGTCATAGCATTATCAAGAATGGACATTGACAATATGCGAATAGACTTGTGAGTGTTATGGTCATGCTATATGATAGTAGTAGGAGATCTCACACCTATCGGCATTGTGATGCCAAAGCAAGCACTTAGGTGATTTATGTTAGAGAAAATATCACGGGACTTGACTCACCATGAGAACCCATTTGGTTTGAGTCTATAGGAATCTCATACGAGATAGGTATAAATGGTCTTTAGACTTGAAGTCGTCATGATTATCTCATTGGAGGACTTAGGCACTTTGACACTTGTTTCCATAGACATACTAATGGGTTGCACATGGGTGATTCGTTGGGTGCACTAGGAATCCAATAGAGATAGGTGTATGACTAAGACAGGACATGTCATTCCTTGTATGCTAAAAAAGTTATCAATTGCACTTCGATAAATGTCTAGTTAAGAAATCTATTTCCATAGTAGGAGTACACCAATAGAGCATAGTTGGTTTACTTTAGGAGCTAAGACATTTGAGAATAGAAGAAAACTTGTATGATCATAATCGAACATGACTAATAGCTAAGTTTTAGATCACAATGTGATAAATTGACATGAGGACTACATTGTATCGTAACTATGCTCATGAAAAGTAATAATGGATTAACTAAACCTCCTAAAGAATTGGGTAGTCATGATGCCTTGCTAGAGGCCAATCTTGATTTATGTATCAAGTGATAAAAGAGGAGTCTTTTATTCTTGATACATTGCCAACATATCTAGGAGCCTATTGAGTTACACGTATAAGTTTAAGTATTCACATTATAAATGAGAAGCAAAGATATTGGAAAAAAGTTTCCAATTACAAAAGGTTTCCTATTTTGGAAAGAGTTTCCAAAATGAAAAGTTTTCTATTTTAGAAATCGATTTCCTAATTTGGAAGTTAATTTCAGATTTGAAAATAAAGAACCTAAAAGGAAAGGAGTTTTCTAATTTAGGTTAAAGGTTATTTTGGAAAATTGGTCTTAATGTGGACCCCGCCAAAATAATCGAGGAATATTTATTTGGATAGTCCAAATAAATTAATTAGGCTAAAGTAGTTTTAGCCCATTAGATTTAATTAAGAGCTTTGAGATAATTTTGATGGGAGGATAAACATCAACCTTATTGGATAAAGTTGAATGTTTTAAAGATAAACTTAACCTTATTGGATAAGGTTGAATGAACCCAAAGACTCTTATTCGTGGTGGAGTTTTAAAGATAATAATCAAATAGTCTACATATAAAATAACTCCTCATCTTTGGAGGATAAGGAAGCAACAACCTAGAGTTCTTTATGGACTCATAACCGCCCTCTCCTTGTCCTTAGAGGATAAGGAAACTCTCTTATAAATATATAGGGGAGAGAGAGAAAATTTGGCCTAACGAAGAAAAAGAGGAGAGAAAAAATTCAGCTAGCCCAAAAATAAAATTGGAGCATGTGGCTAAGAGTGAAAAACAAGGAAAAAATAGTTTTCTCTTAAACCCTAGCAAGAACCGCTTTATCCCTCTATTTTAAGGTTGGCACAAAATTGCTCGAGATTGATTTTTATAGGAAATACTAAATCAAAAAAGATGGAGCTATCACCCTATTAATTTTGAGTGCTTCTTTATGGATACATGGACTACGTGAATCATTAATAGAGGCTAGACACTTCGACGACTTTGTTGAAAAAGAATTTAGATCATAGTACAAGAGGTAATTCTTTATTTATAGCTTATTATTCATGTATGTATGGTTAATAGATTTAACGTCTTGATCTTGGGGCCTTATATGGAGGAAATTTTTTTATTTATTCTACACCTCCATATGATGCATGATCCTTCAATTGGTATCATAGCCTCCGTTGAATCTTTAATTGTATATTTGGTTCATTATGATTAATTGCATGAATTAATTATATATGATTACAAGTCTTTTTTTCTTGGTGTTTTATATAAATATGAAACTGAAATTTTGGGTCAAAATCAATAAGAACACATGAGGTCGATGTTGGACGTCAACACTCACGTTCGTGGCAAACGAGCTCGTTAACCCGCTAGGCCAAGTGCTAGGTGCACGGGCTAGGCAATGTGCACTACACGCTAGCCAAACATGGTAGCCGGGCGGGCCGCACATTAGGTAAAGGGTAGGCAAGTCGGTGCGGCTTGGCGCTTAGGCAACGTAGTAGGCCACCGGCTAGGCGTTTTCACGATAGGCCGGTGGCCACGGGCATACGCATACAACTTGAGGGTTTGGGCTTCGAAACCCATAAACCCTCAAGGCCTAAATGCCTATTGGTCCAAAATGGGCCTAAGGCCCAAAAAAATTTTTGAATGTTTTATATTTTTTGGATAAATAGGACCTATTTTTATGAATGTTTTATATTTTTTGGATAAATAGGACTCGCGTGTCATGTCTTCTCTATTACTCTATTGTATTTCTTTTCTAATCTTACTCCCCTCGAATGTAACTTGACGTTTTTTATTTCGAATGAATGTAAAAGTAAAAGATAGGAATTAGAATAGATACAAGGAGAAGACGTCAAGGAACGAAGACATTCATGAAGAATTTGTAATAATTTTTCACGTAGGAATTGATCCACTAATCTCTCTATTGTTGGAAGGGGCTAGTACTAGAAATCCATTACCATTTATCGATCCTCAAGTCATGTATAAGATGTATGAATATGATGAGATAAATATTAGTATGCATAATTAGAAATAATGTGATTATTATTTAGCATGCATGCTAGGATGAGACCAACCATATTAAATCCTTTAAATAAAATATTAAGTTAATTGCTTTCCAACGTTATGAGATGGGAACTCTCTTGGTCATTGTTGGCTTGTTGAGATAACTCAAGGTCGCTTCTTCCTTGAGGGAAACAAATCATAGGCTATGCGATATCCTTGAACATTGGGTCTAACTTAAATGAGTTGTTAGATTTGTTGAGATAGCTCAAAGTCCAATAAACTTATAAACAAAGATTGGTATTCACATAAGATGTGACGAGAGACAAGGAATTATCATGCCAAGAGAATTAGAAATTACATTAGATGTAATTGGTAAGGAGTTACCTACCTAATCCTTCATGTATGGCTTGTTAAGATAACTCAAGGCTAATCCATGTTAGAAGATGGGATCCTACCCACTAGGAAAATGAATTGAAAATTTTTCTCGAGTACTATATTGAAGGTTATAGAACTTGAAGAAAATAGTGAGAGAAAAAATAGATTTTAGTTCTTTAATTTATGTTTTATTTAATTTCATTATTTCATGTAACTTAATTAACCAAACTATACACTTTTCTATCACCTCGGATTGTATAATATGACTGGCAACATATGGATACGATCGATTATTGATGGAAGTAATGCCTTTAATGGCACAAACTTCCTCGACTGGGAAATGAATTTGAGGATAGTCCTTTAACATGAGAAAATTCTCTATACGATAGACAAAGCTCTTCTAGATGAGCCTTTTCGATTTAAGTCGAAGCTCATGAAGCATGGATCAAACATAGAGCTAATGAAATCACTACTTAAAGCATCATGCTTGCTACTATGATGTTGGAGCATAGGTGCCAACACAAAAGCTCACAAGCTTTTGATATCATAGCAAAGCTTAAAAGCTTATTCGAGTATAATACTAGGCATCAACACTATGAGATAGCAAGGAAGCTCTTTAGGGCCAAAATGGATAAGGGATGTAATGTCGAAAAGCATGTCACCGAAATGATAGGCTATATCGTTTGATCGTCCGAACTTGGAATTCGAATGGATGCTAAATTATCCATTGACCTAGTATTGCAATCGTTGCCTAATAGCTTTAGACAGTTCATCATGAACTTAAACATGATGCACATGCAAAAGACTTTTGAAGAGCTATTGTCCATGCTAAGAGAAGCTCAGCTCAAAATTAACAAGAAGAATAAAAGCTATGTACTTCTAGTTAATAAGGAAAAAGACGTAGTAAAGGATAAGAAAAGGCTAAAAAAGAAGAAGTCTTTGACTGCATCTACTAGAGGAGTGAAAAAGGCTAATGCTCATAATAACCCAAAGGATGCAATTTGCTTTGATTGCAACAATGAAGGGCATTGGAAGCACAATTGAAAGGAGTACCTAGAAAGGGTGCAAAAAAAGAGTTCTACCACCACTTGAGGTATTTATGTTATTAATGTTAATCCTTTTATTTCTAAATTTCATCTCATGAGTATATGATACTAAATGTGGTGCTTACATTTTTGAAATGTACAAGAGCTTATACAAGGAAGAAAGATAGCTTCAGGAGAGAATATATACATAACAATAATGGATTAAAGAGTTAGACCATTAGATGTAGGTAGTTATGAGCTAGCACTACCATGTTGGGATGTACTACGACTCAATCATTATTATTTTAGTAGAGACTAAAGATCTTATTTTTGTTTCTTATTTTGAATAAGTATTTCATTTTTGAGAATAATAGTTATTTTTAAGGATGATTTTTTTATGGAAATATTTCGATAATGATTATATGTTGTAAACATAACTCCCAAATGTATAACATAAATACTAGAAGATTCAAATGATCTAAATAATCATTAATTAGTAAAAAAAAAAAAAAAACTTAGTCATATAAACAAGAATCTCATATCCAACCCACTTATACAAATGGATATTTAGAATCATTTGATGATGTTTAAGGAATCTTGTGATCTTGTTTGCTTGAAAAAAAAGACATGTATCATCTTTTAGTTGAACAGGAGAAAGAGTTACTAATCAATAAAAGCCTTATGTATAAAGATGTTTATGAGCCTATGTTCACCTAAGCAAGAGGAGAACATACTTGTCACATAACCATTAATGATAGTGGATCATGTTATGGTTATAAGGCACAAGTCCAAAACATTTAAAACGGTTAAAAGTTTAGACTTGAAAAGTCATGTGACAAACTAGCAAGAGTTTTTAAAAGCATCTCGATTAGATCGAGGAGCTGAACATTTAAATGCTAAAATGTTAGATAACCTATAAGAGAAAGAGATTCTCTATGGACATCGGATGTAAGACATGATCCATCCATGATTGGTTGAATTAATATCCCTAATTATGAATGAATACTCCTTGCTGTAGACCTTTAAGATGAATAAGATTCTAATCTATTAAAATAGATCACATATGAGATATGGGAAGGGAAAGAAAATAAACTCATCTTCTCTTAAGATTTAAGGCCATAAAGTGTATGTCAAAGGATTTGACAAAGACAAAATAAAGCCTAAAATCAATAAAGTGCTAGATTGTGAGATATCCTAAATTAAGATTAGGATGTCAATATCTTACCACTAGAATAAAGTGTTATTCCTTATTAAGCACACTATGTTCCTTGGGAAAGAATTTATAGATGCTAGAAACGAATGGGAGGAAATTTAAACTCAATAAGATTTGAGTAAACTCACAAATTAACATATTAATAAAGGAATCCTAAAGTAGAATAATCACAAAGTGTTTTAAATCTCTCACAGGAAAAAACATAAGAATTTCAAAAGTTAAAAACAAATTTGTCAAAAAGACAAAAGGGATATGATCTTTTTGTCTTAACACATTGTGATGTGAGCCCCAAAAGGGATGACGAAGCTAATACTTTTGAAATGACAATGTTAGACATTGATTGCTATAAAAGGCAAATGAAAAAGGATGTATAGTTGACACATCCCGATGGTTCCCAATAACATGCAAGTAAGATTTGTAAAATGATAAAGTCCATTAATAGACTTAAGTAAGCCTCTAGGAATATAAGTTCATGTTTTATAAAATGATCAAAGAGTTTGATTACTCATCAAAAATGAAGACAAACCTTCGTATATAAAAAGGTAGTGGGAGCCTACTAAATCATGGTTATTCGACATAAAATTACACCTCGACTATAATATTATCATGTTGCAAACAAAAGATTAAAGAATCTAGGAAAATTTTTCCAAATATGACATGTGAGAGAAACCTACAATCTAAGAGTGTAGATCTATAGAGATAAATCATGTGGAATTTGAGAAGTAGTTACAATGACATAATACTAAATGGTTTAGTATGGAACAATCAAATAAAGTTTTGTTCCAATGTCATATAGCTTAATGACCAATAACAAAGGATCCATAACATAAGCTAAGGAACCAAGGTCTCATCAATGGTCCAAGCAATTATTACAATGCTATCACTTAATTATAGAGATAAAAGGATCATGGTAATATAAGGATAGAAAAAAACCACATTGTGATAACATAGTAGACCCCTTGATTAAGCCTTTATCATAATAAAAACATAAGACCCTTACTCAATCGTTGGGATTGAGGGATGTGGCTGGTTAGCTCTAATGCAAGTGGCAGATTGTTAGTGTTGATGCCCAAGATCCAACCATGCTTGGATGGGCTCATGTTAATGCATTATTACATCATTTATTTTGATAATAATAAAGAAGTCATTCTGTTAATTCTTATATTTAGATGTTGATAGATTCAATAGAATTAGATAGAAGTCTTTATGATATGCATTAACAATAGTGATTGATCAAATATGAGACAAACACTAATACACATAAATGATATCATTAAATGTCCCAAGTCATAGCATTGTCAAGAATGGACATTCACAATATGTGGATAGACTTGTGAGTGCTATGCTTATGCTATGTGATAGTAGTGGGAGATCTCATACTTATTTCCATGGTGATGCCAAAGCAAGCACTTAGGTGATTTATGTTGGAGAACATATCATTAGACTTGACTCACCATGAGAACCCATTTGGTTTTAGTCTATGGGAATCTTATACAAGATGGGTAAAAATGATCCTTAGACTTAAAATCATCATGGCTATCTCATTAGAGGACATATGCCCTTTGACACTTATTTCAATGTACCCATTAATGGGTTGCATGTGGGTGATTCATTAGGTGTACTAGGAATCCAATAGATATAGGTGTATGACTATGATAGGAAATATAATTTCTTGTATGGTAAAAGAGTTATCACATTGAACTTCGATAAATGTACGCTCAAGAAATCTATGGCTATAGTAAGAGTATACCAATAGAGCATAGTTGGTTTATTCTAGGAGCTAAGACATTTGGGAATTGAAGAAAACTTGTGTGATCATAATTTAACAAGACTAATAATCAAGTTTGCGATTACACTATGAGAAGTTGACATAAGGACTAAATTGTATGGTAATCATGCTCGTTAAACGTAATAATGGATTAACTAATCCTCTTAGAGAATTAGGCGGACATGATGCCTTGCTAGAGGCCAATCTTGGTTTATGTATCAAGAGACAAAAGAGGAGTCTTTTATCCTTGATACATTGCCAATATATCTAGGAGCCTATTGAGTCACATGCATAAGTTTAAGTATTCACATTATAAATGAGAAGTAGGGATATTGGAAAAAGGTTTTCAATTATAAAAGGTTTCCTATTTTGGAAAGAGTTTCCAAAATGAAAATTTTCAAAAATGGAAAGTTTCTTATTTTAGAATCGACTTCCTAATTTTGAAGTTAGTTTCAAATTAAGAAATAAAGAACCTAAATGGAAAGGAGTTTCCTAATTTAGTTTGAAGGGTATTTTAGGAAATAGTTTGGACCTTGCCAAAATAATTAGAGCGAATGACCAAGAGTGAAAAACAAAGAGAAAATAGTTTTCTCCTAAACCCTAGCAATAAACACCCTATTCCTCTTTTTTAAGGTTGTCATAAAATTGCTCGAGATTGATTTATAGAGGAAATACTAAATAAGAAAAGATGGAGCTAGCACCCATTAATTTTGAGTGCTTCTTTATGGATACTTGGATCTGCGTGGATCATTAATAGAGGTAAAACACTTGGATGGCTTTTTTGAAAAGGAATTTAGATCCGCACTACAAGAGGTAATCCTTTATTTATAGCTTTTTACTCATGTATGTATGGTTAATAGACTCAACGACTTGATCTTGGGCCCTTAGATGGAGAAATTTTTTTATTTATTCTACACCTCCATAGGATTCATGATCCTTCACTCTCCCCTTCTCTCTTTCTCCTAGTCTCTTTATGTCCTTTTCCCCCTCGTTCTCTCATTATCGTCCTCTTTTTTGTCCCTCTCTGTACTACTCTCCCCCTACTCTTTCCATCTCCTCCTTTCTCTCTCCCTCTCTCTCTCCTCCTCTCTTTCACCCTTTCTCTCTCACCCTCATTCTTTCTCCTACTCTACCACTCACTTCCCCTCTCTTCTAATCTCTAACTCTCTTTGTCCCTCTCTCTCTTCCTCACCCTCCCTTACTCCCTCTCTCTCTTCCCTCACTTTCTATCTCTCTCGTCCCTTGCTCATTATCTCCCTCTTCATCTCTCTCCTACCCTCCCACCCTTATTTTCGCTCCCTCTCCCTCTCTCTCCTTATCTCTTCCTTTCTCCCTCTCCATCGCAACCTCTTCAACTATCTCTCTTTCCCTTACTCTCTCTCTCTTTCTCCTATTTTCTCCCTCTCCCTCTCTTTGTAATCTCTCTATCTCTTACTCTATCTCTATCCCCTCCCTCCTCTCCCTTCCCCTCTCCCTCTCTCCCTCTACCTCTCTCTTCCTCTCCCTCCCATTCTCACCCTCTCACCCTCCCTCTCTCTCTCTATTTCCTCTATTCCTCTCTTTTTCACTCTCTCTCCCTGTCTCCTTATCTCCCTCTCTCACAATCCTCCCCTCTCTCTCTCCCCTCTATCTCTCCCTCCCTTTCTTACTTTTCCTCTCACTCCCTCTCTTTCCCTCCCCTTCTTTCCCTCCCTCCCTCTCCTTCGACTCTCTCTCCCCCTCTCTATCTTTTCTCTCTCACACTCCCTTGTTCTTCTTTTCTCTCTCCCTGTCTCTCCTACCTTGACCATCTCTCTATCCATCCCTTTCGTTTTCCTCTTATCTCTCTCTCTCCCTTCCTTTATCTCCCCCTCTCCTTTTCTATCCCTCTATCTCTCTCCCCCTCTTCTTCTCTTCCTCTCTCCTTTTCTCTCTCCCCTTCTCTCCCTTTCTCTTCCTCTATGTCCTCCTCCCTTTTCCTTTCCCTCTCTCCCCGCTTTTCTGTTTAATCACTCTCCCTTCTTTCTCCTTCTCACCTACCCTCTCTCCCTCCATCCCCACTCTCTCTGCCCCTCTCTCTCCCATTCTCTCTTCCTCGCTTCTCTTTCATGCTCCCTCTCTCTCTCCCTCTTTCTACTTCTTGTCCCCCTCTCTTTCCCCTTCAACCTCTCTCCCTCTCTTTCTCTCCCTCTTTTTCTTTCTCTCTCCCTCTCTCTATCTATCTCTCTCTCACCCCTTTCTCTCTTTCTCTCACTCTTTCCCTTCCTCCCTCTCTCCCTCTCTCCATCACTCTCTTCCTCTCTCTCTCTCTCCCTCTCTCCCACTCTTTCTCTCTCTCTCTTCCTCTTTCTTGACTCCCTCCCTTTCTCTTAGTCTTCATACTCTCTCTACCTTTCTCTCTCCCACTCTCTCCCCTACTCTTTACCTCTCTTCCCTTCTCTCTCCCACTCTCTACCTCTCTCCTCTCTCTCTCTCTTATATTCTCCCTCTCCTTCCCTCTCTCCCTCTCTAACCTTTTCTCTTCCTATCTCCCTCTCTCTCCCCCTCTTTTCATTTTTCTCTTCCCTTCCCACTATCTTACTCTCCACCACTCTCTCTCCCCCTCTCTTCATTTTTCTCTCCCCTTCCCACTATCTTACTCTCCACCTCTCTCTCCCCCTTCTTTCCAGCACTCTCTCTCTCCCCCTTCTCTCCACCACTTTCTCTCCCCCTTCTCTCCACCACTCTTTCCCCCTCTCCCCATCTCTCTTGCCCTCTCTCGCCTCTTTCACTCTCCCTCCATCCTTCTCTCTACCTTCTCCCTTCCTCTCTATCTCTCTCTTTCTTTCTCTCCCTCTCTCTTGCTCTCTCTCCCTTCCCCCTCTCCTTTTCCCTTTCTTAGTCTCTCTTCTCTCTTACCCTCTCTCCCTTCCTATACCTCTCTCTCTCTCCCTCCCACCCTTTCTCTCCCTCTCTTTATCTCCCTCTCTTTCTCTCTCTCTCCCTATCCTTTCATCTCTCCCTCATTCTCCCTCATTCCTTCTTGCAGTCTCTCCTCTTTCTATCTCTCTCTCCCTCTCTTTTCTCCCATCTCCCTCTCTATCTTTTGCCCTTTTGTCTCCTTCGTCCTCTCTCTCTCTTTCTCCCTTTCTCACTCCTTCACCCTCTAACTCTCTCCCTCCCTCCCATCTTTCCCTCTCTCTACATCCCTCCACCTCATTTTGTCTCTCTCCCTCCATCCCTCTCTCCTACTATCTCTCCCTCGCTCTCTTACTCCATTTGTCCTTCTCTCCCTCTCCCTCCCTCCCTTCCTCACCCTCTACATATCCCTCTCCCGCTCTCCCTCCCTCTCTCACTCCATTTGTCCTTCTCTCCCTCTCTCTCTCCCCCTTCCTTTCCCTCTACATATCCCTCTCCCTCTCTCCCTCCCTTTCTCTCCCTCACTCTCTTTATTCCGCTCTCTCCCTCTACCTCTCCCTCCCTCTTTCCCTCTCTCTCCCCTCTCTCTCACTCCCTTTCGTTATCTCTCTCCCTATCTTCTCCCTCCTCCTCTCTCTCCTCTTTTCTCTCCCTCTCTCTCTTTTTACCTTACTCTCCCTCTCTCTCTCCCTCTCCCTTTCTCTCTCCCTCTTTCTTCTTGTCTACCTCCCTACCTCTCTCTCTCCCCACTCTACCTCTACCTCTCTCTCATTTTCCCTCTTTATCTCACTCGCTCCCTCCTCGTACTCTCCTCTATCCCCCTTTCTCTCCCTCCCTCTCCCTCTCCCTCTCCCTCTCCCTCTCTCTTTCTCCCCCTTAATCTCACCTAATCTCTCTCTTCAGTCTCTCCCTCTCTCACTCTCTCATCCGTGTCCCTTTCTCATTCTCTCCCTCTCTCTCCCTCCTTCCTCTCTCTCTCCCCTCTCTTTCCCTCTTTCTCTCCCTCTCGGTCCCTCAACCTCTCTCTTTCCCCCTCTCTTGAGAGGGACAGGGAGAGGGAGATAGAGAGTAGGAGGAATAAAAGAGGGTAAGGGGTAAGAGGGAAAGTGGGAGAGGGGTGAGAGAGGAAGGGATAGGGAGAGAGGAAAGAGAAGGAGAGGGAGAGATGGAGAAAGGAAGAGAGGGAGAGGAAGGAGAGAGGAGAGAGAGGGAGGGAGAGAGGGAGACAGAGATAGAATGAGTGAGAGAGAGATTAGAGGAGAGAGATAGAGAGGGAACGATTAAAAAAAGGAGAGAGAGCAAGGGAAAAAAGAGAGAGTAAGAAAGGAAAGAGAGAATTGGAGATGGAGATGGAGAGGGAAAGAGAGAGAAAGAGTGAGGAAGAGGGAAAGAGGGTGAGAGAAAGCAAGGAGAGAGAGAGAGAGGTAGAGTATAAGAGAGAATTAGAGGGAGAGAGTGGGAGAGGGATAGAGGGAGAAAGTGAGAGAGAGATGGAGATAGAGACAAAGAGTAAGGGAGAGAAGGAGCAAAGGAGATAGGGAAAGGAAAGAGAGGGGAGAGAAAGGGATAGAGAGGGTGAGAGAGTGAGAGAGAGTGTGAGAGATAAACGAGAGGGAGAGAGGGAGAAAGAGAGAGGAAAAGGAGAGGGAGAGGAAGAGAGAGCAAGGGAGAAAGAGAGGAAGAGATGGAGAGAAAAAGCAAGATAGAAAGATAGATAGATAAATATAGAGAGAGGGAGGGTGAGAGAGAGGGAGGGAGAGAGAAGAAGAGAAGGGAGAGAGAGGGAGAGAAAGGGAGGGTGAGGGAATGAGAGAAAGAGAGAGGATAGGAGAGAAAGGGAGAGAAAGAGAGAGGGAGGGAGAGGGAGAGCGAGAGAGGAAAGGAAAGAGAGGGGGATACCGACAAGAAAGAGGGAGAGCGTGAGTGGGGGAGAGATTGGGAGAGAGAGAGGGATAAAGGGAGAGGGAGAGAGAGAGGAGAGAAGGAGAGGGAGATAAAAAGAGAGGAAAGAGAGAGGTAGAAAGGGAGTGGATGAGATTAAGAGTGAGGGAGAAATAGAGATATAGAGAGGGCGAGAGAGGGAAAAGAGGGAGAGAGATGAAGATAGAGGGGCGAGAGGAAGGGAGGGAGGCAGTGAGAGGGAGAGAGAGGGAAAGAGAGGGAAAGAGATGAAGATAGAGGGGCGAGAGGAAGGGAGGGAGGCGATGAGAGGGATAGAGAGAGAAAGGGAAATATGGATAGGGTAAGGTAGGGAGAATAAGAGAGAGGGAGAAGGAGAGGGAGAGAGGGAGAGAGGGAGATAAGGGAAAGAAGGGTGGGAGAGAGAGTGAGAGAGGGAGAGATAGGGATATAAAAAGAGAAAGAGGAGAGAGAGAAGGAGAAACACAAAGAGAGGGAGAGAGAAAGAAAGGAAGATAAAGAGAGAGAGGGAGAGAGGGAGGGGGAAGAAGAGAGGTAGAGGGAGGGAGATTGGGAGAGGGGATAGGATATAAAGGGAGAGGTTGTGAGTGAGGGAGAGATAAAAATAGAGTATGAGAGACAAAGGGAGAGAGAGAAAAGTGGGAGAGAAGGGGAGAGAGACAGAGGAGAGAGACTGAAAGGGAGAGAGAGGGAGGAAGATAGTGGGAGAGGAGAGAGGGAGGAGGAGAGGGATGGAAAGAGAAAGAGAGGGAGAGAGGAAGAGATGGAGAGAGGGAGAGAGAGAGAGGAATAAGGAGAGGGAGAGGGAAAAAAAGAGAGGTAGAGGGAGATAAAGAGGGAGAGGGAAGGAAATGAAGAGGGAATAGGAGGGAGGGAGAGAGAGAGAGAAGGAGATAGAGAGGGAGAAAGGGTGGGAGAGAGAGTGAGAGATAGAAAGAGAGAGAGGGAGAAAGAGAAAGGAGTGAGAGAAAGAGGGATAGGTAGAGGGAGAGAGAGAAGAAGAGAGAGGGAGAGAAAGAGAGGGAGAGAGATAAAGAGGGTAAGAGTTAGAGGGAGTGAGAGAGAGAGATAGGGAGAGAAAGGGGGAGGGTGAGATGTAAGAGAGGGTGATAAAGGGAGGATGGCAAAGAGAGAGAGAGGAAGAGAGTAGGAGGGAGAGGGAAAGAAAGGAAGAGTGAGAGAGGCGGGGAGAGAAAGGGAAAGAGAGGCAGAGAGGGAGAGTGAGAGAGTGAGAGGTAGATAGAGGGAGAGAGACATAAAGAGAGAGAGGAAAAGAAAGGAAGAGATAGAAGGATGGGAGTGGGTGAGATAGGAGAGGGGAGAAAGAGAGAGAGGAAGAGGAAAATGGGGAAGGAGAAAGGGAGAGAGGGAGGGAGAGAGGGAGAGGGGGAGAGAGGGAGAGAGAGAAAGGGAGATGGGAGTTAAGGAGAGGGAGAAAAAAGGAGAGAATAAGAGAAAGAGAGATGGAGATTAAGGGACGAAGGAGAGAGAGAGAGAAGATAGAGGTTAAGGGAGAGGGAGAGGGAGGGAGAGGGAGAAGGAGAGGAAGGAGGGAGGGAGAGAGGGTGAGAGAGAAGAATGGAGTGGGAAAGAGAGTAAGAGGGAGAGAGAGAAAGGAGAAAGGGAGGAGAGAGGGAAAAAGGGAGTAGGAAAGTTTGGAGGGAGGGGAAGGGAGGAAGAGGGGAGGGAGATTGAGGGAGGGAGAGGGAGAGAGAGAGAGCGAAAGAGAGAGAGAGAGGGGGACAAATGGAGAAATAGAGGGATAGGATGAGAGATAAGGTTAGAGAAGGAGAGAGGGAGAGGAAGAGTAGGAGTAGGAGAGGGAGGAAGAGTGAGAGAGGGAGGGTTTGGAGGTGAGGAGGTAAGATAGGGAGAGAGAGGTAGAGAGAGGGAAATAGAGGGGGAGGGAGAGCGAGAGAGAGGGAGAGGGGGAGGGAGAGAGGGAGATGGAGAGAGGGAAAAAGAGAGGGGAAGGGAGATAGAGAGAGGGAGAGGTGGGAGAGAGAGGAAGAGAGAGGGGTAGCAAGGGAGGGAAAGAGAAAGGGTGAGAGAGTGAGAGCGAGAGAGAGAGAGAGTATGAAATGGAAAGGGAGAGGGAAAGAGGGAGAGAGAGGGAGAGGCAAAAAGAGAAGGAGGGGGAGAGATTAAGAGGGAGAGAGAGCAAGTGAGAGAGAGGGAGAAAGAGAGGGAGAGGGAGAGAGATAAAGATAGATAGAGAGAGAGGTAGAGGAAGGACAATGAGAGAGGGAGAGAAAGGGAAAGATATAGGGAGATACTATGATGCGGGGATTCAAAGCAACATAATAGAATTGATATAATAAAAATAATATCATAAAAAATATTTGCCTCAAAACACCATATGATCCATGCAAAAACAATAAAGTCAAAGGATCAAATAATTATCTCTTGTAGTGCGGATCACATCTCTTACATGAAGTATACCGAATCACGAGTATAAATCAATGAACTACACTTCTATCGGTTTCCACATGAACTTCTCAATCACTAGAACAGTTCTAGATTGGAGAGTCACTTTAAGTGGAAATGCTATCTATGAGTTATGGTGTTTAAAGATTGGATCACTCTTCCACCCAAGGCGGCTAGGGTTTCCTCTCAAGGCTCTTAGGGTTTCGGTCTTCACAATTACTTGGGTTTCTATCTCATAGCTACTCTTATATAAAATTAATATTACATGGTTTTATTTTACAATCACTAAAACATGTGTGGGCCATATTTCAATTAGGAAACTAATTTCATAACCCTAAAGAGAGAGAAGAAGGGAGCGAGAAGATAGGATGGGATGTAGAGGGAGAGACATATAGAGAGATAAAAATATGATAGATTAGGGGAGAGAGAGAAGGAGAGAAAAGGAATGAAAGGGAGGGAGGAAGGGAGGGAGAAAGAGAGGGGAGTGAGAGAGCGAGAGAGATAGAGAGGGAGGAGGAGGGGTAGGAAGAGGGAGTTAAGGAGGGATAGTAAAAGATCGGGTGAGAGATTGAGAGAGGGAGGAAAAGAAAAAGGAGAGAGAAAAAGGAAGAGAGAGGTAGAGAGAGGGAGAGAGAAAGGGAAAGAGGGATGTAAAGAGGAAAAAAGTGGGAGACAAAAGACGAGCAAGGAATTCATAGAGAGGAGGGAGAGAGAGGCATGAAGGGAGAGAGAGGGGAGAGAAAGGGAAAAGAAGAGAGAGAAAGGAAGAGATAGTGAGAGAGAGAGAGATGGAGTGACGGAGAGAGAGTAAGGGGGAGAGAGAGATATATATAGAGGGAGAGAGGGAGAGAGAGGAGGGAGAGAATAAGAGTGTGGGAGTAAGAGAGAAATGATGAGAGGGAGAGAGTGGGAGTAGTAGAGAAACAAAGAGAGGGAGATATGGAGAGAGTGAGAGTATGAGAGAAACAAAGGGAGTGAGGGAGAGAGAGAAAAGGAGAGGGTTAGAAAAGAGAGGTCGAGGAAGAGAGAAGAGGATGAGGGATCATGCATCCTATAGAGGTGCAAAATAAATAAAAAAATTTCCTCCATCTAAGGCCCTAAGATCAAGTCGTTGAATCTATTAACCATGCATACATGAATAATAAGCTATAAATAAAGGATTACCTCCTATACTTGCAGATCTAAATTCTTTTTCAACAAAGTCATCTAAGTGTCCGACCTCTATTGATGATCCATACAGTCCAAGTATCCATAAAGAAGAATTCAAAATTAATGGGGTGCTAGCTCCACCTTTTCTAATTTAGTATTTCCTCTAAAAATCAATCCCGAATAATTTTACGACAACCTTAAAAGAGAGGGATAGAGTGTTTCTTGCTATGGTTTAGGAGAAAACTATTTTCTCTTTACTTTTCACTCTTGACCTATGCCTTAATTTTAGTTTTGGGTTGGCTAAATTTTTTCTCTCCTCCTTTATGTTACGCTGAATTTTCTCTCTCCCTCCTATATATTTATAGGAGAGTTTCCTTGTCCTCTAATGACAAGGAGATGGGCAGCTATAGGTCCATAAATGACTCTAGGTTATTGCTTCCTTATCCTCCAAGAATGAGGAGTTATTTTTTATTTGGACTATTTGATTATTATCTTTAAAACATTCAACCTTATCCAATAAAGTTAATGTTTATCTTTAAAACATTCAATCTTATCCAATAAGGTTGATGTTTATCCTTCTACTAAAATTATCTTAAAGCTCTTAATTAAATCTAATGGGCCAAAACTATTTTAGCCTAATTAATTTATTTGGACTATCCAAATAAATATTCTTAGATTATTTTGGCGGGGTCCACATTAGGAAGCAATTTCCCAAAATACCCTTTAACCTAAATTGGGAAACTCATTTCCTTTTAGGTTCTTTATTTTCAAATTTGAAACTAACTTCCAAATTAGGAAATTGATTTAAAAAATAAGGAACTTTTCATTTTAAGAAACTCTCCATTTTAAAAAACTTTTCATTTTGGAAACTCTTTCCAAAATAGAAAACCTTTTGTAATTGAAAATTTTTTCCAATATCTTTGCTTCTCATTTATAATGTGAATACTTAAAGTTATGCATGTGACTCAATAGGCTCCAAGATATGTTGGCAATGTATCAAGAATAAAAGACTTCTCTTTTATCTCTTGATATATAAATCAAGATTGGCCTCTAGCAAGGTATCATGACTACCTAATTCTCTAGGAGGATTAGTTAATCCATTATTACCTTTCATGAGCATGTTACCATACAGTTCACACCTCATATCAACTTATCATAGTGTGATCTTGAACTTGGTTATTAGTCTTGCTAGATTATGATCACACAAGTTTTCTTTGATTCCAAATATCTTAGCTTTTAGAGTAGACCAACTATGCTCTATTGGTGTACTCCTACTATGACCATAGATTTCTTGAGCGGACACTTATTGAAGTGCAATGGGATAACTCTTTTAGCATACAAGGAATGACATGTCTTATCTTATTCATACACCTATCTCCATTGGATTGCTAGTGCACTCAATGAATCGCCCACGTGCAACCCATTAATGGGTCCATCGAAACGAGTGTCAAAGTGCATAAGTCCTCTATGAGATAATCATGATGACCTCAAGTCTAAGAATCATTTATACCCATCTCGTATGAGATTCCCATAGACTAAAAATCAAATGGGTTCTCATGGTGAGTCAAATCTAGTGATATGTTCTCTAACATAAATCACCTAAGCGCTTGCTTTGGCATCACCATGCCAATAGGTGTGAAATCTCCTACTGCTATCATATAGCATGAGCATAGCACTCACAAGTCTATCCGTATAGGGTCAATGTCCATTCTTAACAATGCTATGACTTGGGACATTTAATGATATCATTTATGTGCATTAGTGTTTGTCTCACATCTTTCGATCAATCACTATTGCAAATGCATATCATAAGGACTTTTATATAATTCTACTAAATTTATCAACATGTAAACATAAGAATTAATAGAATTACTTCTTTATTATTACTGAATGTTTGGATCTTGAGCACCAACACTAACAATGTTCCACCTACATTAGAGCCAACTAGTCACATCCCTTAATCCCGATGATCGAGTAAGGGTCTCATGTTTTTGCTATGACAAAGGCTTACTCGAGGGGTCTATTATGTTATCATAGTGTGGTTGTTTTCTATTGTTATTTTACCATGAACCTTTTATCTCTATAATTAGGTGATAGCATTATAGTACTTGCTTAGGCATTGATGAGACCTTGGTTCGTTAGCTTGTGCCATGGATCCTTTGTTATCGATCATTAAGCTATATGACATTGAAACAAAAATTTCTTTGATTGTTCCATACTAAACCTTTTAGTATCATGTCATTGTAACTACCTTAGGAGACTCCTCATATTCCAAGTGATCTATCTCTATAGATCTATACTCTTAGATTGTAGGTTTTTTTCAAATGTCATCTTTTAAAAAAAAATTTCTAGATTCCTTAATCTTTTGTTTGCAATATGATAATATTATAATCGAGGTGTAATTTTGTGTTGAATAACCATGATTTAGTAGGCTTCCACTAACTTCTTATTTACAAAAGGTTTGTCTTTGTTGTTTTTTTTTGAATAATCAAACTTTTTAATCATTTCATAAAACGTGGACTTCTATTCCTAGAGGCTTCCTTAAGTCTATTAATGGATTTAGCATTTTGTAAATCTTAGTTGCATGTTCTTGGGAACCATCGGGATGTGTTAACTACATATCCTTTTTCATTTTCTTTTAATAGGAATCAATGTCTAACATTGCCATTTCAAAAGTATTAGCTTTGTCATCCCTTTTAGGGCTCACATCAAAATGTCTTAAGATGAAAAAGTCATATCTCTTTTGTCTTTTTGACAAATTTGTTTTGAACTTTTAAAATTCTTATGTTTTTATCCGTCGGAGAGGTAAAGAGAGCGAGAGAGAAAGGGAGAGAGGGATGTATAGAGGAGAAGAGTGGGAGATAGAGGATGAGTAAGGATGAGGGATAAATAAGGATGGAGGGAGAGGGAGATGGAGAGGGAGAGGGAAAAGGAGAGAGAGAACAGGAGAGTGGGAGAGAGAGGAAAAAAGAGAGACAGGTGAGAAAGAGTAGAGAGAGAGAGAGGGAGGGAGAGAAGGAAAGAGAGAGAGGTAGAGAATGACGAAGAGAAGGGAGATAGAGAGAGCAAAAGAAAGAGAGAGGGGGAGAGAGAGGGAGGAAGGGAGGGAGAGATAAAGAGAAGGAAGAGATGGAGAGAGAAGGGAGGGAGTGGGCAAGGGAGAGAGGGTGAGGGAAAGAGAGAGGGACAGACATACAAAGAATGGGAAAAGGAAAAGAGAGGAGAGAGAGTGGGGGAGAGAGGGAGGGAGGAAAGGGAAGAGAGAGTGGGGGAGAGAGGGAGGGAGATTAAAAAGAAAGAAGAGGGAGGAGAATGGGATAGAGAGGGAGAGAGAGATAAAGATATAGATAGAGTGAGAGAGGGAGAAAGAGAGGGAGAGAGAGATAGAGAGAGGGAAAGGGAAGGAGGAAGGGAGTGTGAGAGAGAGGGACATGGAGAGAGAGGAGAAGGGAGTAGGAGAGGGAAGAGGGGGAGGGAAAGAGAGAGGGAGAAAGATAGAGAGAAAGGGAAAGGGATAAAGAGGGAGGAAGGAAAAGGGATAGAGAGTAGGAGAGAGGGGGAAAGAGATAGAGAAAAAAAGAGAGGGAGGAGGATAGGATGAGAGGGAGAGAGGCGAATGAGGGGAGAGAGATAGAAGGCGAGAGAGAAGTATGGGATAAAGATAGAGATATGGACAAAGTAAGAGAAGGAGAAAGAGAAGGGAGAGAGAGAGAGAGGGAGAGAGAAAGAGAGAGAGAGGGAGAGAGAGGGAGGGAGATCTAGAGAAGGGGTGAGAGATTAGGAGCGAGAGAAAGAGAGAGGGAGAGAGAAAGAGGGAGAGGGAGAGAGCGATAGAGAGAGAGGGTGAGAGAAAGCAAAAGAAAGAGAGGGGGAAAGGAAAGAGAGGTAGAGAGAGAGAAGGAGAGAGAGGGCTACCAAGGATGAGGGAAAGAGGAGGGAGAGAGAGGAGTAAAAGGAAGGGGAAAGGAGAGAGAAAAGGATGGGATCGAGAAAGATGGATAAAGGAAGAGATAATGCGAGAGAGAGTGAGGGAGTGAGGATGAGAGGGAGAGATAAAGAGAGTAAAATAATGAGAGAAGGAGAGAAAGAGGGAAAGGGAGAGAGAGGGAGGGGAGAGAGGTAGAGGGAGGTAAAAAGAGGGAGAGGGAGGGGAGAAAGGTAGAAGGAGGTAAAAAAAGGAGAGAAAGTGAGAGAGAGTTAGAAAAAAGGAAAAAGGGAGAGAGAGAAAGGAAGAGAGAGGAGAGAGAGAGAGGGAGAGAGAATGAGGGAGAGAGGAAGAGAGAGAGAGAATGAGAGGTGAGAGATAATATATGAGAGGGAGAGGGATATAGAGGAAGAGAGAGGGGGAAAGAGAGAGAGAGAGATGAGGATGAGAAAGGCTGATAGAGAGAGAGGGAGAAAGTGAGGGAGAAGGAGACAGAGAGGGGGAGTAGTGAAGGGAAGCAAAAGGGAGGGAGAGAGGGATGGAGAAAAAGGAAGGGAGAGAGGAGAGAAAGTGATGAAGTGGGAGAGAGAGAGAGAGGGAGTAGTGAAGGGGAGCAAAAGGGAGAGAAAGGTAGGGGGAGGAAGAGGGAGAGGGAAAGAGAAGGAGAGAAAGAGAGGGAGAGGGAGAGAAAAAGGGAGGGAGAGAGAGTAAGAGAGTGAAGCGAGAGAGAAAGAGAGGAAGGGGGAGAAAGGGAGTGTTAGAGAGGGAGAGGGAGAGGGAGGTAGAGTAAGAGAGTGGGAGAGGGTGAGAGGGAGCAAAAGGGAGAGGCAAATAGAGCGAGAGAGAGTGATATACAAGGAGATAGATAGGGAGAGGGAGAAGGAGTGTAAGAGAAAGTGGGAGAAAAGGGGAGGGGAAGGGAGATCAAAAGAGGGAAAGAGGGAGGGATTGAGAGAGAGAGGGAGAGAGGAAAAAGGAGAAAGAGAGAGAGAGAGAGAGCTATGGGGGAGAGGGAGGGAAAAAGTAAGAGAGAGGGGTAGATAAAGGTTGAGGTAGATAGAAGGGGAGAAGGGGCAAAAAGGATAGGGAGAGGGTGAGAAGGACGAAGAGAAAAAGTGTGTGAGGGAGGGAGAGGGAGAGTGAGAGGGAGAAAGGGAGAGGAAAAGAGAGAAAGAGAGGTAGAGGAAGAGAGAGGAGCAAGAGGGAGAGAGAGTGAGAGGGAGGGATGGAGAGAGGGATAAAGAGAGGGATTTTAGGAGAGAGGGGATGATAGAAAAAGAAGGAGAGGGAGAGGGAAAGGTAGGCTAGAGAGGATAAAGAGAGAGGGAGAGAGATAGAGATATGGATAGAGTGAGAGAGAGAGAGAGATGGAGATGGAGGGATGGAGGGAGAGGTAGGGGATAGAGGACAAAAGAGAGAGGGAGGTAGATAGAGAGCGATAGAGATATGGATAGAGTGAGAGGGAGAATGGGTGAGAGAGAGAGAGACGGAGAGGGAGGGAAGAAGGGAAGAAAAGAGAAAGAGGAAGAAAGGGTGAGATAGAGAGTGAATGGGAGAGAAGGAGAGGAAGAGGGAGAGGGAAGGAAGAATTAGAAAGTGTGTGAGAGATTGGGAGAACAAGAAATGGAGAGGGGAAGAGAGAGAAAAAGGGATAAGGAGAGAGTAAGAGAAAGAGAGAGGGAGAGAGAAAGAGAGGGAAATAAAGAGAGAGAGAGAGAGAGAGGTAGAGGGACGTAGAGAAGGGGAGATAGAGAGGAAGAGAGGGGGAGATAGAGAGGAAGAGAGGGGGAGATAGAAAGGAAGAGAGAGAGGGAAAGGGTGAGTGAGGAAGAAATGGAGTGGAGGGAGAGAAGGAGGTGGAGAGAGGGAGGGGAAAAAAGAGGGAGAGAGAGAAGGATAAGGAGAGAAAGGAAGAGAGAGAAAAAGAGCAACGGGGAGGGAGAGAGATAAGGAAATAGAGAGGAGAGAGCAAGAAAGATCGAGGGAGATATAGAGCAAAAGAAAAGGAGAGGGAGAGGGGAGAGAGAGGGAGAGGGAGAGAGAGAGGATGGGAGAGAGAGGGAGAGAGATGGAGAGAGATAGAGATATAGATAGAGTAAGAGATGGAGAAAGAGAGGGAGATGAAGGGTGGGAGGGAGAGAGGAGGAGTGAGAGAGATAAATAGGAAGGGAGAAAAAGGGAGAGGGAGAGGGAGATGAGGTGAGAGGGCTAGAGAAGGGGTGAGAGATTGGGAGAAGGAGAGAGAGAAATAGGGAGAGGGAGAGAGCAAGAGAGAGGGAGAAAGGGAGTTGCAAAATGAAAGGGAGGAAGAGAGAAAGAGTGGGAGAGGGAGAGATAGTGAGAGAGAGAGAGAGAAAGAGAGAGAGAGGGAAAGAGAGGGGGAAAGAGAGAGGAAAAGTGGGGGAGATAGAGAGGGAGTAAGAGGGAGAGAGAGGGGAGATAGTGAGGGAGAGGAAGAGGGAGAAAGAAAAAAAGAGAGAGAGAAGAAGAGAGAGACAAAGGGAGAGAGGGAGAGAGAGGGACCAAGAGAGGGATGGGGAGGAAGAGGGAGACGAAGGATAGAGAGAGAGGGAGAGAGAGATAGAGAGGAAAGGAAAGAGAGGGGAGAGAGAGGGAGGAAGAGGGAGTTGAAGGAAAGAAAGAAAAGGAGACAGAGATAGAGAGGGAGGGAAAGAGAGGGAGAGAGGGAGAGGGGAGAAAGAGGGGAAGAGGGAAAGAGAGAGCAAGAGAGGGAGAGGTGAAGGATCATGCATCTTATGAAGGCACGAAATGGAATAAAAATTTTCTTCATCTAAATGGCACAAAATTATGTCGTTGCATCAAATAACCATATATTCATGAATTAAAGTGGTGAATAGAGAATTACCTCTTGTAGCATAAATCTAAATGCTTTAGCAAAGGAAGGAGCCATCCAAGAGTCGGCCTCTCCCTCTCCCTCTCTTCCTACGTCTCCTCACCCTCTCCTCCCTCCCTCCATCTTCATCTCTCCCTCCCTTCCTCTCTCTCTCTCCTCCCAACCTCTCTTTCCTCCCTCTTACTCTCTCTACCTTCATCCCTCTCCAACTCTCTCTTCCTCTTCCTCTCTCTCCCTGCCCTCTCTTCCTCTCCCTCTCTCACCATCTCTCTCTCCCTATCCCTTTCTTTCTCCCCTCGCATCTTATCCCTCTCTTCCCCCTTTTGTCTATCCCTCTCCCTCTCTCTCTCACTCCCTCCCTCCCTCTCTATCTCCCTCTCTCTCTCACTCTCTCCCTCCCTCTTTATCTCTTACTCTCTCTCTCTCTCCCTCTCTCCTACTCTCTACCTCTCTCTCCCTCTTTCTCTTCCCCTCACTCTTCCCTTTTACTCTCTCTCTCCCCTCCCTCTTCACCTCTTCTCTCTCTCCTTCTCTCTTACTCTACCTCTCTCTCCCTCTTTCTCTTCCCCTCACTCTTCCTCTTTACTCTCTCCCTCCCTCCCTCCCTACCTTTCTCTCTCTCTATCTCCCTCTCTATCCCTCCCTCTCTCTTTCCTCTCTCTTCATCTCTCTCCCTATTTCCATCTCTCCCTCTTCTTCTCTCCCTTGTTCTCTCCCTCCCTTTCGCTCTCTCTCTCCCTCTCTCTCTCCCTTTCTCTTTCTCTATCTTCTCTCTCCCCTTCCCTCTCTTTTCCCTTTCTTTCTCTATCTCCCTATTCTCTCTCTCTCACCCTCCCTCCCTCTCTATCTCTCTCTTTCCTTTATTCTATTAGTACATCTTTTTATCCCACCCTTTATTTCCAACTTTCTCCTCCCTCTTTCTCCCCGTTCTCCCTCTCTCTCCCTCTCCCTCTTTCTCTCTCTCCTCTCTCTTGCTTTCTTTCCCTCTCTCTATCCCTCTCACTTTCTCTCCCTCCCTTTCCCTCTCTTCTCTCTCTATCTCCCTCTCTCTCCCTATCCCTCTCTCCCTCTCTCTCATTCCCACTCCCTCTCTCTCTCTGTCACCCTCTCTTCCTTTTCTCTCTATATCTCTCTCATCTCTCTCTTTTACTCTTTGTCTCTCCCTCTTCCTCTCTCTCCCTCTCTCCCTTTGCTCTTCCTCTCCTCCCTTTATCCTTTTCTCTCTATCTCTCTCTCTCTTTCACTCTCTCCCTCCATCTCTCTCTCCCTTTCACTCCCCTCTCCCTCTTTCTCTCACTCTCCCATTATTTCTCCCTCTATCTCCATCTTTCTCTCCCTCCCTCCCTCTCTTCTTCTCTCTCTCTCAATTCCTCTCTCTTATTACTTCTTTCCATCTCTTTCACTCTCTTCATCCCTCTCATTCTCCATCTCTCTCTCTTACTGTCTTCTATTCTCTCTCCCTCCCTCTCTTCCTCCCTCTCTCATTCCCTCTCTCTCTCCCCTCTCTCCTTCACTCTCTCTTCCTCCCTCTCCCTCTTACTCCTTCCGTTCTCTCTCCTTTTCTCCCTCCCTTTCTCTCTCTTCCCTCTCTCTTATGTTTCTATCTATCTCTCTCTCCCCTCTCTCCTACTCCCTCTCTCTCCCTTATCCCCTCTCCTTCTCTCTCCATCCTTCTCTCTCCCATGAGGGAGAGAAAGGGGGAAAGAAAGAGAGATAAAGTGGGAGAGAGGGAGGCGAGTAAAGGAAAAGAGAGAAAGAGAGAGAGAGAGAGAGAGGGAGAGGCTGAGAATGAGGTTGAGGTAGAGGAAGAGAGAGTGAGGGAAAGAGGGAGAGATAAAAAGCAGATGGTACGACAAAAAGGGAGAGGGAGGGAGAGAAATCAAGAGAGAGAGAGGTAGAGAGGGGGAGAGAAAGAGAGAGAGATAAAAAGAAGGAGGAAGAGAGACGAAGAGGTGGAAAGAGGGAAAGCAAGAGGGAGGGAGAGGAAGAGAGAGGTAGAAGGAGAGAGGGAGAAAGAGAGGGAGAGAAAAAGAGAGAAGGGGGAGAGATAGAGAATGAGGGAGAGGGAGTGGAAGAGGGAAGGATAGAGTTAGGAATAGAGATAGAGAGGGAGAGAGAGAAAGAGAGAGGAAATGAGATAGATAAAGAGGGGGAGATGGAAAGGGAGGGAAAGATAAGGAGAGAGGGAGGGGTAGGAAGAAAGGGGAAGAAAGAGGGATAAAGAGCGAGTGAGGGAGGGAATGAGAGAGTGAGGAAGAGTAAGGGAGAGGGATATGGAGAGAAGAAGGGAAAGACAAAGACAGAAGGAGAGGGAGAGAGAGACATTAGGATGGATAAAGATAAGGAGAGAGAGACATTAGGATGGATAAAGATAAAGAGAGAGGGAGAGAGGTAGGGGGAGGAAAAGAGGGAGGAAGGGTAGGAGTAAGAGGGAGCGAACGAAAAGAAAGAGAGGGAGAGGGAGAGGTAGAGAGAGGGAGAGAGGAGAGTGGCGAGAGAGAGGGAGGGAAAGGGAGCAAGAGAGGGAAAGAAAGAGAGATAGGGAGAGACTAAGGGGAGAGGCAGAGAGGGGGAGAGAGAAGGATGGAGAGAGGGAGAAAAAGAGAGACAGAGAGGGGGAATAAAGAGAGAAAGATATGAAGAGTGAGAGGAAAGGAGAAAGGGTGAGAAAGAGAGGGAGAGAGAGGGAGAGGGAGAGGGAGAGGAAGAGAGAGAAGGAGAGTGGGGGAGAGGAAGAAAAGTAGGGGAGAGAGGGACGGAGGACGGGGAGAGTGGACCGGAGGGAGAGAGAGAAGAAAAGAAGGAGAAAGAATGAGAGGGAGAGATGGGGAAAGATGGAGAGGGAGAGAGAGAGGGAGAGATAGAGAGAAATGAAGAAGAAGAAGGAGAGAGAAGGTACAAAAAGAAAGAGGAGAAGAGAGAAACAAAGGGAGGGAGAGTGAGGGAGAAAGAGGAAAAGGGATAGAAAGGAAGAGTGAGAAGGAGAGAGAGAGCTAGAGGTAGGGAGAGGGAGAGAAAGAGAGAGTGAGAGAGAGGAGAGGGGAAGAGAAGGGAGAGAGGGAGAGTGAGAGGGGATGGGAGATAAAGTGAGGGAGAGTTAGAGAAAGAGAGGGAAAGAGAGAGAGAGGGAGAGAGAGTAAGGGAGAGTTAGAGAAAGAGAGGGAGAGAGAGGAAAAGAGAGAGGTAAGGAGGGAGAAATGATGGAAGAAAGGGAGAGGAAGGAGAGAGAGGGAGAAGGATTGGGAGAGAGAGAAGAAGAGAGCGATAAAGAAAAAAGAGGGAGATGGAGTGAGAGAGAGAGAGAGAGAGGGAAGGAGGGACAAAGGGAGAGAGGGAGAAGGGGGAAGAGGGAGAGGGAAGGAGAGAGGGAGAGATATTAGGAGAGAGAAAGTGAGAGATAGAAGGAAAGAGGGAGAGGTCGAGAGAGAGAGGTAGGGAGTTAGAAAAGAAGAGAGAGGGATAGAGAGAAGGATAGAGAAAGAAAAAGAGAGAGTAGGAAAGAGGGTAAAAAAGAGAGTAAGAGAGAGGGAGAATGATGGAGAGAGAAAGGGAGGGATATGGGGATAAAGAGGGGGATGAGAGAAAGAAGGAGAGAGAGAAAGTGAGGGGAGAGAGTTAGGAATAGAGAGAATGTGAATGAGAAAGAGGAAGAGAAAGGGAAATAAGGTGAGAAGGAGAGAGTGAGAGAGAAAGAAGGAATGGGAGGGAGAGAGAGATAGATCCGGAGGGAGAGAGAAGGGAGAGAGGGGGAGATAGGGGGAAAGAGGGAAAGAGAAAGGTAGGGAAAGAAAGGGAAAGGGAGAGAAGAAGAGGGAAGGAGAGGGGAGAGACAGAGAGCAAGGGAAAGAGAGATAAGGAGAGGAAAAAGGTAGAGAGGTAGAAAGAAGGAGGGAGAGGTATGAGAGAGAGAGAGAGAGAATAAGGGAGATTGAAGGAGGGAGGGAAGGAGGGAGGGAGAGAGGGTGAGCGAGGTGGATAAGTGATAGAGAGAAAGATAGATAGAGGGGAGAGCGAAAGGAAGGGAGAGAAGAGAGCGAGGGGAAGGGTTAGAGGGAGAGGGAAAAAGAGGGAGAAGGGAGGGAGGGAGATGGAGAGAAGGAAGGAGGGAAAGGGAAAGGGAGAGGGAGGGAGGGATGGAGAGATTGAGAGAGTGAGAGGGGAGAGAGTGTGAATGAAAAAGGGAGGAAAAGAGAAGGGGTGAGGGAGAAAAAGGAGGAAGGATGAAAGAGAAAGGGAGGGAGGGAGAGCGATAGAAAGGAATGGAGAGGAAGGGAAGGAAAGAGAGAGAGAGAGCAAGAGAGGGAGAATGAGAGATGGATAGAGTAGAGAGAAAGAGAAAGAGAGAAAGGAAGGAAGGGATAGGGTGAGAATGAAGGAGAGAGGGAAAGGGAGGAAGGAAGAGGTGGGAGTGAAAGAGGGAGAAAGGTAGAGTGAAGAGGGAGAGTGAGAGTAAAGGAAATAGAGAGAGAGATAAAGAAGGAGAGAGGGAGAGAGAGGGAGAAGGAGAGAGGGAGTGGGAGAGAGAGGGTGAGAGAGGGGGAGGGAAAAACATAGAGAAAAAGTGGAAGAGATAGAGGAAGGGATAGAGAGGGGGAGATGGAGAGGGTGTGGGAATGGGCGAGATAGAGGGGGTAAGAGTGAGAAGGAGAGAGGGAAAGGGAAAGAGAGCAATAGGGAGGGAGAGAGAGTAAGGGAGGGAGGGAGGGAAAGGGAAAGAGAGGGAGGGAGAATGGAGAGAGGGAGAGGGGGAGAGAGAAAAGGAGTAGGAGAGAGAGAGGAAGAGATAGTAGGGAGGAACATAATGAGAGGGAGGGACGGAGGGAGAAGGAGAAAAGGGAGTGAAAAAAGGAGAGAGGGAGAGAGAGGGAAATAGAGGGAGAGAGAGATAAAGAGAGAGAGAGAGGGAGAGGGAGAGGGAAAGAGGGAGTAAAAAGAGAGATGGAGAGGGAAAGAGAGAGAAGAAGGGAGAGATGGTGAAAGGGATAAAGAGAGAGAAAGAGAGAGAGAGATAAAGAGGGAGAAAGGGAGAGAGAAAGAGAGAAAGGAAAAGGGGGAAGGAGAGAGAGATGAGAGGGAGAAAGGGAGAGAGAAAGAGGGAGTGAAAGAGAAGGAAGGAGAGAGAGTGAGGTAGAGAGATAGAAGGAGTGATATAGGGAGAAAAAAAGAGAGAAGGAGAGGGAGAGAGGGATGGAGAAGGAGTGAGAGATCGAGAGAGGGAGAGAGAGGAAAGGAAAGATGGAGAGAGGGAGGAGGGAGAGAGAGGATGAAGGAAGGGGAGAGGGAGAGGAAGGGAGGGAGGGAGAGGAGGGAGAGTGGAGAGGGAGATAAAAGAAAGGAAAGGCATTGAGAGAGAGGGAGAGCGAGAGAGAGAGAGGGAGAAGGAGTGGGATTGGGAGAGAGATGAAGAGAGAGGGATAGGGAAAGAATGGTAGAGGAGGGAGAGAGAAAGAGGAAGGGATAGAGAAAGTGAGAGAGGGAGAGAGGGAGAAAGAGGAAAAAAATAGAGAGAGAGGAAAAGAGGAGTGAACATGTGAGGGAAAGTGAGGGATGGATAGAGGGAGAGGGTGAGAGGTAAAGAAAGAGAGAAATAGATGGAGGGGAGGGAATGAAAGGGAGAGAGTGAAAGAGAGAGAGGAAGAAAGAAAGAAAGGGAGAGGAAGAGAGAGGGAGTGAGAAAGAGAGAGAGAGGGAGAGGAAGAGGGAGAAAGGGAAAGGGAGAGGGAGAGTGGAAAAGAGGGCGAAAGGGAGTGAGATAGAAGGGGTAAGAGAGAGAAGGAAAGGGAGGGAGAGGGGAGGGAGGTAAGGTGAGTGAGAAAGGGGAAAAGAGAGGAAGAATGGAACATAGAGAGTAAAAGAGAGAGAGGGGGAAAAGGGAGAGATTGGAAGAGAGAGGGAGGGAAAAGGAGGAAGGAGACAAGTAGGAGAGAGAAAAGGTAAGAAAGAAGGGAGGAGAGAGAGGGAGAGTTAGAGATGGAGAGACAGAGAGGAGGACACAGCAAGATAGAGGGAGGGGGAGATGGAGAGAAAGAGAAAGAGAGAGGGACAGAGGGAGAGGGGTGAGAGAGGAGGAGGGAGAAAGTATAAGAGAGAAGGAATGAGAGAGGGTGTGAGAGAGAGGGAGAGAGTGGGAGGGAGGGGGAGAGAGAGTGAGAGAGGTAAAGCAAGAGGGAGAAAGAGTGAGAGCAAAATAGAGAGAAAAAAAGACTAAGACAGAGAGGGAGAGAGGAATGGAAAGAGGGAGAGGGGAAAGGAGAGCGAGAGAGAAAGAGAGGGAGAGAGGGAGAGAGATAGAGACAGGGGGAGAGAAAGGAAGCAAGAGAGAGGGAGGAAGAGAGAGGGAGAGAGAGATAGAAAGAGAGTAAGGGGGAGAGAGGGGAGAGAGCGAGAGTAAGGGCAAAGTAGAGAAAAAGAAAGAAGGAGAGAGAGAAGGAGAGAGAGTGGAGAAAGGGAGAGAGAGATAGAGAAAGAGAGGAAAAGAGGGAGCAAAGGGAGAGAGAAGGAAAGAGAGGGAGAGAGATGGAGAGAGAGCTAGAGGGTGAGAAAAAGAGCAAAAAGGAAGGAAAGAGTGTAGGAGAAGGGGAGAGGGAGGGAGAAGGAAAGAGATAGAGAGGGGGAGAGAGAGGGAGAGGGAGAGTGGGAAGAGAGAGAAGGAGGGAAGAAGAGAGAGATGGGGAAAGAGAGAGAGGGAGAAAATGGGAGAGAAAATGAGAGATAGAGGGAGAGAGGAGGAGAGGGGGAGGGAGAGAAGAAGAGAGAGATAGGGAGAGAGGAAAAGAGAGAGCGAGAGAGAGGAGGGAGAGAGAAAGAGGAAGAGAGAGTAGGAGAGATAGAGGGAGAGTAAGGGGTAAAGTGAGTAAGGGAGAGGGAGACAGAGAGAGACGAAGGGAGAGACAAAGAGGGAGGGAAAGAATAAGGGAGGAAGAGGGAAGAGAGAGTGTGTGAGAGAGAGGAGGAAAGGGATTAAGGTGAGAAAGAGAGAGGAAGAGGGAGAGAGGGAAAGAGAGAGAAAAAGAAAGATAAGGGGAGAGAGAGGGAAAGAGAATGAATTGTAAGGGATAGAGGGGGAGAGAGGGTCGGAGAGAAAGAGAGAGAGGGAGAGGGAGAGAAAGAGAGAGAGAGAAAGGGAGGGAGGAAGAGTGGGAGAAGGAGGGAGAGGGAGAGAGTGAAAAAGGTAAATAGAGGGAGAGAGAGAGAGAGGGAGTAGAATAGAGAGAAAGGGTGAGCAAGAGGGAGAGGGAGAGAATAAAGGATATTGAGAGAGGAAGGGAGAGAGAAAGAAAGAGGGGTGAGGAAGAGAGAGGGTGACGGAGCAAGAGATGGGGAAATGGAGAGAGCAAGAGAGGGAGACAGAGAGAGGCGGGGAGAGAGGGTGAGTGGGGGGAGAGAGGGAGAGAGAGAGAGAGGGAAAGGTGAAAAGAAGGTGGGGAAGGGAGAGGGAGAGGGAGGAAGAGAGTAAGAGGGAGAAAGGAAGAGATAGGTAGAGAGATATGAAAAGAGAGGGATGGAGAGAGAGGAAGGGCGAGAGGAGAAAGAGTGAGTTGGAGAGAGAGGGAGAGGGAAAGGAGATGGGTGGGGAACAGAAAGCAAGGGAGAGAGGGTGGGAGAGAATGAGAAAGGGAGCAAAAGAGAGAGGGAGAGAGTGAGAGGAAGGAGGATACGGAGGGAGAAAGGGAAGGGGGAGTGAGAGGCAAAGGGAAAGAGAGGAAGAGAGAGAGGGAGAGAGAGAGAGAACAAGTGAGGTAGGTAGTGAGAAAGGGGGATAGAGGGAGGGAAAAAGATGTAGGAGAGAAAAAGGGAGAGAAAGATAGGGTGGGAGAGAAGAAGAGAGGGAGCAGAGAGAGAGATAAAGAGAGAGAGGAGAGAGTGAGAGGAAAGGGGAGGAAGAGAGTGGGAGAGGAAGGGAGAGAGATGGAGAAAGAGGTAGAGATAGAAGGAGGAGAGATAGAGAAAAAAGATAGATAGAGCGAGAGAGAAGGAGAAAGAGGAAGGAAAGAGAGAGAAGGAGGGAGAGAGAGAGTGAGGAACGAGGGAGAGAAAGGAAGGAAAGGAGAGAAAGATAAAGAGATAAGGAGAGAGGGTTAGGAAGAGAAAGAGAGGGAGAGAGAGATGGAAAGGAAGGATAAGAGGGAGAGTAAGGTAGAGAGAGGGAAGGAGAGAAAGAGTGAGAGAGGTAGGGAGAGAGAGAAAGCAAAAGGTAGAGTGAGAGCTGGTGAGGGGAGAGAGAGAAAGAGGGAGAGGGAGGGAGAGAGAGGGATGGAGAGATAGTGAAAGGAAGGGATAGAGAGGGAGAGAGATGTATAGAGGGAGAGGGAGAGAGAGAATAGAGAGAGAGGGGGAGGAAGAGGGAGAAGGAAAGAGAAAGGGAAAGGGTAGAAGAGAGAGGTGAAGAATGAGAGAGAAAGAGGGAGGGATGGAGAGAGAATAAGGAAAAGAGAGAGAGAGAAAGGTAGGAAAGAGAGAGAGATAGAGGAGAGAGAGAGGGAAGAGAGAGAGAGGGAGACAAAGTGAGAGGGAAAGAGAGAGAGGAAGGGAGAAAGAGTGAGAGGGGAAGGGGGAGAGAAAAGGAGAATGGGATAGAGGGAGAGAGAAAATGAGAGGGAGAGAGAGGGAGGGAGAGAGAAGGAGGGAGAGATAGAGGAAGGAGGAAGAAAGGAAGAGAGAGGAAGAAAAGGGGAGAGAGAAAGAGAGAGTGAGAGGGAAGAGGAAGAAGAGAGTGGGAGTGAGAGAAAAAGGTAGAAAGAGAGGGAGAAAGAGAGAGATAGAGAGGGAGAGGGGGAGAAAGGGAGATAGGGAAAGAGAGATGAAGGAAGAGAGAAAGTGGAGAGATAGGGAGGGAAGGACAAACAGAATAAGAGATAAGGAGAGGAATAAAGAGAGAAAGAGAGGGAGAGAGAGATTAAGAGGGAGGTCAAAAGGGGGAAAGAGGCAAAAATTGGGTGGGTGAAAAGAGAGAGAGAGAGGGTGAGGGAGAGGGAGAATGAGACATAGAGTGGGAGAGGGCGAGGGAGAGAGGGAGAGAAAGAGGGAGAGGGAGAGAGAGCGAGGGATTGAGAGATACCGAGAGGAAGGGACAGAAAGGGAGAGAGGGTGAGAGGGAGAGGGAAAAAGAGAATGAGAGAGACAGGATGGAAAAAAGGGAGAGGGAAAGGGAGGAAGATAGAGAAGGAAGAGGGAGGAAGGCTGAGGAAGGGAAGGAGAGAAGGAGAGAGAAAGGTAGAAAAGTGGGAGAAAGAGAGAGAGGGAGGGAGATAGGGTGAGGGGGAGACAGGGGGAGAGACCAAGAGGGAATGGGAGAGAAAAGGAGATGGAAAAAAAAGGGAGAGGAGGAGGAGAGAGAGGGAGACGGGGAGAGAGAGGGAGATAAGGAGAGGCAAGGAGGGAGGGAGAGGGGGAAGAGAGAGAGGGAGAGAGGGAGGGAGTAAGTAAAGTAAGTAGAGATATTTAGAAAATCTTTATTCCACTCTCTTTTTATATAACAAACTAGTTAGTGTACTCTCCCTCGATGTCTTGACCCATCCATAGTATTTTAATCTAATGCCAACGTCTTTGATCCTGACAAGCTTGGATAGGACTATGTTTCTATCTTTTGTTTGTTACACAAAACTGAATGTACTATTCCTTTATTCTTTTGGCTATGATTCTTTTGTACCTTACCATGAGTGCTATCAATGTTGTCCAGCCTAGTTGCCCTAACTCGGACCGAACCATTTGACTTCTAACAATAAGAGGAGGAGAAGCCCTATTGAGTAAGGGCTCTTGAGTTAGAGTTTGAACTCACCTTCTTTCTTCTATTTCATATTCTTTTCCATATTCTTAATTGGAATAGCTAGACCTTCAGTCTTTTTCTTTTATTTGGAACAAGATCTAAAAGAGAAGTAGTAGCAGAGAATAGTCCCGAATCAAATAGAGCAAGCAAGTTTGTATTCTATTTGGCTTATGGCTTCATCCCCGGAGTAAACGAGATAAGTAAGGGTAAGAGTCATTTCAATTAAGTAGGTGAACCAAGAGTCTCTTTCAAGTAAGATCCTTTACCATGCCCGACTAAATGAAAGAAAGTAAGAGAGAGAGTGGTCACCTATACCCGGATGATATAAAGCCTCTAAATTTTTACTTGGACCCCGTGCACCTCTTATTATATAACAAAGAAGAAAGCCAACAAAGAAGAAAGCCATGTGATGTCTACTAGTTAGTAGTGAAAGGACTCTTAGTATCTACATACGCTAAAGAAAAGGGGATGCTGATTAAAAAAAATCATTTGATTTTCTTTCTTGCTCTCCCTTATAAGTAGGAAAGGAGTCTATCTATCTACCTAGCTTTGGTAGATTTTCCCTAATGCAATCCATAAAAATTCCACGAATCCTTTGGTCGATAAGTCCAACAACTCAGACAACAGTTTCAAATATAGAGTAAGGGGTAATACATACCAAAAGGTACTATAAAAGAACTATAGGCAAGGAAAATGCAAACCATAGAGACTCTTAAGCAAAGGAATAGGGATAGAATAACACAACTACCTTTTAGAGTTCATCAATAAATAGATATCTGAGCAACAAGGAAACCTTTGACGGAATAATTAAAAATATGAATTTAGCAAAAAAAAATTAAAAATAGACCCATACTCTTTTTGAGACTTTCTTAACAAGAGCAAAAAAGATGTAGGAAAGTCACTTCCAAATGAGCTCATCTAAGTTCTTTAGTTTTAGGAAGTCGAGCGGGAGTGACTAGCCTTCCTTTAAAGGCTAGATGGGTGCCTTTTATATCTTAAAATAGATTAGTAAGGCAAGGTTTGTAGCACTTACCATTCTCTGTGATTGCTTAATTGAAGTAGGTTGACTTTCAAAAAGTGGTAAAAAGCTCCATCCGGCAAAGAGAAAAACAAGCCCTTCAAAAAAATTACAAAAAGAGCATATTCTTTCTAAAATGCATTCTTGGCATTTTCACTAATCACAATTTTCAATAATGGTTCCAGTAAACATGTAATTATTATTCAATCCACTTCCTCAAGTATCGAAGGATTTACAAGGTTAGATGATGACGAGTTAAACGATCCCTTTCGATAAGAAAAGCGAGGCATTTCCTAAGAATATGGGAAATAGGGTATGTCATTTCTAGGGGAATTGATTCGATAGTCGCTATAGAAATTGATTTGATAACCGATATAGGAGAACACCTAATTATGGGAGGGGCTTCTATAAGATCCAAGAAAGTAGAGATGGAATGGGGTAGAAAGCCATGGAAGAGCAATTTCGCCATTCACGGGCCACTTGGCACTACATGGGATATTTATCATGATTGCAATAGAATTAACCATTTAGCACCATCAAAACACCCTTTTTTGTTGTGTTCTATCCTTAGTGAAAGGAAAGGATGATGAGATGTGAGATGATAAGGAGTTGTCATACCAATGAGATTAGGAATTGCATTTGATGTAATTGGTAAGGAGTTACCTACCTAATCCTTCATATATAACTTATTGAGATAACTCAAGGCTAATGGATGTTAAAGGATGGGATCCTAAACCCACTGAAGAAAACAAAGCAAAACATTTTCTCAAGTCCTATATTGAAGGTTATAGAACTTGAAAAAAATAATGGGAGTAGACATAGATTTTACTTCTTTAATTTATGTTTTGTTTTATTTATGCAATTCAATTAACTAAATCATACACTTTTCTATCCTATAAAGGTTGTTGCATAGTATGACTAGCAATACATCGATGTGATTGATGATTAATGGAAGTAATGCCTTAAGTGGCACAAACTTCCTTGACTAAAAAATGAAAAGAAAAATGTCTTCTAACATGAGAAAATGCTCTATATGATAGATGATAAGGAGTACCATGAAAAGGTGCAAAAGAGGAGTTCTAATAGCACCTCAAGTATTTTTGTTATTGAAGTAAGCTTTTCTACTTCTAGTCCCATATTATAGGTATTTGACATTAGATGTGGTGTACATATTTGCAAAATTTTGAAAGGACTAAAAGAAGCAAGAAAAACTACTTTAGGTAAGACTGACTCGCATATAGGTAATGGTTCAAGAGTTATACCATTAGCAATAGGCATCTATAAGCTAGCACTATCATTTGGACTAGTGCTTAGACTCTGTAACTATTATTATATTCCTAATATAACTAGGAATATCATTTCTATTTCTTCTTTGGACCAACATGATTTTTTATTTTTATTTAAGAACAAAGGTTGTTCCTTTTATAAAGATTATGTCTTATATCGAAATGTTGCTATAAATAATGGTTTATATATTTTGAGCATAGACATACTCTTATATAACATAAATTTAAAAAGACTCAAAACAAATGATGTAAACAAAACTTATAAGTTGCATTGTTGACTTAGACATATAAAGGAGAATTGCATATATAAACCGCACAAAAATAGATATTTAGAATCATTTGATTATGAATCTTATGATATCTCGCTAATCCTATCTACTTGGTAAAATGACAAAGTCCTTTTTTATTGGAAAAGATGAAAGAGCTACCGATTTGTTAGGCCTCATACATAGTGATGTATGTGGGCCCATATCCTTCCAAGTAAGAGGAGGATATGAATATTTCATAACTTTTACCAATGACAAATCATGTTTTATTTATGTATATTTGATGAGACACAAATCGAAGCATTTAAAAAGTTCAAAGAATTTAGGCTTGAAGTCAAGAAACCAATAAGTAAACGTATTAAGGAACTTCAATTAGATCGAGGTGGAGAACACTTAAGCATTGAATTTTTAGATCATTTTAAAAAAAAAATGGGATTCTCTCATAATGGACTCCACTTGGAACATCAAAAATGAATGGTGTGTCCAAAAGGAGTAACATGATGTTGTTAGACATGGTCCGATCCATAATGAGTGAGACCGATATCCTCATTTCATTTTGAGGATATGCACTCCTTATCATGATATTTATTTTGAATAGGATTCCAACAAAATCCGTTGATCGGACTCCATATGAGTTATGGAAAGGAAAAAAACCAAATTTTTCTTCCCTTAAGATTTAAGAGTCGTGAAACATATGTCAAACGTTTGGATAGAGACAAGTCGGAGCCCAAATCAATAAAGTATAAATTTATGGGATATCTAAAAGAAATAAATGGATATTATTTTTATCAATCATAAAAACAAAAGGTGTTCATAGCTAGGTATGTTGTATTTCTTGAAAATGAATTTATAAATGCTAGAACCGAGTGGGAGGAAAGTTGAACTTGATGAGATTTGAAAAGACTCACAAAATCGATACTCCACTAGAAGAACCCCAAGTAAATAGGTTACAAAGAATTGTAATTGTCCCTCAAACCAATACATAAGAACTTTGTAGGTCTAAGAGGATTTTTCATGAGCTAGAAACATATGGCCTTCTTATCTCTACATATGGAGGTGTGTCTACCGTACAAGACAACAAACCGAATACCTATGAAGAGGCAATGTTAGACATTGACTCTAAAAAATAGCATGAAGCCATGCCATCTAAAATGGAATTCATGTACACTAACCAAGTATGGAATTTGGTTGATCCACCCGAAGGCATCAAATCTATTAGGTGTAAATAGTCTTTAAGAGAAAAAATGACATGGATGGATATGTATACTAACCAGATTGGTGGCAAAACTATATCATCAAAAACAAGGTATTGATGATGATAAAACTTTTTACCAGTAGCAATGGTTAAATCCATTCAAACTATACTTGCAATTACTACATATCATAATTATGAAATATGGTAGATGGAGGTTAAAACTACTTTCCTTAATAGAAAATTGAACTAGGATGTGTTATGACATAACATGATGGTTTTGTCACCAAAAGAAATACAAATATGCTTTGCAAAGTACAAAGATCCATTTATAGATTTAAGTACACATCTAGGAGTTGGAATCAATGTTTTGATGAAACAATAAAAGAGTTTAACTTTTTCACAAAATAAAGTTGAGCCTTATGTATACAAGAAGATTAATGGGAGCACAATTGATTTTGTTATGCTATATATAGATGACATACTACTTATTGGCAATAACACTACCATGTTGCAATCTATAAAAGATTGGTTATCCAAAAATTTCTCCGTAAAAGACATGGGAGAGGCAACTTACATTCTAAGAATCAAGGTTTATAGAGATAGATCACGAAAAATGTTAGGGCTCTTCCAAAACACATGCATTGATAAAATACCAAAGAGGTTTAAGTATGAAAGAATCCAAGAGAGGATTTATTCCAATATCACATGGAATAAAACTCTCTAAGGCTAAGTGTCCTAATACATATAATGAAAGGAAACGAAAAATCACATTCCCCGTTTGTTAACCACAGGATATATTATGTATGTCATGTTATGTACATGATTTGATGTCTCATATGCCTTTAGCATATGTAGTATATATCAAGCTAATTTGGATAAAAAACATTGGATTGTTGTAAAGAGCATTCTTAAGTACATGAGAAGAACTAAGGATGTCTTCTTGGTCTATAGAGGAGATGAACCGATGGTGAAATGGTTCATAGATGCTAGTTTTTGAAATGATCATGATGACTTTAAGTCACGAGTCAAGATTTAGTTTCCAATTAAATGGTGGTGTTGTTACCTAGAAAAGTTTCAAGCAAGAAACAACGAATGATTAACAACCGAGGTTGAATATATTGCGACTACAAATGTAACTATGGAAGTTCGTGTTGATTTGTAAATTTTTTTAAACTACAAGTAGTTCCTAGCATTATTGATCCAACAATATTGTCCCGTGATAACAACGAAGTCATAGCATAAGCTAAGAAAGAAAAGTCTCATCAAAGGTCTAAGCATGCACTACTAATGGAAAGCAAGGAGCCAAATGAACCGAGTAAGTGGCATATCCAAGGGATGACCAAGATGGCTAATTTGCAAGTCCAAGATCTTATCCATTACACATTAAACATGGTCCAATGGTGTGGGCTTGGGTTAAGAAGCTTAAAGAAGCTCTCTATGTCCTAATTCAAGAGTGTTGGGTAGAATGCACTTTCAAGAGCCTAAGGAAGCATTATGGCACCATCTTGAGAGAGGAGGGAATTCAAGACTTGTTAATCTAATCTAACTCGAGGTTGGGCTCCTTAAATTATATTGGGCCTATTTTTTTATCTAGCTTAATTATAATTAGAACTAATTAATTAGGATAGATTTGGGCTCAATGTTTTAAGCCCAACTTAATTATAATCAGAATTAACTAATTAAGTTGAAGGATCATGCATCCTATGAGGATGAAGAATAAATAAAAAATTTTCTTCATCTAAGGACCCAAGATCATGCCATTAAATCTACTAATCATACATACATGAATAATAAGCTAAAAGTAAAGGATTATGGTAACATAAGGATAGAAAAGGACCACACTATGACAACATAGCCGACCCCTAGACTAAGCCTTTATCACGGTTAAAACATGAGACCCTCACATAGTCGGGATTAAGGGACATGACTGGTTGAATCTAGTGCAAGTGGGAGATTGTTAGTGTAAGTGCCCAAGATCCAACCATGTTTGGATGGACTCATGTTAATGTATTATTACATCATTTATTTTAATAATAATAAAGAAGTCATTCGATTAATTCTTATGTTTTCATGTTAATAAATTCAATAGAATTAGGTAGAAGTCCTTATGATATGCATTTCAAATAGTGATTGATCGAAGGATGTGAGATAAACACTAATGTATATAAATGATATCATTAAATGTCTCTAGTCATAGCATTGTCAAAAATTGACATTGACAATCATGTGGATAAACTTGTGAGTGCTATACTCATGTTATGTGATAACAATAGGAGATCTTACACTTATTGGCATGGCGATGCCAAAGCAAGCACTTAGGTAAATTATGTTAAAGAACATATCACTAAACTTGACTCTTCATGAGAACCCATTTGGTTTCGATCTATAGGAATCTCATACGAGATGGGTCCAAATGGTCCTTAGACTTAAAGTCATCATGGTTATCTCATTAAAGGACTTATACACTTTGACACTCATTTTGATGGACTCATTAATGGGTTGCATGTGGACTATTCATTGGGTGCACTAGGAATCTAATGGAGGTAGATATATGACTAAGATAGGAAATATCATTCCTTATATGCTAAAGGAGTTATCATATTGCACTTCGATAAATGTCTACTAGAGAAATATGTGGCCACAGTAGGAGCATATCAATAGAGCATAGTTAGTTTACTCTAAGAGCTAAGACATTTGGGAATCGAAGAAAATTTATGTGATCATAATCGAACAAGACATATAACTAAGTTCAAGATCACACTTGTGATAAGTTGACATGAGGAGTGAATTGTATGGTAACATGCTCGTGAAAGGTAATAATTGATTAACTAATCCTCATAGAGAATTGGGTAGTCATGATACCTTGCTAGAGGCCAATCTTGATTTATGTATCAAGAGATAAAAGAGAACTCTTTTGCTCTTGATACATTGCCAATATATCTAAGAGCTCGTTGAGTCACATACATAAGTTTAAGTATTCATATTATAGATGAGAAGCAAAGATATTGAAAAAAGTTTCTAATTATGAAAGTTTTATGTTTTGGAAAAGGTTTCGAAAATGATAATTTTCCTTAAATGGGAAGTTTCCTATAATGCAAAGTTTCCTAAATTGGAAAGTCTACTATTTTAGAAATCAGTTTCCTAATTTAAAAGTTAGTTCCAAATTTAGAAGTGAATAACCTAAAATGAAAATGAGTTTCCTAATTTAGGTTAAAGGATATTTAAAAAAAAATCCCGATGTGGACCCGCCCAAAATAATATAAGATTATTTATTTGAATAGTCCAAATAAATTAATTGAGCTAAAATGGTTTTGGCCTATTAGGTTTAATTAAAAAAGGCCTTAAGATATTTTGATGGGAGGATAAACATTAACCTTATTAGATAAAGGTTAAATGTTTTAAAGATAATAATCAAAAAGTCCATATGCAAGATATATCCTCATCCTTAGAGGATAAGGAAGCAACAACCTAGATTCCTTTAGTGACTTATGGCTGCCCCTCTCTTTGTCTTTGGAGAATAAGGAAACTCTCCGATAAATATATAGGGAGAGAGAGGTGTGGCAATACAAGGGAAATTTTAGGAGAGAGAGTTTTGGCCAAAATAAAGAAAAGAAAAAAAGAAAAATTTTGGCTAGCCCTAAAATAAATATAGGGCATAGGGTCAAGAGAGAAAAAGAGGAGAAAATAGTTTTCTCCAAAACCCTCACAAGCCAAACTCTTTTATTCTTTTTTATGGTTGTTGAAAAATTGCTCGGGATTGATTTCTATAGAAAACACTAAATCGGAAAAGGTTGAGCTAGCACCCTACTAATTTTGAGTGCTTCTTTGTGGATATTTGGACTGTGTAGATCATCAATAGAGGTCGAATACTTAGACGGTTTTTCTAAAAAAAGAATTTTATATTTATGCTACAAGAGGTAATCTTTATTCCTTGCTTTAAATTTATACATGTATGGTTAGTAGATTTAATTGCTTGATCTTGGGCCTTTAGATGGAGAATAATTTTTTGTTTATTCTCGCACTTCCATAGGATGCATGATCCTTCATTATTGATGAGGAACGTTTAGTTTTCGTGATTGAAAAGCTGAAAACTAATCAAATACAAGGAAAATAAGGCAAAATTTATGTAATATTGATGAAAACAATGGTTATTAACCCATTAGGTAGCAACTTTAAGAAGAAAGATTTCGATAATTTTAATCCAGTTTTGTAGTATTATTTTATTTCATTATTAAGGGAGAATTAGTGCCATTTTAACATGCAAAGGCATATCTATATGGCTAGCATTAGGTTACGTGTTTTTGGAAGGTTAAGAGTGAAAATGAGTAGCTTAAGGGAGTAATTCAATACTAAATATGTTTATAGGTATGGGTTAAGGTGGGGTTGTGAATATTTATTGTATACTTGGTTAAGAGTTGATGACTATCCGGTGATCCTTTTAATTTGATTACTTATTTTGTCAATTCGCCTCCTCAAGTGTAATATGTGAGCAATTATCTAAAGAATTTTACTTAATCTCATCATTTTAGTTCTCTATAAGGAGGTAGTGGTATACCGGTATCGGTTGTTATGTTTTCTCACACAATCCTATTTATAATTTAGCATCATAACTTTTAGGACGTGACAATGTATGTAATATTAGGAATTTCAAAGAATATGGGCATGAGTGAAATATTGATAAGTTTAAAATAGAGTTTATCCTAAAATAAATTTATAAGAAATTTCTTTGATGATTAAAACATGGGTGGGCATAGGAAGCCTTACAAGCCCTAGTAGGGTTACATGTTATATACACATCACAACAAGTTAAAAATAAGGTAAGTAATAACAATGTAGGGAATGTTAGATACAAATAGTCTTCTAGTAGTCTTCTAACCTTTCTTTACCTAAATGGCCTTACTTCTTGCTTAATTGAAAGCTAACATGCCATTATAATCATCTAAAGGCAACATATATTCTATTTACATAACCTATCATTGTTGCCAACAAATTTTACTTTGCAATAACTTTCACTTTCCCTCCTAACTCTTTCATGCCAAGCCTCATTCCTTGCATTTCAATTTTCATTTCAATCACTTTAGATCTCATCTTATCCATTTCTTCAATCAACTCTTTTTTTTTTTTTTTTTGCTTCAATTCTAATTAAACTCGAATTTTCTTTTCTAAGTATTTCTACTACCTTCATTGTTTCTTTCAACCCTTGATTGTTAATTACCACCAACTTCCCAACTCCATAGACATTGCTTCCTTCTTCAATCCACTTTCAATACCCATAATTATCAACATGAAATATCAAATTAGATTGGTTCTGTTTTTTTTTTTTTAAATATTCTCATAATTATCAAGCGATAGAAATTTCATTTTCAAAAGAACAATACCTTTCAAGATGGATAGTGATAAAATTTTATTTTCAAAGAACAATACCTTTGAATACGGTTAGTAAAGAAACTTTTTTCCTTGGTTCAATTTTTTTCATGAAATATGTATGGTTATCTTCATCTTATGCTTACCTAAAAGTGTCTTGAAAGTTATGAAAGATATTTTCGAAGCTTCATCTATGTCGAAGCTAATACTTGTAGACATTTCAATTGCCATATGAACAATTAGTCTCGTTTGGGTTTTAGATTTGAATTATTATTATTATTTTTTGGGAATAATCATGGAGGGGAAGGGTTGGACAAAAGCTGGTTTGGGATTTTGAATTTAGAGATTAGGTTTTTTGAGGATTTGCTTGAAAAGTTCATCTCTCGAGGTTTGGGATTTTGAATTTGGGGGATTAGTGATAAAGAAGGGTTTGGTTTTTCAATTAGAGTTTAGGTTTTCAATTACAAAACTAGAGCAATTACTTAGCAATAGAAGAAGTGGGGTTGAAGGGTTTATGTGTTTAGGAGATGAGAAGGAAGGAAAAGACGAAGGTAGATAAAACGAGAAGGTGGTCTTTTAGGTTTGTTTGAGATAATGAAATTATGGTCAATGAATTCGCTAGATTATGAGAAGAAGTAAGCAAATGAAGGAGAAGAAGAAGCAAGATGGTGTGCTATGAAATATTGAAATGAAAAATAAATGACATATAGGCTAGGGTTAGGGAGTTAGGGTTTTTGAATTTATGGGTTCAATTCTATGAAGAATGATGAAAAGACGAAGGAAGAGAATGGAGGATCTATGAGTTCAATTCTAAGAGAGAGAAAAAAGACGGTATGTCGTGTAAAATTGAAATGAAAAACAAATCATATACGTGTTAGGGTTAATTTGAATTAGGGATTTTGTTGTAATTGACATATATAGGGGATTACATGTCTTTCAAGTTTTGTAATTAATTTTTTACATCATTGCTTACGTTGATCCTATGTGTCATATTTATTCTAATTGTGGTGCTTCATCACATGCAAAGTCATCTTTGATTAGAATTTAAGTGAAAGAAGTTGATCTATGCTAGTATTGTTAACGGAGACCTAGTTGGTGACTTTTCTATCCAAAATTAAAAAAGAGCTAAAATTATTTAAAAATATATAAAAAGTTCATGATTTTTTAGAATACTAAGCCATTTTTTTTTTTTAATTTTGAACCCATATAATATGTGAATTCGTTTTTAATTAGACTAAATTAATTAAGTCTTAATCGAATGTGAATTGCATAAAGTTCAAGTATTTTAACTAAAGGGGAAATCCAACCTAAGAAAGGAACTTCAACCCTAGCCATATCTTTTTTAGGTTTTTAGATAGTGATTATTTAATAACACTTTATGAATATTCTGTTAGAGGATGTTGATAAAATTTTGAATGAAAAATTAGAAAATTCTTCTACATATCTTCGCATATTTCTTATTTCTTTTACTTGGATTGGTTAGGACTTCGTATTCTTATAGTGATCCCCTTAGGTGGGCTTTTTAGATCGACAATTACCTCGGGTGAACTCTTAGCAAATGTATGTCCGATATACTCTCTAAATATTCATTGTGTGGTGGATTCTTTTCAAAGGTGAGACATTATGAGTTGCACTTTTATTTATTTGATTGTTGGATTGAAGTGTGACTAGAATTTTTTATTGAATTGTTTCATTCGTAAAGCTAACCAAGGCTAGCAATTTTTATTGGATCTAAAAAGTTTGAGAGTCTTTTACTTAATATTTGGTTGGACCTCTATAAGAAAATCATAAAAAAATAGAAAATTTAATTGAATTTTTGGGTTGTGAACATACTTGAATTTTGAAGATCCTATTTTGGATAGAATTTTGACTTGCTTAACTAAGGACCTAGAGACTTTTAATTGATCTGAATTTTGGTAAACATACTCTATTAGACATTATCTAGTTTTTTTTTTTTTTTTTAATTTAGTTCATCCTAATCTATGTAGCTTAGGTAACACATTAATCCTAGTTGGCGATTTCTATAAGGGTTGTTTGTAGAGTTTCGGGATTTTATTTGTGTTTGTAATTCGAGTTTGATTGATTGTGTTTGGGTTTGTAATTATGGATTTTTTTTTTTTTTGTGATTTTGAAACTAAATGGTTGTTGGGGTCTTTCGGCCTAGAGATATTTTTTTTGTGCTTGTGTATTTGAGCTTTCATGGAGTTTGGCATCTCTCGATTGTTATCATCTCATATTGGTTCTAGACTAATATGGTAATTAGTCAATGTTTTTCTCATAATTTTGTCTTATGGAGTACTTGGTTTGGCCCAATTTGTTGGCTTTTAAGGTCTTGGCGTAATAAAAAGCCTCTTTGAAGAAGATTTTTTCACTCCTTTTGACCCGATGACTATTGTTCTCAATTTAACTTCTCATATTGTAGCTAGTTTAGAAATTATAGCCACTCTTGCTAACCGGTTTGCGGGAAAGATGAAGTCTTGATTAGCCGACAAAGATCACCTAGAGGTTGGATAAAATTTAAAAAAAAAAAGTTGAAGCCATAGGTAATTCCATTGAAACATCCATAGCTAGAGGTGTTTTGCATAGTGATTGTGGTATATGGATCCAAGTCTTCTCATTTTCACATTGGAGTGTGTTTAGTTCATTGTGCATAGCTTTGGAGAATTCTTGTTGCATTAGAGATGGCATGGTCTATAGATTACATAAAAATGCTACTTGAATCCAACTCTAAATTGGTCATTCAATTAATAATTTTTTTTTAGGCAAACATCATGGTGCATACAATCATCTTGTCCATATCGTTTATAATAAACTTCGGGGATCGTGACAAGTTCGAGTTTCCATGCCTATAAAGAAGTCAATCATATTGTATATTGACTTGTTTCTTATGTTTATTTCCTCTCATAGAGATTTTTTATCTTTTAGATGCTCCCTTTGATTGTGTTAGACTCTTATTATAAGATATTTGTGGAGCTATGTCGCCTAAATTCTATAACCTACAATTTTCTTTTAGAGCTTTACCTCTCCCATTGAATTGGAAAAAAAAAAAAATACAGAATACTTGACGTCATGGTTTTGGCTAAATACATAGTATCCAATACTTGTTTCTTTATGCTAATTATTTATGTTCAATTAGCACCTCTCTGTGTTTCTACCCTTTATCACAATCTTCTACGTTTAACCCTATCTTTAATTTCCTCCAACATCTCAAATTTGACGTTAGTGTTGGTACAATTTGTTCTTTGTTTGTTTGAACTATTTTTAATCGGATGAAGAGATAGAAAAACAAAATTCTTGGTTCTAAAATACGTCGGGACAACAAATAATGATGGATTTATCGATATGTGCGATGTGGAAGAGCATAAATGCAGGCATGAGATAACTTGACACATGAGTTTGACAAGGTTGCATATTCACGTGTTTCACGAGTAACCCATGCCCTTTATTTTTCATCAAACATAACAGTCTCCCCTATATTCCTTTTACTTTCGATTGAGTTTTTTTTTTTTTTCCCTTTTATTTTTCGGCAAAAAGTTTTCTGAATTTGTATATTAATAGAAATTATACCCTTTTTTTTTAAATGATTTTTAAGGATACATCATCATCAAATGTATTAAGAGAAATATAATATATTTCCATAGTAATTAGTGTCAAATTTTGAATTAATTTTTTTAAAATACATTTTTAATTACAAAACTAATTCTTTAAAATTACTTTCTTTGAACTACTAAAACATAACAATTAGATCTTTCTTGAATTGTTGAAAAATATTATTTGTCTTTTTAATTTATATTTTCTCAAAATACTTATTTAATTAAAATTTTAAATAACACATCTTTTTAAAATATCCCTAATTATAAAGAAAAATCAATTCTTTCTTAAAATGCTAGAAAAAAAAAATTATAATGTGATGAAATAATGAATATCCATCATCATGTTCATCTACTTTTTATATATCTGCTACTCATGGTTTTTAATATGATTCAATTCATCTTTCAATATAAAAAATTGAAATGATGATGCAATTAATTATGCATAGTCTCTTCCAATTCTTTTCTTAAATTTGAAGCCTATAAATAAGTTTGATTATTCATTAGTTGGTGTACAAGTTTTCTAGAGAGAATAAGAGAAATTTTGAAGTTCTTATCACTTATATCCACATTATAGTGATTTTATTTTCTTGTTATTATTTTCTTTAATTCTCCTATTATTTTTATTTCTTTTATAACATATAACTAATACTCTAAAAAATATTTCAGAAAAATACAAATAAAAAATACTAACATAATAGTTGGAAAAAAAAAATAAACAGCGCCAAGAGTAACATACGATTTTTCTGGGACTGAAAGGGTGACAATTAAATCAGAGGATTTTCTTGGAAATCAATTCTATGAAGTACGCGTTTCTTCGAGAAAGATGTTCTCTCTCTACTTTTAGGCCTGCTCAAACACAAATTTATTTCATTCTGGGCCCACCACATGATAAAATGAAAATCGAGCATGTGCTATGTTAAGCCCAACAAATATAAATTTATAAATAGTCCAACAGAAAGAAGAAATTATATGCGCCCATTCAGAATCGCAATGCACCCAGCCGTATTTCCATGTATAGGGCACCAAGCTAGCCCGACTCTTTTTAACCCCCGTCCCTAGCCACTTGATTTCACATTAGTTTGCTTAATTTTAATGTTATGAGGTCACGCATATCAAAAGTAAAAAAGTTATGCCTTTATGCCGACTTTTTAAAAGAAATTATTAGACAACCATTTCAGATTATTCACTAACTAGTAACATAAGAACATATCATTTACTTTTAAATAACTAAAAATCACAATGGTTATAGAAAATGAAACATTTCTTTTTTGTTAAGATTTAATTAATGGTTTGTAGAATTATTAATTCTAGGAAATTTTAAAATCTAAAATTTATTTAATCAACAATAACCGATATTAAAATATCTTGAAATAGTTTAAATACTTTGTCTTACACACTTAAAAACAAAATAAAAAAATAATAAGAAATCATCCAAATTGATATGATTTACATCAATTGACCATTCCAATAAAAAGTTGTGATATGTTAAATGATTGGTGCCTATTTATTTAAATTTATGGATTTGATTCATAAAATCATCAACCAGCTCTACTGCATAAAAAATTTAGTTTCAACAAATTAGTACAAAAGTACTTTTTACCATCAAATGAATATACAAACATAGTTGCACAGGAAAATTTTACGCCTTTTAACAAAGATAGAAGTTGCTTGCTGCAATCGGCAAGCAACCTTGGTAGTTAATTAAGAGCTTAGTTATTCAAAGTTAAAGATAGAAGTTGCTTACAGGATATGTACCAAAGTTCTCATGCTGGCTATAAATGTTTCCAGCTAGTAAGGTAGATAGAAGTGGTATTCCCTGCTGGCCAACAAGAAGTCGCAGTTCATATCTCCCTACTCCCTAGCGTGTCTTAAGCCGCGGTTAATTTGATCCCTAGCTAGTACTAGCGCTAAACAATTAGGCCCTGCCACCGTAGGGTATGGTGTTGCCATGGACATGCATATCATGGATTCAACTCGCAGCTACTTTCTTATCCTTTAAGTGCTACCAGATGCATGATTGGGCCATTTGGTTTAGGTATTAGCAACAGTACTAGGCTTAATTTCGGAAAAAAAGTATGCTTTCAGTAATCCAGTTTAATTTTTTTTTAAATGATTTTCAATTAATATTTTTTCTTGTGCCTTCTAATGATATTGACATTCTCATCTCATATCAAGATTATCCAAAAAAAAAAAAAACAAAAACAAAACAAAACAAAACAAAACAAAAACAAAAAACTCAAAAACACATTCAACCTAAAAATATTTTAAAAACCATCCATCCAATTTCGCCATTTTTTTTTCCATTCTAATATTGATGTTACGGACAGGAGATAATTAGGAGAATTAACACCTATCCACTCAACAATGCTACCATCATTCTTGAAAAATTATTCATTTGTACCAAAATAATGTAATTAGTTAGTACGTCCCAATATCATTTGAACTCTCTGCAGCAGATTCACCAAATGAAACTTGCTTAGATCTTTCCTATCATTGTAAATATAAATTGTTTAGTTTATCCTGGTATATTTGGTCATGTTTTTTAATATATTTTTATAATTTTTAATTATGTTTATTATATTCTTATATAATATTTAATTTTCGATTATGCTCTTCTATCAAATTTTTTTATTTAAATTGACATAATTATATATTAAAAAAAAAATCTTGAACTACATAAAAATATACTTTTATTTTTTAAAAAATAATATTTATTTTTTAAAAATAATATTTATTTTTAAATTTTAAATGGTCGAGTAATTTTAAATATTTTTATTTTTAAAAAATATTTTGAGCAATTTTGAAAAGTTTATTTATTATATTCTCATGTAATAAGGATAACTTTTGAATAAAAAAATAATTTTGTTAATTTGGATGAAAAAAAAATTGATTGGATGATTTATGAGATAATAAGATAGCATACAATAATATAATAAAATAAAAAAGCTTAATTGAATTATATATATATACACACACACACACACACACAGTAGAACCTCTTTAAATTAATACTCGGTAAATTAATAAACTCTTTAAAATAATATTTTTCTTCCGTCCCGACTTGGGCCGATTGAAAAAATCATCAATTTTGATAAGATAATAAGATAATATATTTTCAAAAAATCCCTATATAAATATATGGTCCCATTAATATCACAAATTAATAATTCTTTAAAATTACAAATATAACTATGACAATTTAGTGAAATATGATTCTAGTGTTGTCCGGTTTTTCTTAAAACTTAAATCTAGTTGGAGTTCATCTCTAATTTTTCTTATTGCATCCAAAAGTTCCAGGTGTTGTGTTCTTGAACCGCATCAAAAAATTGTGAAGAGTCCTAGATCCGATAAGTGCTTCCTTACGCGTAAGCTGGTTCCAAAGGCATTGTATCGTCTTCAACTTCATCATCAACATTATTTTGAAGGATGGTATCCACAATTTCTTCTAAGCTTTGGACCTTTGAACATGTATCATTTTCACCGGGTAATCCAATAGGCTATTGACATCCATTTTATTGCGGTAATCGAGATCATTAATTATGACCTCAAGTTCATGAATGTCATTTTCACAAGTGGGTTCATCTAAATTCCTTGAGACTTCATCCCCGAACGAATTTTGCGAGTGTCAAAAACAATTTGCTATTGTCTCTTGTTGAACATTTATCGTCCAAGCCAAGACTCGTAAGATTGATAGCATCCAAAACATTAATCTTTCTCGGATCGATTGCCCTAACTCATAACCTTCTAATATCCTACGGTAGAATCTCCTGCGATAGTGTATCTTGAAAGCTCTTATTATCCCAAGCATCACAAGGTTAAATTTTTTATGTCATGTTGGGTGGTAAGAAAAACAACTCAACATTTTGTAGCCCTTCAATATTTCTTGGATGTGCTAGACAATTATCTACCACAAACAAAATTCTTCTACCATGCATTTTTTTGTCGGACCAACGAATATATTCATCAAAAAGCACACTTGTCATCCATGATCTTTTGTTTGCATGATAGTGACAATTCAAGTCGTTCATGTTAACATTCTTCAAGCAACGTGGCTTTGCATATTTTCCAATAATCCATAAAGGAATTTTTACGGAGCCATCCTCATTGCAACAAATAACAACCGTGAGCCTTTCTTTATCCTTTTTTCTTCCTTCAAGTTTCTTCGTAGCAAGAGAATGATCAGCTTGTAACTCCGTAAAACAAACTAGTTTCGTCCATATTAAAAACATCTTTCATAGGGAACTGGTTTATTTTTTCCCTTATGGACTCCAATTTCTTCTCCATGTCCCGTATATCAACCGAACCACTCTCTTCAAAGTGACGAAATGACTTGATACCATGTCTTAGCTTGAATTTCTCAAGCCAACCTTGAGAAAAGTTGTGCTCGGAATCTTGTTAAGGGTATAAAAGTTTCATTGTATCTCTTGCCTTCTCCAAAACTAGCTCTTTGGTTATATTAACATGGTCTTGGCACTTGGAGAAACCACTCATAAACAACCTTCTCCATATCTGAAAATTTTGCTTGGTTTGTGCCGCTTGGTATCCTTTCCTTTTTCTAAGTTAGCCGAAAGATACTCAACTGATCGTTTGAGTGTGTTTGATATTGTACCTTGACTAACTTTTAAATGAAACTTTTCATCGAGCCACAACTCGGAGATCTTTTTGAGTGCATGTGGAATGATCTCTTTTGTACTCACATAATGCTTTCCGTATTTGATCTGTCATTGTTGCTTTTGTGACACCTTTTAGATGAGAATCCATTGTTGGGTACGGTTTCAAGAAGTTTTTTATCTTGTCTACAATATATGTAAATGCTATCACCATTATACATTGAATGTTTTTAGTAAAAATACAATGAATTGTATTTAATTATTAAGAAACAATGAAAATTATTTCATTGTTTCTTAATAATTAAATACAATTCATTGTATTTTTACTAATGTTCATTCTTTATGGAGGTTTAACTTATTAAGTAATATTCATTGTATCGTTTCCTAAATAAATAATGTTCATTGTTTCTTAATAATTAAATACAATTCATTGTTTCTTACTAATAAATCGTAAAATGAATTTATTTTTTATATTAATTCAATAAATATGATACATAAATCAGGTTGTAACCTCTTTAAATTCATCTAATCAAAATTCAACTTCATTGAATTCCAAAAACACTCTTTAAATTAATAAATATTAATTTATCGGTTAATTAATATCTCTGTAAAATAATAAAATCTCATGGTCTCAACAATATTAATTTATGGAGGTTTTACTGTATATATATATATATATATATATATATATATATATATATATATATATATATATATATATATATGTAATGGAATATTTTCGAACTAGCTTTTGCATCAATCGAGACAAAGTCTACCACTTTCTAAGCTAAGCCAATGTTAGAACACGTTTAACTTTTAGTCAACCACTAAACTTTTTTTAAACCAAATCTAATACTATTAAGAAATAATTATGCCTTATTATTCGTAAGTAGTGAAAATTGAACCTTAGTCTCAACCAAATCAAGACAACTTCTTTATCGCTAAACTCATCCTTTAGTGGTAATTTTTGCAATATCAAGTTATTCTTGTCCTAATTTTCTTTGGATTATTCTAATTTTAGCTAGAAGTCTTTTGAAAAACACAATTGAAAAATCATATTGTGTAAATTAGTTAACTTTTTTATATATAATATTAAATTAATAAATATAATAGAATGGTTTATTATTATTATTATTATGAAAGATTCGAATTTTAAGACTTTTTGAAAGGGGGGTCCTAACATTGCTTTTTTTTCTTTTAAGAAACGAGGATGGTACCACGAAAATTTAATGAACAAAACATTAAAAAAAATAACGGGAGACAAAACCAATTGTGGTAAATTAACATGAGGACTCGAATTGTATGAAAATCATTCTCGTGAAATACAATTACAGATTAATTAATCCTCCAAGAAAATTAGGTAGTCATGATACCTTTTTTTTCACTCATACACTCAAGGCTTCTAGCAGAACTAGTATGCTTGGAATTTGAACCCGTGACCTCTTATTGCAAGAGACCACTAGCACTAGGTTACAAGCTCTTTGGTATAGTCATGATGTCTTACTAGGGCCAAACTTTTTGTTTTTTGGAAACAGGGATTATACCTTGGAATATTATAAATGAAATGTGGAAAGGATATAAGGGGGCAAATTCGCCTAACCTAAAATGATAGGGGGACTAAGTAGCCTAAAGTCTAAAAAATTATAGTAAGGATCCCTAAAAACAAACTATTGCTAAAAAGTAGCAATTCAATATTATATTAGAGATTATGGAAAGATAAGACAATTGAAAAGAACTATCTCCTAAATCTTGCTAGGCCATAGTAGCCTTGCTCGAGAGCCACTCGAACCGAAGTAGGAAGAGTATCCGGAGAAGGATATGTAACTTGATTTCCATGAATGTAAGCATGATTTGTTAGCCTATCGGCAGTGTTGTTGCCTTCCCTATATGTATGTATAAATGTAGTACTCCCTATCATCTCGTTTACATTTACGCAAGTATGTCAATGTCCAAGGTAATATAAATAACCCATTAATGGCATCAACCACCGAGTTTAAGTCCAAGTTGTATCTAATGAATAATTATGTTATACCTCCTACACAATTCAAGTCCTTCCAACATTGCACTAACTTCTCCTTTTTTATTTGTACAATCGCCATAGTGTGAAGAAAAGGCAAAAACAAATTTTTCGTTCTTGACCCTTACCATACCTTTTCAATACAAATTCCCTCCCTTGCAGATCACCATAGTTTAATTTAAGCCTTTGATAAGGTGGAGGAGACCATAAAATCCCCTTACCTCTCGGGCACCTTTGATGAAAGAAGAGGGATAAGTAGAGCTTGAATGCAAAGAGTATCATGAAAGCCAAGCTTGATCCGAGGAGTAAATATAGACTAAATATCAGCTAACCATCTTTTCACCTTAAAGATTATCAATGTAATAGGCATTTCTACCCCATCGAAGAAGCCTTTATTGTGTGCTTTCCGGATTTCCCAAAGGGTGTAGTGGAGAATCACCATCCCATATAAGGCTTTCTAGTTGATAGGACCATTGTTTTGTAACCACTTTTCAACTAGAGCATGCATAGAGCTATCTACCACTAATACATTAAGCAATAGACCAAAGTATCTCTAAATTGTTACAATAATCTCCCCATGAAGGAACGAGATGTTCCATCGACTCTATTGTTGGCTATTTACGAGCAACGATAGTGTGAGGGCATATGTATGCCATAATTATGAATCTTTTGATCCATTGTAATGTTGTTGTTGATAGATTTCTAGGTTAGAATTGCTATCTTACTAGGAGCCCATCCATTCTAAAACTACTTCCGAATCTAAAACCAGGAGTCCTCGGCTATTGTTAATATACAAAGGTCCTAAACAACCTCGAAGTCGATGGTGTGAGGATGAGCTTATTTGGTTATCGAGTGGTAAAATAATGTCACTTAGGGCCTACTAGGTTGAGGGGGAAAGAGATGCCATAACGAGTGTTACTCCGTAATATATCTTTCATGAAAAGCTTTGTAAAAGGGCTCAAATTGCCCGAACTCCATATTCCTAGTGGGAGGCTCCGTTCACCTACCATCCAATTCAATTTTTCCTATAGGAATAGGATATGCGAAAAAAGGTTTCTCTATACGAACGAGCCTTTAATCCTAATAACATTCAAAAAATTATGTGTACCATATTTAGAGGCCACAAATCTTGCCCTTAATGAAGAACCTTGTGAAAAGTCCTAAACTAGTTTACTCTTTATAGAAGTCATGACCTATAAGTTTCTTACCTCGAGTCGTCCTTCGTATATGGTTTTGAAATTTTTTCCCAACTAATCCAATGATGTAGGCCTTCATCCCCATGATTCCAAAAGAAGTTAGCAATGTAACTCTAAATGTGCATTATCGTCTTTTTTGGGATGGACATTGCATCCATGGTGTATAGTGGAAGAGATGATAGCATTGATTTTATCAATGTTAGCTTACCTTTCGTTGACAAAAGCTTACCCTTCCATCCTGCAAGCTTATTGTGTATCTTCTTCTCTAATGATTGAAAATAGAATAGCTTGGCATGCCCCTTTGAAAAGGAGAATACCCGGATATTTGGTCGGAGCTTTTGTATGTCTAAAACTTATCCATCTTTATAGAAGTCTAATCCTATTTAAGGGAAGTTTGTTATTGTAGAGGAAACCACTTTTGCCTATGTTAATTTCTTGTCCACTACACCTATAATACTTTTTTAGTGTGCACATTAGTTTTTCCACCGATTGTTTTGAGCCATTACCGAAAAGTAGTATATCATATGTAAAGAAAAAATGGTTAACATTTATTGAAGTCCAACTTGCACGAGTAAGGTACAATCGACCCGACTCCACTTACAAATTAAGATTTTTGCTTAAAAAATCCTAAGTAATGATGAAAAGGGTTGGTGAAAGAGGATCCCTTTGGTAAATACCCTACTCTAATTTTAAAAAACCAAATGAACCACCATTAAGAACCATAGAGTACCAGCAATTATTTAGGCAATGAAGTATAAGTGAACACTAGTCTTTAGAGAAACCAAATTTTAACATAACTTTAATCGAGAATAACCATTCTAAACTCGTCATAAGCCTTTTCCATATCCACTTTAAAAATCACACTTTCTCCCACTCGTTTTCCGATCGATCTCCCGAAAAAGGTCATGTACTAAGTCAACATTTTCCTAAATCAATCTTCCATTTACAAAGCCACTATGTTCTTTTAAAATGATACGGGGTAAGACTATGCCAATTCCGTGGGTAAGTATCGTTGCAATAATCTTGTAAGAGACATTACGGAGAGTTATTAACCTTAGATTACTTTTTTGTCAAGTTTTTGCTCTTTCAAATAAGGGTCATTGACATTGTTGTTAATGATTTAGGTATGACACTACCTTTAAATACCTCTTGGATGACATGAACTAGAGAGTTATCAATCACTTCCCAACAATTTCGGTAGAAGGCTCTTATGAAACCATTAAGTCCCGGTGCACTATAAGGATTAATATTAAATGCAACTTGTTTTATTTTCTACGTAGATGGGAATTCTATTAGCATTCGATTCTACTCGGTAGTGACTAGGGAGGAATAGCTTTAAATAGATCATTTGTGGGGTCACTAATATAGATTGTAGGAGATCCCGAAAATAGGTGATCTGCACCATTACCCAACACAGCTTTCTTCGAGTGCAAATGTTCCTATTGATCCTTAGTGAGATGTTACTTTCCTATTTATGTAAATGTATACTTACATGAAATAATGCTTGATTTATGCCCCTTTTTTTAAGCCATTTTTCCCCTGCATTTTCTCTTAGGAATATTTTTATAACCCTCGTAAAAATAAATAAATAAATAAATAAATAAGTGTTTTGATCGGTGTGTTGAGGATTATATTCTTCCCGAATTTTATATGATTTATTTGAGGACGTTAGAGTGATTTTTGGGTAAAACTTAAAGAATAAAAGTTGTTCTTATATGTCTCTACTAGCTCTCTATAAAATTTTATAATTGTTAGACCTATATATAAAGAGTTATGGCTATTTTAGTATAGGCTGGTCTTGAAGCATCGGTGTTGGAATTTTTGGGAAAAGAATGGACAAGGAATTTCGAGCTTTAAAAAAAAGAAATTTCCAAAATTTTATGAAGGAAACTATGTTTATTTACTTGAATAAAGTTAATTAGGGTGTATAGTTAACCTAAATTTTAGTTAGACACCTAAGCAATGCATTAAATGAATTAATAGCCAACTCACCCATTTTTTTGTCCCAAACCCGCCGACTCTTACATGACTCACCATAACTTTTACACCTTGTCCCATTAATTTTCAACACTTGTAACTTAATTCACTTAAAAGGGAAAGTAAGTATATATATATATATATATAGGAAGTGTTAAGTTGGTGAGAATTGTTTTTAGCAAACCAAAACATGGTTAATTTGGTTTATTTATGCTTTTACATGTTAAGTCGGGAGAGAAAAAAATGACAAGAAAGAGAGAAAGAAAAAGGAAAGGAAAGGAAAAGAAAGAAAGAAAGAAAATATAAGGAAATCCAACCACATCTAAGCTATGTAAGTGGGTTTCTTTGGTTTATTTATGCTTTTACATGTCCATTTTTATGTGTTTGAGTTATGAATTGGTTGAGTTGTTTGATGTATTGTTGAGCTTGGTTTGTGTTGGTGATTGTTTGATGTCTTGGCTTGCTCTACTTGTGAATGTTGTGTAGGTGATGAATTGTGATGTTTATAATGCCTAGTGCATGTCCAAGTATGTGATGATGAGTTGGATTGGACTTAGATTGAAATTTAATTGGACTAAAACATGGTTAATGTGGGTTTGATTGAATGGTTAAATCGGTGTTATTGATGTAAACCCCTGTAAAAACCCTTATCCGTAACGCGATGTGTATTAGAATAATTCTATATATATGTATATTAAGAGTAAGTGTAATTATCATTTCATCATGAGAAATTAATTCTTGAAATATGTGATTTATGTTAAATTAAAGTTATTGTGCTTAAGATTAATGGTTTAATTATTAAAGAAATTACATATGCAAAATCGAGTGTTTTAAGGACTATATTCTACCCGAGTTTTGTGTGAATTATTTGAGGCCTTTAGAGTAATTTTTGGGTCAACCTTAAAGAATGAAAGTTGTTCATCTATGTGGTTAATAGTCCTGTATAAAAGTTTATAATATTTAGACCTATACATTAAGAGTTATACTAATTATAGTGAGGGTTGTTTCGAAATGCATTCTGCTGGAATTTTGGGAGAAGAATCTGGCCGAATCTTGTGAGATTTATTTGATGCTTTTAGATTGATTTTTGAGAAAAACATAAAGAATAAAAGCTTTTTTTCTATGTGTGTGATATCTCTCTATAAAATTTCATAAATTTTGGATACATATAGAAAGAGTTATGCACATTTTAGTATAGATGGGTTAGAAGGAAACACTGCTGGAATTTTGGGGGAAAAGAAATTCTGAATTTTTAAAAATGGAAATTTCCGAATTTTTATGAAAGAAAGCAGTTTTAGTTACTTGAATTAATTTAATTAATGATTTTAATTAGTCTAAATTTTATATAGACAGCTAAGCAAATGCAATAAATGAATTTAATGCCAACTCACCTATTATGGATTCCAAAGCAACCAGCTTTCCTCATGACTCACCCATAATATTTACACCTTATCCCATTAATTTCTAACACTTGTAGCTGAATGAAAGTAAGTATATATATGTATAGAAAGTGTTAAAATAGGAGAAACACTTTAGTAAACCGTAGGTACCAGAAATTGAGAGAGAAAAGGCAAGAAAGAAAAGAGAGGAACAAAAACGTGAGGAGAGAAAGGAAAGGAAAGAAAAAGAGGAAGGGAAAAAGGAAAGAAAAAGAGCTAGGGAAACTATATTCAAACCTAAAAGAGGTAAGTAGGTTTCATTTTCTTGGCTGATTAATGTCTTAAATTATTTTTTTAAATTTATTTTGTTAGTGTTTATTTCATGGGTTGTAATAATCTTCATCGGTTATATGCTTGATGCTTGGGATAAATCTATGTATGGATGCCTTTTTGTGATGATTTATTATGTTATAATTTTTTTTAAAATGTCCAAGTATGTGGTGATGGGTTGGATTGAACTTAGACTAAATTTAAGTGAACTAAAACATGTTTAAAATTGGCTTGGAATGAACTAATAAATTAGTGTTAATAAGGAGTAAACTCTGTCCGAATTTTGGGGTGTCTATTCAAGGATTTTAGATCGATTTCTAGGTGAAACTTAAAGCATAAAAGTTGTTCATCTATGTTTCAAATAACGTCCTTTAAAATTTCTTGGTCATTGGATTAGTGTACAAAGAGTTACACCCGATTTAGTATGGATAGCTCTAGATAAACTACTATTAGGCAGATTGCTCCCTAAGTTTCAAAAATTTGTAATTAATTGTGTACTTGGTATTTAGACCTAATTTTTGGATATGTTATAAATAAATATGTCTAGTATCTAAAATAAAATGAGTAAGATTTAATTATGTTCTGAAATTAGAAAATTATTTACTCAATAAGGAGTTGCCCGGTAATAAACCCTAAAACCAAAAAAATTAGACTTTGACAAAATTAATAGATTTGGAATAAACTAAATGAGCTTGGACTAAATAAAATGGAATTAAATAGAGTCAATGGACCTAGGATAAAGTTAATGGGCTTGGATTAAATTAAATGGACTTGGACCTTCTTTTAAATATTAATGAACCTAATGAACAATATTAATGAACGGAGATTGTGTTCCCACTGTGGGTATCATGATTGGTATGTGATCAATGGATAAATTACGAGTGTGAGTTGGACCATGAGTATGGCATGAGGATGAAGGGTTGGTACCCGAATTTGGTTGAATGTGATTAAATATGTCATCACGTGCATCATGTGCATAGTGGGTGGTTTAAGACAAGTCAATTGATTGAGAAACGGTTTATACATCTAGGTTTGATAACCTAATTGAAATAAGTGGGTATTAGTAGTCCAAGACTTTAGGTCGTGTGCCCGCACTATTAGACGATGGATTTTTGCTAATAGTAGTTACAACGAGGGATAATTCCGTTGTAGCAGAAGATGATCCGAGGATCATCCGGATGAAATCAAGTTGTGTGCTTGCACTATTAGACGATGGATTCCCGCTAACGGTAGTTACAACGAGGGATAATTCCGTTGTAGCAGAAGGTGATCGGCGGACCACCCGAATGATAAATAGAGTAGATCGGCTAATACCTGTGGTACCCGAGATTAAAATTTATGAGTATGGTGGGAAGTCAAAACAACATTGCATATCACGTGTATCACCCCGCTTACTAAGCTTCGGCTCACCATGTTGTTATTTTTTTTTATGTCTTGACGTGAAAAATGACAAGTTGGTACGGATGCAGCTGGCTCATCCTAACCGGCTCATGTGAGGCACCATATATTAGTTTTTATTTTGTCCGTAAATTTGAGGTATGGAGTTCGTGAGTAATTGAATATTGCTCGTAATGTTTTATTAATGTATTTAATTATGTTATGTAAATTTTATCTTAAGGAGTTATATACGTAATGTACTCGTTAAAGTCCTAAGAATATCATAAGAAAACTACTTAGAGTTTAGGGTATGTCGGTGTAACGCGCTTCGTCCAGTACCCTACTTGGGTAGTAGAAATACGACCGGGGCGGGGCGTTACAATTGAGGATTAGTTTCCGTCCAAAATTGGTGTTGCTCGTTCAAGGACCTTAGGGTGCTTTCTGGGTGAACCTCAAAGAATAAAAGGTGTTTATCTATGTCTTGAATAATTCCTTGTAAAATATTTTTATTATTAGATTTATATAGAAAACGTTATGCTCGTTTTAGTACGGATCGTGTTGGATGAACTACTGCTGGATAGATTGAATCTTAAACTTCAAAATGATGTTATGAATTGTGTTTTCGGTATTTAAACCTAATTTTTGGATATGTTATACATTAATATGTCTAATTTCTAATAAAAAAGGATAGGATTTAATTATGCTCGAAGTTAGTACGTTGCCTACTTGATTAGAGACCGCTCTATAATAAATCATAAATTGGAAAGGAGGGGAAAATGAATTCCTATGGTTTCACTCAAGAACCCTTTCAGCTTAAGTAAGAAAATGAATAATATTGGACCCATTTTATGTAATTAAGGGCATAGGACTCAAGCATAATTTAATTAGGTATACATTACTAAGTTGGGATGAAAGAAAGTAATCTTCGGCCACTTTAAGGACCTATTCGGCTTAAACCCTAAACTCGTGAGGATTTGGATTCCAATCCTTCAATTCCATAATTAATGGTTTGAATATACCCTAATAAGTATAAGAGGATGTTTAGATAGGAAAAAAAAAGAATTGCTAGGTAAATCGAAATTTTGACCTAGAACATTTAAAAGCCCAATTCGACCCAAAATGTCTCAATTTGGGTTCAAATAGAAAATGTCACCTTAGTATATTTTAACTAGTTTAAAATGCTACTACTTACATATGTCAAGTGAAGGATGAATTATACGATGAGACTTACTAAATTTAATGGGAGGAAAGTGCCTACGTGCAATATAAGGTTTATGACTTGACTAATATGAGTCAACGATAATTTATTTTCCTTAGGAGAAATATTATGGAAGTGGTATGGGAATATATCAAAAACCCTATGTGGGTTGGATCTTGAGAATGATTTGATAGTCTAGGGTCCGGCACCTATAGGGTGTTTAATAGGGTAAATGTAACTTCACATGCATCATATGCATTCGGAGATGGATTGAACCGATTGCTAAGGTTATTCGGTAGTAATCGATTGCTAAGGTTATTCAACGATGAATCGATTATCGAGGTTATTCACTAGTTAATGATTGTTGAGGTTATTCGATAGCAACCGATTGCTAAGGTTATTCGACATTAAATGATTACCGAGGTTATTTAACAATCACCGAGAATAGAGTAGACTTACTAATATCCAAGGTACCCTTAACATTTCAAATTGATGAGAATAGTGAGGGCAAGCGAGAAGAACATTGCATAACACATGCATCACCGGACTTACCGAGCTTCGGCTCACCCTATTTATTCTTGCATACCATGACGAGTAAAAGCGACGAGTAATACTAATAAGTATGCTGCCGAATCCTCCAAAAAGGCTCATGTGTGACACAAGTGTACCGAAATTTCTTTTGATTGTAATTTTTGAGGTTGGAGTGTCGATAAACATTTTGATGGTATTGTAAATAGATTTTGTATTTTCTTCGATGTATTTGTTAATATTATGTAAATTATCTTGTACGTATTTCATCGCATGATAAGTCCTTCATGTATGATGACATTCGTGTTTGAGGTTAATTCGAACATTGGTCGTGTCGGCATGATGCACTCCTCGCATGGCCACCCCTATTTAGGTAATAGAGAGTGGATCAGGGTGGGGCATCACAATTTATTCCTATAAAACCAATGCCGATAGCTTAATCTTTACTACTCGCCAAATTCTAGGCCATAACTTTAGAATTATTAATCAAGAATTTTGCTTCCTTATGGGTAACCTCATTCTTTGCATCAAATACTCTTTTATAAATACTTTCATAAACTTCTCGCTTCTAGGTTCTAAGAGCTCGCGTAAAACTTTAAGATTTAGCTAAAACTTAGTCGGTGAATCCGTGGTGTCATGATGGTGCTAGTGTTGGTTGATTAACCGTAAGAAACTTTTATGTTGTGTCCACATTTTCTTGAAGAAAAATCGGCAATTTTGGCTCTTCTCTTTTTGAATGATAGCACAAATGAGCGAGTGGTCGAGAAAATTCTAGGAAGATAAGTGCACTCAAGTGTCGGTATGGAGGCTTGAAAATGAACATTAAAAAGGCATTTGTTAAGTCTTTCTAATGTTCTTGTGGCTCCTGTATGGTTGTTATTGCCTACATAGTCCGTATCAATCGGTCTCCCTTAATGTATGAACTGATTTAAATCTTCTATCGCTCCTAAATTAGGGTCTTGGCCCCTAATTTTTCTATATGAGAGGTGATAACATTAAAATCACAACAGAATGACCATGGAGTAGTACAATTGATATTCGGTAGGTATTGTCATAGCTCTTTTTGCTTCTCTCTACTGCAATTTGCATAAACACATGAGAACAAACAATTTCCAAGAGCATCGGTGTTGGTGACCTCTATTGTGATGGCTTGTCGACATGAACTATGTATAGAGATATTGGAGTTCTTTTTATAAAACCTAGATGTGAGTATTTTGAGGATTATTATACAAATGATAATCAAACTTTAGAAATCTAGCTAGTTCTATAACTTTTTTCACCTAGTAATTTTGGTTCTAGGATCACCGGTAGGTGAATTTTATGTCACCTTAGCAACCCCTTAAAATAAGTATGTTTTTCTAGGTAATTGATATATCATGCATTCCAAACCATTCAACTCATTAATGGATGGAAAAGAATGTGTTACCATAAGGATCCTTAAAGGATCTAGTGCTACGTCATGTTACCTTATCCGATGTCCGCTCCTTTTTCTTCTTCTTCCGATGGAACTCTAGACTTGCATATGTAACCTCTTCTATTAATTGACTCTCATCAAAAGTTTTCTCCTATTGAAAATAAATAGTTAACTTTGTCCCATGGGCTTCTCCCCCATAGTAAAGGAGCTTGCTTTTGGAGACAAATTTATCCCTTCCTTATTTACTCGTAAAATAATAATCTTTACTATATTATGATCTTTGAGCGTAAACCGCACTCATTTTTCTCCCTTGATTGTTTGATAGAATTTTGGCTTATGTCTATATTATGTGATGACCCTCATTATGATCTGGTTTTGTAGTTTCTTCATTACCCAAATCTTTAATAAAGTTTAACTACAATGGAGACTCATCTTCATACTACTCAATTAGGGTGCTTTGCGCTTTTTTTTTTAGATAAACCATTCCCATGCGAAGTTCCACATCTATAGACATAGCTTGCTCTTGTATTAGCATTAAATTATACTCGCTTTGTACTCTCATGCCCATGTAACTTATCAATAGCCACTATCATAGTATGGCCCCGTATCATAACTTGTTCTTGCATTACATTTAAGATGCTATGATTATCCCTCTCTTTTTCCTACAAAGCCACAAAAGAGTTTTGTGATGCATGCTTTTATATCACATATATAGGGAGTATTTCTTCGACTACAAGGTAATTGGTCACCCCTTTACTCATTACTCCTCGTTTTACCTTAGACTCGTTCCTTTCCATTATCCATACTATATGTATGCAACTTAATGCAAACGAGTTCGTGGAACCGACTATATTACGGTTAGGTCATTTAAAGCATGAAGCGATTCCTTGCATCTTTCTTAAAGGACATTCCGAAACTGTAAGCACCGGTGAAGAAGATTGAATTTCTTTTCCCTTTCTACTAACTTTTTGTAGGTCTTTATAGGTTAATTATTGTTCCATTTCGGTCTTTCATTTATCATTAACCTTGACCACATGCCATTCCCGATGGATTTTCCCATTAATCCTGCCGGTGTTATGGGATGGTTGCTATATTATAGGTTCCCGCAACTTACGACACATTGATTTAGAGTGGCCTTGTAACCTATAAAATTATAGAAGGCGATATTAAATTAAATGTGAATCGGCTTGCCGAAACCCTTATTCTTGTCATGCTTGATTAAAACCCAAACTCGTAGTGGTATAGTAACTTCAAAGTCTACATCCACAAAAGCCCTTGCATGCATCGGATGAGGCCCATTAGAGGTTCTCTCCTTTGGTCTCGTAAAGGTACCAACTAGCCGTAGAATTTCCTTTAGGAATGCTCGAAGCGAAGAAAGGAAGGCGAAGGCTCGGGAGCTTAACACATATGGTAGCCCGGGATGATTCATACTTGGTGGTGAAGGATTCATCCCACTAGAATAATCTAAATAGTGAGCTTTCATGAGGTTAGAGTCACAAGACCATGCTTTGATGAGATTGTCTTTGGAGAATAGCCTAATTAACACATGCCTAGGATCTATAAGTCCTATTATTAGCTCTTGTGATTATTTCCAATGATGTCATATATGTTGCCTTATGATGCTAATGGGAGGCTTTCCTTTAAACAATTTTACAATTAGAGAATTTTCAAAAAGTTTTGATGATTATTGCAAGTCGGTTATGGAGAACTATACTTGTCGGATCTCCTTCAAATGTCAATAAGGGGTTTGGGGGAATTAGTATGAGAGGAAAACAATGAGGGGTAAGGTTCTTATTTTGTTTGGTAGCTATATAAGATATCTTTTGTTTAGGTTTTAGTGTAGGTTTTGGTGAGATAAAGGGAGGGATTTTTGGTTGTGCTAGGGGGAAGGGGTTTTGATAAGGGAGGAAAGGGAACAAGCTCTAACATAGGTGATCTTACTAGCCGGAGGCTACTAGGAGCTAATGTTTACCATGGTTCTTTGGAGGAAAGCTTTTCTTAGGATGTGTTCATGCGGTTTTTTTTTTTTTTTTTTTTTTTGCATATTGGGTCAATCTTGATTTATGTATTAAGAGATAAAAGTGATACATTGTCAATATATCGAGGAACCTATTGGGTCACACATATAAAATTTAAGCATCCATATGATAAAAGCGAAACAAAGGTTATTTGAAAAACTTTCCCGTATTGAAAAGTTTTCTATTTTGAAAAGTCAATTTCCTAAAATGGAAAATCAGTTTTCTATTTTAGAAATCAATTTTCTAATTTGAAATTCAATTCCAAATTTGAAAGACGAGTTACCTAAAAAAGAAAATTATTTTTCTAATTTAGGTTTAAGAGTTTATTTTTCTAATTTAGGTTTAAGGGTAATTTAAGAAATTATTTCCTAATATGGGCATCACAAAAATACTTGATCCAATTTATTTGAATGATCCCAATTAATTAATGATAAATTAGGCCAAAGGAGTATGGGCCAATAGGTGTAATTTAAAAGCTTGTAAGGTATTTTGGTGGAAGGATAAACTTGAGTGCTATTGGATAGGCTCGGGATTTACAAAGATAAGGTTAAACAAAGTCCATATAAGCAACATCTCCTTAACCTATAAAGAGATGATGCCACTATCTATAAATAGTGGAGGGAGAGAGAAGTAGTAACTAATAAAAAAGAAAAAAAAAGAGTACCTCTCTCTTAAAAGTGGAAAAAAAAAACCCTAAAAGATTTCTAGACAGAAAATTCAAAAGCCGAATAGTTGGAGCTAGCGTATGACGATTTGTGTAGCTTCTTCTATGTTATTTAAGTCGCGTGGATAATCGGTAGAGGTCGAAACTTAGACAGTTTCTTTCTACATAGATTGATTCTACACTAAAAGAGGTAATCACTCACTATAACCTTATTCATATTTATGTATGATTAGTTGATTCAATGGCATGATCTTAGGAACCCTTGAAAGAAAAAAATTATTTATTCTACACCTCTATATGATGCATGATCCTTTAATTAGTACCGAGCCTTTGTTGAATTTTTAATTATATGTTATATCAACTATGATTAACTACATGAATTATTATTTCTTAATTATAAATTTAGGATTTTTGGCATTTTATAGTAATTTTTGAAACTTATTTTAGGTTAAAGATAGAGGGTGTGCATAAGGCTAACGTTGGATGTTTGTACTTATGCCCGTGCCAATAGGCTAGAGGAGGCACGTGCTAGGCATGCGCTAAGTCAAACATACGTCGCCTACGCCAAGCATGCCCGGGCAAGGCATGAATAAGTGTGTAAAGTTACAAAGCCGGACATGCACTAGGCCATTTGTAAATTAAGCGTGCTAGTAGGCATGCGAGGCCGGGCGTGCCTAGCACATGTCAAGCAAGTTAGGGCTACCGGCTAGTGTAGGGAACATGCCGGTTGTGGCATTGGCCGGTTAGCCAATTGCCAAACTAGGCCGGTGTGAGGCACTAGCCATTGGCTAGGCTAGGCTCATACTAGCTCGCCGAGCCAACGACAGTGTCTGGCTAGTGCTAGGCACTAGCTAGTTGGGGCATGATAGCCCATGGGCTTCCTTTGCCCAAAAGCCTATAGGCTCGAGACCCAAAAATATATTAAATTTTTTTAAAAAATAATACTTTTATAAAATAACTAAAATCATAGATTTATAATTATGATTAAAATAAAATATGTTTTATTTATTTATATGCCTTATATCAATGTGATTGAAGTATGGGTGAATGGTATCGATAAGTTGATCTAGTTTTTGAGAATGTATACTTGTAAATTTTTGGTTAGATAGGGTTTGTGTGTCTTATCTTCTCTATTATTCGATGTATTTCTCTTCTTATCTTACTCCCCTCAAATGTAATTGAAGATTTCTTATTCAAAAAGTCGTAAAAGTAGAAGATAGATTGTTAGAATAGATGCAAGGAGAATGAGCCAAGAAGAAAAGACAATCCTAAAAAAATCATAATTTTTCACCTAGGTATTTAATCCACTAGTCTTCTTATGACTCAAAGAGACTAGTAGTGGAGATCCACTATCATTCATCAATCCTTAAGTCAAGTATGAGATGTGCATGATTGTGATCCGATTGATATCTAGTATGCATGATAGGATGATGTTAATGTGATTAAAATCTAATATGCATGCTAGGATTAAAATGATGAGACCATACTATAGTAAATCTTTCAAATAAATATCAAGTTATATGCATTCCAACATTATGAGGAGAGAAATCTCTTGGTCATTGTTGACTTATTGAGATAACTCAAGGTCACTTCTTCCTCGAGGGAATTAAATCATAGGTCATGTGATGCCCTCAAACATTGAGTCCAACTTAAAACAAATTATTGGGTTGTTTAAGATAACTCGAAGTCCAACGAATTTGTTGGAAAAGATTGGTATGATTTGTAAGAAAAGATTGGTATGAGTTGTCATGCCAATGAGGTTAGAAATTACATTGCATGAAATTAGTAATGAGTTACCTATCTAATCTCTCTTGTACGACTTGTTAGGGTAACTCAAGGTTAATGCATATTAGAGGATGAGATCTTAACCTACTAAGAAAAACGAATTGAAAAGTTTTCTCGAGTCTTATATTGAAGGTTATAGAACTTGAAGAAAATAGTGGGAGCGAAGATATATTTTGCTTCTTAATTTGTACTTGCTTTTTATAAATATAATTTAATTAACCAAACTGTATGCTTTTCTATCATGTTAGGTTGTTGAGTAGTATGACTAGCAATACATTAATATGATTGATAATTGATGGAAGTAACACCTTTAATGGCACTTTCATGAATGGGAAATGAATTTATGGATAGTTCTTTAATATGAGAAGATTATCTACACGACAGAGACACCTCTCCTATTTGAGCCTCCTTAGGTTCAAGTTGAAGCTTATGCGGTATGGCTCAAATATAGAGATGATGTGATCACTACTCAAAGCATCATGCTAGTAGATATGAAATTAGAGCATAGGCGCCAACATAAAGGCAAAAGTGCCTTTAATATCATAGTGAAGCTCAAAAGCTTGTTCGAGGAGAATACTAGGCATAAGTGCTATGATGTCATGACTTAAGAGTGGGCCATGACTAGTTTGAGAATCGAGGGAATCGTATGGTCTACCTCGACTCAAACAAGCCTCAATTGTCTAACTATAATCCTTAAATTCGTATCATATCGGATATCATTTTAGTTCTCAATAATCTAACCTAACAATCATTACTCTATAATTCTAACATAGACCATAATTCGAGTATTATTCTTGCATTTTTCAATTCAATATCCATAATTGACTTTTAATACAACATCCATAAACTATAGTTGTAAAGATTATAAAAATACAAAAAAATCAAACATAAATTCTAAGAAATTACAAATAAGTAAGCCACATGATCAATGTGTCGACTTCAAGACAAATGACCAAATGAAGCTATAGGGCACCCTTACGGATCTAGTAAAATTGAAATAGCGAAGGTGAGCAATCAACCGCTCGGTGAGTAAATGATATATAGCATAGCTAAATGAGGGAAATAGAATAAAGACAATAACTAAAAATTCAAATCAAGATGCCATGTTTATTTTTTCAAAATGAATGCATGTCATAAAACCAAATCGTACATCATTGCTTAAATGATTCAAAACCATTTCATATCAAATCATTGAATCATACTTATATATATCATAATCATATTAAATCACATATCTAGATTTTTATTTACTCGTGGGGGGTTAATATAATGTATCAATGGATACGAACACCTAAAGGTCATACCCTCTATGACTAGGTTTGCCATATGTTGGCCAAGTCACGAATTAGCACTACACCACTCCTTCTAGTTGGAGCCTCGTATCATTGAGCTCGAAGGCTATGCCTCCAATAGTTAGGTTCTCTAGGGTCTTGAAAAAATTTCAAAAACCATATAAATTATATATTTTTCAAATCTAGTATGTGAAACATAATGCATGCTCATAATAATCAATTTGATAGTACATTTCAATACCTAATACATATTTACAAAATTATACGGACAATGAAATAATCATCTAAAGTAAAATAGCATTTAAATTCTTAATCATATATCAAACCATAACAAATCACTTGTTCAACATATACTCAAATCCCTTCATAAATCATAACAAATCATTTTTTTTATACAAAAATCATTTCAAATGCTAATAGGGGTCCATTCCTATCTATGTTCTAACGAATGCATTCAAATTGTACTTAAACCAATGATGCATGGTAGAATTATCTATGGAATTTAAAATCATAGTATGCTATGTAATATCCACTTACCATACAAATGATGGATTGAACAAAATTAAGATTGTTGTGATAGAGTTACCCGCTCTAAAGAATCTAATAACATAAGAAGGTGAAACAACCAACAATATTATATATCAAAGAATAATTCAAAATAATGAATTATTCTAGGAATAGAACACAAGTTTACTTACGGGAATATAATTGATCAATAGACTCAATTAATGACTTTAACTAAACTCTATAACCTCTCCAACAATCTAAATATCCATCATCAATCATCAATTCAATTATCCTTCATACATACCATATTTTCTCAAATTTAATTCAAACATTTAAATTATCAATTTTTTTTATTTACTCATTAATTCCATTTTAATTCACTTAATACTTATTCCATTCATCTTTAATTACATCTATACAACTTAATTCTTCATTTTTTCTAATTTTCTTTCAATTCAAAATGTAATTTTCAAAATTTGCACTATTCATTACTTCAACTTCTCAATTACTCAAATTTAATCAATTTCACATCAAATTAACTTCATAAACAACTAATCTATTACAATTAAACATCATTCAAACACCTACAATAACTCAATCAACTCTTTTCCTAAATAGGTCTCAAAATTCTAACATGACTCTTGCTCAATTCTTCATCCAATAACAAACCCAATGCAAGTCCATTTCAATATCATCATTAACTACATGTAAACGTCGAATTTAAATATCAAGCTGATCAAAAATCATACCTTTAAGAATTTGTCCTTAAATTCCCCAAATCAATCTTAACTCTTCAAGCTAGCTAAGCTTCACTTAAACTAACTTGTTTATAATTTTTCTTAGCTAATTTAATAAGGTTTTCAGCTTAGGATTTGAAGGATGAAGATGGGGAAAATTTGGACAGAAAATGTGTGAGAAGGAGAGGAGAAGAAGAAAGAAAATTCTAAAAAGGGACAAGTTCTAACCCTTTTTATACCTAACCTAGTTTTTTTTTTTTTTTTAACTTAAATATTATTTTTAGGTTAAGTTATTACATTCTCCCCCTTAAGAAAATTCATCCTCGAATTTAATTCTAGCCATACCTTAGTAAGTGAACAATTAAGGATACTTCCTTTTTCATTTCCTTATTAGCCTCCCAGTGGCTTCTTCGGTTGAATAGTTTCTTCAAATAACCTTAATGGACATAATTTTCTTATTCTAAAATTTCTTAACTTGATAGTCTACTACGCCACCAATTACTCCTCATATGATAAGTAAGGATTTAACTCCACCAATTGTGGTTCTAAGATGTGAGATGGGTCCGATACATATTTCCTAAGCATGAAAATATGGAACACTTGATACAAACTTGAAAACTATGGTGGTAATGCCAACTCATAAGCCATTGCTACAATTTGACCAATGATCTCAAATGATCCAATATACCTTAAGCTCAACTTTCCCTTCTTGCCAAATCACATTACTCTCTTCATCGGAGAAACTTGAAGAAACAAAAAGTAATCATTTAGAAACTTCACATGTCTCCTCTTAGGATCCGTAAAAATCTTTTATTTAATATAAAAAATCCTAAGGCATTCTTGTATTGACTTTACCTTTTCGATAGTAAGCTAAATCAACTATAGCCCTAAAGATCCTTTCTCTCCACCTTTCACCTAATATATTGGCGACCTACACTTCGACCATTCAACGCCTCATATGGAGCCATACTGATACAAGAGTGATAACTATTATTGTATAAGAATTTGATAAATGACAAGTGATGATACCTACTACCTTTTAGATCCATCATATATTCCCTAAGCATATCCTTTAAGGTCTAAATCATCCTTTCGATTGATTATCTATTTGAGGATGGAATGTCTTATTAAAGTCTAATCTCATACAAAGAGCCTCTTATAATTTTCTCCAGTATTGAAAACTACACTAAGTATCTCGATTTAAAATGATAGAAACTAGGATGTTGTGTAAGGACAGTATCCTTTCAATATATAGCTAGGCATATTGAGCATACCCATAGGTGGTCTTAACCGATAAGAAATGAGTAGAGTTATTTAATTTATCCATAATAACCCAAATCAAATCATAACCTCCTTGAGTTCGAGGTAAGCCTATTACAAAGTTCATCATCACTCTCTCCCACTTTCACTTCGATAATGGCAACTCTTGCAACATTCCTACTGGCCTTTGGTGCTCACATTTTACTTATTGATAAGTCAAACACCATAAAACAAACTCCATAATCTCTTTCTTCATTCTAGTCAACCAATAGTGTCTACAAAGATTATTATGCATCTTGACATAACTAAGATGAATAGAATAGGATGTATTATGAGCTTTTCTCAAAATCTACTCCCTTATCTTCGGATCTTTTGAGACATATAACCTTCGATTTAACTATATAGTGCCTCTACTATCAACTCTAAACTTGAGACATTTTTCTTCTTACATCTTAGTGAAAATCTATTATATCTTCTCATCATTTATATAAGCCTCTAGAATCTGATCCATCAAATTGGCCTAACTCGAACATAGGCCAAAAGATCACCTAACTCACTAACTCTAACTACCACTTTAGAATCTCATAATCTATTCATTCTTGATGTTAATGGCTACTTCCCTTTCGATAAGTGAGGCAAGCTCCCAACTAACTTCTTACTCAAGACATTGGCTATCATATTAGCATTACTTGAGTGATACAAAATAGTATTATCATAATCCTTAAGTAACTTCATCTACCTCATTTATCTTAAATTTAGATCCTTCTAGTCAAATATGTACTTCGAGACTTTTATGATCCGTATAGATCTCATAAGTCTCTCTATATAAATAATGTCTCTAAATCTTTAAAGGAAAAACCATCATTGAAATTTTAGGTCATGTGTAGGGTAGTTCTTTTCATGTTTCTTTAATCGCTTTGAAGCATAAGCTATCACCCTACCACACTTTATTAACACACATCCTAAATCTACTATCAAGGCATTACAAAACACAAAAAAATCCACCATTTCCCGAGGCTAAAGTAAGGATTGGAGTCACAATCAAACATATATTTAGCTTCTAAAAGCTCTCCTCACACTTATCTAATCATTAGATCTTAACATTCTTCTAAGTCAACTTAGTCAATGGTGCTACAATTCTCAAAAAATCTTACACAATCCTTTGATAATACCTAGCTAAACTTAAAAAGATACAAATCTCGGTAACTAAAGTAGGTCTTTGCCGAGGGTGATTGCCTCTACTTTCTTTGGGTCCACCATAATCCCTTCTTTAGATACAACATGTCCTAGGAATGCCACATTCTTCAACCGAATTCACACTTTGAAAACCCGACATATAACTTATGATCCCTCAATGTCTACAACACTTGCCTCAAGTGGTTTTCATGCTTCCTCTCATTCTTATAGTACACCAAAATCTCATCGATGAACACTATCAAAAACTTATTGAGAAAGTGATGAAAGACTCGTTAATTAAATCCATAAAAGTTTTTAGAGCATTAGTAAGGCTAAATGATGTCATAAAAAATTCATAATGGACATACTCGCATCTTAAAAGTAGTTTTAGGGATATCGTCCCTCTTAATCCTCAATTGATGGCACCCAAGCCACAAATCAATTTTTGAAAAATATCTTGCACTTTGTAACTCGGTCAAACAAATAATCAATCCTTGGTAATGGATATCTATTCTTCATCATTACTTTATTCGACCAATGATAGTCAACAAATAGCCTTAAACTCCTCTCATTTTTCCTAACAAAAAAACACTAGAGCATCCTATGGAGAAACACTAGGTTGGATAAAGCCCTTATCCAATATGTCTTGAAGTTGAATCTCCAACTCCTTCAATTCAACTAGTGCCATCTAAAGAGGTATAGAGATAGGTTTAGTGGTCGAAAGCAATTCAATACCAAACTCTATCTCTCTATCTAGGGGTAATCCAAGTAGTTTATCCAACAATACATTAGAAAATCCCTATTAACTAAAACTTGATCCAAACTGATCATATTTTTATATGTCTTCTTTACATATGCCAAATACAAAATACACCCCTTTCTTATCATCTTGCTTGCCTTGATGAAAGATACTAGGTTAAAGGGAGATACACTCGACTCTCTTTGAAAAAAAATTTATGTTCTCCTAAATCCCCAAAATGTAATAATTTATTATAGCAATCAAGTCAAGCATGATAATTCACTAACCATTCCATTCCTAAAATCACATCAAAATCATTCATATCCAACATGATTAAATCCGTAAGTAAATTTTTACCCGTCACTCACACATCACGAGTTCCTAAAAATCAAATTTGTTATCATGCATTCTCCTATTGGTGTTGACACCATAAAAAACTACTCCAACATAAATGGACTCACACTAAATCTTTTAGCAAAATATGGTAACACAAATGAATGAGTTGCTTATCAAATCATACAACACTCTTGTATCATAAGAGAAGACCTAAAGGATACTTGATATAATAGCATTAGATGCATGAGCATCCTATTATGTGATAGCAAACACCCAAGACTAACCAGTACTAGTTCTCATTTGACCCTAACCTTCTAAGCCTCCATGACCCCTACCAATTTATCCTCGATCTTACTGTGTTCTATTATCGACCCTTGGCCGACCTTATTAGTGTAGGTGCCCAAAGATCCAACCATGTTTGGATGGGCTTGAGTTAATGTATTATTACATCATATATTTTAATAATAATAAAGAATCCATTCTATTAATTCTTATGTTTCTTGTTGATAAAATCAATAGAATTAGATAGAAGTCCTTATAATGTATATTTGCAATCGTGATTGATCAAAAGATGTGAGACAAACACTAATGCATATAAATGATATCATTAAAATTCCTAAGTCATATCATTGTCAAGAATGGACATTGACTATATGTGGATAGACTTGTGAGTGCTATGCTTATGCTATATGATAGTAGTAAGAGATCTTACACCTATTGACATGATGATGCCAAAGGAAGCACTTAGGTGATTTATGTTAGAAAACATATCTCTAGACTTGACTCGTCATAAAAACCCATTTGGTTTTAGTCTACGAAAATCTCATACGAGATGGATACAAATGGTCCTTAGACTTAAAGTTAACATGGTTGTCTCATTAGAGGATTTATGCACTTTGACACTCGTTTTGATGTACCAATTAAAAGATTACATATGGGTGATTCGTTGAGTGCAATAAGAATCTAATGGAGGTGGTTGTATGAAGAAGATAGGACATGTTATTCCTTGTATGCTAAAAGAGTTATCACATTGCACTTCGATAAATTTCTACTTGAGAAATTTGTGACCATAGTAGGAGTACACTAGTAGAGCATACTTGGTTTACTCTAAGAGCTAAAATATTTGAGAATTGAAGAAAACTTGTGTGATCATAATCGAAAAAAACTTAGAACCAAGTTTGAGATCACACTTGTGATAAGTTGGCATGAGGACTGAATTGTATGGTAACCATACTCGTGAAAGGTAATAATAGATTAATTAATCCTCCTAGAGAATTGGGTAATCATTATGCCTTACTAGAGGCTAATCTTGATTTATGTATCAAGAGATAAAAGAGGAGTCTTTTGTTCTTGATACATTTCTAACATATCTAGAAGCTTATTGAGTCATATGCATAATTTTAAGTATTTATATGATAAATAAGAAGCAAAGATGTTGGAAAAAGTTTCTAATTTTGTAAGTTTCCTATTTTAGAAAGGGTTTCCAAAATGGAAAGTTGCTTTAAATTGGAAGTTTCCTAAAATAGAAACTTTCCTTAATTAGAAAGTTTCCTAATTTGAAAGATAGTTTCAAATTCAAAAATAAATAACCTAAAATGAAAATGGGTTTCCTAATTTAGGTTAAAGAGTATTTTGAGAAATTGTTTCTTAATGTGGATCCGCCTAAAATAATCTAAAATTATTTATTTGGATAGTCCAAATAAATTAATTGGGCTAGAGTGATTTTAGCCCATTAGTTTTAATAAAAAGTCTTAAGATATTTTGATGGGAAGATAAATATCAACCTTATTGGATAAGGATGAATGTTTTAATGATAATAATCAAAAGTCCACATGTAAAATCACTCCTCATCCTTGGAGGATAAGGAAGCAATAACCGAGTCCTTAAAGAGACTTAATGTCGCCCTCTCCTTGTCCTTAAAGGATGAAGAAAATCTCCTATAAATATATGTGAGAGAAGGATAGAGAGGTGCAAAAACAAATAAAGAGAAAATGGGAGAAAAGAGAAATTCGGCTAGCCCTAAAAACCACTAGGGCACACGACAAAGAGAGAAAAAAGAGAAAATAGTTTTCTCTAAAACCCTAGCACACCATACTCTTTCCTTCTCTTTTAAGGTTGTCATGAAAATTACCTAAAATAAATTTCTATATGAAAAACTACACAAATCAAAAAAGGTGAAGCTAGCACACTATCGATTTTGAGTGTTTCTTTGTGGGTACTTGGATTGCGGGGATCATCAATACGGAGCCAAACACTTAGATGAATTCTTTGATAAAAGAATTTAGATCTACACTACAAGAGGTAATTATTTATTAATTGATTTAAATTTATGTATGGTTAATAGATTCATCAACTTGATCTTAGGCCCTTAGATGCGGGAAAATTTTTATTTATTACGCATCTCCATAGAATGCATGATCCTACAAGCCCGGCCATAAAATCTACCACCATACTGACTCGGGGATGGATTAACCATAAGAGGACCCTATGCTTCCCCCTAAAGTAGTAGGTTATGCCATTTTATATCTAGGGAAATCTCATAATGAAATGTTCATAATGATGATAAAAAAAAAAAAAAAAAACTTGCTCTTGTCATCCAAGAGCATATACCCTAGTGGGACTTGTCACAAACCTAACAAACATAGTACTCCCTTCCAAAACCACGATGAATTGAGTGAGGTGATCTTTAACTCATACTTATTCATGATCCGTCATGACTACTCTATCAAAAAAATCTCCTTTGAGGGCTAGAATAATTTTGCACATGAACATCTTAGTCGGATCCTCTATTACGACCTTTGTGCCTACTAGAGATGAGGCATCACTCTTGGCCTTCTTGTTTTGCTCTTTGGTTATTCTACTCTCCATTCTTCTCATCTTGACCTCACGGCCATAATCAACTAGTTCAAAATAACTCTAAAACCTTTAGTGAAATATCATCATAAAGAATGGATCTACTAGCCCACTTATAAACCTTTGCACTCTCTTCACCTCGATCGGTATTATTTCCGAGCATATCGACATAGCTTCACAAACCTCCTCTTATACTCTATTACTTGCCATGTCAAGAGTTTGTACTAATCTCTCAAAATCCTTAGCCTTTTTTTTCCTTGATACTCTCGAGTAGTTGCTCCTCTAGAAAATTTTTCTTAAATTGCTCCTAAAACCAATTTCTTGTCTTGTTTACACCAATCACTTGCACTTCCTTTAAGCATAAATGTTGCAATTCAACCTTTCTTCCTTCAAGACATCGAAGCACTACTAGCCTCTTCTCTATCTCATCTATAGAATGCATTGAATCTTTATCATCCTTATCACTAGAATAGGTTAGTATCTTTAATCTCGAAAACTCGACACATAAGAGTCAAATCCCACTAACCTCGATTGGGTACCAGTGAAGAAGTACCTAGTTCACTCGATCCTTAATAAGTAGATACTAGCCCCGTTATAGCCCGAAAAGTTTCATGAATACCCTCGGTAATTATCTCTACAATATGTTATATAATGTGAAAACCAACCATTAGATTAGTCGGTGCATCATATCGTGGTCATTTTTTTCGAACTCTAGATCTTTCATGACACCGTAAAGATCTAGATGATGCATCAGCCTCGACACCTCCTCTATAATCACTTGATCTAGTCCTCACCATAGCAACCAATACGAAATATAGTTATGTTTAATACATTTTAAAATGAATAAATTTAAGAAGGTAAATAATCAATCGTAAATTATATGATTTTTTTTCTCTTTTTCATTAGGCTTATGTGTATTTAAGAACGAGGTAGTGATTTTGGGTTTACAAGAAGAAATAGCTAATCAAATGAGTAAACTAAAGCCAATTCACATACAAGTCCAAACACACAAAGGACCAAACAAAAACAACATTAAAAGCCAAGTTAAAGAAAGGAGACACATAGGTAGAAGGTTTAAAAATGACTTAAAGAGTAATTTGACATGTCCGTGCATGTATTTAGCATAAGAAGTCATATAAGCGGTAGGGTAAAGCATGGCTTGTGCGGAAAAGTGACATACACGTGTGTATTTTAGCACAAAGAGGTACACATGAGCGGAAAGGATAAGTATAATTTGGGCTAAAAAATTTGGCATACCTATGTCTCATCATAAAGTTGTCTCCTAAGGAACAAGGAAAAACCACTAGGGTAGAAACTCGGACACATGGGTTGGAGGAAAAATGTAACATGGCGTTGTGTCACCATAGAGTTGTCCAAGAGAGAAGGAAAAATCACACAAGTAGTAGCACAAAACATGATATGAAGGGCAAAAGTGACACGATCATGTCACCATAAATTGTTCAAAGAAGAAAGAAAAGCCACACAAGTAGTAGCTAAGAGATATGAGGTGAAAGAAAAATTGACATAGCCATGTGTGCCAATCAAGCAAACCATATGAGGGATCGTGTGTGATAAAACCTCACTTTTCACACGTAATTTGAGACTATGATTATAAAAGCTAGTGTATGACCTAGCTTATATCGCATGTAACTTGAAACAAGGACATGAATTCGAATAAAACCTATGCTCTAGAATTATCCCGGACTCTAAAGCCTATGCTCGATACCAACACCTGTCAAGACCTACGTCGACTCAAGCAAGCCTAGAATGTCAAATTATAATCTTTAAATCCATATCATATGTGGTATTATTCAATTTACAATAATCCAACCTAACAATCATTACTTTATAACTCTAACACGAGATCATACTTTAATGTTATTCTTATATTTCTTAATTCAATATCCATAATTGACTTTTAATACAACACTCGCATGCTATAACTATAGAGCTTCTAAGAATACGAGTAAAATCAAAAATCAATTCTAAGAAGTTACAAGTAAGTTCGCACGATCAATGTGCCAACTTCAAGGCACCCTCATAAATTTGACAAAGCTGAAATAGTGAGGGGTGAGTAATCAATAGATCGGTGAGTATATATTATATAACACATCAAAAAGAAGGAAACGAACTAAGGAACATAACTAAAAGTTTGAAAGAAGGTGCCATGTTTATTTCTTCAAAATGAATGCATATCATAAAACCAAATCATACATCATAGCTTAAATGATTCAACATCATTTTATATCAAATCATCAAATCATACATATATATCATAATCATATCAAATCATAAATCTAGGTTTTTATTTACACATGGGATGACTATAACGTATTATTTGACGTGAACACCTAAAGGTCACACCTCTCATGACTAGGTTTTCATATATTGGTTGACAAACAAACTAGCACTACACCTTTCCTTCTAGCTAGAACCTCGTATCATTGAGATCAAAGGCTATGCTCTCTATAGCTCGGTTCCCCCAAGTCTCAAAAATGTTTTGAAAATTATATACCTTATACATTTTCTAAAACCAGTATTTGAAATAAAATGCATACTTATAATCAATTTAATAGTACATTTCAATATCAAATACACATTTACAAAATTACAAAATTACATAGATAATCAAAATAATTTTTTAAAGTAAAATAGCATTTAAATTCATAATCATATATCAAACAATAACAAATTACTTGTTCAACATATATTCAAATCCCTTCATAAATCATTTCAAATCATTTTTTATATGAAATCATTTGAAATGCTTATAGGGGTTCGTTCTCATCTTAGTTCTAATGGATACGCTTAAATTGTACTTAAACTAATGATGCATGGTAGAATTATCTAAGGAATTCAAAAGCATAACATGCTACATAATATCCACTCACTATACAAAGGATGGATCAAATGGAATTAAGGTTGTTGTGATAGATTCACCCATCCGAAGAATCTAATAACATAAGATGGTGAAACAACCATCAATATCACATATCAAAGAATAATTCAAAATAATGAATTATTCTAGAAATGGAATCACAAGATTACTTATAGGAATAGAATTGATGCAAAGACTCAATTAATGACTTTAAATAAACTCCATAACCTCTCAAATAATCTAATTATTCTTCATCAATCATTAATCATCAATCCAATTTTCCTTCATAAATACCATTTTTTGTCAAATTCTATTCAAACTTTTAAACAATCAATTTTTCAATTTACTCATCAATTTTATTCTAATTCACTCAATACTTTTCCATTCATTTTTAATTACATTTATACAACTTAATTCTTCATTTTCTTTAATTTCCTTTCAATTCAAAACCTAATTTTTTGATTTTTTAAAATTCATCATCTTCAACCTCTTAATTCCTCAAATTTACTCAATTCTACTTCATAATAACTTCAAAAACCACTTACCTAATATAATTAAACACCATTCAAATACTTAGAATCACTTAATCAATTATTTCCCCAAATGGGTCTCCAAACCTTAACATCACCGTAGCTCAATTATTTATCCAACAACAAACCCAATACAATTCTATTTCAATAGCATTATTAACAACATATAGACATCATAATTCAAAGATCAATTGATTAAAAATTTACCTTTGAGAATTTGTCCTTGAATTCCCCAAATCAATCCTAGCTCTCTAAGCTTTGCAAGCTTCAAGCTAGCTAAGTTTCACTTAAACCAACTTGTTTATAATTTTCCTAAACTAATTTAAAAGGTTTTTAGCTTAAGATTTAAAGGATCAAGATAAAGGATAATTTGGAGAGAAAATGCATGAGAATGAGAGGAGAAGATGAAAGAAAATTCTAAAAAGGGACGAGATGATACCCATTTTTCATACCTAACCCGGAATTTTTTATTTTTATTTATTTTTTATCTTAAATATTACTTTTAGGTCGGGTTATTTCATTCTCCCTCTTAAGAAAATTCATCCTTGAATTTAATTATAACTATATCTTAGTAAATAAACAAGTGAGGATACTTCATTTTCATTTCCTCTTTAGCCTCCTAAGTGGGTTCTTCTATCGAATGATTCCTCCAAATAACCTTAACGAGCAAAATCTTTTTTTTTGTAATTTTTTAACCGACGACCTACTATTGCTATCGGTTACTCCTCATATGATAAGTCGAATTTAACTCCACCAATTACAATTCTAAGATGTGAGATGGGTCATGTATATATTTTATTAGCATGGAAATATTAAACACTTAGTGCACGCTCAAAAACTATGGTAGCAATGCCAACTCATAAGCCACTACTCTAATTTAACTAATGATCTCAAATGGTCCAATATAACTCGAGCTCAACTTTCCCTTTTTGCCAAATCATATTACTCCCTTCATCGAACAAACTCAAAGAAACATAAAGTCACCATTTTAAAACTCCACATGTTTTTTCATAGGGTTTACATAACTCTTTTATCTAATATGAATAGTCCCAAAGCATTCTTAAATCAACTTCACCTTCTCGGTAGTAAGTTGAATTAACCCCGACCCTAAAGGTTTTTTCTCTTAACCTTCTATCCAACATATTGACGATCTAGATTTCTAGTCATACAATGCCTCATACGGTGCCAAACCAATACTAGAGTGATAGTTTTTATTGTATGAGAATTCGATTAATGACAAGTGATGATCCCAATTGCCTTTTAAATCTATCACACATACTCTAACTATTTCCTTTAAAGTTTGAATCATCTTTTTTGATTGACCATCTGTTTGAGGATGGAATTTTATACTAAAGTTTAATCTTGTACCAAGAGCCTCTTATAATTTCCTTCGAATTGAGAAGTAAACCAAGTACCTTAATCTAAAATGATAGAAACTAGGATGTCGTGTAAGGAAACTATCTAATCAATATATAGTTGGGCATATTGAGCATACCCATAAGTGGTGTTTATTGGTAGGAAATGAAAAAACTTTATCAATCTATCTATAAGAACCTAAATTGAATCATAACCTCCTTGTGTTCAAGGCAAACCCATTACAAAGTCAATTGTCACTCTCTCCCACTTCCACTCTAGTAGTGGTAAGTCTTGTAATATTTTTACTCGGTGCTCATACTTTATATGCTTGGTAAGTCAAACACCATAAAAAAAAAAAAAAACTCTATAATATCTTTCTTTATCCTATCCATCAATAATGCTCATAAAAATATTATACATCTTGACATAACCGGGATGTACATAATAGGTCATATTGTGAGCCTTCACAAAATCTACTCTTTAACCTCTAGATCCTTTAGCACACATAACCTTCGATGAAAACATAAAGTACCTCTACTATCAACTCAAACTCGAACTTTTTCCTTCTTACATCTTAGTGAAAATCTATTGTATCTCTTCATCATTCATTTAAGCTCGTAGAAGCTAATCCATAAAAATTAGCCTAACCTTAACATGGGTCAAAATATCACCTAACTCACTAACTCTAAATACCACTTTAGAATCTTGTAATATACTCACTCTCGATGCCAATAGTTATTTCTTCTTCGATAAGTGAGCCAAACTCTCGGTTGACTTCTTACTCATGGCATAAGCTACCATATTAACCTTACTTGGGTGATATAAAATAGTACGAGTCATAATCCTTAAGTAACTCGCATCCACCTCCTCTACCTCAAATTCAAATCCTTCGATCAAATATGTAATTTAAACTTTTATGATCTATGTAGATCTCACAAGTCTTTCCATACGAGATAGCATCTCTAAATCTTTAGGAAAAAAACCATCACTATCAATTCTAAGTCATGTGTAAGGTAGTTCTATTCATGTTTCTTTAACTACCTCAAAGAATAAGCTATCACCCTATCATGGTGTATCAACACACATCCTAACCCTACTCTTGAGGCATCACAAAACATAAAAAATCCATCACTTTTCTAGCCTAAGGTAAGGAGTAGAGTCGTGGTAAAAAATGTCTTTAACTTCTAAAAGCTCTTCTCACACTTATTTGACTATTGGATCTTGACATTCTTTTAAGTCAACTTAGTTAATGGTGCAACAATTCTTGAGAAATCTTGTAAAAAATTTTAATAATACCTAGCCAAACCTAAAAACCTATGAATCTTAGTCACTAAAGTAGGCCTTGGCCAATGGGTTACTATTTTTACTTTCTTCGGGTCCATCATAATTCCTTTTTAGGCAAATAAGTCCTAGGAATGCCACTTTCACCGACCGAATTCATAATTTAAAAACTTAGCACACAAATTATGATTCCTCAATGTCTACGACACTTACCTTAAATGGTTTTCAAGCTCTCTCTCATTCCTAGAGTACACCAAAACCTCATCGATGAACACTATCACAAACTTACCAAGGAAACAATATAACGACTGTTCATCAATCCATAAATGCTACTAGCACACTAGTAAGGCTAAATGACATCTTGAAAAATTCATAATTGCTATACCACATTGTAAATGTAGCTTTAAGGATGTCCCGCCTCTTAATCCTTAATTGATGGTACTCGAACCTCAAATCAATTTTGAAAAATATCTTGCACCTTGCAACTAGTCAAACAAATCATCAATCTCCGACAATAGATATCTATTCTTCACTTTATTTAGTCATTGGTAGTCAATACATAGCCTCGAAGTCCCCTCATTTTTTCTAACAAACAAAACTAAAACATCCCATGGAGAAACACTAGGTCGTGAAAACCCTTATCCAACAAGTCCTAAAGTTGAATCTCCAACTTCTTCAATTCAATTGGTACCATTCGATAAGGAGGTATAGCGATAGATTTGATGCCCAAAAGCAATTTAATACCCAACTTTATCTCTCTATCTTAGGGTAATCTAGGTAGTTAATCTAGAAATACATCAAAAAAATCACTAATGACTAAAATTTGGTCCAAACTGATCACATCCCTTTCTCATCATCTTACTTAACTTAATGGTAAATACTAGGTTAGAAGGAGCTACATTCTACTCTCTTTGAAAAGAAAACTTATCTTCTCCCAAAACTCTAAAATATACTATCTTATTATAGCAATCTAGTGAAGTATGATAATTCGCTAACCGATCCATTTCTAATATCACATAAAAATCATTCATATCCAATAGGATTAAATCATAAGTAAATTTTTAGGCATCACCCATACATCACGAGTTCCAAAAACCAAATCTGCTATCATGTATTCTCCCATTGGTGTTGACACCATCGAAAACTATTCTAACATACATGGACTCACATTGAATCTCTTAGTAAAATATGGTAACACAAATAAATGAGTTACCCCAAATAATATAGTACTCTTGCATCATAAAAGAAGACTTGAAGGATCTATGATACAATAATAATTGGATGCTCGAGCATCTTATTGGGTGATAGCAAAAACTCGAGCCCGACCACCACTAGTATTCATTTGACCCTAACCTCTAAAGTCTCCATGACTCCTACCATCTTGTCCTCAACCTTGTTGTGTTCTACTACTAAACCCTCAATGAGCTCGGCCACCAAATCTACCACCATACTAACTCGAGAATGGATTGGCCATAGGAGGAATTCGTAGTCCCCCAAAGTAGTACTTTGTGCTATCTTGTATCCGTAGAAATCATTCAATCAAACATCTCTGTTAATGAAAAAAAAACATGCTCATATCCCTCAAAAGCATATACTTAGATGGGTCTTGTCACATACCCGACAAATAGAGTACCCCGTTGTAGAACCCCGATGAATTGAGTGAGAAGATTCTTTACTCATTCTCATTCGTGATCCATATGACTACTCTATCTAAAAAATCTCCTTTAAGGGCTAGAATAATTTTGCATACTAATAGCTAGATCCACTACCATGGATTTTGTGCCCACTAAATGATGGGGTACCACTCGTGGCCTTTTTCTTTTGCTCTTTGGTTTTTTTACTCTTCATTCTACTTACCTTGAGCTTTTAACCATAATTAACTACTTTAGAATAATTTTGAAATCTTTAGGAAAATATCATAGTAAAGAGAGGATCTACTAGCCCATTTACAAACCTTTTCGGTATCTTTGCTTCAATCGATAGTATTTTTAGGGCATATGAACTTAGCTTTACAAACCTCATCTCATAGTCCGTCATTGTCATAGTGAGAGTTTAAACTAATCTCTCAAAATTTTTAGCTCTTTTTTCCCGATAATTTATGACGCCGCCGACTCCCTTACCAATTACCTAAGAGGCGTAGCTAGGTGCGTTACGGTTTAGAGACTAAAGTCTCAATTTACTCTCATAATACATGGCCAATAAATAATAACATATTAAGTGTAGAAGGACGTAAAATAAAATTTACACAACTTCAATGAATACTATTACGAAGTCATAAAATATCTAAGGTGTTATTTACACACTCGCTAGACACCATACCCTATGTTACAACCGAAAGAGATTTTTATGTTTTTCGTGTCACATATGAGCCCTTTTTCTAGGAGGAACCAACGGCTTCTTTATCGGTATTACCATCATCTTTACCTATCATGGCATGAAATAATAATAGGGTGAGTCGAAGCTCGGTAAGTGGGGTGATGCACGTGATATACGGTGCTTTCCTATTACTTAACCTTTCCCCCATCAATTTTAATTCGAGTACCCTAGGTATTAGCAAGTCTACTCTATTCTCATTTCTTAGTGATTGCTAAATCACCTACTACTAACAATGAAATTATCCCTCATTGTAGCATATGCTTAGCGGAATTATCCATCACTTATCGATGTAATCAATTCATGTAGTGCGCATATAACTTCATTGCTAATACCCATTTAATCCAGTTAGGTTACCAAACCTATCCAATTTCAAACCAATTCGGTTATCAAACCTCATCATTTCTCGACTTAATTGTTTACTCAAGTCAATCCACCCCCAAATGCATATGATGCACATAATATTTCATTTACCACATTCCACCCATCATAGGTACCAAACCCTTCATTTCCATGCTACACTCGGAATCCAATCCACGCTTGGGATTTCATATATTTTTCATAGTAGTCATGTAAAGAATATAAGACCCATCCATTAAGGTTAATCCATTCCTATATTTTAGTCCGAGGAATGCGTTTGAGTGCATTTGAAGTGGGATTTCATTCCTAACTCAAAATTTAGCCTTGTTAGCGGAATTTAGCTTCTAATAGGTCTAGATCTCAAATTTTGATTTTTATTGAAATCTTGCCTTCCAACACTTCATTTTATACTTATTCGAGTGTAATTGGGCCATTAATTATGAAGTTGGATGATTGTAACTCAAAATCCTAAATTTTTGGGTTTAGGCCGAATGTTTCCTAGTCTAAGCCAAAATTTCCATTTTTCTTGGAATCTAACCTTTCTACACTTCAATTTATACTTATTTAGGTGCATCCGAAGCATTAATTATCAAGTTGGATGATTGGAACTCAAATCCTAAATTTTTTATTTTAGGCCGAATGGGTTTTAAAAGTGGCAAGAGATTTGTTTTTTTCTATGCAAGTTCTTTTCATCCTAACTTACTCATCTATAATTAATTAGGTTACCATTGAGTTCTAGATCTCTAGTTACCTACAAAGAATCCATACTTTGGTGATTTTAGTACCTAGGCCGAATGAATGTCCACCATGGTTTAATCCATCCAAACTTTAGTCCAAGCCTATTTGTTTTAACCAAACCCATCAACCCATATTTAGATATACACAACATATGGATACATAAACATACCAACCATTCATCATCACATATACAGATCTAACCATTAATTTCACCTCAAGTCATCAAACACAAAATACTAACATGAATAACCCATAACAACATAATGGAAAACTTTAAACAACCAACTAATTTAAGCACATATAAATGAAATTTATGGAATAACATAATGCAACATAAACCTAATTAATTTGATTTAAGCTTTCCTAAAGATTTCCTAGCTTTTCCCTTTGTCCTTTCTTCTTTCTTTCTTTTTCTCTCTTTTTCATTTTCTTCCCTCTCAATTCTGTTTCCTTTCTTTCTTTAGTAAGCTACGGTTTTTCCTAAAAAAATGGCTAAGTTTAACTCTCTCTCACACTTATATACTCCATCATTTTCTTCTCATTAATTAGTATAACATGTGTCTTACTTTTATGGTTACAAGGTGTAAAGTAAGGGAGAAAATGGAAGCAAGGTGACGAGTTTGAAGTCAAAAGTGGCTAGGTTTCACTAATTAGAACATAGTGGAAGATGAGGTGTCCAATTACTAACTAAAAATGGGTAACTAAAGGTTAACTAAACTAACCAAATTTCTAAGGTAGTTTGGTTTCAATAATTCGGCATTTTCACCATATTTAGATAATTCTTTCACTTGCATGGCATTTTTAGATATATATTACGAGAAAATAAATAATGGCTAGCTAAATATCCAAAAGTTTATTCCTATAAACACTCTTATGTACATTAGATATTCTAATACCACAAAATATAAAAGAAAATATCACATAAATTACACCCACATCAAATATATATATATATATATATATATATATATATATATATATATATATATGTATATCGCTATTCTAGGATATATATTTATAAGGTTAAGAATTTTCACGGGAGTTACCTTTCTCTCCCCAAATTTTGACATTCATTTAATTTTTAGGCAATTCCCCTAATTTTAGCATTCTCCACACCTTTAGATAATTTTTCTCACTTCATGGTACGTTCTAAATATAAGTTAAAGGAAATAAATGGTAACTAGTTAAGTTGCTCGAAGTTCATCCTATAAATCCTCACATAAACTCTAAGCATGTTAACATTACAAAATATTAAAATGGCATATAAATCACACCTATACTTAATATATACATATATAAATATTCTAGTACATATAGCTATGCGATAAGGCTTTTCATGGGGGTTACATAATCTCGGGTAGTTGCTCCACTAGAAAAGATTTCTTAAATTGCTCTCAAAACCAATCAAATTTCTTATCCCGTTTACAACAATCACTAGCATTCCCTTCAAGCATAAATGTTGCTAGTTCAACCTTTCTCCCCTCGGGACATTAAAGCATCTATATTTCATCTATAAAATGTATTATATCTTCATCCTCCCCATCACTAGAGTAGGTTGACAACCTTAATCTTAAAAACTCTAACACTTAGGGGTCAAACCCCACTAACCTCGATTAAATACCAACTTGTAGAACAACCTCGCTTTACTCGATCCCTAATTGGTAGATACTAACCCTATCATAGCTCGAAAAGTTTGATAAATACCCTCGACCATTGTCTCTACAAGTATGTTGTATATTATGAAAACCAATCATGATATCGACTTGTGTCATCATATCAAGTCTTTTTCTTCCCTAACTCTAGATGTATCGTGAGACCATGAAGGTTTGGATGACGCCTCAGCCTCGGCACCTTCTCTATGATCACTTAATTTAATCCTCACCATAATAGCTTATACAAAACATATGTTAAGTTTTATCGCTACCCAATGTCGAACGGGACTCCCAAAAATTTAGTTTAAGATTTTATTTATTTACTAAATTATTTATAGAGTTTGGAGTTGCCACATAGTATTGAAGGAACTAGAAACCTAAAATAGGCATTAGTTTAGCGATTTGAGGTAAGGAGTTGGTTACGCTTTTAGGAAGATAATCACCCAAACACGTCTTTTTCTAAGAAATGTACCACACCTAGTTTAGTCCTAAATTTATCTCCTAAAGTATTTTTTTTTGTTTTTTGCCAAATCATTTTTCAATTTTGAAACTCTAATTTTCCCAATCTTTTATTTCAAGCCAAATTAAGTTTTTTATTTTTGAGCATCACATCATATTGAAAGGATCATTGAACCCCTTCGTTAAGAGACACATTGATTCAAACAACGGATCCATTTTTTGAGTCTCGACACAACCAGGTGTGTCGGATAACACTTGTTTATTAAAAATGATTTTTCACTAACAATAGTCCCTATCGGATAGGAGACTTTATTTAAAGTTTGATGATTTTTTTTTTATTTTTCTTTCTTTTTTTCATTTTTTTTCATTTTTTATTTGATGGAAGACCATTATCCGTCCCTAAAGAATTAGGAGACTTGACAATCCTCCACCCATTACTTACCGAGCCTAAATACTAAAAAAATAAATTAAAGCTACATTAATTAAATAAATTAAAGAAAATCATTTTTTTATTTGGTGGAAGACCTTCATCGGTCCCTCAACAATTAAGAGACTTGACAATCCTCCACCCATTACTTGCCGAGCCTAATTACTAAACGAGATAAATTAAAGCTACATTAATTAAGTAAATTAAAAAAAATACTAAAGTTTAAATTAATAACAAACATGCATAAAATAAATTTCGAGTTAAATTAAAACGAGTTACAAAATATTAAAATAGCAAATTAATATAAACTACTTAACATGCATAAATAAACTTAAAATTAAAATTACATTAACTAAATAATTAAAGATGATTCAATACTTAAATTAATTACAAACATGCATAATAAAAACATCTATTTATTCCTTTTCATTTTCTTCTTTAATTATTTTTTTATTTTTTGGAGAGAGGGAGGGGAGGGGTCGGACTCGTTTACCCCCTTTTTGTTATTTATTTATAGGAGAGAGGCGGGTTGGACGGTCCCTCCCGCCCAAAGATTTTTTTTTTAATTTTGGGAAATGGGTGGATTGAAATCTAACCTAACCTCACATGGGTCGAGCTTGACCCAACCTATTCCCTTCATTTGGCTGGATCGAAGCTAAAAAAAAAATTTAATTCTTCCCCAAATCAATTCGGATCAACCTCCTCTTTTCTCTTCCTTCTCCTTCTTTTCCCTTTTTTTCTTCCTTTCTTCTCTTCCTCTTCTCCTTTCTCACCCTCTTGAATCCGTCCCGTTCTCTTTTCCTTCCTTTTTTTGCTACTACCATGGACAAACCAGTCATGGTTCGTCCATGGCCCCCTAATTTCCCCCTTTCTTTCTCTCTTTTTCCCTTTCTTTTCTTCTTTTCCTTATTCAATCAAAAACACCCAAATCAATTTCATAAAATTCTTCCCCAATTTGACCGAACCTTAGCTTTTCAATTCTTTGAAAAATTGATTCAACTAGAGCTAATTGGTTTAATTTCTAATGAGATCTAGTTAATTCACATCTTATGGACCCAATTTTTAAAAAACCCCAATTCGATTTGTTCAAAAGTTCAAAAACTCTAAAATTGAATTGAAGTCAATTCGGTTTCAATTTGGGGTTTAAACCCCAAATTGAAATTCCAGTTGACTTCAATTGAGTTTAATTCATGCTTTCTAAACCTAATTTCAACTTAATTTCAAAAAACCTCAATTTTCTTCATAAACCTAAACCTATCAACAAACCGAAATTAAAGTGAAATTAGGTAGAATTACCTAGCAGGATTGGTGGAGATGGATCTCGGGTTGTAGCTTTAATTAGGGTAAGTTTAATCTCTCTCTCTCTCTTTTTGGGATTTTTTTCTCTCTTTTTGCTACTTTTTTTTATTATTATTTCGTTTCAATTTTAGACCTCCTCTCAAAAAAACACCCTTGTTTATCAATTGTACACATATATCTAAATATGAATTGCTTAGCTCCCTTCTTGTGTTGAGTGGGATTTTTGCGGGACTATCAAGTGGGGGATTGGATGGGACTTGTTTTGTCGCTTGTGCTTGGGTGGCTATATTGAGTGATTGTGTAGGGACGCTAGAGGTCGGTAGTGGAGGTGGGTAGTGGCGTGGCTGCCATAGGTAGGGGGTGCTAGAATTGTTGACTTAGGTTTAAAGGCGCCGTTGGAATTTACGATAGACACAGGCGATAGGGTGGCTACAACAGGTGGGGGATGCTAAAATTGTTTACTTAGGGAAGGGTTGTGTGTAACTCGCAAGTTGAGGGAATTATGACATGTGTAAGGTTGCTGCAACAAGGATTTAGGATGAGTTTGTGTTGTAGGAGTTACAATAATAGGGGTAAGTAGGGGCTGCTGGAACCGCAAGTGGAGCTCAAGGTTGAAACCGGGAACCAAATTGTTTATGGGGAAAGGGAATTGTTGGAACCGGAAACCAAAACTAGTTCCAAAGGAAATATGATGACCAAAATCCCAAAAACTAGTTCTAGGCGAGGAGGGGACGACCGGTTGTCCACTCCTCTATAATTTTGTAATTTTTCTTTCCTTTGATTTTTTTATACTTTTTATCTCTGTAAATTATTATTAGGTCAACTTGGTGCTCGTCCAATGTAATCCGACTCCTAAACTTTGAATAATTCATTGTACCCCGATTACTCGTAATTATTTTGAATTTAAGGTAATTGCAACCCTAAATGTTAAATTCAAATTATTTTTGTATTTTTTTGTATTTTTCCTCCCTTTTGTTTTTTATTTTTTGTAAATTACTAATATAAATTAAAAAAATAAAATGAATAAAGAAAGTTAAAAAAATTAAGATAAAAATTAAAAATAAAATAAGAGAAAACTAATAACTAACTAAAAATAAAAATCCTAAAATTTTAGTTATGACGAGTTACCCCTTTTTGCAATGCTTACGATGCAAACATTAACCGAAATGTGAATTTTAAGTTGAGTTTGCTTGTGAGCTTGCAAAGAAGAAAATATGAAAAAATAAATTAAGATTTACAAAAACGACTTGGTTGAGGATGGAATGTCCGCAAGAGTGCAATGATTTATGAAAACAAAAAGTAATGACCTTATTGTTAAGGGCAACCTACCTTAAAAATTAAATATGCGATGCGTGACCTTGTTACTAAAGGTAGCCTACCTTAAAAATTAAATGTGAAGTACATGAGAATTAAATATGTAATTCATGGCCTTGGTATCAAGGGCGACCTACCTAAAAAATCGGACGTGGATTACAAGAAAAATTAAGTATGCAATATATGGGCTTGTTATCAAGGGCGATCGCCTTAAAAGTTAAATGTGTACACGAAAATTAAATATGCGATACATGCCCAACTTGGAGGGCGACCAACCCGGAAAATTAAATATGCAAAACACGATCAACTTGGAGGGTTGCTATTCCTAAAAAATTAAATATGCGAGTACACGACTAACTTAGAGGATGACAAATCCTAAAAATTAAATATGCGATATATGATCAACTTGGAGGCGGCAAGCCTTGAAAAATTAAATATATAGTACACGATCAACTTGGAGGGCAATCGGCCTTGGAAAATTAAATATGCAGTACCCTAAAAAATTAAATATGCAATAATTGCTAGGTAATTTTACCTACCGTGATGACTTGAGTTAATTAACCTTACTTGGAGGTGAAATTGCTCATTTGACGTTAGGTTTCATGCTTGGGCGGTGGCCTATTGTGAGGCGACCATGCCTAAGGGAGTGGTCTATTATCAACCAACTCTGTTTAAGAGGATGCTCTATTGTGAGGTGACTCGCCTTAGAGGATTTGAGGAAAATGTTGATATTCCATGTCCTTTATATTTCGTTACTTAGGATCGGTTATAGATTCTCCTCTTTCCTTAATGTTGTGATGTGCCTAAAATAAAACTTAATACGATGGTTATTTGAGGTACCTATAAGAGGCATAGGTCGCCCTACTCGAATCCCCCTTTTTACTTTTCCTTATTGGCTATTTAGATTTCTAAAGCTCGGTCGGTTATCCATCATTCGTGCACTATAACTTTACCCCTAATCGTGTCTCATCTTTTCTCTCAAACTTGGGCTCATCTATTATTCAACTATTTGTAGGGATAAACTGGTCATCTTGTTTAATGATTGTAGTGGCCATTATCTAGTATGATCGACTGTCGACTAGCTGGTCCCACTTGATAATGTTGTGTTAGGTTTATTCATTTGCTTTGGGGACCTTCTTGGCTAAGTTAGGTACCACATGCCCCTCGAAGCACGTACAATTTTGCATTTCATGAATTTCTTCATTCATAGAGAAAGCTATGTAGATTTTATTCGGAGATTTTGATTTCAAAGTTCAAACAAAAACCCATCGACTCTCGTGGACTTGTCATGCAAATGTTACGAGTACGACTAGTACGGCTTTTGTATTCATGCCTTGATGTGACATTGAACGGTGATCAAATTATGGGTTTGATGATAGAAAATGTCGATTGCCCCCAGTATTGTCCTTCGACACCAACCATGATTTTAGAAAGCTTATGTTTCAATTTTGATTATCCATTTTCAATAAAATTCAATTATAGGTGCTCGAGAATCTAACACTTGTCCGATTGGTAAATCATCTCATGTTAAAAAGGACTTTTATTGGTACATAATGTAAGCTAGCACATGGTTTCCTGAAGAATGGTCAAAATAGGCTCAAATAGTGTTTCAAGGTTTTATTGACATAGGACAACTTGGTTTTCTTTTTTGAACTCGGATCCGATTCGAGGCATGTTCGATTGTGTTTATATCAACCTAACTTGTGCTTTTTCATTTGAGGATTGGCATCTATAAGGTAAGTCACTCTTTTCTTCAACGTAGTATGAATCGTGTAATGGTTTGGTTTTTTCTCTTTTTTTCGTATCGGTATATTTTAGAAATACCATGGTTTTATTTCTTTCATGTTCCAAATTTTGGTAGTGACTTCCTCTTTTTCTCTTCCTCCTTTCTTTCTTTCTTTCATTCTTTTTTTCTTTTTTTGAGATTGATTTTTTATGAAGACAAGTAGTTTGGTGAGATGCCTCTCAAATCCTTATTCCGAACTATTAATTTGCCCCTAGTGTGAGGGTGATCCTAGCTCGGGTTTCATAAAAAGAATAAAAAGCTCAAAATTGGTCTTTTAAATGATAAATTTTGAATTTTAGTATGATAAAATTCCAATAAAGGCCTTTCCTCATTCAATCAACAATAGTATCTATCTTGACAAGTTTCATTTTCATGAGCCATTTTTATTAGAATAGCATATAGATAGAACCTACAAATTAAAACACTTACTATGTCATTGTTATAGATGGTGCTAGCATTTTGGAACGAGGTCAAATGAAGAAGATTTTGATTTAATTTTGCTTTTGTTTCATGTTTGTCTTTTTCTCTTTTTTACGTATAACCTTTGCATGACGAGTCCCAAGTGTTGGCAACATATATCCATTCTTTTTCATTAGACTTGTCATTTCATTCATTTGTTATTTTAGATAAATATAATATTGAGCAATTATTTTCGAATTGAAATCTTGGTTACTTAGTCTAGCTATGAATAATTTTCATCATATGGAAAATGGTCGAACCAACTTCGAAAAGCATATAGAAACCAAGTTCTTTTTGGGTTCAATGGGATCTTTTTTTAGGATAGATTTAGCTTCGTTATCAATTAAATAAAATACTGCTAAGACATCTTAATTGAGTTGCATGTCATTTATAAATAGTATTAATAGAGATCACAAGATGATTGAAGAGGTTTTTTTTACAAGATTGAAGAAATAAGGATATAAAAGGAAATAAAAATACAAAGCACATGTTTGGCTCTGAATTTTATTCTTTATTTCATGAAGAAGAAAATGAAACTTCTCAAGCATAATATTTCTTTACTACATCGGAATTTACAGGTTTGACTATTCATCCCCATCCATAATAGTCAAAAGAAGTGCCCCTTCCGAGAATACCTTTCTTACTACATAAAGGCCTTTATAATTGGGTGATCCCCTAAGTATTGACAAAATGTTTTAAAAAAACTAGGTCTCCCTCCTAGAATTCTCTTTGTTTGACCTTTTTGTTTTATGCATTGACCGGTCTTTTTTGATACATCCGTGCGTGACAAATAGATATTAACCTCTTTTCATTGATCATGTTCAACTTGTTTGTATCCGATCCGAGCCTATTCTGCTTTTTTCAACTATGTTTCCATAAGTATCTAGAGAGAAAGGATTTCTACTTCTAGAGGCATCACCACCTTTATGTCGTAAACAAAAGAATATGGGGTGGCCTCCATAGACGTTCTTATGATTATACGATATGCTTGTAGAGCATATGAGAGCATTTCATGCCGGTCTTTGTATATGATCACCAGTTTCTATATGATCTTCTTGATATTCTTATTTGTAGCTTCAACTATCCCATTCATCTTGGCTGATATGGTGTTAAGTTTAGGTGCTTTATTTTTCATCATTTCCACAATTTTGTTATCGTCTTTCCATTGAAATTCTAAGCATTATCGGTAACTATGATGTCTAGCAAACCATATTGACAAATTAAGTTCTTCTTTATAAATCGCTAGACCAATTTCTAAGTGACATGAGCATAAGAAGCAGCTTTGATCCATTTAGTAACATAGTCAATTGCCACCAAGATGAAACGATGACTATTGCTTACTTTTGGATTAATAAGGTCGGTGACATTCGACCCTCACATGAAGAAAGGCCAAGGAGACACCATATTGTTCAATGGAGCCAAAGGAGTATTGATTTAATCTTCATAGACTCGACATTTATGACATTTGTGGAGTCATAGTGTGACCACTAATTGGAGCATAATGACTATTACTCTATACAATCCCTTTCTATCGTTAATCGAAATATCCACTTCATTGCATTTGCCAAGTCATAGTGTGACCATTTGCATGAGTAGCATACATTCCTTCATGGACCTCCTTAATCATTTTCTTAGCTTTTGTAGTATTTAAGCATTGAAGAAGTGTCCCATCAAAACTCTATTTGTATAAAACCTCACCATCCAAGTAAAAATCCATGGATAATCTTCTCGAGCCTTTGGATCTATCTTGGAAATACCTAAGGGATACTCTCGGTTTTTTCGAATATCTAGATGCCATGGTACCATGACTTGCCATTGGTTTCTTCTTCAATAGCACAACAACGAGTCGGTGAATTCTTAGTCTCGATGCAAATGGGTCGTATCCCGACCCCAAGATTAAGTCGAGTCATTGAAGCTAGTGTTGACAATACATCAACAAACCGACTTTTATCTCTCCCCGGATGAGTGAACTCAATTTCATCAAACTCTTTAGCTAGTTTGGTTAGATAAACTTGATATGGTTTCAACCTCTTATCCTTGGTTTTCCATTGTCCTTTGACTTGGAAAATTATCAACATCGAATCACCATGTACTTTAAGATTTGTGATCCCTCTTTCTCTAGTTACCTCCAAACCATGTATGCAAGCTTTATACTTAGTTATATTATTGGTGCGATCAAACCAAAGTCGGATGGCTATTGGATACTACTTACTATTTGGAGAGACTAGTACTCGTTCCTATACTATTGCACGATACATTCACTACTCCATCGAAATACATAATTCATTTTTCAATATCAAACTCCACTACTTCAATTTCGGATGCGAAGATGTTCTTGTCAAATTCAATGGTTCATGATCATTGATTTTATTGTCCACCAAATGGTTTACAATTGCAATCCCCTTCACCGACTTTTTAGTCAAGTATACAATATCGTATTCCGCCAATAAAACATGCAATCTTGCAATTCTACTTGATAGACATGGCTTTTCAAAGATATACTTGAGGGGATCTATTTTCAATATCAACCATGTTGTGTAGTACAACATATACTATCTAAGTCGTCGGGTGCTTCACACTAGCCTACAACATATCTTTTTTAAGGGACTCGTATCGAGACTAATAATCGATGAATTTCTTACTCAAAAAGTAGATGGCTTGCTCTTTACTTCTAGTAGCATCATGTTGACCTAGAACATAGCCTATCGTTTACTCGGTGACTATCGGATATAGAATCAAAGGTCGATCGGACATAGGTGGGACAATAAGATAAGGGTTTTATAGATACTCGTATGATTTTATAAAAGGTTGATCGGCATGTATCATCTCAAGTTCCTGGATTGTTCTTTCCCAAAAGCCAAAAGATGGGTTCATATGTAATCGAGTTATGAGATGAATCGAGTTATGTAGTTCAAACGACCTAGGAAACCTCGGACTTTCCTTTCACTATTAGGTGCCGGCATTACTTAAATGGCCGGCTTTGTCGAAATCCACCTCTATCCCCCTATTGCTCACAACAAATCCTAGTAGTTTTTTATGATTTGACCCTAAATGTGCACTTGGCTAGATTCAACTTCAACTAGTATTTTCTTAATCGCTCAAATAGCTTTCTCAACATTTGTACATGATCCTCTTCAAGCTTTGTCTAAGCAATCATGTCTAAACATATCTATTTCTTTGTGCATCATGTTATGAAAGAGGGTAACCATAGCACGTTGATAAGTTTCTCTAGAATTTCTTAAACCAAATTGCTTGACTTTGTAACAAAAGGTTCCTCATAGGGTGATGAAAGCGAGTCTTCTCCATATCCTCTTATGCAATCTTGATTTGGTTATACTCTAAGAAGCCATCCATAAAGGAGTAAGTGGAGTTCTTTACAACATTATTTACAAGTACATTGATATGTGGTAAGGAGAAATCATCTTTGGGACTAGCCTTATTTAAGTTTCAAAAATTAAAACACATCTTGATCTTTTCATTTTTCTCGTCGAGTACCATAATGTTTGACCTAAGTTGAATACTTGATCACTCAAAGAAATTCGACTTCAAACCGCTTGATGACTTCTTCTTTAACCTTTATAAGGACATTCGATCTCATTCGTATTAACTTTTATTTCATCGATTTATGATTAGGGAATATAAGGATTTTATGTACCACTATACTAGTATCTAAACCAGACATATCCTCATATGACCAAGCAAACACATCCGTGTACTCCTGTAGTAAGCCAATCAAACCCTCTCTTTCTTCTCTTGATATCATTATTCTGATCTATAGTTCTTTTTTTATTTTCTTTAGCCCCCATATTTATGTTTTTCAGCTCCTCTTAATGAGGTTTTATGGCTTGTACGGATAACTCAACAAGTTTGGTAAATTCATCCACATCTTTGTCCTCAAATTCTTTTCATCCATGGCAATCAAATTCTCTTCAAATTTAGGCTAAACATATTTGATGTGATTATTTTGGAATTTTAAAAGATGTTAATTTTCTATATCCTTGAAATTTAAAAAATGTGAAAATAAAAGGAATGGAAAATAAAAAGGCACGAGTGTTAAGAAAGCTCATGGTCTTATATTAATAATATAGATAAATGCTCCACACAAGTCTTTTTTGGTATCTTGAGCTAGATAACCAAGAGATTAATATATATATATATATATATATATATATAAAAGAAAAGTAGCAAATTAATTAATAGTATAGGTAGGTAGAATCTCCTTTTTCTTTCAATTGTTGAGCCCCTCACTCGATGCTTCTTCCTTAATTAGTAAGTTGATAGGCAACATTTCCTCCAAAGTAATGATGGTCGATTACGATAACATCATAGACTTAGGAACAACCACTATCGATTCGGGACTATAGACTTCTTCTATCCTTGACTCTCCCTCCAAGTGATTGATGGACGGATCCACCATTTCTTTCCCCAAGTTCGGTATCTCTTGGTTCTAATTGATGGCACGAGTAGGGTAGGGAAGGTAGCTTGAATATGAATAATCACAATCCTTTCTTCACTAGGATCTCGACCTTTGATAGTAGCTAATCGCTTTTCTTTCTTCTACTCAATAACCTTCAAATAATCCTTCCCAATGGGCTTGAACCTAAGACCAAAATGGTGATCCGAATTGGCTTCCTTCAAAGCACTCACAACTTCTAACATTCTAGCATTAAGATCACAATGCCATGGGAATTCATATTTCATCATGTATTTTTTTCACCATCATTGTAGCCATAAACACTTTCGGCTATCTCAAAAAAGTATTCTCCGCCATTAGTTTTACATTCACTATTTCAAATGCATGGAGATTACCATCTCGGCTTCTTTCGACCTCTATATAAGGCATAGATACATTCTTGATCAGAGGTGATGCATTTTCTATCATTATGGTGACTAGTTTTCATTATCCATATATTTCAATCTTTGGTGCAACGATGAAGTCACAATCTCGACTAAGTGAATCCGAGTCTTCCTAAAAGCATGCTATATAATGGCTGAATATCGATGAATTATAGAGTAACTAGGAACTGGTTGGGCTTAATATCTAAGTTGATGTCAATGTCTCCTCTCACTTGTCTTGAAGACCCATTGTAAGCTTTAGCCATCATGATCCTTGGATGCATATGAGATGCATCCACCGATAATTGATCCAAGATCGGCTTAGGTAAGACATTCAAAGCGGACCCATTATCAATTAGAACTTTTGTAATGACATGTTCTTCATATATTGACCGTGATGTGTAGAGGCTTATTATAGCTAGTGCCTTCCGGACCTAGTTCATCCTCGGAGAAAGACAAATGGTAGCTTGAATTCTACCTATCAAAATTTTCATGGCATTAGTGGTGACCGCTCGAGGGACATACGCTTTATTCAAAACTTTTTACAATGCTTTTCGATATGGTTCTAAGCTCATGATTAATCATAGTAGGAAGATCTTAGCGAGATGTTTTCCTTAGTTGGTCCACCACGTTATAGTCATTATTTTTCATCACCTTGAGAAATTTAATTGCTTCTTCCTCATCTAAAGGCTTGTTCAATTCTTCGACCTTCATGAGGTCTACTACTTCCATGCCTTTTATCTTTTTGGACACTTCTAACTCTTTTGATATGTAACAACGTCGACTTCAAGTAAGGCTCATTACATCACTATCCATAGACATGTTTATGATTGGATAGTTATGATTGACTCTATGGTAAGGTGGAGCTAAATGAATCTTCGACATTATCGGAATCATTCTCGGAGGTCCATTACTTATTGGTTGGTAACGGCATAAATCATCATAATTGGTTCCCTACGATAAAACCATGCTTGCAAACTCCTTCCTCTCGCGCCTCCTCTACTCGTACGGTTCCTAGAATCATCATATTTTTCACCTCCTTATGGAACTCACATTTATCAATATCATGCCCCTTCATCTAATGATATCGACAGATCTTGGTCCATATAACCTTCGATTTAGCAATTCGTTGGCTTTCTAAAGTAACCAATTTAGGATAGAATTATGTACGACTCTATCCAAAAATATCTTCACTTTTTCTCTTCTTGGTTAAACTCAATCTCTTCGAAATTTATCATGCTAACATTATTCCCTCTAGCGAGTATGATTCGAAAGTGGATTAATATTAACATTTAAAGGCCTTGAATCATCAAAACTTATCCATTTATGCTCGATAAGATCCCTCATTTTTTCTTAAAAGCTAAGCAATCCTCAATAAAGTGTCTAGTGACACCATTGTGGTATTCACATTATTTATTATTTTTATACCATGGTGGAAATAGAGGTCGCACGAGCTCGTAGGAATAGGGACTACTTGCCCTATATTGATCAAACATTGAAACAACTCTTTTAGAGATAATGAGAGGGATGGCAAGGATTCATAGTCTTCTCTATTGTAGTTATAATTACGAGTGGGCTGATTGCATGGTGTTTGGTTGAAATTCGAAGGACCACGAGGTGGTCTCACCAAGTGAGGAAATTGATTGTTTTGGTAGGTAGGTATAGTGAGATGATCTTGGGGTGGTGAAATTTATTGGTAAGGTGGATAGTTTTGATTCGGTGTTGCTTGGTCTTATTTGGGTGGTCAAAAAGGTGATAATTATGGAATGCATTTGATATTGTGATTAGGGGTAAAACGATGGTTATATTTGATAATGGCTTTGATTGGTGTATTATCTCGAGTTGTTTCGAGTGGCTTTAGGGCTTGTAAGTTGCCACTCGATGGATTTCTCCTTCCATTCTCTTGGCTTTCATGCTTTTCTTCTTCTCTATTCTCCTACGGATCTTTCTAGCCTTAATCGCTAGCTCTATTCTTTCGCGATTACCACTATATTTATGAAGTTTGTTGAAGCATTACCAATCAAATACTCAAACTAAGGCACTTTGAAAGTATTCGAGAATATGAAGATTAACTTAGGTTTAGGTAATGGTGGATGGATCCGAGTCGTTACTTCGTGCCACCTTTGTGCGTACTCTTTGATCGTCTCTTTAGCCCCTTTTTCCATACCTTGTAAGTCCGACCGGTTCGAGCCACCTCCATGTTAAAGTTATATTAGTTAAGGAAAACATCTTTCGGATCTTTTCATCTTCTAATCTTATATCCTTCTAACCTCATATACCAATTCAACATTGACCCACCTAAACTCTCATGGAAGAAGTGTGTGAGCCATTTTTCATTATGTACAACCTCTGCTATTTTGCTACTATAAACCCTTAAGTGGGTCATGGGAAACCGAGTTCTAGTGTATTTGACAAAATCCGAGCACCTTTAATTTCTTGGGAATTACCATGTCAAGTAGTAGGCACATTTTTTATGCTTTGATTGGGCCATAGATGTCTCCTCCCTTTATTACTCTCAAACGTTCCTCCAAAGCCATTAGCTTATCTATACCTAGACCTTCAACTACCTCATAATCACGAGCCTCCTCCCGTATAGGATCCATTACGGGCATGGGTGGCATTTATGACACTTGTGGGTCCATTAGGTATGTTCCAATAGCGTGCGAAGTTTCGAGCATAGAAAGCGTTTTGGTTGGTTGCATGTATGTTGGATGCCTCGGTTTGACTAGGCAATGAAATTGCATGTGATATCTCGGATTATGTCTATTCTCGATTCAAGCTACCTCTCCTACTTATCGCCTCTTGAAATAAGATCTTCAATTGTACCATTTCCTCTTTCGGAAGTCAACATCTTACCGACACAACTGATTTTATTTTCCCTTTCTTTGTTCTCCATTTAGCGAGCCCCCGAATCTAGTGTTGTGGATGAGCAAAGGGGATTAAGCTTTGGTAAAGCGGCCTATGTTTCATGATCCTAAAAAAAGCTGAAGGAAAATATGTACGATGAATATAAAATATATACATACATGATTTGAACTCGGGTTAGATACCTTTTTTGTGTTTGTTACAGATTAAATTATGACAGAGTTTGTATTGAAGACAAGCCGGATCAAAGCTTAGTACTAGGTGAGGGCAATAGAAACCGCATAGATACTTGGGCGATTTAGGAGATATATCTACCCCCTTGTTTTGGTTGTAGCATGTACACTCACTAACCTTGTGATATGATTAAACTTGTGAAAGGCCATGCTCAAGAAAATCTAAAATATGGACTTCTAGTATATTCTAAATTATAACTTACGGATATTTTTCACTACAAAACAAAAGGTTACAAAAGTAATCTTATTATATGGAGTATTTCCAGGTACATTGAAATATAAACTTCTAGCACATTCTAAATGTGACTTAGAGCCACCTATTCTAAATTCAGCCACGACCTTAAACCTTCATAACAAATTATATCATTTATAAGCCTTTGGAGTCGCTCGTAAAAGAGTTAAACTTTCTTGTCTTCCTAATGTATACCATCGGCTAAATTCTTCGGTGTGTCGCATGTGTAGGATATAATTCTTGGCATTCTAGGCTTGCAGGTGGTATTCTACAATCCTACTTCCCCACTCAACTATTTCCCTCCTTAGGACATCTCTTTCCTTTGTTATGGCTTGTATAATTGAGTCATGCTCTCCCTTGGATTTGGCCAATTGTTCATTCCTTTTCGGCTCCTCTAATTAGTCAAATTGCATATTATGTTAGTTGGTTTGCAATCTATCTTCATGTAGCAATTTGGGATAATTTAAGGCTATACTTTTTAACCCTAAGCCTATCTCTCTCCAACGCAGTACCCACTTTCTCATCATAGAGATTAGTCAACTCATCCTTAAGAGAAACTGTGAGTTTGGTCGCATTCTCATATTTTTTGTTGAGGGATCAATGATCCTCCTTTAACCTGTCTTACAAACCCTTTTGATTGTTGGAGTCGATCATGAAGCTTCTTATTTTGTTTCTCCAAAGCACTCATTACATGGTTTTTCATACCAAGATTCTCGTCTAACTTTATCTTCTTTTGGGTTAGTTCGACCACTTGAGCAATTAGAACTTCATTAACTACTTCATGTTGGTATTCATCTCTTGAAGAACATCCTCCATCGTCTCACTCCTTAATCGAGATGGGCCCTTGAATAGTGGCATAAAATATCATTTGCCCTAGTGCTATGCCATTTAGAATATCTTGGTGTGGTCCTTCGTCCACTCTCTTTTCAAGAGTGACTATCCCTCTATTTCTCCAAGCGACCTTTGCTTCTTCCAAAAGTTTCCTAGAAACTTTCAAATCTTCATCGTACTTAGCCAAATCCATGGTTTTTGATATAAATTACTTAAAACCCAATCGTCTTAAGAACATATTCGAGCAATAGTTGATATAGCATCGTACTCCAATTAGCGGGACTCGAGGATAATTACCACAATAAGCCAAGTAAGATAAAAAAAAAGCATATTGTGCCCTCCAATGGAATTCTAACTTCTCTAAGATGAAGAACATTCCTATCTATATTATTTTTCCTAACTCATTGAGGGGGTGTCTAGTAAAGTTCTCTAGTTTGGAATGTAAGTGTCATCGCGTGCAAAAGATTCCTGTGGCTTTTTTGGTCACTATATGGCTAACCATCCAAACAAATAGTAGTAGGACACAACACCTCAAATTTCTCTCTTTTTCTTCAACAAAATTTTAAGAACGAGAGTGTTTCTACTAGGATTATAGCGAGTAGGGTTGATTTTGAGAGGTACTACACTCTTAAACACATTTACTATCTTGAAGTCGATCATATATTCGACTGAATGCAACAATACTAACCCGTATATGCCTAATGCCGGGATTATGAGTTTGAGGCTATTATCCTTGTCATGTAGATGTTTTATGAACTATACTTGGAGGAGATTCTAAAACCATTTTTGCATCCGACCCCTTCAAGTTTTTCGCTTATCGATAATGGTCGAGTCTAATCCTATAAACCAAGTGTACTAGATCTTACTTAGGAGAGCTATAGAAATAGACTACCTTTGATTCGGAAAATGATAGCAAAGCCTCGTACTCTTCTAGTGTGGGTGACATATCCATGTTCCCAAAAATGAAGCAATGATATTCCGGATCCTAGTGCCCTATCATGGCTTGGAAGCACAAGATCTAAACTTTAATCTTAAGTAGTCGAGCTATATTGTCACACATCTTCTAAAAATCAAACCTATCGATAGGAGTAAGCATTTCCCAACAACTAAGTAGTGATACCATATTGGTTAGCTTATCGACGAGTTTTGCTTTCTCGGGCAGTTTTTACACAAAGCTTGAGGGCGGATAATCTCTCTCATCAATTTGGGTCCACTCGATCCGACCCTAAAATCCTCAATGTCCTTTTTTATTTCTTTTGTCATGATTTAATGTGAAGAACTACCTAAAAGAATTGAGGGTTAATAGTGAAATCATTTAAAAATGATTCGTATCTTAATCGAGTCAACCACTATTAGACATGATCTAGCTTGCTTATGGTTTGGCGAAGCTAGTCTAGTCTTAAGTCTTTTCAAGCTTCTCAACTCGTCTAAATTACTAGTGGGGTAATCCGGCCTACGGCCTTATGCGTTAGGAGGTAAGGGAAGGTTATTCCATTATTTCTTATGCATAAGGTGAGTTTTAGTCCAAACACGAGTCCAAAAGAGCATCGGTAGACTTTCATCATACTTGCCTCCGAATCTCTCAATCTAAATCATAATGGGGTTCGACTCGGGTCCGAGCATTTGTAGGTTTTCTTCGTAGTGTGTGCAATAGTTCAAAGAAAAGCATATAACCCGACTCAAAATAAATTAAATATGTACAAAAATTAAAAGAAAATAAATTACAAAAATTTAAAGACAAAATAATAAAAGAAAATAAATGACTTGAAAAAAAACACATAAAATAAATGACAAAAGAAAATAAAGGAAACAAATTTGTAAGAACCAACTTATGGCCTAACTTTAAGTCCCTAGTGGAGTCGCCATTTTGTCGCTACTCGATGTCGGATGGGACTCCCAAAAATGTAGTTTAAGATTTTATTTATTTATTAAATTACTTATAGAGTTTAAAGTCGCTACCTAGTATTGAAGGAACTAAAAACCTAAAATAGACAATCGGTTCGAAGATTTTAAGGTAAAGAGTTGGTTATGCTTTTGGAAAGATATTTAATCACCCAAAAGCACCCTTTTCTAAGAAAGATACCACATCTAGTTTAGTCCTAAATTTATCTCCTAAAGTATTTTTTTTCCCAAATCATTTTTTAATTTTGAAACTCTAATTTTCCAAATCTTTTATTTCAAGCCAAATCAAGTTTTTTATTTTTTAGCATGGCATCGTTTTGAAAGGATCTTCGAATCCCTTTCGTTGGGAGATACGTCGATTCAAATATTGAATCCACTTTTTAAGTTTTTACACAACCGGTGTATTAGAGAACACTTGTTTATTAAAAATGATTTTTGGCTAATAACGGTCCCTATCGGATATGAGACTTTGTTAAAAGTTTGATGATTTTTTTATTTTTCTTTAATTTTATCATTTTTTTCTTTTTTATTTGATAGAAGACCATCATCCGTAGGAGACTTGATAATCCTCCACCCATTACTTATTGAGCCTAATTACTAAACAAATAAATTAAAGCTACATTATTTAAGTAAATTAAAGAAAAATCATTTTTTTATTTGGTGGAAGAAGTCATCGGTCCCTAAAGAATTATGAGACTTGACAATCCTCCACCCATTACTTACCGAGCCTAATTACTAAACAAATAAATTAAAGCTACATTAATTAAGTAAATTAAAGAAACACACTAATGTTTAAATTAATAACACACATGCATAAAATAAATTTGAGGTTAAATTAAAACAATTACAAAATATTAAAATAACAAATTAGTATAAACTAACTAACATGCATAAATAAACTTAAAATTAAAATTAAAATTACATTAACTAAATAATTAAGACAATTCAATGCTTAAATTAATTACAAGCATACATAATAAAAACACATTTATTCTTTTTCTTTTTCTTCTTTTTTTTTTTAATTTTTTGGAGAGGGGGAGGGAGGGCCTGGACTATCCGGCCCTTTTTTGTTATTTCTTTGTGGGAGAGAGGCGGGTTGGACGGTGCGGCCCACCAAAAAGTTTTTTTTTTTTTTTTTTTTTTTAGGAAAGGGCTAGATTGAAATCCAACTTAGCCTCACATGGTTCGGGCTTGACCCAACCAATTCCCTTCATTTGGCTAGACCTAAAGCTAAAACAAAATTTATTTCTTCCCCAAATCAATTCGGATCAACTTCCTATTTTCTCTCCCTTCTCACCCGATTTGCTTTTCCTACTTTTCTCTTTTTTTTTTTTTTTTTTGGGTCTCTACTCCTTTCCTTCTTCTCCACTAGATCCAACCTCTATGGACGAACCAATAAAGGTTCATCCCCCCATTTCTTCCTCTCTTTTCTTCTCTTTCCTTTTTTCCTTTCTTCCATTCCTAATTTTCCCCCTTTCTATGATGGTTCGTCCATGGCTCCCTAATTTTTCCCCTTTCTTTCTTTTGTTTTCCCTTTCTTTCCTTTTTTCCTTATTCAATCAAAAATACCCAAATCAATTTTACAAAATTCTTCCCTAATTTGGTTGAACCCTAGCTTTTTAATTCTTTAAAAATTCATTTCAATTAGAGCTAATTGGCTTGATTTTGAGTGAGATCGAGTTAATTCACACCTTAATGGACCCAATTTCTTAAGACCCATAATTTGACTTGTTCAAAAGCTTAAGAACCCTAAAATTGAATTGAAGTCAATTCTGTTTCAATTTGGGGTTCAATTTAATTTGGGGTTTAAACCCCAAATTGAAACACTAGTTGACTTCGAGTTGAGTTTAATTCGAGCTTCCTAAACATAATTTCAACTCAATTTCTAAAACCTCCAATTTTATTCATAAACTAATCATGTCAAAAAATTGAAATTAATGTGAAATTAGGTAGAATTACTTAGCAAGATTGGTGGAGATGGATGCTGGATTACGGGTTCAATTATGGTAAGTTTAATCTCTCTCTCTCTCGGTCTTTTTGGATTTTTCTCTCTTTTTGCTATTGATTTCTTTTTTTTTTTTAATTATTATTTCCTTTCAATTTTGGGCCCTTTCTAAAAAAAACTCCTTGTTTATCAATTATGTACATATATATACATATGAATTGCTTGGTTCTCCTCCTTGTGTTGAGTGAGATTTTTACGGAATTATCAAGTAGGGTGTTAGATGAGACTAGTTTTGTGGGGCTGTGTAGGGAGGCTATGCAAAGTGGTTATGTAGGGCGAGTTGTGTAGAGTTGTTGTGCAAGGCTACTGGAGGTCGGCAATGGAGGTCCGTAGTAGGGTGGTTGTCACAAGTGGGAGGTGCTAGAATTATTGACTTAGGGTTAAGGGAGCTAATGGAATTTGTAGTGAAGCTAGGCGGTAGGGTAGCTGTAATAGGTTGGGGTTATTGGAATTGTTGACTTAGGGAAGGGTTGTGTATGGTGGCTGCAATAGGGGTTGTCTTGTAGAATTGCAGCGAGTAAGGGTAAGTAGGGGCTGCTAGAATTGCAAGTAGAGTTCAAGGTTGAAATTGGGAACCAAAGCTGGTTGTAGGGGAAATAAGATGACCAAAATCCCATAAACTAGTTTTGGGCGGGAGTAGGTGACTAGTAGTCCACTCCTCTACAATTTTGTAATTTTTCTTTCATTTGATTTCTTTGTAATTTTGGTCTCTATAAATTATTATTAGGTCAACTTGATCCCTGTCTAATGTAATCGACCCTTGAACATTGAATGATTCAATTGTACCCCTACTTACTGTAATTATTTTGAATTTAAGACAATTTTATCCTTGAATGTTAAATTTAAATTATTTTTATCTTTTTTGTATTTTTCCTCTTTTTTTATATGTTTTTTTCAAATTACTAATCTAAATTACAAAAACAAAATGAATAAAGAAAGTAAAAAAAATAATTAAGATAAAAATGAAAAATGAAAAATAAAATAAGAGAAAACTAATAACTAACTAAAAATAAAAATCCTAAAATTTTGGTTATGACAAGTTTAACACATTTAAAAAGAAATAATTTCAAGAAGGCAAATAATCAATCGTAACTTATATGATTGTTTTTTTTTTTTTTTTGTTCCCTCTTTCATTAGGTTTGTGTGTACTTAAGAACAAGGTAATGATTTTTGATTTACAAGAAGAAAATAACAAATCAAATGAGTAAACCAAAACCAAAGCATGTACAAGTCCAAACACATAAAGGATCGAATAAAAACAACATGAAAAGTCAAGTTAAAGATAGGAGACATATGGGGAAAAAGGGGTAAATATGACTTAAAGAGTAATTTGGCATGCACGTGCATGTATTTAGAGCAACAAGTCACACAAGTAGTAGGGTTAAGCATGACTTATATAGAGAAATGACACGTTTATACATGTTTTTGGCACAAAGAGGGACATGTGGGCGGAAAAGATAAGTATGGTTTATGCAACAAATTTGGCATGCTTATGTCTCACGACAAAGTTGTCTCTCGAGGAAAGAAGAAAACCCACATGGGCAAAAGCTCGGAGATATAGGTTGGAGGAAAAATGTGACATGGCTATATGTCACCATAGGGTTGTCAAAGAAGAAGGAAAAAGCACATGGGCGGTAGCTCAAAGACATGGCATGAAGGAAAAAAGTAACATGGTCATGTGTCACTATAAAATTATTTAAAGTAAAAAGAAAAGCCATATGAGCAATAGCTAAAAGACATGAGGTGTATGTGTCAATCAAGCAAACCATATGAGGGACTATGTGTGATGAAACTTCTTTTCTAATATACAATTTAAGATTTTGAATACGGAAGTAAGTGTATACCCTAGCTTCTATTGTATGTAACTCAAAACAAGGACACAGATTTGAATAGAACCTATACTCTATAGTTATCCTAAACTGCGAAGCCTATACTACGATACTAACTCTATCATGACCTAGAAGTAGGCCATGACCGATGCAAGAATGGAGGAAACTATGAGGCTTACCTCGACTCGAAGCATGTCTTAAATGTCTAACTGTAATCCTCAAATCTATATCATTTCAATTCACAATAATCCAACCTAACAATCATTACTCTATAATTTAAATAAAAATCATAATTTAATTATATTCTTGTATTTTTCAACTCAATATCCATAATTGACTTCTAATACAACACTCACAAGTTATAACTACATAGCTTCTAAGAATACAACAAATCAAATATAAGTTCTTAGAAATTACAAGTAAATAAGCCACACAATCAATGTGTCGACTTTAAGACAAACGACCAAGTAAAAGCTAAAGGGCACCCTCATAATCTTACAAAAATAAAATAGTGACGGATGAGCAATCAACAACTCTATGAGTAGATACTAGATAATACATATAAAGAAGGAAAATAGACTAAGGAAGATAGCAAAAAATTTGAATTAAGATACCATGCTTATCTCTTCAAAACAAATTCATATCATAAAACTAAATCATATATCATAATTTAAATATTTTAAAATCATTTCATATCAAATCATCAAATCATACATATATATCATAATCATATCAAATCACATATCTATGTTTTTATTTACCGATGGGGTGAATATAATATATCATTGGATGTGAACACCCAAAGGTCACGCCCTCTGTGGTTAGATTTTTGTATGTTGGTCAACATATGGGCTAGCACTACACCTCTCCTACTTACTGGAGCCTCCTATCATTGAGCTCAAAGGTTATGCCCCCGTAGCAAGGTTCCCCACGGTTTCAAAAAAGTTTAAAAAACTATATAAATTATACATTTTCCAAATCTAGTACTTAAAACACAATACGTGCTCAAAATTAATTTGATAGTACATTTCAATATCAAATACATATTTATAAAATTATACGGATAATCAAAATAATCACCTAAAGTACAATAAAATTTAAATTCATAATCATATATCAAACCACAATAAAGCACCTATTCAACACATACTCAAATCCCTTCATAGATCATTTAAAATCATTTTTGGTATGAAATCATTTCGAATGCTCATACTGGTCCATTCTGTCTAAGTTCTAATGGATGCGTTTAAATTATATTTAAACCAATGATGCATGGTATAATTATCAAATAAATTTAAAAACATAACATGCTATATAATGTCCACACGCCATACAAATGATGGTTCAAATGAAGTTAAGGTTGCTTGTGATAGAGTCACCTACTTCGAAGAATCTAATAACATAAGATGGTGAAACAACCATCAATATCATATATCAAAGAATAATTTTAAAAAATGAATTATTCTAAGAATAAAAACACAAGATTACTTATAGGAATAGAATTGATCAGAAGACTTAATTAATGACTTTAACTAAACTTTATAACCTCTCCAACAATCTAATTATCATTTATCAATCGTCAATTCAATTATCATTCATACATACCATCTTTTCTCAAATTTAATTCAAACCTTTAAATAATCAATTTTTTAATTTACTCATCTATTCCATTCTAATTCACTCAATACTCATTCCATTCATTTTTAATTGCATTTATACAACTTAATTCTTGATTTTTCATAATTTTTTTTTCATTTCAAAACCTAATTTTCAAATTTTTAACTATTCATCATCTTCAACTTCTCAATTACTTAAATTTACTCAATTTCACTTTAAATTAACTTTATAAATCACTTACCCCAATACAATTAAAGATCATTCAAACACTTAAAATCACTTAGTCTCTTTTCTTAAATGGGTCTCAAAACCCTAACATCATTCTAGCTTAATTCTTCATCCAACAACAAACCTAATGGAATTTCATTTTAATATCATCATTAACTACATAGAAACATCCCAATTCAAATATAAATTGATCAAGATCTTATCTTTGAGAATTTATCCTTCAATTCTCCAAATCTATCCTAGCTCTTTAAGCTTCCCAAGCTTCAAGCTAGCTAAGCTTCACTTAAACAACTTGTTTATTATTTTCTAAGCTAATTTAACAAGTTTTTTAGCTTAGGATTTAAAGGATAACGATAGGGGAAATTTTGAGAGAAAATGCATGAGAAAGAGAGGAGAAGTAGAAAGAAAATTCTAGAAAAGAAGAAAGTTCTAGAAAAGGATAGCTGCTGCCCCTTTTTATACCCAACTCAGATTTTTTTATTTAAATATTATTCTTAGGTCGAGTTTTTACATATGAGATAGTTATGAAGCTATTTAGAGTTAGAATGAATTAAGAATAATCCAATATCGAAAATCATATCATTGAGTTGATAGGCTATATCGACAACCTAGCTCGACTTTAAATTGGAATGGATGTTGAATTATCCATTGACCTTCTATTGTAATTGTTGCCAAACAACTTTGGATAGTTTATCATGAGCTTCAACATGATGCACATGGAAAAGAATTTTGAAGAGTTACTTGTTCATGTTGAGAGAAGTTCAACCGGATATTAACAAAAAAAAAAAAAGAGTTATGTACTTCTTCTTAAATGTGGCAAAGGCAAGGAGAAGGGCAAGAAAAATCTCAAGCACCAAAAGAAGCCTTCTCTAGTGCCCAAATGAGGGGTGAAATAGGTTATGGCTCAAGATAGTCAAAAGCAAGCGAGTGTGTGTTAGTCTAGGTGCTCAAGATTTAACCCTTTTGTATGGGTTTAACTTATTATGCTATTATGTTATTTATCTTGATTATAATAATAGAAGTTTTTCTATTAATTCTTGTCATTTACATTTATTCATTGTATAAAATTAGATAAAAGTCCATACGATATGTATTTGCATTAGTGATTAATCCAAAGATGTAAGACAAACACTAATGCACATAAATGGTATCGTTAAATGCCCCAATTCATAGCATGATCAAGAATGAACATTGACTACATGCGATTAGACTTGTGAGTATTATGCTCATGCTATATGATAACGATAAGAGATCTCAAACCTGTTAGCATGATGATGCCAAAGCAAGCACTTACGTGATTTATGTTAGAAAACATATCACTAGACTTGACTCATCATGAGAATCCATTTGGTTTAGTCTATTAGAATCTAATATGAGATGGGTATAACTAGTCCTTAGACTTGAGATCATCATGATTATCTCATTGGAGGATTTATGTACTTTGACACTCATTTTGATGAACTCGGTAAAGGGTTACACGAGGGTGATTTATTGAGTACACTAGGAATCTAATGGACTCGTTTTGATGGACATTTCATTCGTTTTATGCTAAAAGAGATATCACATTCCACTTCGGATGAATGTCTACTTAAAAAATCAATGATCACAATAAGACAACACTAATAGAGTGTCATTTTTTTTACTCTAAGAGCTAAGACATTAGGAATCAAAGAAAAATTATGTGATCATAATCGAACAAAACTAATAATAATGTTCAAGATCATACTATGATAAGTTAACATAAGGACTCGAATTGTATGGTAACTATGCTCATAAAAAGTAATGACAGATTGATTAATCCTCCTACAAAATTAGGTAGTCATGATGCCTTACTAGAGGTCAATCTTAACTTATGTATCAAGAGATAAAAGAGGTGTATTTTATTCTTGATACATTGCCAATATATCTACGAGCCTATTAAGTCACACGCATAAGTTTAAGCATTCACATGATTAAAGAGAAGCAAATATATTAGAAAAAGTCTTCAACTATGAAAGTTTCTTATTTTGGAAAAGGGTTTTCAAAAATAGAAAGTTTCCTAAAATGAAAAAAATTTTAAAATAAAAAGTTTTCTATTTTAGAAATTAGTTTCCTAATTTGAAAGTTAATTCCAAATTTGGAGGTAATAACCTAAATTGGAAATGAGCTTCCTAATTTAGGTTGAAGGGTATTTTGGAAAATTGTTTCATAATGTGGGCCACTTAATATTATCTATGTTTATTTATTTGGATAGTTCAAATTAATTAATTAGGCAAAAATAATTTTAGGTAAATAGGTTTAACTAAAATCCTAAAGATATTTTTGTGGAATAATGAATATGAACCTTATTAGATAAGAATGAATGTTTTATAGATAAAGATAAAAAGCTCACATGTTAAATAACTTCGATCCTTGAAGGATTAGGAACCAATAACCATGATTCCTATTTAGAATAAGTTGCTGCCCATCCTTATCTTTGGAGGACAAGGAAAATTTTTTCCTATAAATTAGAACATAGAGATGTGGTAACATATTAAAAAAAACCAAAAAAGGGAGAGAATTCGGTAAAAAAAAAAAAGTTCTCTAACGCACACGACAAAAGGGAAATAAAATAGAGAAAATATTTTTCTCCAAAAACCCTAGTACACGCCACTCTCCTCTTCCTTTTGGGTTGTCACAAAATTACTCGAATTAGATTTCTATAGGGAACATAAAAATATTAAAAAAGGTGGAGCTAGCACTCTATCAATTTTGAGTGCTTCTTTGTGGTTGCTTGGATTGCATGGATAATCAATCGAGACCGATTGCTTGGATGACTCTTTTCATTATTAAAGAATTTAGATCTGTTCTATAAGAGATGATTCTCTATTAATCATTTTAATTCATGAATATATGGTTAGTTGATTTAATGGCTTGATCTTAGGCCCTTTAGATGGAGAAAATTTTTATTTTATTATGCACCTCCATAGGATGTATGATCCTTTAGTGTGATTTTATACAATAAGAAAAGGCATTGAAAGCGTAACTACAAGGAGTACTTATTAAACATGTAAAAGAAGAGTTCTACTAGCATCTTAAGCATTTATTTTATTAAACTTAATTTTCTGTTTCTAATCCCACCTCAAAGGTATTTAATACTAGTTGTAGTGCTCACATTTGTATAAATATGCGGGGGCTTAGAGAATCAAGAAAGATTACTTCTAGGGAGGTTGACCTATGCATTGGTAATAGATCGGGAGTTATACTTGTTGGCTATAGGCACCTATGAGTGAGCACTACAATCTAGGCTTATGCTTAGATTTAGAAACTATTATTATATTTCTAGTTTTACTAGAAATATTATTTCCATTTCTTGTTCGGACCAAGAAGGTTTTTCATATTTACTTAAGAATAATGGTTGTTCTTTTTTAAAAAAGATGATATTTTATATGAAAATGTTATTATTAATAATGGTTTGTATGTTTTAGACATTAAAACTTCCATAAATAACATAAATGCGAAAAGGCTCAAAGCGAATGATCTAAACAAAACTTATCTATGATATTGTCAACTTGGCCATGTAAATGAGAATAAAAAATCCAAACTACATAAAAATGAATATCTAGAGGCATTTTATTATGAATCTTATGAGGAATGTGAATCTTGTCTACTTAAAAAGAAATGATAAAATCACTTTTTAGTAGAAAAATGAGAAAGAGCTCTCGATTTGTTATGCTTTATACATACCGATATATGTGGGCCCATTTTCGCTCATGTAAGGGGAGGATATGATTATTTCATAATCTTTACTAATACTAGATCACATTTTGATTATGTGCCTTTAATGAGAGACAAATTTGAAGCATTTGAAAAGTTCAAAGAATTTAAATTTGAAGTCGAGAAACAAACTAAGAAAAGTATTAAGGCATTTCGATCGATCGAGGTGATGAATACTTGAGAATTGAATTTTTAGATCATTGAAAAAAGAATGGGATTCTCTCTCAATGGACGCCACACGAAACACCATAAATTAATGGTGTATTCGAAAGAAGGAATAGGATACTCTTAGATATGGTTCGATCCATGATGATTCTTACTAATATCCTTATTTCATTTTAGAGATATGTACTCCTTACGCCAATCTTTATTTTGAATAAGGTTCCCACCAAGTCTATTTATCGGACTCCATATGAGATATGGAAAGGAAAAAAGCAAATTTATCTTTCCTTAAGATTTAAGGTCTGTGATGCATAAGTCAAACATTTAGACGAAGATAAGTTAAAGCCCAAATCGGTGAAGTACAAATTTATGGGATATCCGAAAGAAACAAATAGATAGTACTTTTACCAATAATAATAAAAAAGATGTTCATGGCTAGGCATGATGCATTCGTTGAGAAGGAATCTATAGATGCTAGAACAAATGAGAGAAATGTTGAATCGATGAGATTTGAGAAGACTCACAAGTTGACATTCCACTAATGGAACCCCAAATAGATGGGTTAAAAAGCATTGTAATTATCTCATAAATAGATACACAAGAACTTTAAAGGATCATACATCCTATGGAGATACGGAATAAATAAAAAATTTCTCCATCTAAAGGGCCCAAGATCATCGTTGTTGAATCAACTAACTATATATATGAATTAAACTAATGAATAAAGAATTACCTCTTATAGTGCGAGATCTAAATTCTTTAATAGAAAGCTATCCCGAGTGTTTGGCCTCTATTAATGATCCACGCGATCCAAGCACCCATAAATAAGCACTTAAAATTGATAAAGTTCTAGCTCCACTTTTTTTTTTTTTAATTTATGTAGTGTTTCTTATAGAAATCTAATATGGGCAATTTTGCGACAACCTAAGAGAGGAGGGAGAGAGGGTGGCGTTTCAAGGTTTTTGAAAAAAACTATTTTTCGTATTTTTTTGTTTCTTGGCCATGTGCCTTCACCCTTTTTCTTCCTTTTTTAGCCAAATTCTGTCTCTCTCTCTCTTTCAAAAACTACTCTTTATGCCATACCTCTACTATTTATAGGGGGAGAATGTTCTTGTCCTCCAAGGACAAGGAGAGGGATAGCAAATAATTTATAATTAGACTTATGGTTATTGCTTCCTAATCCTCAAAGGATTATAAGCTATTTTACATGTGACTTTTGATGTTTATCCTTAAAACATTCATCTTTTTCAATAAGGTTGATGTTTATCCTCCCGTCAAAATATCTTAAGTGTTTTAATTAAACCTATCGAGCCAAAACTATTCTAGCCTAACTAATGTTTTTGAACTATCTAAATAAATAATCTTAAATAATTTTAGGCGACTCACATTAGAAAAATAATTTTTTAAAATACCCTTTAACTTAAATTAGGAAATTCATTTCCATTTTAGGTTATTTACTTCAAAATTTGGAATCAACTTCCAAATTAGGAAACTAATTTCTAAAATAGGAAACTATCTATTTTATGAAACTTTTTATTTTAGAAAATTTCCATTTTAGGAAACTTTCCATTTTGGAAACGAGTTTCTAAAATAGAAAACTTTCAAAATCAAAAATATTTTTCAATATTTTTGCTTCTTTTTAATCATATGAATGGTTAAAGTTATAAATGTGACTTAATAGGGTTTTAGATATGTTGACAATGTATTAAGAACAAATAACTCTTCTTTTATCTCTTGATACATAAATCAAGATTAGCCTCTAGCAAGGCACCATGACTACCCAATTCTCTAGAAGGATTAATTAATCCATTATTACCTTTTAAGAGCATCGTTACCACATAATTCAGTCCTTATGTTAACTTATCATAGTGTGATCTCGAACTTGGTTATAAGTCTTCGATTATAATCACATAAGTTTTCTTCAATTCTCAAATATCTAACCTCTTAGAGTAAACCAATTATTTTTATTTGTGTACTCCTATTGTAGCCATAGATTTCTTGAACAGAAATTCATCAAAGTTTAAAGTGATAATTCCTTTAGCATATAGGGAATGACATATCCAATTTTAGTCATACACCTACCTCTATTAGATTCCTAGTGCACCCCCACAAATCGTCCACGTGTAGCCCTTTATTGAGTCCATCAAAATAATTGTCAAAGTGCATAATTCCTCTAATGAGATAACCATGATGACTTCAAGTCTAAAGACCACTTATACCCTTCTTATATGAAATTCTCATAGACTAAACCAATTGCGTTCTCATGGTAAGTCAAGTCTACTAATATTTTCTCTAACATAAATCACCTAAATGCTTACTTTGGCGTCATCATGCTAATAGGTGTGAGATCTCCTACTTGCTATTATATAGCATGAACATAACCTTCATAAGTCTAACTCGTATAAGTCAATATTTATTGTTGACAATGCTACAACTTAGGACATTTAATAATATCATTTAAATGCATTAGTATTTCTCTCATATCTTTCGATCAATCACTAATGCAAATGCATATCATAAGGACTTCTATCTAATTTCATTCAATCCATAGATGTAAATGACAATAATTAATAGAAAAACTTCCTTATTATAAATCATGCAATGATACAATAACCCAAACCCATCTAAACATGATTGCATCTTGAGCACCTACACTAACAAACTTTATAGCTTTAAATAGGTTCATCAAGAACTAGAAAGATATGGTCTTCTTATCTTTACACATGTTAATGTGTCTTCTATTAAGGATGACGAGCCTAATACCTATGAAGAAGCAATATTAGACATTGACTCTAATAAATGGCATGAAGTCATGTAATCTAAAATGAAATTCGTATGCACTAACCAAGTATGGACTTTAGCTAATCCATCTAAAGGTGTTCGACCTATTAGGTGTAAGTGAGTCTTTGAGAAAAAGGTTGACATGGATGGTCATATATATACGTACAAAGCTAAACTAGTGGTAAAAGGCTATTATCGAAATAAGGGATTGTTTATGACGAAACCTTTTCACTAGTTTTTATGGTTAAATCCATTAGGATTATGCTTATAATTGTTGTATATCATGATTATGAGATATGAAAGATGAATGTTAAAATTGCTTTCTTTAATGAAATCTTGAATAAGGATGTGTACATGGCATAACCCGATGGTTTTGTCACCAAATAACACATATATAAGATTTACAAGTTTCAAAGATCTATTTATAGACTAAAATAACCTACAAGTTAGAATCAATGTTTTGATAAAACAATTAAAGATTTTAATTTTAAAAAATGAGGATGAACCTTATGTATACAAAAAGGTTGATGGGAGCTCAATGGTCTTTGTTGTGCTATATGTAGATGACATACTACTTATAGATAATAATATCATCATATTACATTCTGTAAAAAATTAGTTATCCAATAACTTCTTTATGAAAGATATGGGAGACGTAGCCTACATTCTTGAAATTAAGATCTATATAGATAGATCATATAGAATGTTAGGACTCTTCCAAACAACGTATATTGATAAGATACTAAAAAGGTTTTATATGAAAGAGTTAAAGAGAGGACATCTTCTAGTGTAACATTGTATAAAACTCTCTAAGGTTAAATGTCCTAAAACATAAAATGAAAAGGAAAAGATGAATCGTATTCCCTATATATCAATTATAGGATCTATTATGTATGTCATGCTATACGAGGTTTGATGTCTCATATGCTTTGAGCATATGTAATAGATATCAAAGCGATCTATGTGAGAAATACTTGGATTATTGTAAAGAGCATCCTTATGTACTTAAGAAGAACTAAGGATGTTTTCTTGGTTTGTGGAGGAGATGAACTAGTTGTGAAAGAGTTCACAAATGCTAGTTTTTAAATTAATCGGATGACTTTAAGTCATAATCGGCACTATTTTTCTATTGAATTATAGTGCTTATTAGCTAGAAAAGTTCTAAACAAGAAATAGTAGTTGACTCCATAATCAAGGTTGAATACATTATAGTCATGCAAACAACTAAAAAAGCTATGTGGATTCACAAATTTTAATTTGGATATAGTTTATTCCAAGAATTATTGATGCTATAGTATTGTATTGTGAAAATAATGGAGCCATAGTACAAGCTACTGAACCAAGGTCTTATCAACGATCCAAGTAGGTATTACGACATTGCCACCTAATTAGTGAGATTATCGGTCGTGATGATATAAGGATAGAAAGGGTCCACACCGATGATAACACAACCGATACGTTGACTAAACGTTTGTCACAATAAAAGCATGAGACCCCTGTTTAATCGTCGAACATAAAGGACATTTACGGTTAGCTCGAGTACAAGTGACGGATTATTAGTGTAGGTGCCAAAGATCCAGCCTATTTGGATATTTTAATTTATCGTATCATTTTATTTTTATATTAATAAAAGAAGTCTTTCTATTAATTTTTTTATTTATAAGTTGATAAAATTAAATAAAATTCTATATAATATGCACTTGCATTAATGATTGATTAATTAATGCAAGATAATATTGATGCATTTAAATGATATCTTTAAATGTCCCAAGTCGTAGCATTGTTAAGATTGAACATTGATAACATGCGATAAGACTTATGAGTTATATGCTCTTGTTATTAGATAGTAGTTAGAAATCTCACATCTATCGGCATGATGGTGCTAAAGCAAGTATTTAGGTAAATAATGTTAGAGAACATATATCATTAGATGCGACTCGTCATAAGAATAAATTTCGTTTAGTCTATGGAAATCTCATACGAGATGATACAACTAGTCATTTGACTTAAAATTATCACGGTTATCTCATTAAAGGATTGATGTACTTTGACATTCATTTCGATGGGCTTAGTAAAAAGCTATATATGGGTGATTCGTTGGGTGCATTAAAAATCTAATGAAAATATATGAATAATTGAGATAGGAAATGTCTTTTTTTATATCCTAAAGAAGTTTTCTCATTACACTTCGATGAATATCTCGCTTAAGAAATCTATGACCATAGTTGAAGTATACCAATAGAGCATAATTAGTTACTTATGAGTTAAGACATTTGGAGATAAAAAAAAACTTGTATGATCATAATCAAACGGACTATAAACCAAATTTAAGATCACACTTGTGATAAATTAACATGAGGAATGAATTATATTAAAACCATTTTTATGAAAGGTAATTACAAATTAATTAATCCTTCTAGAGAATTGAGTAGTCATGATGTCTTGTTAGAGGCCAATCTTGATTTATGTATCAAAGGAAAAAAAAGGAGTCTCTTATCTTTCCGATACATTATCAATATATCTAGGAGCCTATTGAGTCACAACCATAAAGTTTAAATATTCACATGATAAAACGAAGCAAGGTTTATTGAAAAAAAAATTTTTTTGAAAAGTTAATCGTTTTAGAAAGTATTCTATTTTGGAAAGTCAACTTCTTAAAATGGAAAGTCATTTTTCTATTTCAAAAATCAGTTTTATAATTTGGAAGTCGGTTCCAAATTTGAAAGATAATTACCTACAAATGAAATTATTTTCCTAATTTAGGTTTAAAGTTAATTTGAAAATTTATTTTCTAATGAGGGCTCCACTAAAATACTTGATCCAATTTATTTGGAGGATCCAAATTAATTGATGATAAATTGGGTCAAAAGAGTTTGGGCCAATAGATTTAATTTAAAAACCTATAAAGTATTTTGATGGAAGGATAAACTTAAGCACTATTAGATGAGGCTTATGGTTTATAAAGATAAGGTTAAACAAAGTCCACATAAGCAACATCTTCTTAACCTAAAACAAGATGATACCACCATCTATAAATAGAGGAGGGAGAGAGAGGTGGCAACATAATAAAAAAGAAAAAATAAAGAATGGCTCTCTTTTAAAAGACAAAAAAAAAAACATCACCCTCTATCTCTCTATTATTGGCACAAAAACCCTAAAAATTTCTAGAGAGAAAATCATATACATAATAGTTTGAGCTAGCATATGACGATTTCTATAGCTTCTTATGTGATTGTTTAAGCTACGTGGATAATCGGTAGAGGTCGGACACTTGGATGGTTCATTTCCACATAGATTGATTCTATGTTATAAGAGGTAATCACTTACTATAATTCTATTCATGTTTAAGTATGATTAGTTAATTCAACAAGCATGATCTTAAGAACCCTAGATAGAGGAATTATTTATTTATTTATTCCATACTTTAATAAAATGTATGATCCTTCACCAAGCATGCTAGGAAGGCACGAGTAGCCTAAACCCCTAAAAGAATAAATAAGGAGATGCATTCCGAAGAAAGGTCTAAAAGAGACCTATAAAGTAAAGGAAAAACTCAACAACATGAAATAACATAGTAAAAAAACATTATGCATAATCCTAACTATTGAGAAGCTATTGTTGTCCCATCTAGAGAGTAAATTAACATGGATGAAAATTATACGATCCTAATTTGTCATCCAAAATAGCAGATAGATAGGAAGGGAAAAGTTCAATAGTCGAAAGGAGTACCTTCCATAAAGAGTGTTAGAATACGCAATTTACAAGTCTATCTATAGCCATATTACCCTCTATAAAAGTGTGTTGCAAAATAGTACTAGAATGGATACCTACCCATCAAGATCCGAAAATGTAACAAAGTCGTTAAAGACAAGAAAAAGATCAAGATAGACAACGAAATACCACCGAAGAATCAATCTCTATAATGTCAAACTATAAATTATGCTCATTACATAATCGGATACCTTATAATAGTAGCTAGATCGTCTCCTTTTGAGTTCATCTTTAGACCATATAAGCTAGAAAAGACCATCACCAAATTACCTCGGTCATCACAAAGAATGTCACCCCTACTATAAATGTTATTCCTAGAGGCTCCATCTATGTTTAACTTTAGCTTACCCATAAGAGGAAGATGCCATTTAATCCATCTCTCTTTTATAGGCATGGCAGATTACGCTTAAATACCCAATGCCCGTAAACATATACTCGTCATGAAAGAAGGTGGTTTTCTTTGGAATAAACGAGTAATGTTAACTCACTCAACCAGCTAGTCACTTTATGCTTGATATTAAGCCAATTCATACTCTTATTTTCAAACGAGAGATTTATTCCAATATAGTCAAAGCTCTCATAGAATGTAGTTAAATACAATAATGCAAAATAAGGTTTTTTGGGAACTTATGGTACCCTTTGTTAACCAAATCAAGACAAGCTACATTAATGTTCTATTGCACGGAGTGACATCCAAAATGTTACCAAAGTGACTCCAAAGAAGGCTCGCAATAGCTCTATGTAGGAACAAGTGGCCTCTAGTTTCCTAATATGCGGATCGACAACATTGGCATTTAAACACCAAAGAAATTCCATAGGATTGAACATTAGCTTCAACTCGCCACAACATTGTGCAAAAGTTTCCAAACAAAAAAAAATAATTTTTCTAGGCGACCATGTTGTTCGATATACTTTGCCACCATTTGAACTTAGGAGCGAGTAAACCTATTAGCCTCGGGATAGGCTTTGTTATTAAAGGTTATGTTTTTCGAATCCATGTAATAGAGTTTGTCATTTATACTATCATCCAAAGTCACTAAGTCCAATTCATTCTTCACTACCTACGGCAAAGTCATTGAGTCCTAACATTGGTTAATCTACATCTAATTAGTGTACGGTATAGTCTTTCACACTTTGCCCATGCATCTTGGGTGTGTTAATGCTTGTCATCCTAATTAACAATATTCTAATAATACTTCCTATAAGTAAAAAAATGCAGTAAATAAAGGTGGTAAGTAATAGTAAGGTTAATTGCATCAAACGTTTCTTTACTCTATTGATTTTCAATGTTTTTTTTATTCAATCTTTTTTTATACTTTTTAATTTTTCTTAATATAGCTCTTCTAACTGTATTTCGATCAATTTTTTTGTAAAAATTGATATTTAACATTAAAAATTCTACGTGGTATAACTCATGAGACTAATTTGCCACGTGTGTGTATATATATATATATATAATTTCAATAAAATAGGCTAAAAATGAAAAAAAACAAAAAACAAAAAACAAAAACAAAAAGGACCCATCTCTTCTTCTTCTTCTCTCTGTCTAAAATCTTTTGTCGAAACAATCTTTGAATATTCTACCGATTTCTGGATCTGGAGGAGGGCCTGGATTAGCAGGAGAATCAACAAAATTTAGGATTTTGGAGAAACTCAACTTATGAAAAAGGATGATTATTGGGGTTTTGGACACTAGAATGTCTTCGGATTACCTTTCATTAAGTGCTGAAGGAGTGCCTCCTCCACCAGCCAATGGAAAGGGAAACGTATGTGAAACCCACATTCATATCCTCAAAATCACGCCGGGGGGATTCTATACATTGATTGTGGAGGAAACAAAGAAGATGCAGCATGATTTGCAACATTCTGTAGGGTCAGACTTCTTGAAATTCAGCAACAATGACAGTCATAAGAGAGTTGCAGGGAGTTAACAGGGTGTGGCGTTGAAAACGAAAGTTGGTGGTAAGTTGGTCGGAGATTTGAAGGGCCAAGGCACGAATGGTGTTAGGACAGAATTGGGAAAAGGAGGAAAGCATGCAGGTGACTGTAGATTTGATGGTATTGGGAGATATCAAAGAAGCGAGTTCAAAGAAGTTAGCTTTTTCAGTAAGTCCTTTCTTGATTTGAACGGTGCTGCCATTGTTGAAGTAGCTCTTGGTGATCAAAAGGAAGAGACCTTGCTCCATAAAGAGTAGATGATGAATATTTCGCAGCTTCTCATTCCATTTGAAAACTCGGAAGTATTTCAAAGACTTACAATCTTGTAGAGGACAGGCAGGCACCCCCTTCACAAAATTTTAATCACAAAATGCAAAAGGAGGATATCAAAGTAAGCTCAGGCTAGTTCTTTTAATCATTATGAGGGAGATGCATACTGAGATCATTTAAGCTAGCACAACCACGGATGCTCAACCCATGTTCATTAGCCATATGAAACATAAATGAGGAGAAATGTATTTGATTGTTGCAGCAGCTTTACAATCACTAGGAAAACTAGCCAAGAGATCCCTGAAAGACACTACCTCTTCTTAATCCTACATATATATCTAAAGAAATCATTTCCACGAAGGTTACCTTGATAAAGTTCACTTAGACCATGGTGGACGATGATAATTGGTTGCACGCCTTCAATATCATACATTACAAAAGAGTAGATTGAAGGCCGTGAGAAAAGAATGCTAAAGTTTTTTGGACACTAGGTTTTAGAGAGAAGAAGAAGAAAAAGAGGGGTTTTTTTTCTAAACGAATTTCGTTGAAATTTTAATTTTTTTTTCCACTTTATAAATTAATATTAGTTGTCAATTTTAATTGAAAAATTAATGGAAAACAGTCAATGGGAGATGTTTGATGTGATTAACCCCAGTATGGTACAATCCTTATGCATGTGCAATTGTTTATTGGTCATGCATATCATCAATCACCAACTATGTCCCTGACTTCAAAAATATTCAATTAAACGATATGTGGTAACACTTACCTGCCCATCTCCATAAGAATTCAGGCCTCTTAATCTTAAACACCCATGAATTCTAGTTGCTTCCTCTCTTACTATTTGCCATCCATTGCTCCTCAAAGATTATCAATTAGGACATGAAAACACAGTTCGTGGGTCCAAGTCCCACATAGGCAACACATCGAGCCCATTTTAAGTGTAGTTATCAATTATACCTCTTTTATTAATCTGCATCGATTTTTTTTTTTTTTTTGGGTGATTAGGCAGATCTAAAAACTCATCATGTATGTCTACTCCAATGCTGGTTGTCAATTACGACAAATGATGGCACTTGTGGGCCTGTAATTGCATCGTTCTTGTCCATAATTAATTCTTATCTTTGTTTAATAAACAAGGGTGGTGGAGAGCTGAGACTAGAGAGCTGCCTTGTCATGCTTCTATTCATACTACCCTGTTCATGCAAATAAACAAATGTGATGTCACCACACTATAAAAATACTAAGATAATTAGTCTGCTTTCATTAACATGATCGTGCGTTTGTGCCCTAAAAGTGTAAACGGTCCCCCAAATGTCTAAACAATAACAACAAAAATCCTCGTCCTTTTGTATTAGTCAAGTATCATAACTTCCTAACACAATGTATCAAACTCGCATAAGAACACCAGGACAAATCCCCTAAAGTGAACAGATCTATAGAACTGTATATTAATGTTTGATTCAACACTTTAGAATTGACAATTCACATTTATTTAAGACCAAATATTCGTGTTGATATTTTTTTTTTTTTTGATTGGTCGACCTTGCATGGACTCAGTACTCTTTAAAGACAATAATTGAGGTTGATCAACAGGGTAACATGGACAAATCATATTAGCATTACATCAAGTGAGAAGATGATGCTTAGATTTCTCAGTTAATATAAGCCATCAATTTTTAATTAAGTGGCAAATATATATAAAAGGGTATTATGGTAAGGTTGAGTGGTCTCATCAAATGCAAGAGAACAGCAGGGAAATAGACAATCAACAAGCAACGCAATCAATGGCAGGATGGACGGGGACTCTTCAATTGACTAATGGTACCTTTTTAATCATGTGGCATCTGAAATTTTCATGGCCATACCAGCGCATCAAAAACCCAAAGCTTTCTACTTATATTAGGACACTATTAAATAAAGAAAGAAGTCCAACCACATTGCACTTGCTGTTGGCTACCTTCACGGGGTCAATGTCAGATGAGACAAAATGGGTGAAGATCCCCATGTGCATCCTATTATCCAACGGTTATATTATCGAGTAAGCTCGCTAGGCTATTCTCTCTCTCTTATTTATTTATTTTTTTTATTTTTTTTTGAGTAATTTTTAATAACAGTGATGCAAAACACAAATTTACGCATCTTGATCAACTTACACGGAGTACGAAGTAAATTATAAATCAGTACCTTTAGTTACGTAAAAATGAATTAAATAATTTTTTTAATTTTTTAAACTAATCGGATTAGTCTATTTTGTTCGTTACATTTATCTTTTCAATTTTTTTAAAGAATAAATAAATAAATAAATATAATATGAAAAGATAGGCAAAAAAAAATCTTTTTTAAAATAAAATAATATTAAATTAAAGATAATTAATTAATATTTATCAAACAATTAATTAATTTTTAAAATTAAAAAAATTATTTAATTTATTTTTATAAAACTGACAAGATTAATTTACGTACATCGTCTAATATGGAGAAAATGTATGGAGAAGAATGCGCCTTGAACTTGGGTGATTTCTTTTTCCATTAAAATGACAAAACTGAATGTTATTACCCTTTAATTTCTAATTCCCCCCCCCCCCCCCCCCAAAAAAAAAAAAGCACCTTAGATGAAAGAAGCTTTCATCATCTTCCATCCCAAAAATATCTTGACAAAATTTGGGATTTTAGGTTTAATGGGACAAAATAACTAAACTTCATATTATTTTTTAAAAAACAAATAAAGATGTCATCTTAGACGTGATTTGTTACAAATTTGATATTTCTCTAAATAATTTTTGCGCATAAGATTTACAATTTTTTTTTTTTTTGACAAACAATTCATAATATAATTGATATGGAGCGTTTATTAGGATAATATATGGACATAGTTTATAGATAAAAGCCTAAAACAATTAGCTTGCATTTGTCAATATATGAGTTGCTTATAGAACCTATTAAAAGTTTAATTTTAAACAACCATAAGTTTCAATCCATGCATCTGTTTGGGGCTATTCACAATTTCTATATGAAACTACGAAGGAAACTTTTGGGTCGCAATCCACTTCTGAAAACTGTTTTTGATCTTTTTTGTGATTCCAACCACAATATCTTATATGTTTTACATAATAATTATATTACGAACTTTCCTTTTATCTATTATTTTATTTTTAACAACAATTATGTTAATTTTGAAATTTAAGTTGATATTATTCTCTCTCACTTTATATTAAGTTTCTACGGAGCCTCGAGGGAGAGGCGCGAGAATATAGAGTCGTCACCTAACTAATCGATGAAAACTAGAAAACTATAAAAATACTGGTCCGTGTAAATATTCAAGCAAGAGGTCGATTACATATGAGAAAATATAACATCACTACCATCTTATCTAAACTAAGGTAGGCTACTTGAATGCATGTGAAGACAAAATTTTGGTTTAAGCTATCGATGGCGTGTCATACCGCCAACAAATTAATTATTTATATTTTTCTCATAAAACTTAACCACAATGGTGTAGACAAGGCAAGTAAGGATCAACCTTCATAAGGAAGCGACCTAATTAACAATGTCTCTCGCTTGATTGTTTTGTAGTGCAAAAACAAGTAAAAAGGAGGTTTGTGTTTGAGGTGTTTACGAGCAATTAAAATAACTAGAAATAACAATAATAAGAAAGCCTTGGTTGAAGTTTAGTATCTACTTTTTATTTGGTCGCCGATCATCAATTCAATTATTAACCTATCTTTAATAAGAATATTCATAGTAGAACAATAACATGTATGTTGTCTTCGGTATTTCCTTATCGAGTCAATAACCAAATATACAATATTTGATTAATTCTCTAGTTACTAAACAACCTACTAGACGCTAGATAAATTCAGTCTAATAACATCAATAATTAGAGAATAGGTGAAACTAAACCACTCTCTTAGACACTAGAAAGATGTAATCTAGTTCTATGTTTTTCAAGGGATTGAACGAAAATGCAAAAATAATCATCAACCTTTAGTTACTCGTCGTATGCAAGTTTAGACAAGTAATTACACGGACTTAAATAGTTAGCTAGCAATGGGGTAAGATGATCAAACAAATAGCGTCACTCTAATCAATTTAATCATATAACCATAAACCAATCATATAGAAAAAAATATAAAATATTCAAATAAGAAAAGTTTAGAATTAAAACCTATAATCTCACAATGATTTAACCAAAAGGTTCAACGTCATTCAACTAAGATGGATATTTAGTTGTTCATAGCTGATTATAGAGGAGAGTTTTCTATCTATGATAGCTAATAAGTGTTGAAATCTCTCTATACAATAAGAGAATGAATAAAATGAAACCCTAACTTCTCTATTTATAGCAAAAGGTAGGGTTATAACAAACACATGGCGAACTTCACGTGGACACACGACTTTCTAGAGTTTGGCATATAGTTGTGTGCCTCTTACATTACATCTCATGTCTTTTTTTACTTCATCTCGTGTCCCTAGCAACTACTCGTGTGATTTTTTCCCTTCATCCCATGTCCCAAGCTTCTAGCCATATGGCATTTACCCTTCAATCCGTGTCACTTCTTTATTGCTCGTGTACTTTTAAAAATTCAGCTTGAAAGAACTTGATACATGCCAAATTAGAGTTTATGTTCTCATGAAATTTGTATCCCTATTTCCTATCTTTGCAATGCAAGTAAGGCTTATATAAATTGGATATCTATAGCTTCAGTTATGAGCAAAATACCGACACTAACTTAACTTGATCGCCCGACTCTTAGGATTCTACTTTACAACTGAATTCTTATATGATAACGACCTAGTTTGGATTCAAGACCTTCATAAGACCGATAGGTATGCCTCTTACATATTCTACGGGCTTTGCTTCCATCAATTGGGAGTTCTAAAACTCTAGATATGAATTAAACTCCATAATTAATCTGGACTCCAAATGGGATTCGGATCAATTTCTATGCCATAATATGAAATATCATTTGGAGGTAAAAAAAAAAAACTTGAATTTTTACCTACTATATTATTCTAGAAAGATTGAGATGTACTCTATAGATTCTTTGAAGACTTGTTCTTCCAAATCTAACTCTAAGGCTTTAGAAAACATGCAAGAAATTTGAAAGGTCTAAGTTAATCATACTAGACATCCATACGGTTGTCTTTTTTATTTCACACAATCGGTAGCTATTTCTTCTTGTATTACACATGACCGTGTGTCTCCTTAAGGTTCCTTAGTGTCTTTTGGCTTTTTCTTGCTTTTGGCTTAGGTTTTTTTACTTCAATTCGATGTTTTTCCTATAAAACTCGAAATCTTTATCTTTATCTTAATTTTCTAAATATAGTATAATAAACACTAGAAAGTTTAATATAAAAAAGCATAAAAATCATGCTAATTATGCAATTATCAAATACCCCTACACTTAAACTTCACTAGTTCTCGAGCAAAACAAACAAAGCATAACTCACTTTTATAGGAATCATAGTTGGATTTAGCATATGCAACAAGCCTTTAAACCCTAGGTTACCTCCAATAGACGAGTTGTGTCTCATGAGTGTTTTTAGATGATAAAACCACAAAATCGCTCAAATGAATGTCACGCAAGTATGATTAATCTTCAAACATTGAAGCTCAATTCAAAATTCAACAAAATCAAATAGTTAAATTGATCATATTTAAGACATTATTCTCATGTCTATACATATCTCTAAATTGATTTATGTATCTTTAGAACCAACCACAATTCAAGCATACAACACCTATTTTGTCCTCATCCTTTTTCCACCATTGTAAGTAAAGCAATAAACCGAGATTTATTTTGATCAAAATTTTTCATCTTTTAGCATCCCAAATCTTTTTTAAGGCCTTTAATAGTTTTTTTCTAAGTAATCACTTGCCTTTTTATATGACTACCAATATTTATGATGAAGGCAATCGATTACTCGAACATGTCATAAACTTAAAGTGCTTTGCACTATCATAATTTAAATTACTATTTGACATAAAAGTAAATATTTATGATGAATACTCCTAGTTACTAAGAAACTCAAATCATTGGAGCGATTTTTACTAAATTATGCTAAATTTTTCCAATTGGAATGTTTTATTTTTCTTTCTTTGTTTAAATATCCATAATAGTTAGAAATCTCATTTATTTAAACTATCCTTAGGTTTAGTTTCAAAGGGTACTTATAGAATTGGTATTACTATCCAAATCATGCTTAATCATAAAGGCACATAAAGCTTTCTAACATGCATGCACTTCTATGAAAATGATATCCCAAACAATCTCAATTATCTTATCATCTTTTGTTAAAATTCATCATTAGTCATCAATCAAAAAGGATATCATGCTAAACTATGAAATTCAATTCATCTCTTTATATATATATATATAACCTCAAACTAAAGCACAAACATACAAACAATTACAAATAATCCTAAATCCTTCCCTCTACACTTAAATTTTGCATTGCAATCAATGTAAAAATATAATTGATTGAAGGCGTATAAAATTAAAAGAGAAAGGGTAAGGGATCAAATCTAGAATTGTGGTAGTTAAAAGGGAGGTGGTGGTAATAGATGGAAGGGAAGCTTGAGATAAACACCTATGCTCAATTTAGTGCATAAACTATGCCACGATGTTTCTATCCATGTCTCCTTTCTTTCTCCCTTATCATTACACGAGCTTATTACCCACACGGGCGTATGAATTTTCTCTCACACGCCATATAACGTTCCACTACTTGTGTGTCCGTTCGTATTGGAAGTTAAAATGTCAAGCTTGGGACACATGGACATGCTTGGATTAGGTGCACAACCCATGTGTCAAGGTTCTACCCGTGCCTCTTCTCTTTTAAAGCAAACTTTAGAATGCAAGGCTCCCATACATGCATGCTTTTTCTAATACACATGTCATGCCTCTTTTTATCGCCCATATGGTCTTTCTTCCTTCTCCTTCTTGTAAAGCCAAAAACACTTATACTCTATACATTCTTAAAATCAAGTCAAGCATGACGAAAATTTGAAGAAAATTAAACAAAACTAATTTAAACATTAACTAAGATAAAAAAAAATTTAAAGTGAATTCATTTGATTGCCTCTCAATAAATGCATTTTTTTAATGTCATTAGCTCGATGTTGGTACCCTTCGATCCTCATAACGGTGATTTGGTCATCTCAAGCTTGACATCTAAAGTACACTTCCAAACATTTCCCTTATGTTGCTCTCAATTTCAATCTCAAAAGACATATCACATTCACATCATTCAAGAAAATCCTTTCTTGAATCTTAAAATAATTGATAACAATAAGAACAAGACCTACAAAACAACAAGCAATGATGGCAAGAAAAACTCAATTTTGTTAGCATCGTTATTAAACTCATTTAGAAGGAAAAATTCAATAGTGAGCATATCATCAATATTATCCAACTCCAACTACTAAATATTGTTTTCTTACTTGGTCAATTCATCAGTAACCACAATCTTTTTCTGTTATTCATTATAGGTTAGCTCTATTCCGAAATCTTTAATAACTTGCTCTTCATCCAAGCACATCATGTCATTTATTTGTTGCACATAAATGTTCTTTTAAAATCATTTCTATTTTAGATGGAAAGTTGTTTTATGCTTATCCTTCTATCTCATCTATTAATGTAGCAAATTGACACACTCGAGTCTTTAAATTTTGATAGCTTACTCTTATTTTCTATTGAAATTGCATAAAATCAGTCATAAGAGAAGTGACGATATCCTTAAGAGATATAACTAAATTTGAAGTAACTTGTTGTGTAGTTTAGAATGGTGGTTGAACTTGTTGATATCTTTGATAATTGTGAAATACATTTGTCAACCACTTGATTCTCATAACTAGAGCAAGTGCTTGGTGTAGGTATTGTATAAGTACTATGGATGTTACGAAAGTCCCTTTATGGAATAATACACACCACTAGGTTCTTCCTAAATCATTGGAAACCCGTCGAATGAATGCCCCATCATCGAATATATACCATAATTATGCACTTATTAAACATGTCCTATAACCATTTGAAATACTAGATAGGTTTGGTTAGAAATCTATTGTGCAATAGCATATAAGTTTACCTCTTCGAATATCTTAGATTGTAGGTCATATTGAGGGCCAAGCTATTAAGAATACCGGGGCATGTTAAAAGAAAAATAGGTAAAAACAATAAGAATACCAAGAAACAATTAATTTGAACATAATTCCCTAATAACGATGCAAAATTTTGATGGCATGTCTTACTACTAATAAATTAATTATTTGTATTTTTCCTTATAGAACCTAACCACGATCATATAGACAAGAAAAACAAGGGTCGAACCCATAAGAAAGTGGCTTAATTAATGGTTTCTCTTGATTGATTGTTCTATAATACAAAAGCGATAAAAGGAAGGGTTTGTGTTTGAGTTGTTTACAAGTAATTAAAATAACTAGAAATAACAATAATAAGAAAGCCTTGTTTGAGGTTTAGAGTCCATTGTTTGTTTGGTCACCGATCATCGATTTAACTATTAACCTATCCTTAATAAGAATATTTATCATAGGACAACAACATGTATGTTGTCTCTAGTCTTTTTATACTAAGTCGTTAACCAAATATACAATATTCAATTAATTCCTTAGTTACTCGAATATATTTAATCCAAAAACAATATTAATTAGAGAAAGACATGTGAAGCTAGACCACCCTCTTAGATGCTAGAAAGATATAATCTAGTTCTATGTTTTCTAAAGGATTGAACGAAAATGGAAAAAATAATCATCAACCCCAAGTTACGACCTCAAGTAAGTTTAAACAAGCAATTACACGAGACTTGAACACTAAGCTAACAATAAGTTAAGATGATCAAACAAATAGCATACACTCTAATCAATTTAATTATATAACTATAAACCGATTATACAAAAAAATATAAAATATGATAAATTGTAGAATCAAAACTCGTAATCTCACAGCGATTTAACCAAAAGCTTTAACTTCATTCAACCAAGATGGATGTTTGGTTGTTTATAGCTGATTACAAATGAGAGTTTTCTATCTATAATGGTTGTTAAGAGTTAAAATCTCTCTTTAGAATGAGAGAATGAATAAAGTGAAATCCTAATTTATTAATTTATAGTAAAATGTAAGGTTACAACACACACATAAGTAGCCTCACGTGAACACATAACTTGCTTGACTTAGGGGCATGGTCGTGTGCCTTTTACACTCCATCTCATTTCACCTTTTGGTTCATCTTGTGTCCCTAGCTACTACCTATATGATTTTTTACCTTCATCCTATGTCTCACGCTTTTGGCCATGTGGAATTTACACTTCTTCCCATGTCACTACCTTACTACCCATGTATCTTTGAGAAATTAGCTTGAATGAACTCACTACATGTCGAATTAGAGTTTATGTTCTTTATGAAATCTTTAGATAGATTTTTTATCTTTCCAATGAGTTAAGGCTTGCATCAATTGGATATCTACATATTCAGCTACAAGTAAAATGCTAACACCAACTCAACTTGTCCGCTTGACCTTAGGATTCCACTTTATACCTAAATTCCTCCATAATAATGACCTAATTTGGAATAAAAAAACCATATAAGTCTTATAGGTATGCCTCTTAAGTATTCCATGGGCTTGACCTTGCATCAATTAGAATTCTAAAACTCCATATATGAATTAAACTCTAAAAACAATCTAGACTTTGAATGGGATTCAAAACAGTTTTCTAGACAAGAATATGAAATATTATTTGGTGGCCTCGAACAAACTTGAATTTTGACCCATTATATCATTCTAGAAAGATTAAGATGTCTCTATAAAGTATTTGAAGACCATTACTTCAAATCTAACACTAACACTTTGGAAAACCAACAAAAAGTCCAAAAGGTCTAAGTTAATCATGCTGAGCATCCACATGATTTCCTTCTTTGTTTCACATGACTAGTAGCTATTTCTTTTTGTATTACACACGATCATGTGTCTCCTTAAGCTTCCTTAGTGGCATTTAGCTTTTCTTTGCTCTTGGCTTAGGTTTCTTACTCAATTTGATGTTTTTCCTATAAAACCTAAAATCATTATCTTTATCTTAATTTCCTAAATATAGTCTAATAAACACTAAAAATTTCAACGTAAAAGAGTATAAAAATCATACTAATTATGCACTCATAAACTATGTTATGTTTTTATGCTTATTTGAGTGAATTTATTCTATTGGATGAAAAAATAGAGTAATTCGGTGTTCGAGTCGATCCGAGGCTAATCCACTATATTCAAAGGGAATAGGTAAAGAATATTGAAATTTCGACTAATCTTTAATGAACACAAACCTATAACAACAAGTAGGTGAATTTCTAAAAATTAATAGCCTTTATTGACATGAATAAGAAATCATTAATAAGTAGGAACCCATCGCTAGCTTAGGTCATGAGTTTAAAAAGTTACCGACAACTTCGTCATATAAGTTAGAAGTTATCGACAACTCTATTTTGCTCTAGCATGGAGCATGTAATTAGTTTAAAAGACACTAACAACTTTATCACATAAGTAGAAAGTCAGCAACAACTTCATTTCAAATGAAAAGAAAGTAGGTAAATTGATTTGGAAGCCATAAGCGACTTTGGCCACATAAGTGAAAAGTCATTGACAAATTCATTTCGGATAAATAGAAAATAGGTAAATTTATTTGGAATCCATAAGCGAGGCTTGACCACATTGGTGGGAAGCTATCAACGACTTCATTTTAGATAAACAAGAAGCATGTAAATTGACTTGAAAATCGCTAATAGCTTTGCCTATACTAGTGTGAAGCCACCACCAACTTCCTTTCAGTCACACATAAAACATATAATCACATCATTCATTATAATTTTAATGGGTATAAATATTATAAAAAATTACTCAAATAGTTGTCAAAAAATGTTGAATTGGTCCGAAGTCCTATTCCGAGGTCGGCTTTACTTTCTTCAACCTCGATCAAAGCTGATTGTTCAATTAGATAGGGAAGGAAAGTAGCTACATGTTAAAGCATTGAAGATGCTATTATGAAATGAATAAAATACTTCTAAAGATATAAAATGACCAAGATGCCTTTCTAGGTAAAAATTACCAAATTCCCGCTAATTACTCCAAGAGCTACTACCACTTGCTCGACTACCATCTAGCCATCTTCGGGTACATGGTCGGTTAGGGAAGGGTTGCTTGGAGCTCCTCTATTAACTAGTGTAGAAGGTATCGGCTATAACGAGCGATAGAGAGACGTCAATGATGATCGACGATTGGAACTTTTAGACTTCTTCTCCGATGACATTCCCTACCCCGACGAGGTAAGAGGAGGATATTGATTAATTTAAAAGATTGTGAGTATTTCTCTAGTTATTGGGAGGTCCGATTTGCCTTTGATCGACCAATTAGGTCTAGCTACACCAAACGAGTCGGGATGGATTCAATGCCGATTTGACATACTCTAACAATGTTGAGTTATGATTTAAGGTGAAACACCTTTTAGCTAGGTGAGAAGTGTATCTTTGGTGTCGGTAAACGGTGGTTTGGTAAAAAATGAGAGATTTGATCGATTGCTAAACGGATCGGGTCACCGACCTTATCTCTTATTTTTTTAGCTAACTTCAATTTCATCTTCTTCTCTAACTAATGGGGATTGGTTGATCTAGAGCTACGCTATCGATTGGTGGTGGTTGAAAATCATATTGATTAAAGGATAGTCGATTTGAGAGAAGAACTTTTGGTCGATCTAGAAAGTAAACGGGTTTAATGGATGGGTTATTAGGGGCTATTTAGCGAATTTTTAGGTTTTTGAGGGTCCTATCCCTTAAATGGCTAAAGAAGTTGGGTATTTATAGGAAAAAAGTAAGGAGTCGTTTAGCGGATTTCGGTATTAATTTGTTTGCTTTTTTCTCGGTTGTACTTGTTCCTCTCTTTGAATTAAGGATTTGGAGTTTTGAACTTTTTAATTGCACCATCAATTGAGTTTTTTATCCCTAAATCTTTGTATTTTATTTTTAATTAAACCTAAAAATCATTTTTTCTAAATAACTCTTTTTTGTTTCTTTTTAGTTTTTTATACTTTCTCTTAGCTCACAAATTTAAAAATAGGCAGGTAAAACTAAGAATACTAATAATTGTTCTCTCTTTATAATACTTTTGTTACAATGTCATTGAAAGGTTATTTTTTAACTTTGTATAGAAAGTTTTATAAAGAAAAAAAGAATAAAATGGAAACAAACAACATGAATAACAAGCAAACAAAAATGACTAATCATCAAATTTAAATGGCAGTGACCATTTGACAAAAAAAAGATAAAATAAAAGCATGTGATATGAAAGACTATGATGATGACGGATAACATGGTTTAAAAAGATGCGATAGACATGCTTTTTTTTATGAGATGTGACGATCCACTCTAACTTAGAAAGGCATGATTGACCTTATCAATTTTACAAGATGTAATAAATCATGTTGATTTGACAAGATACAACGAGACCATTATAACCTAGAAAGATGTGATAGACTACATTAATTTGGTAAGGCATGACAAGCACCACTCGACCTTACGAGACATGATAGACTATGTTGATTTGATAAGATATAATAGACTACTCTAACTTAGAAGGACGTGATTGGCCTTCTTGATTTGGCAAGCCATAAAAAGACATTTTGACCTTACAAAACGTGATAGACATATAGATTTGGCAAAATGTGATAGAAGACGATAATTTGGCAAGATGAGACACACCATTTTGACCTAGAATGACATGACAAACCATGTTCAATTGATAAGCTATAACATACCACTCGACCTTGCGAGATGTGATAGACCATGTTAATTTGGTAAGATATGATAGACCATTCTAACTTAGAAGAATGTGATAAACTATAATCTTAAGACATGATAGACCACTATAATCTTATAAGACATGATAGATTACATTGATTTAACAAGACGTGATAGACCATGTTGATTTGGAAAGACATAACGGATCATGTTGATTGGTAAGATGTGGTAAGCCACTCTAACCTAGAAGGACATGATAGACCATGTTGATTTAACAATACATGATAGATCACATTGGTTTAGCAAGACATGATAAACATGTTAATTTGGCAAGTTATGAGAGACAACTCTAACCTAGAAGGGTGTGACATACCACATTGATTTGGTAAGATATGACGAAACGTTGATTTGGTAAGGTGTGATAGACCATTCGACTTGGAAGAATGTGACAAACCACATTGATTTAGTAAGGTATGACAAACCATTTTGATCTTGCAAGATGTGACGGACCATATTGAATTGACAAGATGTGACAAATCACGTTGATTTTCCTAGAGGAGACAAACCACTCTAACCTTACAACATATGACGGACCATGCTGATTTGTCAAGACATGGCAAACCATGTTAATTTGGTAAGATGTGACAAATCATTTTAATTTGGTAAGATTTGATAGATCACTCGACCTAGAAGAATGTGACGGACCATATTGATTTAGAAGGACATCATTTATCTTTTTATTTTTCTAGGAGAACATTATCGATCGTTCATGAACTTTCAAAATTACCGTTAGTATAAGGTGTGATCCTAGTCTAGGTTGTCATCAAAAGAAATCCTTAAGGCTCAAAGTTGGACAATAAGAGAGAAGTTTTTTTTTTTATGAAAAAGTATACCAAAAATAGCCTTTCTTCATCTCAAATATGATCTTGCTTAGGTCGATAAGTTTTAGTTTCATTTGAAAACTATGACGGACTTCTAGAAAAGAATCGATAGATAAGGTAGGATCATGACTCGAATGTGGATCATTTATCATCGTTTAAGACATCAAATCCCTTTTTTTCATCTTGGTTATCAATGTATTTTCTTAGGCAAGACTATCTTGAGAGAATTTGTCGAAATAAGAGAGAAATGTTTTTGGTTTCAAAAAGAGGGGTCGCTCTCTAGCATTTTTATTATATATTTTAAAGTTGATCGATATTGTAAATTTTAAATGAGTTTACCATTCTATTCATTTTGATTTGGATGATATAAAATAATAATGATACTTTCAAATAAACTTCTTTTGATTTTAAATCGATAATAAAATAAGGCCAAAATAGTAGGAATTTCTTTTTCAAGGAATTGCCCAATTTATGAAAATCATAACACTTTTACAAATGAACTCCAAAAATTCAATACGAGATAAGATTTCATTCAAAAAATCAAGACATATTCATGCTTTCTCATCGACTTCAGGTATTCTTCTTGTGTTCTTTCTCGTGCACATTATAATTCGAGTTATGCTAATCTCTTTTTTTGTGCAATCACTTGGTTTTTTTTTTTTTTGTTTAAGATATTATCATATTGAATGTCCTAATATAGGGTGAAAATAAGAATAAAACAAATAGAAGGAAGGAGAAAAATATGGCAATTTGAGATGAATGTTCGTGTAATTTCACATATTAACATCATATGGAGGTATAATAAAGATTCAATACAATGCATTCATGAACTATAATGATAAAAAGGAAAAGGAAAATGTGAAAAGGAAATTACTCAGCCTTGAAAATAAAAGGTGCTTCTTTATTTGACCGATCATCCAACTCTTCCCCTTCATTGATTTTACGAACAAGTTGGTCAACATCGAAACATCCCTAAACATGTTGGCGAAAAGTACTATCATTTCTAAGCTATCAAACCCTAGCCTAATCTGTATGACTTTGCTCTTAGCATTTGCCTTTTCTATCTCTAGAGTATTCACTACCATAGCATGAGATGGTTGACTTAAACGCAGATTATTGTCATATGGATTAGTGATATATAAAGGCTTTTCAACTCATTTTCCTCTCTTTCTGTCCTTAAAAAGCCCACAGCTAGTATGGTCTATACCTCTAGATGAAGTTCATAGCAATCATTAATATCATATCCACTCTCTTTATGAAACTTGTAAAATTACTTAGCATGAATAGAGTTTGAGACTTGGCTTGTTTTTTATTAGCATCAATAGTAGTTAACATGTCAAACAAGTAGGACATGAAAATTTTCAAAACTATCTTTTTTATTGTCATATCCAATGTAATCCAATGATAATAGATTCACTCCACCGGAATTAGCATGGTTAGAAAGAGAATTATTATTCACATTTAAAGTGCCTAGAGTATCCTCAAATAAAATCAAGTCTTGTTCAATCAATAAGCAAACATGTTTTTTAAAGCCTAAACAATCTTCATTCTTATAACCAATTGTGCCATCATGACACTCTAAGATTTATTGAGATTATCATACTCGGAAAATAGAGGTTGTTATGAAATAGTCATCATAGGACTTACTTGACTGGTAACCATATGATGTTGGAATAAGTTTTCAAGAAAATTAGACAAGATGGTAGTATTTCCTTATATGTTCTATGAACTGGATTTCTTTAATTGTCTTGATTAAATTGTCTTTATTGATGGTTAAGCTATAGATGACATTTGGCTTGAAAATTTTGAGGAAAAATCTATGATAGATGACAATGATTTAAATTACTATTGGATTATGAGTGGATTCCCTAATCTAGAGAACTTTGGTATCATTTCCTTCACCAAAGTTGGAATAAGTTTTCAAGAAAATTAGACAAGATGGTAGTATTTCCTTATATATTCTATGAACTGGATTTGTTTAATTGTCTTGACTGAATTGTCTTTGTTGATGGTTACTTGAAAATTTTGAGCAAAAATCTATGATAGACGAGAATGATTCAAATTACTATTGGATTAAGAGTAGATTCCCTAATCTAGAGAACTTTGGTATCATTTCCTTCACCAAATTTGTTCTTCTTTGACTCTGATTCATAAGAATCAATTATTCGTCCGGCCTTGATTGCTTACTTAATCCTATTAGCTACATAAGGTATTTCAATAAAGTTATTTGTTATATTATGGAATAAGTAATCATAGTAGGATGCTTTGAAGGTATTTACAAAAATAATAATAAGCTCTTTTTCAAACAAAGGTGGGCAAACTTGTAAAGCCACTTCACACCATTTTAGGGATATAGCTTAACTCATAGATTTTTTCAACCCTTTTTCATAGGTTGTATATGGACCTATCGGGATCTATTTCCATATTGAACTTATACTAATTCATGAATATTTGAACTAGATCTCTCCACTTCATAAGCTTTGTTTGATCAAGATTGATGAACCAATTTAGACGTCACTAATGAGAATTTTTAGAAAAAAAGTGAATCAAAAGCTTTTCATCATAAGCAACTTCGATCATGTTATTTAAGTTAATCCTAAGATGAGTTCTTGGACATCGACTTGTAGTATATTTAGAGAATTCAGGTACTTCAAACTTTTTAGAAATCATGATATTCGAAATCAAGCATTTGTCCACCATCAAAAGAGGGTCGTATAAGTCCATATCCTTAATGGCTCTTAGACATTCCTTAATAGCATTAAGCTTCTTAATTTCAATCTCTAGGATCATTTTTTCTTTTATATTTTCATTATCACCAAACCAACCATATAAGTTTCCCGAGTTAGCAAAGTATATGATTGAAGGAATCAAGCTAATGACTTAGGGATGGGTTAGCTCATACATGTCCTTAAGTGCAGTGTGATTGATTAGATTCATAATGCTAACGATCTCTTAATGGGGATGAAGAAAGGTGGTACAAAAATCATCACTCAAGTAGTAGGTATTGGTATGGTAATGAAAACTCAAGGATAGCAGATGGCTAACCCATTTTCTAACTATGAGGCACTTTAGTAGACGCATGAGTTTGTAGAGTTTTCTCAAGTAAAGAAGCTAGCCTAGAAACTTCTATTTTCCAAGCACTTAACTCCTTTTGATGGCTTAGCTCAAGTTGAGCCTTTTCTTCGTTGTCTATTTTTACTTTGGGTTGAGTTGTTAATCTTTTAGGGGAAAATGGAATTTTGATTGGAAAACTTATGCTTATCTACATAAATTAAAAAAAAAACAAAAAAAACATAAATAATATTTTGATATAAAAAAAGACATTTAAAATTAGATATGGAGTAACTTTCACGTGGGGTGATAAAAGGATTTGGTCATTGATTCTTTATTGCTTTTGCACCGACTTAAGTTGGTTTAAAGATGAACTTAAATTTCATTAGTCACCCCTAAAAACTCCAACATTATGGATTACTCTATTGTTAATTAGTTTAAAGATAGAGTTGTGTTTCATCAGTAACCTTTGACGTATTCTCGCTTAAGCCATATAATTTCTTTGAAATTCAAACATTACATAAATTTAGATTTGAATCCTCTTATCATGCATCTAGAAACATTCTTAACCAAATTATTCGATCAATGTTTCCATACATCTTACTTGCCTAGTAAATTTATGCATGAGGGATGATCTTACTGACTCGGTTCTAATTCAAAACTAAGAATTAAATAACTAAGATTTACACAAGAAAACAACACAAACAATAGATATATTCACAAACATATATTCACTACATATATAAACCAAAAAACAAATAAAAAACCAAATCATAAACTTAAAATACAAAGGCATAGAAGCATAACAAACAAATAGAGATTCATTAACATATGCATTCAAAATTTGACCTTAGTATGACATTTTTCTAATGGAGTTGCCATTCGTCGATAGAAGCCCATAAGAGAGGCATAGAAACATGGAGTTACCACCTACCTAATTATAGAGAATAGGAAACATTAAATATATTGGTTTGTATAGTTATCTAAGTAGAGGGTCAATTATATATAGAAAATATATAACATTACTAACATCCCATTCTACTTAAGGTAGGCCATAAGAAATGCATGCAAAAACAAAAATTTGATTTATACTATGTTATATTTCTATGCCTATTTGAGTGAATTTATTCTATTGGGATGGAAAAATAGGTAATTCGAGATTCAAGTCGATTCGATGCCAATACCCATACTCAAAGGGAAAAGGTAGAGAAGATTGAAATTTTGGCTAATCTTTAGTGAACGCAAACCTATATAGGTAATTAGATGAATTTTTAAAGATTGAAACCTTCATTGACATGAATAGGAAGTCATCGATAAATTCAATTTCATAAGTGGAAAGCGGATGCGACTTTAGATCATGAGTTTAGGAAGTTATCGGTAACTTCATTACATAAATAGGAAGCCACCAACAACTCCATTTCGCTTGAGAAGGAAGCAAGTAACTTGTTTGGAAGCCATTAGTAACTTCGTCATATAAGTGAAAACCATCGACAACTTCATTTTAGATGAACAAAAAGTATGTAAATTGATTTGGAAGCCGTAAGGAGTTTCGATCACATAAGTGAAAAACCACCAATAGGTTCATTTCGGACAAATAAAAAATAGGTAAATTGATTTAAAAGCTATAAATAGAAGTCATCGATAACTTCATTTTAGATAAACCGGAAGAGGTAAATTAATTTAGAAGTCATAAATAGCTTCGATCACATAAGTGTGAATCCACCGATAGCTTCATTTCAAATAAACAGTAGTAGGTAAATTATATAGAAGCCCCATACAACTTCAACCACATAGGTGGGAAACCATCGGTAGCTTTATTTTCGATTAAAAAGAAACAAGAAAATTGATTGGAAGCCATTGGTAGCTTCACCCACACAAGTGAGAAGCCATTGTCGGCTTATTTTCATTCACACATAAAGCGAGATAATCACATCATTCATCATAATTTTAATGGGTATAAATATTATCGAAGTTACCCAAATAGTTGCTAGAAAATATTGAACTAGTCCGAATCCTAGTTGAGGTCAATTCTACTTTCTTTAACCCTAATCAAAATTGATTATTCAATTAGGAAATAAGGGAAAGTAGCTACTCATTGTTATGAAATAACCAAAATTCCTCTAGAGATGTGAAATGGCCAAGATGCCCTTATAGGTTAAGATTACCAAACTATCCCCATTAACTCTAAGAGCTACGCCACTTACTTTGACCATCATCTCGCCACCTTCGGTTATATGGCCGCTCGAGGAAGGGTCACTTGGAGCTCTTCTATCGACTCGATGTAGGAGGTGTTAGTCATAGCGATCGATGGAGAGAGATCGATAACAACCTATGGCTATAACTTTTGGGCTTCTTCTCCAATGATGTTCCTAGTCATAGTGAGATAAGAGGAGGATACCGATTAACTTAGAAGATTATAAGGAGTTTTTCTCTAGTAATTAGGAAGTCCAATTTGGCCTTGATCGGTAGATTAGATCGAGTTTCACCAAATAGGTTGGGTAACGAGTTCCCCATTAATTTGACATATTCTAATGATGTTGAGAGGCATAATTTAGGGGGAAAATCCTTCTAAGTGGGTGAAAAGTGTTTCTATGGTGGTGGTAGGCAATGATTTGTTTGAAAAATGGGAGATACGGTCAAGTTGCTAAACGGATCGGGTCGTCGACCTTCTCTCCTCTTTTTCGATCAACCCAACAACATCTTCTCTAACCGAGTGGGTATTGGTTGATCCGGAGTTGGGCTATTGATTGATGGTGGTGGTTGGAGGCAATATTAGTCGGAAGACGACCAATTTGAGAGAAGAACTTCTAACGAGTAAACGAGATATGGTGGATGGGTTCTTAAGGAGTCGTTTGGTAGATTTTTGGGTTTTTTAGGATCATTTTCCTATCTCTTAAATTCCCGAAGGTTTGGGTATTTATAGAGAAAAATTATGATTATGAGCAAACACTAACTTTAGTCCTTGATTTCTCCTAATTTTTAATTTTAGTGTTGATTTATTTAAGTTTTTCTCAATTGTACCCTTTTGTTTTTTGAATTAAGAATTTGGAGTTTTAGACTTTTCAATTGCACCTTCAAATGGGTTTTGTTTGGTCCATGCATCTTAGTATTCTATTTTTAATTGAACTGAAAAATCATCTCTTTTTCTAAATAACTCTCTTTTTCCTTTTTTTTTTTTGTATTTTATTTTAACTCATAAATTTAAAAGTAGGCAGGTAAAAATTGGATTTCTAACGTTAAGTATTTTAGGCCTTCAACTATTCATTTATCATTCCAATTATATTGGTATCTACATTTTGCAATGGGTTAGGTTTATATATATATTTATATATGAATGTAAAACATGTGCATAAAATCGTAAGCAATAAGCTATTTTATCGCTAGATGTAATAACATTTATTTAATAAGTGTTGATTAATTTTTGTTAGAGAGTTCCAAGAAGTGCATAGTTACATAATAATCGAAAAATAAAAGATTATTATCAAGTTTTTCTTCTCGAAGGTTTATTATGATACGTAAAATATTATTTATCCTGTGAATTCAAGTTAGACCAAAAAGAGACCAATTCATAACCGATGGTTTTTTAGTCCATCGATATCGATCATCAAGGCATAGAGGTTCATGTATGGCTAACATAAGTAATCGGTTTTATATAGTTTATTCCCCAACTTGATTTGGTCTTTTGACATCAACATTGAAGATGTGAGAATCGTTTAGGTCATGCTTAGACATCAAACTATAAAGTAGATTTCATCGGACATGAAAACTTTTAACCTAAATAAAGGAATGAAGAAAAATTAAGGGAAATAAAGTCTATCGGCTTCGCTAAAGTGTTGAACTAGATATTGGCATGAATTTCCAAGCATGTTTTGACTACATTCCAAGCAAGTAACATCATGGTTTCAGTAGTGCCATATCGATGCGATTGACTTGAAACCTACAATCGATATGTTTTTAGAGATGTATCAAGATATATGTCATGGAGTTGTAGTGGAAGGAAAAGAATTAATTAAAAATATCTACAAGTGTTTATCATGGAATTAGATCATGAAACAGACTTGCAATGAGTTAAGCAAGACTAGTTGTTTCTGGTTTGTCTACCAAATAGGTTGCATAATTGACATGTTGGATACCATCAACTCGTACATTAAGTCCATATGTGTTATCATAGCTTGAATAGTGAAATAAATCCTTTGTGATAAGATAAATATACGATTGAGATGCATGGAACGGAAGAAAAAAAGACATGCTAATATTTTGTCTATGGTTTAATAAAGAAATGCAAGAACCTCTTAATTATGAAATAATGGTTGTAGAAAATGCTCAATCGTGGTCCTATTTTGGTTTCTCAATCCATCATCATTCATGATTGGAATCTATGCTGAAAAAATTGTTAGATGGGAAATCAAATCCTAGGAAAAAAAAGTTTGGAAAATAACCAATAAAGGAAAAAAGCCATCACCGTCTATGTTTCGCTAGTCCGTGATGGAAGCCTACCTAGTTTACTTGCTTGATGTTTTTCAGTATGTATTGACTTGGTTGCAAGAGGAGGAATTTGAATTTTTTTTTCTTATAGGTTCTTCATGACACTAAGTGGGAGCGCGCACACATATATATAGAAAGTCATGCGTTAGCTATTCTTAAAAGGTTTCTTGACATGCTTTTGGCTTTGTATGCAAGAGAGGCTCATCAATTCTTTTTCTTTCTTGTCGAGAATCCGTTAATATGGTAGAGGGAGAAAAATATGAACATCAACGATGTCGTAGTGGCTAGCATAAACAACCAATAATTTTGTGTCATTCTATTAGTTTTCTAAACTTGTGAGTGACACTAATTTTGTGATGATTTAGGTTAAATTCGAACGAAAGCAACCATTATTTGAATAAGTTGAAATTCATATCCATAATTTTAAATGAAGTCGAACCCTTTATATACAAAATTATTTAAGGCTGAAAGCATGCAATCCTAAATTGATTAAGGTCAAAACTTCTTAAGTAATAAGTATCTCTAGCTCTAGTTAATTTTGGTGAGATTTAAAACCCCATCGCATCTTTATTCAATGTTTATCAATAGCACCACCTTTATTAATCAAATCAATGAGACAAAACACATGATTCTTAGAAAAGCATAACCCTAAAAAAATAGCTAAACATCGTTAGATATCAGCAACAAACTTGAAGTTGTTGGCATGAAGTGACAAATTAAGAAATGAGTAATAACTATTATCAATTTCTTGATATTTTAGGTTAATAATGACTAATTAAAGATAAAATTTCAATGATGCAAAACTATCACCATTGATTTAAGAGGTAAATTTTTGACAAGTAATTTAGCAATAGAATACCAACCGAGTTTTGAAGGATTTTAGTGACGAGATGGTGTTATCCATAGCTAATTTTAGGTAGGATAAGGGAAGATGATTTAAAGATAAACTAAATCCATTGTTAAAAAAAGAAAAAAATGAGCAACATACACATATCTTTAGTGACGAAATTATACCTATCACTAAAAACTAATGATGAAACATTCCGTTGCAAATTATAGAAAAATTTAGTGCAATTTAAAAAATAAACATCGATGGATTCTTAATTTTAGTGATAGAATCACGTCCATCGATAAATGAGTCTCTAAATCTAGTAAAACCTTCTTTTTCCTCCATATTTTCTCTCCTCCGTCCCTCGGCCTATCACTGTTCTTTCTCTTAAAATCCATTGACGCAAACACTTCAATCGCCCCACTTCATCCTTTATCACATGAAAATCTAGCCGTGCAAACCCTAACCATGCCCTAAAAAAGCCCTAGATCTTATTGTTATGAAAACTGTTCATTTCTCTCTCTTGCTAATGATAATTTTTCTCCATAAAAAGGGTAAATTTCTCTTAAAAAATCAGTGAAGGAGCATTATGTCATAAATTATAGGAAAATTAGCATAATTTAAAAATTCAAACGAGTGATGGACATTTAATTTTAGCGAGAAAATCTCATTCGTCACTTAAAAAATCCCTAAATATGATAGAACTCTTCTTTTTCCTCCATTTTTCCTCTCCTCATCCCCTTAACCACCATTGTTGCTCTTCCTCTCCATCCCTATTGATAAAAGCTATTCGATCGCCCCACTCCATCCTCTCGTCACTTGAAAATCCAATCATACAAAACCTAACCACACCTTAGAAAAGCCCCAAACCTCGTTGTCACGCAAATCGTTTGTTCCTCTCTCCTACTCGTTGTCAACTTCTTTCTATCTAAAAAAGTTAAGTTTCTCTCTTTTTCTTTTACCTATTTGATTTGTTGCCAATTTTTATATATGTTAATTTTTCATAAATATGTTAGCAAATTTTTAGAAAATTTATGTTATCAAGTATTGGAATTATTTTATCCTTTAGGCATCAAGTCTACTAGGCTTTGTTAGTCTTGATATGTAGCCATTAGTACCGAGTCTATGGAAAATTAGTATGTTGAATTTTTTATTCTTTACAAGACATGTGTATGTGGTTGACCATGTTATTTACTCATAACTAATATATTTTTTTTATGTTCCATTGAATTCTAGCCCAAGGAGTACATGACTACTATAGAGAAGGCATCATGTTTCTTCAAAAAGCATTTTTATAAGTTTGGTGGTGAAATCTATTGGCTAGTATAGGCAATTGAGCTATAGAAAAAAAAACAAGTAAACGAATTAGAGTACATTTCCCTAAGATGAATAGTGAGTCAACTTCTTACTTGGAATTGTTCTCGTATGCTTAAGAGTTATTTTTCTAGGACAAATTACTTGTAGACCTAGAGGGAAGAGGCTATTTCATACCCCAAAGGAAGAACTTTTAATTCTATTTTGAGTAAATAAAGACCATCTAGGCCAAAGCCTTTATGAAATTCAGTTTCGAAAATTAATCTCATAAGACTAGCCTTTATGATGATTGACGAGTAAGTCCGAGTGATACAACTAGAATATTGAGCTTCTTATTATATGTTGTTGCTCACTTAAGTGCATTTCTTAGGCAAGACTAGTATTTACAAATGTGAATACTTGTGTGTTTGCATAACAATTTATTCTATGGTGATGTAGGTAGTTTTTTATTCAAGGTTGAAAGACATGGCTATGGTAGTACCTCCGATGTGTTGTGTAGTAGACAAGATCTTTATTCCTTCCCATAAGAAGTTGTCTTAGTTGGCCACAAGCCATCCTTAGAGTTCAATAATATGATTGCTACTACTCATGCATTATATGAGCCCAATAAACGAGTAAATATAAGGGTTTCAAGTTTCAACATCAAATCCATAGACCTTTTTTTCTTATTTTTATGTACTTCATCTTCTTATTTCTTTATAGATGAATATTTTTTAAGATGTAATTTATTACAACTTGCAAGTAATTAATATAGGTCCTATCAACAATAAAGAAATGGAGATTGAGCGATAATAATATCAATATAGATCCCATGCAAGGAACAATTTTACAATAGATAAAGTAGTCACGCTCTTTTGTCAAAATTTCACATATAGTCACCCAATCTCCAATCCTATGTCTTTTAAAACCTTGCTTCTCAATAAACCTTTCTCTATTGTGTAAATCTTGGCTAGTGGAGAATTTTAAAATGGAAGTCATAAGTTATGTATAAGAATACACCTTTTTGGTGAGCATTAATGGAGGCCATGGTGTTTTGTGTTGTAATAAGGTGGATTTGTGCAATTGTTCATCTTGATGACATGTTTCTCGACCAACGAAAACAATAATATGTAATCCTTGTATTGTGTAGCACCATTGTGTTTGGTTGATCTCCATATGACCTTGACCGCTTGGTTGACCTAACGGAAGAGGGCAATATCGATAGATTTAAAAGATTGTGGGAGTGATATTTTTATGCTCTAGTCGGATTAGCAACAAAAAATTTATCGATGAAAATTTTCATCGATGATTTATTATCACATTAGCAATGGAAAGAATTCCTTAGAGTGATAATATGTTTTCGTTAATTTCATCATATTAGTACGGACATACTTCATTATAGTAATATCTTGTCTATCATTAAATTAGTGATGAATTCTAACTTATGTCAATAAAATTATTAGTGACAAGCATTTTATTGACGGATTGGCGTCATCATTATTCTGTCACTAGAAGAAAATAACAACTAAATATATAGGTTTAGCTATAGATAATAACAACAAAATATATAGGTCTAGTGAAAAAAAAATCAGTCGTTAAAGGTTTAATTTTTTATAGTGTAAGAGGATGCTAATTGGGAGAAAAACTCGAAAAAGTTTTATTCAATCAATAATCAAGGTTCAAATTTTTGCTTCTCCATAGTACATAAAAAAGACTTAAATGCCGAGCTTAAAGTTTGGCTAAAACTAAATAAAACTTGTTCTATTCGGACTATAAAAACTTTAGCATAATCTTAATAAAAAACTAAATCCAATCTATATTCAATATGAAATAATACATCTAGCCCAATTCTTAAACAAATATGAACTCTAAAATAAACTCGCATATAATTAGGAGAAGGATCGGATTGATTATAAACATCAAAATTCTTGCCACAGACCTAGCCGTTGTCTAACCGATGTGGATTGATTGATAAAACTAGCACATAACATGACATTCTTGGGATGGACAAGGCACTTATTAAAAGATGATGACACCATAGATGGAACAATATGGGGAAAAAAAAAAAAAGAGACAATAGATTTGTTATCCAAAAAAGCAATTTGAAGATGGTAAAAACAATAGGCTCGATGTAAGCTCCAAATATAGACAAATGATAAACGAATGGTTGACGGAATATATAGTATGATGGGCATAAAATGATTTGCGGATGCGAGAGAATATGAAATATGAGTAAAGCAAGTAAGATCAAAACTCATAGCAAGCAAGATCAAATGGTGGGAAAAATGCCTAGCAGTGTTTGAGTGCATAATTGCTTTGACTAAATCACTTAACAAATCTATAGCAAATTATGTAAGGTTTTTTTAAAAATGCTAAAGCAAAGTCATAAAAAAAGGAATAACAATAAAGAGAAATGAAAAAAAAAAGAGTAGGTAAAACAATGTATGTATTAAGACAAATAACAAACAATAAGTGAATGGAAAGAATCAAGTGAAAAAAAAAAAAGGTTGAAGAAAACAATCAAGCAACAAGTGATATAGAAAAAAAAAAAAAGAGAAACAAAATCATCTCACCTATTTGTGCCAATGGCACTAGGGAAAAGCAAAAAAGTAGTTGCAAGAATGAAAGAAAATAGGATATTAGCACAACCAAGCTATATCGAGCAACCTTCAAAGAAAAAGCAAAAAGATTTTTAAAAAATGATAAAACATAATTACTAAGATAATGACAACAACAACAATCAATTGAAAAAAGAAAGCAACAAAAGAAATAATGCAATCGACATCACCAACTATGAATATGAGTGAATAAGAAGTAACATGAGAAAAGTGTATTTAAATTTAGTCGTTAGATAATAAAGAATTAAAAAAGGTGCCAAACACATGTGATAGTGATATACAAAATTGAAAGTGACATCTCCATACTCAACAAGTAAGCTACTACATGCATAATAAAAACGAACCCTTAAGAAAATGCAATACAACCGATGATGTAGGTAGAAGGAAAAAAAAGTCAAACAAAAAAAATAAAGCACTCAACATGCATAATGAAATGAGGAAACTATAAAAAGATACACAACTTTGTAAGTAAATAGCAATATAAGCATATAGAAAGCATAGTTCAAAACATAATAAGCATTGTCCGTAAAATAAGAGAAAAGAATAGCCCTTGTAAGAAAAAGTAAGATAAGATTCACAATAATAGTTTTTCAACAATTGGCAAAAAGAAATCTACATATTTAATCTCCTTTAATAGATAACTTAATTTTTAGCAAACTTATAAACGCCAAGTGAAGCCTTTAAGAAAAAACTGAAGTAGAACTAATAAAAAAAAAAACAACGACAAGCATAAATGAAAAAACCATAGCAAAATAGTTTAGTGAACCATCATGATCACTAAATAAATAAATAAAAACATGTAAAAACAAAAAACGAGAGAGAAGCAGACCACGAGATATCAAGGAATTAGGAAAAAAAAGTCATGAGTCAAATGAATCTTTATGAAAAGAAAAACGTAGCAACACTATAGAAGAAACAATAGAAACAATTTTGTACAACAAAGAGAAGCAAGTTAGTAAAACTCAACACAACCGACTCACAAATAACAATCTCTAAACTATGCAATAATTGTTTTTCTTTCTCTAAAAGATACACGATAATTCGTTGGATGAATGAGTGACAACAAACATAAATGACAAAGAAATGCAATGAAAGAAACATAACATATTGAAGTCCAAAACAATAATTCCTTAACAACAACAAATAAGAATCCGGATGGTTAATTCCTTTCAACAAACAATCTAATTTCTAGCAAATCTATGAATGACATGCTAAGCCTTTAAAGAGAAAGAAAATCTCGAAGCACAATTGACCAAAGGAACGAGCAACAATAAGCATGAATAAAAAATAAAAAATTTCTCAACAAAGCAAGTATAATGGCCAATCATGATCATTAAATAAATGAAAGAAGTATGCCAAAAAAAAAAAAAAGATGAGAACCGACTATTTGGTAATAAATAATAAGGTAAAAGAGTTAGAATTAAATAAAATTTTATCGAAAAAAGATAGCAACATGACAAGAAAAAGCATATGAGCAATCGCATGCAACAAAAAGAAGAAAGTTAATAAAGCTCAATACAACTATTTTATTGATAGCAATTCTTGAACTATGTAACAATTGTTCTCTTTTTTCCTAAGACAAGTGGCAATTCATCAAATGAATAAACGATAACAAAAATAATGTAAAAAAATTACATTATCAAATCTTAAACGAAAGCAAGTGAAAAAAGGTATGCCAATGTAAAAAAAAATGCAATGAAAAAGAAAAACATAGCATATTGTCGAATCTAAAAAAAAAATCAAGTGAAAAAAGTGATTTTCATACCGAATCCGTAGCCTTTAAAAGAAAAAAAAAGGAAAAATCAAAACTACATATGCAAAATAATAATGAAGACATGTTGAATCAAAAAAGCCAAGCATAAAATCTCTTTCAACAAAAACCACTACTAACAATAATAGATAAAGCAAATAAGCAGATGAGCATAGTATAAGAAACAAATTTACAAAAGTGTAAGAAAAACATGATCCACATGTTATCAATCAACTAGAGTTTCTTGTATAAAAATAATAAAAAGCGAAGGCATGAAAAAACAAAAGTAATTATTTACCGAATGAGGCTATCAATGTTTAAATAGGGCACCAACTAGTTAGGCAAAAGGAAGACAAGATAAACAACATCCAAGTAATGCAAATCAAATATGAGGTTCATTAAAAAAAATCTAAAAATATCAAACCAAAAACCTAGAATTTTAAAACAACGACACCACAACAAGCAAGCATGTGCATACATAAAAGAAAAGAAACCAATAAAATCAGAATACAAAAGAGGCATAAAGAACCTTCATAAAAAAATAAAAAATAAAAAATAAAAAAAGAAGAGAAAATAGCAAAACATGATCAGTATAGATTAAAAAAAAAAAAACCCGAGCATGAGCCAATAAAACAAAAAATCAAACCTAATGCAACGACGACATAAAGGCAAAAAAAGGAAAATCTAAGACAAACAAGCAAAACAAATAAATTATAATCATCAAAAATAAAAAGATACATCAAAGAAAAAGAAAAAAAGAAGATGATATAAAAAAAGAGTAAATAAAAAGAAAAAAATCAACAAATACAACTTGTTCCATATGGAAAAGAGTGAGCCACAAAAGAGAAATTTCAAAAATGAAAAATGATTATAATGAACAACCAAAAACATGCATATCGTAGCATTAGAAAAGCAACTAATAAAATATAAAGAAAAAAACAACAATAATGAGCCTAACAAACCATTCCTAAAGCAAAAATGGAAACCATAGTAGAAGCGACGGACGTAGCAGAGCAAAAAGAAAAAAAGATGGGAAAAAAAAGAAAAAGCAAAGAGAAGGCAAAAAAAAAAAAAAACAACAACAACAACAAAACATTTGAAAAAGAAAGAAAAAATCTTCGTCGAAGAAAGAAAAGAAAGATATGAGTGAGTCAAAACAATGGAACGGAAAAGCTTTATGTTCTCAAAATATGAATGCTATCATTAAAATCTATATAGATGAAAGGAAAATAAGGAAATCAAGTTTAAAAAAAAAAAAAAGACAATAAGTCTCAAGCATATCAAACACAATGAGAGAGCTCAATTAAATATTACAATTAAAGGATGAGGTAAAAAAATCAAAAGGCCATCCAAAATTAGAGGAGCACAATCTTTGAAAAGAAAGACAAAAAGTAAAAAAGAAAAACAACTTAAAAACTTATCTAGTTCAAATCCAGCCATACCATATGGAAACAAGGTGAGAAAAGACATGGAAGAGGAGCAGCTAAGCTGATTCCTAATAATCTCGTAGAGGATAATCAAATTTTGTCATAAAATATTTGATGTGTACCAAAGTATAAAACCAAAAAACCCATTGAAGGATCATGCATCCTATAGAAGTGCAAAATAAAACAAAAATTTTCTTCCGTTGAAGGTTTCAAAGATCATGCCATTAAATTAACTAATCTTAAATTAATATGAATATAAATATGGGTGAAAGATGACCTTTTATAGAACGGAAAACAATTAAGTGGAAAGGGAACCCATCCAATCGTTCAGCCTCTATTGATAATCCATATATCTTAAACACCAATAAAAGAACCCATAGAAATTGCAGAGTGCTAGCTCCGAGTCCTTCCGTATAACTTATATGCTTTTTATAGAAATTAGTTATGATTTTTACGACAACTCAAGCTTTTGGGCGAGAAACGCTTTCTCCTTGTTTTTTTCTTTTTTCGTATCTTGCATTTTGCTTAACCCTCTTTCCCATCTCTCTCCCTTTATTCACATAAGTGGGCGACGTCCTTATCCTTTAAGGATAAAGAGTTACAATATATATAGGATTGTTTGAACTAATCTTTGTAAACCCTAACCTTTATCCAATAGGACTCAAGTTTATCCTCCTACTAAAATATCTTACGGGTTTTTAAATTAAACCTACTAGCCCAAACTCTTTTAGCCTAATTAATTATTAATTAATTTGGACTATCAAATAAATTGGGTTAGGTATTTTAATGGAGCTCATATTAGAAAATGATTTCCTAAATTACCCTTAAACTTAAATTAGGAAACTAACATCCCGTTTAGGTAATTGACATCCAAATTTGGTATTGACTTCCAAATTAGGAAACTAATTTCTAAAATAGAAAATTTTTCATTTTAGAAAACTTTTTCTAAAATAGGAAACTTTTAATACTGGAAACCTTTTAGAAAATCTTTTCTTCTCTTTTATTATGTGAATGTTTAAACTTATGTGTGTGACTTAATGGGCTCCTAGATATGTTGGCTATGTATCAAGAATAAAACATAACTTTTTTATCCCTTGATATATAAATCAAGATTGGCCTCTAGCAAGACATGATGACTACCTAATTCTTTAAGAGGATTAATTAATCTACAATTACCTTTTACAAGCATGGTTACCATACAATTCAGTTCTCATCTCAATTTATCATAATATGGTCTCAAACTTGGTTTATAATTTATTCAATTATAATCATATAAATTTTCTTCGATTCTCAAACGTCTTAGCTCTAGAGTAAACCATCTATGCTCATTGGTATACTCTCATTACAACCACAAATTCCTTAAACCAATATCCATCAAAGTATAATGTGATAACTTGTTTGGCATATAAGAAATGATATGTTTGACCTTAGTTATCTACATATCTCATTAGATTTACGATGCACCCAACGAAGTATCCACATATAGCTCTTGACTAAGCCCATCGAAACAAGGGTCCAAGTATATAAATTCTATAATGCGATAATGGTGATGACTTTAAGTCAAAGGATCGGTTGTACCCATCTCATACGAGATTTTCATAGACTAAATCAAATGGGTTCTCATGGAAAATCACGTCTAGTGATATATTCTCTAACATTAATCACCTAAATGCTTACTTTGGCATCACCATACTAATAGATGTTAGATCTCATACTCGCTATCTTATAGCATAAGCATAGCACTCATAAATCTTATCGCATATACTCAATATCCATTCTTGAACATGCTACAACTTGGTATATTTAATAATATCATTTAAGTATAGTAATATTTATCTCATATCTTTCGATCAATCATTAATGCAATATATATCATATGGGCTTCTATCTAATTCTATCAAAATATAAACAACAAAAATTAATAGAAAGACTTATTTTATTAATTAAATAAAAAATATAATATTGCAATAAGTCAAACCATCCAAACAAGGTTGGATCTTGAGCATCTACACTACAATCTCCCACTTGTACAAAAATCAACCAACCATGTCTCTTATGCTCGATGATCAAACAAGCGTCTCATGTTTTAGTTATGACAAATGTTTAGTCAATAGATCAACCATGTTGTCATCGGTGTGGATGTTTTCTATATTTATATGATCACTACTCGATAATATTTCTAATTAGGTGATAGCATCGTAGTACATGCTTGGATCGTTGATGAGACCTTGGTTCCTTAACTTGCAGCATGGATCTTTTAAAGCCAACCATCAAGTCATGTGACATTGGAAGAAATCCTTTCTTTGATTCTTTCATACTAAACATTTTAGTATCATGTCATTGTACCTACCTTAGGAGAGCCTTCATATTATATGGGATCTATGTCTATAGATCTCTGCTCTTAGAATATATACTACACTCTTATGTCATAAATATAGAAATTCTTGAATACCCAATCCTTTATAGATTATAATATGATAATGTTATAGTCGAGAAATAGTTTGTCTTCATATAGAGCAACAAAGACCGTCAAGCTCCCACTAACTTTTTGTATAAATAAGGTTCATCTTTAGTTTTGTGAAAAATCAAACTCTTTGATCGTTTCATCAAAACATCGATTCTTGTTCCTAGAGGCATGCTTAAGTCCATAAATGGACCTTTATAATTTGTAAATTTTTATTTACATGCTCTTTGTTGATGTAACTATCAAGGTACATCATCTACACATCCTTATTTATTTACCATATATAGGAGTCAATGTCTAATGTTGTCTTTTCAAATGTATTACCTTGATCATCCTATATAGGGATACACATCATAATGTCTTGGACTAGAAGATCATATCCTTTTTAACTCTTGACAAACTCATTTAGACCTATAAAATTCTTGTGTATTAATTTATGGGATAGTTACAATACTTTATAACCTATATACTTAGGATTCTAATAGTGGAGTGTTAATTTATGAGTCTATTCAAGTCTCATTGAGTTAAAACTTCCTCCTACTGTTTCTAGTATCTATAACTTCCTTTCCAAGGAATATAGTATGCCGAGTCATGAACAACACATTATTCTAGTGGTACAAAGAATAATATCCATTTGTTTATCTCGGATATCTCATAAATTTATACTTTGTTGATTTAGGCTCTAGCTTGTCTTCATTCAAATGTTTGACATATGCTTCACAACAAAAGATAAATTCACTTTCTTTTATTTCCATATCTTATAAGGAGTTTAATCAATAGACTTTGTTGGAATTGTATTCAAAATAAAGGTTACAGTAAGAAGTGTATATCCCAAAATGAAATGGGGATATCAATTCGATTCATTATAGACCGGACCATATCTAACAATATCTTATTCCTCTTTTTAGATCCACCATTTAATTATGGTGCTCCGAGTGAAGTCCATTGATAGAGAATCTCATTCTCCTTTAAGTGATCTCAAATTCATTGCTTAAGTATTCTTTATCTCGATATAATCAAAGTGCCTAAATACTTTTGCCAATTCATTTCTCGATTTTAAATCTAAATTCTTTGAACTTATTAAATGCTTTAGATTTGTGTCTCATTTATATAACAAAAATGTGATATACTATTAGTAAAGGTTATGAAATAATCATACCCTCCTCTTATTTGGATGGATATGGGCCTAGATACAACTCTATGTAAGGCCTAATTAAATCGATAGCTCTTTCTTCTTTTCGTTAAAAAAGGATTCATATAATTTTTCTAAGTAAATAAGATTCATAGATATTAGCAAATGATTATATGCATCCACTTATAACTAATTTTGGATATAAGATTCTTGTTTATATGGCGAAGTTGACAATGCTACAAATATCTATTATTTAGATCATTTAAGTCTTTTAACATTTATGTTATATATATATATATATATATATATATATATATATATTTGTGTGTGTGTGTGTGAGAGAGAGAGAGAGAGAGAGTTACTATATGTTCAAAATATTCAAATTATTATCAATTAAAATATTTCTATATAAAACTTTATCTTTAAAAAGAACAATCATTATTCTTAAATAAAAAAGAAATATATCTTATTCCAAACAAGTAATGAAAACAATAGTCATAGTTTATTTTAGGAATGCGGTAATAGTTTCTAAGTGTAAGCATAACCTCGGATGGTAGCACTAACTCATAGGTGCCTATAGCTAATGGTATAACTTTCGAACCATTATTGTCGTATAGTTCAACCTCTCCTAAAACAATCTTTCTTACTTCTTTTAGTCCTTGCACATTTATACAAGTGTATACACCACATTCAATATCAAATACCCATGATGTGAGACTAAAAGTAAAAAATTTTACTTTAATAACATAAATACTTTGAGTTTTTTTAGAATTCTTCCTTTGCACCTCTTTAAGATACTCCTTATCTTCTATCATATAGAGTATTTTCTCATATTGGAAGACGTTCCTCTTATTCATTTATCAATCAATGAAGTTTGTATCACTCAAAGCATTACTTCTATTCATCATCGATCGCATCAATTTATTCTCGATCATACCGTGCAACAATATTGACAGGATAAAAAATATATGATTTGATTAATTAAATTTCATAAATAAAATAAAGCATAAATTAAGAAGTAAAATTTATATTCACCCTACTATTTTCTTCAAGTTCTATAACCTTCAATATAAGACTCGAGAAAACTTTTTGATTCATTTTTCTTAGTAGGTTAGGATCCCTTCCTCTACCATGCATTAGCCTTGAGTTATCTAAACAAGTCATACATGAAGGATTAGGTAAGTAACTCCTTACCAATTGCATCCAATGCAATTGCTAATCTCGTTGACATAAAAACTCTTTCTCATCTTACATCTTATGTAAGATGTACCTACAAATTTCATGGGCCTTGAGCTATCTCAACAAGCCCAACAATTCATCTCAAATTAGATCCAAACATCTACGAACATCGCATGACTCATGATTTGATTCCCTAGAGGAAGAAATGACCTTCGGTTATATCAACAAGCCAAAAATGACCAAGAGAGTTTTCTCCTCATAACGTTGAAAGGTAATTAACTTGATATTAATTTAAAAAATTTAATATGGTAGGTTCATCCTAGCATGCATATTAGTTATCAATTGTATTAATCATATCATGCATACTAGCAATCGAATAATAAAAACATATATCTCATTCATAACTTTAGGACTAGTGAATAGTAATGAATCTCTACTATTAGTCTTTTCGAGCTCCAAGGAAACTAGTGGGTCAACTACCTAGGCAAAAACTTATTACGGATTTTTCAAGATTGTCTTCTCTTCTTAGCTTCTTCTCCTTACATCTATTCTAATATCCTATCTTCTATTTTTATATTTTTTTGAATAAGAAATCTCATGTTACATTTGAAGGGAGTGAGATGAGAAGAGAAATACATTAGAATGATAGAGAAGACAAAACACACAAGCCCTATTTAACCAAAAATTTACAAATAACATTCTCAATAACTAGGTCGACTCATCCATACCATTCACCCATTCTTCAATCACATTGATACATGGCATACAAATAAAACATATTTTATTTTAATCATAATTATAAAATTATAGTTTTGGTCATTTAATAAATAATATTAAAACTTATCTCAATTTTAATTTTTAAACTTTTTGAGCTTCAAGCCCAATTTGAGCCCATGGGAATTCGAGCTTAAGAGGCCCATGGGCTACCACCCTAGCCGACTAGTGTTTAGAATTGGCTCGTAGTTGCCGGTGTTAAGTGCCTAACACTAGCCTTGACAGGGCGGTTGGCTAGTGGCCAACACTAGCCTAGCTACCCACGTACTAGTGTCCAACACTAACCTAGTGTCAATGGCCCCGACACTTTTACTTGGCATGCTTACTCGTGCCTAGCATACGCCGAGCACACATAGCCTTAAGCGCACCTAGTGCGCCTTTGGTCATACCCCAAGCCTAGGGTATGCCTAGTGCATACCTAGATTGGCCATAAGCTTAGCACATGTCTAGCATTCACCTCGCCTAGCTTTTAGCCTATAGCGAGCACTAGCACGCCTAACCTATAAGTGGCCTTACGTGCTTGTGTGTCCGTGGCCTACGCATGCTTGGCATGCACCATACATGCCCCTAGCTCGGAGCATGCCCGGCGCACATTTGGTCTAGCCTTACGTGTGCCTAGTGTGCGTCCGGTAGGCATTTGGTAGGCCTAGCTCGGTACGTGCCCAAGACTCGCCCGGTATGGGTGTTATTACACACGCGAGCACCAATGTCTAATGTTGGCCTCGCATGTGCCTATTTTTTTAGATCAAAAATCATTTAAATAATTATAAAATACAAAAACCTTAGATTTATAATTAATTCATATAGTTAATCATAATTTACACGAGCATACAATTAAAGATTCAAAGGAGGCTTCGCTATTAATTGAAGGATCATGCATCCTATGGAGGTATAAAATAAAAAAAAATTTCCTCTATCTTAGGCTCTTAAGATTATGCCATTGAATAAACTAATCATACAGTAACATGAATATAATATGGGTGAAAGATTACCTTTTGTAGCACATAAAAAAATTAAACGAAACGGGAACCGTCCAAGTGTTCAACCTCTATTAATAATCCACACAACTTAAACACCCATAAAGAAAGTCACAAAAATTATAGAGTGTTAACTCTAGTCGTTCTATATAGTTGATTTTCTTTCTAAGAAAATTAGTTAGGTTTTCCGATAAATCGAGCTTTTAAGAAGGGATGCGGCAACTCGGTCTTTTGGAAAGAGAAATGCTTTCTCATTTTTTTTCTTTTACGAGTGTCTTGTGTTTTGCTTAGCCATCTTTTTTGCCTCTCTTTTATATAATGGGGGAAAAATTCTTTCCTTCTAAGGATAAAGAGTTGTAACATATGTTGGTTTGTTTGAACTTATCCTTATAAAACCTAAGCCTTGTCCAATAGGGCTCAAGTTTATCTTCCTATCAAAATATTTTATTGGCTTTTAAATTAAGCCTATTGATCCAAACTCTTTTGGCTCAATTAATTATTAATTAATTTAGACCATCTAAATAAATTGGCTCATGTATTTTAGTGGAGCCTACATTAGGAAATAATTTTCCAAATTACATTTAAACTTAAATTAGAAAACTAATTTTCTTTCTTGGTGATTAACTTCCAAATTTGGCACTAACTCCAAATTAAAAACTGATTTCTAAAATAGAAAATTATCTATTTTATGCAACTTTTTTCCAAAATAAGACACTTTTCAAAATAAGAACTTTTTCCAAAACAAAAAACTTTCTATTTTTAGAATATTTTTCCAAAATTAGAAACTTTCAAAACTAAAAATCTTTTCCAAAATCTTTGTCTCGTTTATTACGTGAATGCTTAAAATTATGTATATGACTCAATAGGCTCATAGATATATTGTCAATGTATCAAGAATAAAAAACACCTTTTTAATCTCTTGATACATAAATCAAGATTGGCCTCTAGTAAGGTATCATGACTATCCAATTCTCTAAGAAGATTAATTAATTCATAATTACCTTTCACAAGCATGGTTACCATATAATTCAGTTTTTATGTCAATTTATCATAATGTGGTTTAGAACTTGGTTTATAGTTTGTTCAATTATAAACACATAAGTTTTCTTCAATTCCGAAGTGTCTTAACTCTAGAGTAAACAAACTATACTCTATTAGTATACTTCTTCTATTGTCATAAATTTTTTGAACAAACATTCATTGAAGTGCAATATGATAACTACTATAGCATATAAGAGATGACATGTCCTATCTTAGTCATCCACCTATCTCAATTGGATTCTCGGTGTACCTAAAGAATTTTCCATACACAACTCTTGATCGAGTCTATTGAAATGAGTCTCCAAGTACATAAATCTTCTAATGAGATAAGCTGTGATGTCTTCAAGTCAAAGGACCAGTTGTACCCATAGACTAAACCAAATAGGTTCCCATGATGAGTCATATCCAAGTGATATATTCTCTAACATTAATAACCTAAATGCTTACTTTTGCATCACCATTCCAATAGATGTGAGATCTCTTACTACTATCTTATAGCATGAGTGTAACACTCACAAGTCTTATTGCATGTAGTCAATGTTCATTCTTGATCATGCTACGACTTGGGATACGTAATGATATCATTTAAGTGCATTAGTATTTTTCTCACATCTTTTAATCAATTATTAATGAAATGCATATCGTATGGACTTTTATCTAATTCTATCAAAATATAAATGATAAAAATTAATTAAAAAAAACCTCTTTTAGTAATCAAATAAAGAATGCAAGATTACAATAAGTCAAGCCATCCAAACAAGGTTGGATCTTAGGTACCTTTACTAACATTTATCTAGTTTTAAATTAAACAAAAAAATGATGAAAGAGATGATAAACTCTAAAAATCAGTTGATTCGATAAAATCGAACCAAGAAAAAGAAAAATTACCAAAAAAAATTACAAATTGAAAACCAAACTTGTAAGAAATATTCATTCGGTGGGCCCTCAACTTGCATCGGTGTTAGATGGTTAAGAGAAAAAAAGCAAGAGATTCAATACAATTGTATTAAATGCTCTACTGAAAGAAGAAGTAGAATGACAAAAAAAGATGAAGTTGATAGGAAAAAGGAGGAACCAATTAAAGGGCAAACCAATCACAACACAAAAGCGACTTATGGCATAAAAGAAATAAATCAAGAAAGAAAAAGAGTAGAAAGCAATCAAAAAGTAAGTAACAAAACAAAAAAAAACCTCAAAATGAAATAGTAAAAGGAATAAAAAGATTGAGGTTATGTTTAGTATTCCTAATCGTAAAAAATAATGGATTAAAAAGTAACCCAATAGCAAATAGTCTCGTTTACTTGAATGTTTTTGTTCACAATATCTCATATTTTGAAAGTTTTATATACAACTTTAATCTACTATGAAAAATTAAGCCTTTACGATGGATATTTCCATGGTTAAATCTATATATTTCATCATTATTTTTGTTTAGCAACGTTATGACAACCAAACTATTCCATGGGTAAGACAACACAAAAGCAGACTTATGGCATAAAAGAAATAAATCAAGAAAGAAAAAGAGTAAAAAGCAATCAAAAAGCAAAGAAGTAACAAAACAAAAAAAAACCTCAAAATGAAATAGTAAAAGGAATAAAAAGATTGAGGTTATGTTTATAGTATTCCTCATCATAATAAATAATGGATTAAAAAGTAACCCAATAGCAAATAGTCTTTTTACTTGAATGTTTTTGTTCACAATATCTCATATTTTGAAAGTTTTATATACAACTTTAATCCACTATGAAAAATTAAGCCTTTAGCGATGGATATTTCCATGGTTAAATCTATATATTTCATCATTATTTTGTTTAACAACGTTATGACAACCAAACTATTCCATGGGTAAGACACCCATTGCTAATAATTTTAGCCATAGAAGTTAGCATCTATGCTAAATTAGTGACGAGATAAGTTATCGCTATAGTGAAGTAGATTTTCACTAATGTGATGAAATTAGCGATGGACTTGTTATCATTATAGGGACATACTGCCATCGCTAATGTGATCAAATTAGCAATAGGAATATCTATCGGTGATTTTTTATGGCTAATTTGTTGCTAAATTTAGACCATCTAAATGAATTTTGCTTTGCTTTCATTGGTCAAACTTTGTTTCATTTACAACACTTGTTAACAAATACTAAGTAACAAAAAATAAGTACAACACTTATTAAAATTTGAGATGTAAGAATATATTTCACTTGCTAATGCTATAATAATATTTGTTGGTCCAAAAATATTTTTATCGTCTAATAAAAAATGCAAAATAATTTCTAAAGAAAAAAAGGACATGCAAAAAGTTTAATTTATGTAAAGAAATATAATATATCATGTCAATATGCTAGTATAGGTGCCTAAGATCCAACCATTTATGGATGGGCTTGAGTTAGTATTATTGCATTATTCATTTTGATAATAATAAAGAAGCCATTCTATTAATTCGATGTTTACATGTTCGGTAGAATTAGATAGAAGTCCTTATGATATGTATTTACAGTAGTGATTAATCAAAAAATATGAGACAAACACTAATGCACATAAATGATATCATTAAATGTCCCAAGTCATAGCATTATTAAGAATGAGCATTAACAATATGCGAATAGACTTGTGAGTGCTATAGTCATGTTATATAATAGCAGTAGGAGATCTCACACCTATTGGCATGGTGATGCCAAAGCAAATGCTTAGGTGATTGATGTTAGAGAACATATCACTAGACTTGACTCGCTATCATAACCCATTTGATTTTAGTCTATAGGAATCTCATATGAGATGGGTATAAATAGTTCTTAGACTTGAAGTCGTCATAGTTATCTCATTAGAAGACTTATGCACTTTAACACTCGTTTTGATAGACCCATTAATGGGTTACACATGGGCTATTTGTTGGGTACACTAGGAATCCAATGGAGATAGGTGTATAACTAAAATAGGACATGTCATTCCTTGTATATGCTAAATGAGTTATCACATTGTAATTCGATAAGTGTCTACTCAAGAAATCTATGACCATAGTAGAGTATGCCAATAGAGTATAGTTGATCCAATTTAAGCGCTAAGACATTTAGGAATCGAAGAAATTTTTTTAATCATAATTGAACAAGAATAATAACCAAGTTTGAGATCACACTCGTGATAAGTTGACATAAGGGCTGAATTGTATGGTAACCATGCTCGTGAAAGGTAATAATGGATTAACTAATCCTCCTAGAGAATTGGGTAGTTATGATGCCTTACTAAAGGCCAATCTTGATTTATGTATTAAGATACAAAAGAAGAGTCTTTTATTCTTAATACATTGCCAACATATCTAGGAGCCTAGTGAGTCACATGCATAAGTTTAAATATTTACATTATAAAGAGAAGCAAAGATATTGGAAAAAGTTTTCAATTTAAAAAGTTCTCTATTTTGGAAAGAGTTTCCAAAATGGAAAGTTTTCTATTTTAGAAATCAGTTTCCTACTTTGGAAGTTAGTTTCAAATTTGGAAATAAAGAATCTAAAAGGAAAGGAGTCTTCTAATTTAGGCTAAAAGGTATTTTGAGAAATTGATTTCTCATGTGGACACCACTAAAATAATCTAAGAATATTTATTTGGGTAGTCCAAATAAATTAATTGGACTAAAATAGTTTTGGCCCATTAGATTTAATTAAAAGCTTTGAGATAATTTTGATGGGAGGATAAACATTAACTTTATTAGATAAGGTTGAATGTTTTAAAGATAAATATTAACCTTACTTGGATAAGTTTGAATATTTCAAAGATAATAAAAGAAGAAATTTGAGCAAAAGAAAAAAATAGGAGGAGAGGTGTGGCATAAAAAGAGTTGGAGAAGGAAAAAAATATAAAAGAAGAAATTTGAGCAAAAGAAAAAAGGAGTGAGAGATTTTGGCCAACCTTAAAAATTACCTAGGGCTTACAGACAAGAGAGAAAATATAGAAGAAAATAGTTTTTTCCTAAACCCTAAGAAAGCCATACTCTTTTTTCCTTTTAAGGTTATTGCAAAATTACATGGGATTTATTTCAATAGGAAATACTAAATCGAAAGGTGGAGCTAGCATCCTACCGAATTTGAGTGCTTCTTTATGGATACTTAGACTCGCGTGGATCATTAATAGAGGTCAAACAATTGGATGGCTTATCAAAGAAAAGGAATTTAGATCTACACTACAAGAGGTAATCCTTTACTTATAGCTTATTATTCATGTATATATTGTTAGTAGATTCAACAGAGTTGATCTTAGGGCCTTAGATGAAAAAAAATTTTGATTTATTCCGCACTACCATATGATGAATGATGCTTCAATTGGTAGCAGAGCCTCCGTTGAATCTTTGATTATATGATTGGTTAATTTTGATTAACTCGCATGAAGTAGCTATGTCTAATTATAAATCTTCTATCTTTGATGTTTTATATAAATATGAAATTGAAAATTTAAGTTAAAATCGGTAGGAGCATGCGAGATTGACGTTGGACATCAACACTCACTTGCGTGGTAGCCCTATTACCAACGAGCACACAAGGTGCGCAATAAGCGAGGTTGTTGCTTGGCCGGGTCACATGCTAGATAGGCCTATTGGCTTGCCGGGTGCCACACTAGGCGTGCGGCAAGTAGGCCTGCCGGTCCGCTAGGCCGTGCATTAGGCGCGCGAGTGGCTCCGCCGACCAACGCACTTGGCGTAAGTGGCAACTAGGCAGAGCCACGGCCGAGCATTTTCATGCTAAGTCGGTGGTCGTGGGTAGATGCACATAAACATAAGAGTTTAGACTCCTATACCTGTGAACCCTAAAGGCCCAAAAGCTTTTGGACCCAAAAAGGTTTTTAAATTAAAATTTAGAGAAATTTTGATAAATTTATAAAATGACCGAGAAAACTATAGATTTATAGTCATTTTATGAATGAAATTGTTTCATTAGTATACCATGGATCAATGTGGTTGAAGCATGGATGAATGATATGGATGAGTCGACCTAGTTTTATGAATGAGTGCTTGTTAATTTTTTGATAAATAGGATCTATGTGTCTTGCCTTCTTTATTACTCTATTATATTTCTCCTCTCATCTTACTCCCCTCAAATGTAACTCGAGGTTTCTTATTTTGAATAAATGTAAAAGTAGAAGATAGGAATTAGAATAGATATAAGGAGAAGACATCAAGGAATGAAGATATTCATGAAGAATTTATAATAATTTTTAACCTAGGAATTGACCCACTACTCTCTTTATGGCTTGAAGGGGCTAGTACTAGAATCCATTACCATTCATCGGTACTTGAGTCATGCATAAGATGTATGAATGTGATGAGATAAATGTTAGTATGCATGATTAGGAATAATGTGATTATTGTTTAGTATGCATGCTAGGATGAGATCAACCATATTAAATCCTATAAATAAAATATCAAGTTAATTGGTTTTCAAAGTTAAGAGGCGGGAACTCTCTTGGTCATTGTTGGCTTGTTGAGATAACTCAAGGTCACTTCTTTCTCGAAGAAAACAAATCATGAGCCATACGATGACCCCGAATGTTGGGTCTAACGTAAATGAATTATCGTATCCGTTGAGATAACTTAAGGTCCAATAAACTTGTAAGCAAGAATTGCTACTCACATAAGATGTGATAAGGATAATGAGTTATCATACCAATAGAATTAGGAATTACATTAAATGTAATTGGTAAGGAGTTATCTACCTAATCCTTCATGTATGACTTATTGAGATAACTCAAGCCTAATGCATGTTAGAGGATGGAATCCTAATCCACTAGGAAAATGAATCAAAACGTTTTCTCGAGTCCTATATTGAAGGTTATAAAACTTGAAGAAAATAGTGAGAGCGAACATACATTTTACTTCTTTAATTTATGCTTGGTTTCTTACAATTTAATTAATCAAATCGTACATTTTTCTATCTTGTCAAGGTTATTACATAGTATAATCGGCAATACATTGATGAGATCAATGACTAACGGAAGGAATGCCTTAAATGACATAAACTTCCTTGACTGGAAATTGAATGAGAGGAATGGCCTCTAACATGAGAAAATGCTCTATAGGATAGACGATAAGGAGTACCATGAAGGGGTACAAGAGAAGAGTTCTCGATGCACCTCAAGTATTCATGTTATTGAAGTAAATTTTTCTACTTCTAGTCCAATATCATGGGTATTTGATACTTGGATGTGGTACACATATTTGCACAAACTTAAGAGGACTAAAAGAGTCTAAAAAGACTACTTCTAGTGAGGTTGATCTATGCGTGAGTAATGGTTCAAGAGTTATACCGTTAACGGTAGGCACCTACAAGTTAACACTACCATTTGGACTTGTGCTTATACTTAGAAACTCGTTATTTTATTCCTAGTATAACTAGGAATATCATTTCTATTTCTTGTTTGGACCAAGATGGATTTTTTTTTATTTAAGAACAAAAGTTGTTCCTTTTATAAAGATGATGTTTCATATGGAAATGCTGATATGAATAATGGTTTATATGTTTTGAACATAGACACACCGAGTGTATACCATAAACATGAAAAGACTCAAAACTAATTATCTAAACAAAACATATCTATGGCATTGTTGACTTATCCATATAAACAAAAATCACATATCCAAGATGCATAAGAACGAGATATTTAGAATCATTTGATTATGAATCTTATGATTTCTACAAATCTTGTTTGATTGGCAAAATGACAAAATCCCTTTTTAGTGGAAAATGTGAAAAAGTCTGTTGATTTGTTAGGTCTCATACATAGTGATGTATGTAGGCCCATGTCCACCTGAGCTAGAGGAGGATATGATTATTTCATAACCTTTAGCGATGATGGATATTGGAAAAAGTTTCCAATTATAAAAAGTTTCCTATTTTGGAAAAAATTTCCAAAATGGAAAGTTTTCTAAAATAAAATGTTTCCTATTTTATAAATCGATTTTCTAATTCTGAATCTAGTTTCAAATTTGGAAATAAAGAGCTTAAAGGGAAAGGAGTTTTCTAATTTAGGTTAAAGATTATTTTAAAAAATTATTTCTAAATGTGGATCTTGCTAAAATAATCTAAGGATATTTATTTGGATAGTCCAAATAAATTAATTGGTCTAAAATAGTTTTGACCCATTAGATTTAATTAAAAGCTTTGAGATTATTTTGGTGGGGGATAAACATCAACCTTATTGAATAAGGTTGAATGTTTTAAAGATAATAATCAAGTAGTCTACATATAAAATAATTCCTTAACCTTGGAGGATAAGGAAGCGATAACCTAGAGTCCTAAAAGGACTTATGGTCGCCCCTCTCATGTCATTACGAGACAAGGAAACTCTTCCCTTATAAATAGGAGGAAAGGTACGGTATAAAAAGGGTTGGAAAGGGGAAAAAAACCTAAAAGGAGAAATTCAACCAAAAATAAAAAAAGGAGTAGGAGATTTGGCCCGCCTTAAAAATTACCTAGGGCACACGACCAAGAGAGAAAATAGAGGAGAAAATAGTTTTCTCCTAAGCCCTAAAAAGGCCATACTTTTTTTTCCCTTGTAAGGTTATCATAAAATTTCTTAAGATTTATTTCTAAAGGAAATGCTAAATCGGAAAAGGTGGAGCTAGCACCCCACTGATTTTGAGTGCTTCTTTGTGGATACTTGGAATGCATGGACGATCAATAGAGGTCGAATAATTGGATGACTTATCAAAGACAAGGAATTTAGATCTGCACTACAAGAGGTAATCATTTACTTATAGCTTATTATTTGTGTATGTATGGCTTGTAGATTCAATAGGATAATCTTGGAGCCTTGGATGGAGGAAAATTTTTATTTATTCCGCATCTCCATAGGATGGATGATCATTCACAATGGGCATAAGATAAATTGAATAATGATTTCTTGCACTAAGTTAAAAAGATAAATTACAATAATTTTGCTTGTTGAAATTAATACATAAGTTGTGTTTTTATATTCTAAACACACAATATTTGGTGTCTTCTAAGTAGGGGTGAGAAAAATTTAGTGTTACTAAAAAAACCAAACCGAACCAAAAATATCAATTTCGATTCGAGTTTTCAAAGTCAATTTTTTCTTAAAAAGAAAACAAACCAAAATAATCTTGATGCTCGATTATTAAAATTTTACAATCAATTTAGCCTACCAAACTAATTTTTTTTCTTTTTACATTTAAAAGGAAAATGAAAAAAAAAAAAACTTAACCTAGTAGGAAGCAACAACCATCACTCTTTCTTCTTTTTCCCTTTCTTTACGCCTCATCTTCTTCTCTTTCCCTTTTCCTTTCCCTTTTCTTCTTCTTTCATTTCTTTTCTTTGCATCTCTTCGTTTTGTTTCCTTTCCCTTTCCCTTTTTTCTCTTTCATTTTCTTTTCCCACGATCCGCACTTCACAAATAGCCACACTCATATAAAACCCTTCTATTTCTTTTTCTCTTTTTTTGCCCCTCCTTGTCTCTTTATACTTCGTCAAGCTATGTGTCCTCTTTTATCACCATGGGGTTTTGTGAAGAAAGGGTTTGAAATTGTGATTGTGAAGAGGAACGAGAGGAAAACGTTGGGTTATTATGTATTTAGAAAATCAATTATGGCTTGTTAGATTTACGTATGAATGTGGTGATGAATTTGATGATGATTAAGATGGTATAAATGATTATCATGATTATAATGTTGATAATCAATTACGACTTGTTAGATCTTTGTATGAATGTGGTGATGAATTAAAAAATTAGTTACAACTTATTAGATTTGTGTATAAATATGGTGACGATCAAGATGGTGTAAACAATTGTCATGATTATAATCTTAATGCTCCTTTTTTGAATCATTTTTTATACATTTTTTTATTTGGTGTTTTTACATGATTATAATCTTAATACTCCTTTTTTGAATTATTTTTTTATATATTTTTTTATTTGGTGTTTTACCTAAATTATATTATAGGTTTTATGTTGCTATGGTGTTGTTAATTAAATTTTGAGAAATTTGGTTAATTTTAGTATTTCTTAATCTAATTTCAATTTTTTTAAAGACTTCTATATAATTCTTTAATTTTACTTGTATATAATAACTTGTTAAAATTTATTTTTTTCTTTTTCTTTTTCCAAGTTTTTAAATTAAAAATAAAAAATTTAGTTTAAACAAAAAAAAAAAAACCAAATATTTATTTTTTTAATCAAAAAACTGAATTCTAATTCGATTCTCGCTTTGGTTTTTGTTTTTGATAATTCTATTAACAAAAAATTGAATCAAATTTGTTAAAAACTCGAAACGAAAAACCATTTGCTCACCCCTACTTCTAAGGGACGGTTCAAGGAAGGAGAGAGGCAAAAGCATATGATTTTTCTTGTATGAGTTAGATTAATGATACCATCATCCCAAAGCCTTACTCGTGGAGTAATAACAATTTCATTCTTGCTTATATGTTTCGTGATCTTTGACTTGAATTTTTCTTCTTGTTCCTCTATCCATTAGAATCTATGCAAGTATATCTAAATACAATACGGAACTAATCCAATTATACATAAGATATAATACAATTAAGGAATATTGAATTTAGAAAACTTCTCGTATAGAGGCATATGGCTTATGTAAACAAAAGACTTTTTACCTATTTTCTTAGTTGACATGACGGTGCAACTATGCAATGATAATATGCTTATGGGCATGGATTTCTTTATGTAATTTTTTATCCATATTTCCTCTACTACCATCCATCATTCATTTATAGTGTTCACATCATGAAATTTTAGAATTCAATCTCTCGTCAATCTAAATGGCGTTCAATCTCTCGTCAATCTCATTGAAAATAAATTTAATTAATAAAATTTAAGAAAAGTTTAGATCAATTGGTTAAATACTTGTTACACATCTTGTGCTCACACAAACCTTAGCTCTTTTCACTTGGCCTTGTTGTGCAACCTCATCATGATCTCTATTTCTTTTTTGAATCTTGTTTGATGGCCATGTTTTTTAGCTTCTTTTTCCTGTGGTTCCTTAACACCCTCTATAAGTCTAATCTAAGAGTCAAGTTAGCCTTCAACTCTTCATTTTCCTTCCTTTTTTTAGAGTTAGTAGACTTCTCTTCCTTTATAAGCTCGTTTGGATTTCTTCCAAGAAAAAATGACATGAGTTTGTGAGGTCTTTCGGTTTCATAATACGATGGGGCTAAATTTTATAGATATCTTAGTACTAGTTTCGTGTCGAAGGATGTCGAAGAAGCGAATCGAAGAGACTAGTAGTCTTTCTCAATTGACTCTAGCATCATCTTTAATCTTTCATTTTCTTCTCTCACCTCACCCATTTTAGTTTTAGCATATTTAGGTATTTCCCGCTAATCAACAAAAGATATCAAAGATTCATGAGAGATGGATTTTTTTCAACAATATAAGTAGATAAAAAAACATTCATTAAGAAATTAGGAAAATAAATAGATCGAGTAATGTGTGTGTGTGTGTGTGTATAAACTATCAACAATGACCAACTTTGTTTGTCTTAGTGAGTTGTATGCATTACGTAAAAATATCTATCTATACAAACATGTTTGGGTTAAAAAAATAAAACAAAATTAAAGGAGCAAACTTTCCTTCATTTAAATCCAAATAGATAACGCCCAAAATAATTTTCTCAAAACATGTTAAAATAAAGCATAAAAAAGCAAACTTTGTTTTGGTACCTCTTTGCCACTACTAGAGAAAAGACAAGTAAACTTGCCATTACACTTGAGTTCTTGTTGTAACGGATGATTGTGGCGATTAGTGTTGATGAACAAAAGGTTGATGATGACGACCGAGGGTTTTTGAGGGATCGAGGAGAAGAAAAATGGAGGAAAAAGAAGGGTTCTGTCATATTTAAGGATTTTTTTAGTGACACATGAAATTTTGTAGCTAAAAATAAGTGTCCATTGCTATTTGATTTTTTAAAATTTCCCTATTTTTTGTAATACCCCAAACCTAAGAATAAATAAATTAATGTATATTAAACGTATGTGAAAATTATCTTGTGTGCCTAGAATAATTGATTGAAGGGTGCTAGAATATTCTATGCATTTGGATAAATTTTTCCGTGCTCAGTGAATATTTTATTAGCTTTTCAATGCATGAATATTATTTTTTATGCAAATTCATTGTTTTGAGTGTTTTAAATGTGTATGAAACTTATTCTATGAGAATAGAAAAATTAATAGAGAGATGTAAGATTATTCCTTTCACTTAAGTAAATTTTTCTATACTTGGTGAATAATTTATATATGAATAAGTGTATTTTATGCAAAATAATTAATTTGAATGCTTAAATGAGTGTATAAAATTATATGAATGATGAATAAATTATTATAGGAAGTGTTTGAATTTATCATGGAAAGAAATTATTTTTTGGAAGAGTGTGGAATTAATTATGCATACACAAGGACCTAATTGCATAGAATTAAGGACTCAATTGCATAAGATTAAAAGCTTAAGCTTTCAAATAAAATTGTAAATGAACTTGAGGAGGTAAAAAGTTGTTAAAAAAGACCTTAAGGAAGGACTCAAATTGGCCAATTAAATATTTAAAGAGCTTATGAAAGAGTATAAATTGGATAAAGTAAGAAATTGAGGACTAAAAATAAAAATTTTTGGAAGAGATCCCCCCTCCTTTTACCGCCTCTAACTCTTAATAATTAAGGGTAATTAATGAACTCGACTTATGGACTTAATGAAAGGCTAAAATGGTGTTAGATGGATGGATGAGATTCAAAGAAAATTAGAAGGTTAGAATTGAAACAATTGAAAGGCTAGGGTTAAAAGTAAAATCAAGAGTAGAGATTAAACCAAATGAAGGGTCAAGATCAAGTCAAACACTAAAAACTCTACCTAAGCTCATTTATAAATAGGCTAGAAAGGAAGGAATAAAATATTAAAAATTGAAAAAACTTAGGGAAACTCTAGCAAATTTTTCATAGAAAATCACAAATAATCTCACCTAAACACTTGAAACCACCATAAAATACTTCATTAAGCTTGGAATTTTAGGTGAAAGATCAAAATTTCCAAGGAGGAAAAAAGTAGGTCTTGGCTAAAACTTAGAGGAGAAAAGAAGGAAGAAGAACTTAAAAAAAAATCAACTTAATAAATACTAATTTAGAGCTTTTGAGGTAAGTTAATCTCACCTACATCATAAAAGTATGTTAATTGATGTTAATTGTTGGTTTCACCTAATTAATTTGTGTTTAATTAGATTAATTTGGTGAATTAGGAGTAGGGTTCTTAGTTAGGTCAAATTGAGAAAAATGGTTTGGACATGGAAATTGATGAAATTGAAGTTATAATATGTTGATTGAGCATGAAAATAAGTGTTATAAAAAACAATTCTTTAGCTTACTTCATGGTAAAAGTTTTGACCCAAATAGTGCAAATTAGGGTTTTTAGTGCTTTTGTTTTTTTTTTTTTAATATTTGATTGATTTATTATGTGTTATTATAGTGTAATTAGATGATTTAGTATGAAAAATTGCATTAAAATTGAAAAAATTTACCTAGTTTAACTTAGGTGAAAATTCGACCTAAATGAGGAAATTATTGTTTTTGTTGAAATTTGTGGTTTCATGATGAGTTAAATGTAATGCATATGTTCAAAGTATGCAATTAAATGATTGTGGCATTATTGTTTATGTTTATGAAAGTTGTGATTTGAATGGATGCGTGGTGTAATGCATAATGAATTGATTGATGTTATGAAATGTGATATTTTGTGATGCACCATATTAATGGTTCACTATTTGTATTGGGTACTTTGAATTCATGAATGGCAAGGTAATATATTTTGTTGTTCATTTATTAATATTGAGTATACAATGTCATGGTACAAATGCATACCACACATGACATGCATTACATGTATTTATAAAGATTATGTATTTACATTTAAATACATGTGCATGCAAAATCATGGACAAATTTAAAGTCATGAAAAGAATTCATTCGTGGTTTTTCAAAGGGAAATGGAAGAAGTTTCATGGTTTATGGATTTCATAGTTTTTATGGATCGAGTGGGGACAAACATGTACTTTTAGATACTCGACAAGTTCGACCAGTGTACAAACATGTATTTCTAGATGTTTGGCATCGAGCATGTGCATACATGTACATTTAGACTCTTAGTAGATGGCTGAATGGATACAAATGTGTACCTTCGGATACTTGACAAGGCACGTTCTAGCACAAAAAAGATTTTTAGAATGATCATGGGAAAAACATTTCATAGCATGGAATAAGAATTTTAGAATGAATATAAAAATTGATTTTTCATGAGCATTTCACTTGCATTCATACATAGCATACATGATTAACTTACCGAGCAATTGCTCATCAAGTTTTGACGATGTAGGAACTAAAGGTAAAGACTAATAGCAGTGTTCTCGTTTGAGTTGATTACCGAAGGATCATTTTCGTCGGTTCGCTATATGAATCTTATTCGCGATTGTAAATTGGACCTACTCCATACTATTGTTCCGTTAGTGCTTGGTATTCTTGCATACATACTCGGGTAACGATACTCTATTCTATAAGATAATAAAATTAATAAACAAATAGATGATTAGCTAGTAGTGAGAAAATAGTTTGTAAATAAATAAACCACTTTTATAGTGGTATGGTACCAAACTCGCTTATGATGTAAAATATGGATAGGTTTTACATCAACCAAATTTTTGACATGTTGATAATGATGTAATAATATAGTGATGTGTAGTAGTAGTTTCTTTTAATTAATTATTTGCATGTCAACATTGATGATAAAACGAACAATTAAGTGCCCATGAAAATAATATAGAACGAGTAGTAATGAATGATTAAACCATCAAATAATTGGTACCGACTAATTGAATTTAATAAATTTATAAAATCTTATAGAAAAAGAATTTGACAAAACCAACATACACAAATCCAATCAATAATAAAATAGAAAAATAGAAAAAAATTTAGGAGTGCTTTTTAGGCTGAAATTTAAGACTTATTGATTATTTAGTAGGCTTTCGCAACGATAACTTTTATTCGGTATTACCATAGGAAAGACATAGTACCTTGTTGGTTTGCATTTATTACACCGCAAATATAGATCAACGACGGTAATATTCTTAGTTTATTTAGGTCCTAGGTTGGGGGTGTTATATTTTTTCTTATAATTTGCAACAGAATGTTCTATGGTTGATTTTAGTGACAAACTCAATTCTATCACTAAATCCATTATTGATGTCGTTAAATCATCTCCCTATCCCCTACTCAAAATTAGTGATGGACAACATGATTCATCACTAAAATCTCTCACAATTTGGTATTTCATTGTTGACTTAACCATAAAAAATTTACCATATAATTCAACAATGATAGTATTTCATTGGTGATTTTCCGTTGCTAATCAGTCGGTATTCCATTGGTATTAACTCAAAATATCAAAAAATTGATAACGAGTTGTTACTCATTCGCTAATTTATTACTATATTCCAATAGCTTCATATCTATCAACTAAATTCATTATCATCTTATGAGGATATTTTATACTAGAATTTCTCGGTAAACATTGGATTTTTAATCGATAGTATCACAAGAAATATCTTTACCTTGCAATATATATATTTTTTATTCAAAGTTGAAATACTAATATTTTTAAAGTATATAAAAAGCTATGAACATGATTATAACACTTGTACAACTCGAGCTACGAGTGATGGCATGAGATATGTCAATAGATATTTTTAGGCATATATTAGTAGGCATGATAATTTAGTAGTCAATAAATCGATGTGTCATTTCAACATATTTACTAACACAATAATTTATATGTTAATTTACATGTTGGCAAATTTTTAACATAAATATGCCAATTGTTATGAAATAATGACTATCCATTTCATATTCTCCACTATTAATATGATTCAATTCATCGTTTAATATGAGAAATTAAAAGGGTGATGCAATTTATTCAATTATTTATGCATTTTTAATGGTTCATAATTTTTTTCAAATTCTCTTTTTAATCTTGAATCATAAATAGGTTTGATTGTTCATTAGTTTATGCACAAGTATTTTATAGAAATTGAGAGATTATTTAGAATTGTTATCTCTTGTATTCACTTTATTTTATAATAAATTTATTTTTCTATCGTCTTTCTCTTCAATTTTACTATTCTTATCATTTATGTTAGAGCATCTCTAATGCTCTCTTTATATTAATATTTTTCTTTATAATAAAGAAGTTTGATCCAAATTTCATCTCCAATACTCTCTTTATCACAATCTTTATCTTTAAAATTGATATAGAGAGTGTCTTTGGCTTTTCAATACTAGAGAGTCCAAATGACTCTTTATCTTATATTTCATTAATGAAAATTACTATTTCCTATGTTACTCAATCTCTTTATCAATAGTCTCTCTAGGTTTTATAGATTTTGTCAAAATAAAGAATTAAGTAGAGAGTAGCATTAAAGAGGATATTGATCTTCAATCTATATAATTAATGATGTTTCCTATTTACATTAAAAATACTATCTAAAAGTAGAAAGCACCATTAGAGATGCTCTTATAAGATAAATTTATCTTATATTGCCATAGTAATACCACGGGACTCGTGCCATTAAGCACATGCCATAATAAATATTAACTACGGTAAGAAATATGAACTTATACCTAAAATACAATGGCATAACTTGAAAAAGGTACTCTCTACCACGAGCGACATGGGAGAGACCGAAAGAATTTTTTTTCCCTAACATAGGGACATCGTGAATTAGTTTTTACTTTTCCATTTTTTGGAGGGTTGGACTAGTTATCAAGTGGATTTATTTGTCCTAGTACCGTCTAAGGTTTGATTTTTTTTAAAAAAGATCATAAATAAAATAATTTAATATGAATGCAATAGTTTGGTGTGGATAATTTCATAATTTGATTAAAACCTTATTAAGAAGGAAGTTAACTATAATTATTATAAATTGATTAGAAATAACCTTGTTATTCAGATCCGATAAGTTTTCAATTTCCACTCACATGATATCATTGACCCAAAACAATCATTTTTTTTTCTTTTTGTATAAAACATCGTTGTAAGATTCGATCGAAAACAAATTTTGTTTTACTATTGGAAAGTTAGTATGAAAATATTACCATCAGCAACATAAAGTACGAATTTTGGTGTTCATTTGGTTCACGTGGCATTTACAGAATGGCAAGACGTGGTGTCCTCAAAAATAGAATTTCTTTTCTTCGGCAAGGAATGGATCCATAGAGCGTAAGAGTCGAGTCAACACGAGTATCAGTGGGGTCCTGGATTTAACGAAGGTAGTAGGAGTGTGCCATATTTTGATAGCACACTGCGCACTGTAATAGCAAAACATTAAAAAAGCTTTTCTTATCTGGCCCAAATATACAGAATTCTAGTAGCCCATTTTACCATAATCCAAATTTCCAAACAAAAAAATTAGTATCAACGGGCATATGATAATTATTTTTTTCAGTTTTGTTAAGTTTTACTTATCAAGACCAAGTTATTTTTTAATTGAATCCTAAAGTCTCTTCTAGACTTTGAAATGTCATGAAATCCTGTTTTTTTTTTAGTGCATATGATGAAATCACGCTAACATTGCCTAGCACTGACACTAGTCCCTCACAGTTATTATTTTGGAACTTGTTCATCTTATGATCATGTATGAAGGTAATTTTATTAAGTGATCACATAATGGGCAAAAAGATGTCCCAGTGCTATAAATCCCCACACGCAAGTCACTGTCCTAATTAATAAAAATCTGGACACAATAGAAGGGAACGGAATCTAGCGCAGATCACCTTTCTTCTTCTAAATTCTAAACCCTCGAAAAAAATTACTGTTGCATATAAGAAATGGAAAGCAATAAGCCAATAACGGCAAACTAAGAGGCCTATGATCAGTATCGGAAGGACAGGACAGGTTTTTATAGGTTGTTTTGTGTTTGGAAGCGGGCAAGATAGATGAGCTATATATTTTATTAGGGTTTTGATTGTCTTGCTGAACACTTATTTAAAATATGCAGGCAAGTCAGTATTCCACGTGCGCCTGGGGACTCTCCCGTCCTCAGTCTCCCACTCTAAACTCTTGAATGCACATAGGTTTTTTTTTTTTTTTTTTTTCACTGAATTTACACCCTCTGACCGCATGTTCCCTTCCCTTTTGTTTGCATCTTCTTTCCATCTCTCTCAAAAACACCAAAAACTAGTGAAGAAGCCCTTGCAAGATATTAAGAAAGACCAAAACAACAAGAAAAAGATTTATACTCTGTCCACGAATCATAAATATTTTTGCTGTGACAACCTTTCATTAGTACTATAAGATTATCAGAGATGATGATGGATATCAAAGGAGCAGTTGGTGTTGGAGGAGGTAGAGTTGGTGTAGGTGAAGAAGATATGAGTGATGGTATGCAATGTAGTAACCATCCTTACAGAAACAACCTAGGTGGGATCTGTGCCTTTTGTCTTCAAGAAAAGCTTGGCAAGCTTGTTTCTTCTTCTTTTCCTTTACCTATACGGGGCTCTTCCTCTTCTTCTTCTTCTCCTTCTTTTAGATCTGATATTGGTGTTGGTGGCTCTAGCAATGGTGGTGCAGGTACTTCGCTTTCACTTGCTGCGCGTCCCACAACAACAAAATGTAAAAATGGTGGTGGAAATAATAGTAATTATCAAGAATATTACACAAAGAGAGCTAGGATCTCTTTTCTTTTGGCCAAGAAGAAGAAGAAAATCATGGCATCATCATCATCATCATCAGATCGTGATATTGTTTTAAATAGAAGCAAATCTACTACAACTCCTAGGAGAAGCCATTTCTTGAATGCGGCCGCTGATGATGGTGAGGGATTTAGCCAAAGAAGAAGAGGGTTTTGGTCATTTCTTTATCTCTCTTCCTCCAAGCCTAGTACTTCGACTAAAAAAACAGAAAAAATGTCTTCTTTGGCTGTAACTACAACAGCAGCAACAACAAATGGGTCCATGGTGAGGCCAAAAGAGAAGTTCTTGGGGTCCTCTTTGTCAAAGAAAGGTGACAATATTGTGGTAGTGGAGGATGACGATGATAGTCCTAACAGCCAAGCAACTGCCTCTGCTTCCTCTTTTGAGAGAAAGGTGTCGAGATCTAGATCTGTTGGGTGTGGAAGCAGGAGCTTCTCTGGTGACTTCTTTGAGAGAATCTCAACTGGGTTTGGTGATTGCACTCTAAGGAGAGTGGAGTCCCAAAGGGAAGGCAAGCCAAAGGTCAATGCTGGGACTTCTCACATGAAAGAGAGGGTCAGGTGTGGAGGTATCTTTGGTGGGTTTATCGTAACCTCCTCTTCATCTTCCTCCTCCTCATCTTATTGGGTTTCATCATCAGCTGAAGACATGAATGGGAAATCATCAGGAGCTGGACCTCTTGCTCATGGAAGGAACAGGAGCTGGGGTTGGGCTTTTGCTAGCCCAATGAGAGCTTTTGGCAGCAAACCTTCTTCAAAAGATGGAAAAAGAGACATCAATAAGAACACTCCAAACTTGTCTGCCATTCCTTCATTGTTAGCTGTGAGAGGCTAAAGTAGAAGAGCTTGAGGCTGTTGCTGCTAAAATACACAGTACATTCTATTATGATCTTGTTTGTTTAATTTGTACTGTTCATCATCTATCTTGGTTTGATCAGTTCCATCACTAGTGTTATTACACTTTTTTTTGGGTTAAAATTTATGGTTATATTTGGAAATCAATTCTCTTCTAGCTATTTGCTTGTTAAGTGATATATAATACTATTAAAACCCCGGTGAGTCAGTATGCTGCTTCGAGTTGGAGGATAAGGAGAGGAAATGTTTGTGTAATATTCATAGCTATCCCTGTATTATGTGATTTGCCAGGGTTTAATGCTGAGTCTGTATTCTTTAATCTTTTTAATTGGTCTTCAAGTTTAATTATTTCGTAATTTGTAAGTTGTAAGTTCTGATGCAATGCCAAAGAGAGATGTTTTCCAATCAAGCTAATATTCCGATTGTCACGTATCGACATACGTTTGGTGGTACTGGAGACACATTGCTAGCTTATGTTTATAAGCCTAGGATGCTTTCATGGTGATTACCCCCTTAGGCCTTAGCCATTTGAGATTTGGTCTAGTTTTATCATTGTTTTGGACAAAATTCTATTGATCATTTCAGCTTGGTAGAGGTAGATGTTTCAACTGTTTATTGTAGAATCCTGCCTCACCACTAACGTAGGCAATAAATTTTTGGCAGTTTTTCTTTGCCAGCTACTTGAACAACTGTACAAACAGCAAGGTACTATTGTTAGCTACTGCTTCTACAGTTTGTTCATGCACAGGGACTTGTCGTTATAGTTTTCACATCTAGGATCAAAATTAAATTTTACCCATGGAATCTTTCATGCCATGCAGACTGAGAAAATTGCATTTATTATTTCCAGAAATTTTTAACTCTAGCTGTAAATGAATGGTATCATGCTTCTGTTTTGTTCAAGTTTCGGTGGGGATCGTTGAACTGTTTTTTGGACCATAGAGGTGAACTTAGGGAGATGATCTGCGTTAAACTTAAAAAAAATAAATAAATGAAAATTAAGGGCACTTGAATGGTACTTTGCCATTCTAATACTGGTTGAATAATTCTGGCACAATATAGGTGGATATTAATTTATAAATAAAATTCAATGAAATTGTCAAAGACTTTGGGGCGCAAATCCACTCCCCGGACAGAAAAGAAAAAGTCTAAAGAATCCTGAAAGCTATATAATAATGATCTATGACGAAGTACATAATTGCAAAAAGACAGGGAAAAAAGGCTGTATTGGGGGACGCAGTTATTGGCTCAGAACATTAATAAAACGAGACCCTTGATCCATGTACTTTTTTCTTTTTTTTAATCTAACAGGCCTTTAGATTTTTTTCCTTTTGCTAGGTCCTCACAAAACTTTGGATGTGAAAAAAAAAAAAAAAAAAAAAAAAACCAACTTAAGGAGCACTCGATTAGACTTTGAAGCGTTGGGAAAGCGCAAAACTTCTTATGATCCTGGAAGCGAAAACGAAGTTGTGCTCAACAGTGAAATTCAGTTCTGTGCAATTTTGGGCTCACTCACGTGCCGTGTATTTTTGCTTTCAAGATGGGGACCCGAGAACATAGAAGGGTCCATGCCTAGCAGCATTTCTTGCACAATGCAAATTATGGTCAATATCAAGTCAGTGGAAACTTCAGAACAATCATTTTCTTTTCTTTTTCCTTCGATCAAATTTTGCAGAGATAGTTTATTCTTGCTGCTCGTCGAATTCGATATTAAAGTAGAGTATATCGACATTTTAATTTATGGTAAAAAAAGTTTATGATAAAATAACATGAGATTCTATTTCGCTTAGCAAATCATTCAGACTTTCCATGAGTACTCAATTTAAAGAAAAAGTTAAATTAAAAGAATGCTATTAATCGAAAGAAATAACATTTAGGAGATGAAGAGTATTTCATCCATCCAAACAAGAAACAAAACACGTTGAAAAAAATGTAAATATCATAAATCGGAAAATATGACATTTACATCATTAGTCATCGAAACACTCGACACCATTTGTCCACGATCAATAACCGATCAATACTTTCTAAGTTACAATAATGAAACTACCGAAAGTAATGAAAGCTATCGGATTACTTGTAGGAATGGAAAAATTAAATGTTACGGGATAAATTAGAAAACTTCAATAAATTTGGGTTCAAATAGTCTTTTCTATTGATTGGTTTTGATTTTGTTAGTTCCCCTTTTTAAATAGCTCTCGGTCGATAGCTACCTTGGATTTAAAGCTAGGCGTGAACAGTTATTGGTAAATGCCCATTTGTTTTCTTTAGATATGTTGTCTCATCGAATTTATTGATTATAAGACTAAACATATCATTTCATTTAAGTTTTACTTGTTTTGTCGAAAATAGTTGGTTATAAAACAAAATGCATCATGTCATTTAAATTTTAATGTTTCGTCAAAACTTAGTTGGTTATATGACCAAACGAATTGTTTTACTTAAGAAAAACATTAATACACATAAATGATATCATTAAATGTCCCATGTCGTAGTATGGTCAAGAATAGACATTGACTATATACGGTAAGACGTATGAGTGTTATGCTCATGCTATAGAATAGCAAGTATGAGATCTCATATCTATTGGTATGGTGATACCAATGCAAAGAACCCATTTGGTTTAGTCTATAGGAACCTCATACAAGATAGGTACAATTAGTCCTTTAACTTGAAGTCATCATGGTTATCTCATTAGAGACTTTATGTACTTTGACACTCGTTTTGATGGGCTCAATCAAGAGTCGCATGTGGGTGATTTGTTGAGTGCACTAGGAATCTAATAGAGATAGATGGATAATTAAGATAGGAAATATAATTTCTTATATGCTAAAGAAATTATCACATTACACTTTGATGAATATTTATTTAAGGAATCTATGGCCATAGTGGGAGTGTACTAATAGAGCATAATTGGTTTGCTCTAGAGCTAAAACATTTGAAAAACGAAGAAAACTTATGTGATCATAATCGAAAAGACTATAAACCAAGTTCGAGATCATACTCGTGATAAATTAATACAAGGAATGAATTATTTGGTAATCATGCTCGTGAAAGGTAATTATAGATTAATTAATCATTCTAGAGAATTAAGTAGTTATGATACCTTGTGAAAGGCCAATCTTGATTTATTTATTAAGAGATAAAAATAGGTGTCTTTTATTCTTGATATATTGTCAACATATCTAGGAACTTGTTAAGTCACATATATAAGTTTAAGCATTCACATAATAAATGAGAAGCAAATATTTTGAAAAAAAGTTTCTAGTTTTGAATGTTTCCTATTTTGAAAAAAGTTTTTTGTTTTGGAAAGTTTCTTATTTTGATAAAAGTTTCAAAAAATAGAAAGTTTTCTATTTTAGAAATAGATTTCCTACTTTGGAAGTCGAGTTACCTAAAAAGAAAATTTGTTTCCTATTTTAGGTTTATAGGTAATATAGAAAATTATTTCCTAATATAGGCTTCACTAAAATACTTGACCTAATTTATTTGGATGGCCCAAATAAATTAGTAATTAATTGGGCCAAAAGAATTTGAGCCAATAGACTTAATTTAAAAGCTTGCAAGATATTTTGATGGGAGAATAAACTTGAACACTATTAGATAAGGTCGAAGGTTTACAAGAATAAGATTAAATAAGCTTATATATGTTGCAACTCTTTGTCCTCGGAGGACAAGGATGCCGCCTCCTTATATAAATAAAGGGAGAGAGGTGGCAAAAGGGGGCTAAGAAAAAAAAAACACACACACACACAGGTAAAAGAAAAGAAAAGAGAGAGAAAGTGTTTCTCTCCTCGAAAACTTGAGTGGTTGTATCCCTTATTAAAAGCCTTAGTTGAGACAAAAATCCTAATTGATTTCTTTAGAAAGTAAATCAAAAATACGAAGGAGTAAAGCTAGCACTCTATGATTTTTATGGCTTCTTTTGTGAGTGTTTAAGTTGCGTGGATTATTAATAGAGGTTGAACATTTGCACGACTCCTTCTACAAATGTTGAATCTACGTTTCAAGAGGTAATCTTCTACTCATGTTTTTAATTCATATATGTATGATTAGTTGATTCAATGACTTAATCTTAGAAGCCTTAGATGGATAAATTTTTTATTTTATTCTACACTTCCATAGGATGCCTAATCCATCAATATGGAGATCGGGTTAAGAAGAGACTTATCTCTCAATTAGGTAAAAAAAAATATGATGCAATGGGAATTCATGAGGCCATCCTTCTATCGACCCACTCATATTGTAAATCCCGGCTCGGTGACTATATTGGTCACCTTCCGGAACCCCTACATCAATCAATTTCAATTCCTAAAAGGGCACATGTCAATGACTTTACTTAATGTTATGGTCATCACTTATTTATATCCAATCGGCTAGAGTTTAGCTTTTAAGACGAATGGTATAGACCTTAAAATCTAAGAGAATGGTTTTCCAAAACTTATAGACACCAAGTCAATCACTATGGAGAAAGGGTAGAAATATCTCGTAATGAAGAAATTGACTTCTACCTATTATGGATTTACAAATACGTCTTTGGCTCAAAATTGAAAAAGCCAATTAAAGCCTTTCTACTTTGGGCTATCAACTTATCTTCACTTATGGGATGAGCAAAGTCATCATGGGTCCAATCCTTTTTTTCCGTACATATGTTGGACTTATCTTGTCCCCTTTGGTTTGTATAGATGTAGAGAGAGTTTTACTTTCCAGTTTTGAGTCAACCTCAATCTATCAAAGAAAACGTAGATAGCCATGGTCACTCTTTTATACATGAGATACCATGTCAACCTTCAACTCTTTCAAATGCTTTGAGGTACATCCTTGACCCTAAGCATAGATGAGATACATTAAAAGAGTGGATGCTATTTCCTAAGCATAGCTATTGGTCGCTATGGTTTTTCTTGAATAAACTCGCTCTACATGATATAATTTTCTATTAATGAACAATTAGTTTAGAGTGTAGTCTTATTAAGTTGAGACTCGACCTACTCTCTTGGAGACTAGGTATTCGCCGAAGCTTATACCCCTAACCTCTATGCTCGATAATTTGGATTATTCCGGATAGCAGCGAGACCATTGATTTCGACTATCAATCAGCCATGGCATAAGACAAAAGATATTTGATATTTCCCGGAATAAGTTATTGAAAGTGAATCGATGGCTTATGCAAAGATGCAAAACCTTATTAGTTATCACTCAAATATTAGAGTGGCTTACTCTTTCACTCGCGATGTGGTTAATATTTTAGGACAACAACTTCTATATGGCGAGATAGATAGAAATTATTCTAGGATGTTAGTAGTACATCAATAGTAAGAAGATTTCCATCAACAAAAGCTAAACCATCTAAAAAAGCTCATAAGTTTTTCACTTTTTTGTTATCATTAGATTTTTGCATATTATTTTTTTGATTCAATCTTCTTTCCATTAAAATAGCTCGAACGAAGGACAAGTTAAAGAAAAAGAAACTTGCTTTGCCTTTTTTTTTATAGAACATTTAATAGAAAATGAATTGTCTCAAAAAGTGCATCGACTAGTAAAGAAGGCTACGGTAGTGGTTTTAAAATCTATTGATCGATCATCGAAGAAAACTACGATAATGGTTGCAAAATCCATTGGTTCGATAGGCCTAAAATCAAGGAGGTTTCTTCTTTTCCTCCTCCTTCCTCCATATAGAAGGATAAGAACTTAGTAGATGTTCAATCACTTCATGCGAGAACCTCCGAACCTTGAGGATTTATTTATGGAAGAACAAGAAGAGGCAATATTATAAGAGGCGATAAGGATTTTTACTCATAAAATCTCTACATTGAAACCTCTATTATATATTAAGCTTGAAACAATTATTGTTTCTAACATAGTTAAGGAAATTGAAAAAAGATTTTTGTTGAAAGGTTTCTTCTCTTCAAGGGATCCTTGGCAAAACTTTAGAACCGAAGGATAAGGTCTCTAAAACTAACTCTGTTCTTACGATTGCTTTGTCCGACTAAATCCAAAATAGATCAAGTAAGTTTATTTGATATTCTCTTTTGAAAATCTTTATCATGGATCCAAATAAAACTAACTTTCTTTTGTTGTCTTATAAGATACTAGAGCCTTTTTCGACTTTCCTTTTCATGTAGGACTTAGGGATTGAGACTCATCCACTCATACAGTGTACAAAAGAAGGACTTTTTGATGGCTTTCTACTTTCATTTTTTTTTATCTAGCTTGTGTTGATCATTATTCAATTTTCCCCTTTGGGTAGGTATTACCACTTGAAGAGCCATCAATCTCTATCGAAGAATTGATACTCGAATCAATCACAAGGTGAAATTTTAGTGGCCGACTTAGCAAAAGACCACTTTGATTAAACACTAGCCAATGGAACTCTAGTGGCTTTAACATATAAAAGTCCCGAAGCTTTAATTATAAAAGTTAAGTCTTTTGAAACTTTTTCTTTGAATGATGTAGCCACTACATTAACCCTCTATCAATCGCGAACTCGTAATAGTTTTGGAAGAACACACTAAAGAGATTGGCTCTCAAGATTTAAGCTTCCACCATAACAACAATGAGGACAAGAGCTTTATAAGTGATTCAAACCATAACTCTAGTATGGAAGTTATTATGGAACTCGATCTCTCGTCGAGGCTCCCAACACCGATGGAGATCCTTGGTTCACCAAGCACTACTTTAAATCAACAAATTCAATTCATAGTTCATCCGATCATAACGAGCCCTCTAAGGATCATGAAAACCTATATATATATATATATTAACGTTTAGTGAGTTTGTTGATCTTCTTAATTTCTTCCTAACTCCATCTCCGGATGACTATGAATATGATTTGTTCGAGGTATCAAAGAATACTATTACTATTGGAAGAAGAGAAAGAAATGTACGGCTCACTTGAAGAAAACAGGCAAGTCTTCATAAGAGGGACTCCAACAAAAACTATTACGGTTTTGAACAAATAAAAAATTAACTTGAAGCATAATAAAGCCCAACTAGACAAAAAGATTAACGAAATTGAACAAACAAGTAATGTGATTAAAGTTTGCTTGTTCTATTTTAGATTCTCGCATTGCTTAAGTTAACGATGACTTAAATAGATGGTAGAGGCTGGATTTTGGTCATCAACACGGATGTAGTCAATCAAATCTTGTTAGAGCATTTGCCACCTTTCTAGATAATCTTAGGAATACCTAAGAAATAATTTTATACTAAAACTCCAATGTATTTATATAAAGAAGCATTTTTACTTCATATTTTAATTACTTGGTTGTTTTTAGTCTTAGACTTAATTTTGAGATTTTTTATAAATCCACCATAATTTTGGAAATCGAGATTATAAAACTTCTTTATTAGTCTCCCAAATTGAAGGAAAATATAGCTTTAAATACTTGCCATTAATACCTTTATTTTGTTCGACTCCTTGTAGGCTTTTTAATTTATAAGCATTCCTAGTATAAACTTCTTTATTTTGAAAAGGATCTTCTCAATTAAGGGACCATTTGCCAAGATGATAGTCCTTTTTTTCAATTAAAAGTATAACTTTCCAAACTTATCTCCAATAAAAAAATTTTGCTTTTAACTTTTCAATTATAAGTTCATGCCATTCTCTCGTTTTTGAATACAAATTCTGTTAAGTGCCTCAATTCTTTTCAAATCAAGAGATTCTATTTCAATAAATATAGTATTTGGGTAATCTATTCTAGGCATCTTGTTTTGTTTTGCTACTCTTAGAGATTAAGCCACAATCTCGAATGGTAATACTCCATCATGTTTGTAAGTTAATCAATATGGACTTATCTTAATACTTTGTTTAAAACTAATTGGATGAGCCCATAGAGTGTTTTGTAACAACTTATGCTAATTTCGAGAATTATTATCAATCATTTTCCGGATGTTCCCTTTAATGATCTTATTTGATGCTTCTACTTGCCTATTAGCTTGAGTATATTATGGCATCGAATTGATTACGCCGAGACCAAATTTTCTTGCAAACTCTTAGATGTCATGTGAAATCTTTGGTTTTTTCCTCTTTTCTATCCCCGCCCCATAGGTACGACATTTGAATCAATAAAGAACTTTTTCTTCTCTATTTGTATGAATTGATATTATTACATTCCAATTCCTTTAGAGAATAATAAAAAAGAAAGTTTTTAATTGGAATATGAAAATGTGACTAAAGTTTTCCTAGTTACTCTTCGATACCGATTGGATGAAGGAAGGTGTTTCTCAATCGATGAAAAGGGTCTAATGACTTTGAAAGAATTGAACGAGGAGTTTTATGACTTTATGGGTGGCTTGTTTTGGGTTTGACACTTTTCATGTAACAAGACCGTATAGTTTTGGAATATGGGTGTCCGATCCTTATGGAATAATTGAAAAAGTACAATCCGTAAATCCATTATGGGGTGTGGAAGGTTTTTCTCAACTCTCTCTAAATGGAATCCTTTCCAAACATATATGCCATGGTTCCTTACTTCGATAGGGTATAAATATCTATATTAATTTTTTGGCAAACCAAATCTGTAAATGATGTTTTCTTGAATGAAATGAATAACATCATTTTGATTAATTGATCGTATATGCTTTGCTTCTACCCACTTGGTAAAATAGCCGATGGCAACTATGATATATGAATGGGACGCACTTGATGTTGGATATATTTCTCCAATTAAATCCATTGCACATCCTTAAAATGGTCATGGTTTGACTATTAAGTGTAATTTAGATGTAAGTATTCTATGAATATTACCATGTTTTGGCATGCATTGCATCCTTTTGCCATTTTAATACAAACATTCCTCATTGATGGCCAAAAGAAACCATGGTGTTGAATCACCTAACTCATTTTATCTCTTGCCCGATGTAATCCACCAAGTCCAAAATGAGTTTCTACCATTATTCTTAAAGGCTCGTCTATATTAACACACCGGAGTAGGATTTCATTAGCACTTTTATTGAATAACTAATCTTATTGAAGTACATAATTCCTCACTAAATGTTTCATATGGGAATTATGATTCATCGATTCCAAATTCGCTAAGGCTTTAATGATTTCATCCTTCTAATTAGAAATCGATCGAAGAACAAAAATCATGCCAACTTCCACTATTTCTCCCTTTGATTGAAATCTAAAATAATTTTATTTTCAAGAGTAATTAAATCCTTGAAATTAATAAAAGGGATTTTATAACTAGTAGCCATTTGAGCCAATTCATTAGCTAACTAATTCTTTTCCTGAGGGATATGCTTGATTTTGAGCACTTCAATCCGACTCAACGTACTCTTAACTTTTTCAAGATAATGTTCTAGAATGTTATTGTTACATTTGACATAACCTAATATTTGATTAATTACCAATTGAGAATCTTCATATGTTTCGATGGCTATTACTCGTTGGTTTAGGATTAACTCGACTCCAATTATCAAAGTTTCATGTTCAGCCCAATTATGGGTACATGGTCCTTCTAATCAACAACAAAAAAAAGTGTTGGAATTCCACTTGGTGATAGAAGTTCAACTCTAATTCCTTGACTATTCTTCAAACTAGATCCATCGAAGATAACTTCCATGAAATTTCTCCTAAGTAAGTTATTTTGATTCAAAGTTCTACATCAATATTAGGATGATTGGCTAAAAAGTTTGCCAATACTTGTTCTTTAATAGATTTTTGAGGTTCATACACCACATCAAACTGAATTACAACTAGGCTCTATTTAGTGATTTGCCCTTTTAAGAGTGGGCTAGAAAGTAGGTACTTAATAAAATTAGTTTGTACTATAACCTCAATGGTATAAGTAAGAAAATAATGTTTTAGTTTCATCGTTGTATGGTACAATACCAAACAAAGTTTTTCAATACTTAGATTTTGTGTTTCATAGTATTTAAAATTTTGCTTAAACAAAAAATCATTTGCTCATTGTATTCACTATTTTCTTGGGCTAAGAAATAACCAATCGAATCTTCAGCTAGTGGATTCAATAAGTGTCTTTGATTACATCAAAAGTTTGTTGATGATCTTCATTCCATATATGGGCTTCGAATCCTTCAATTTCACTAGAGGTGAAAAAACTTTTTTTTTCTAATAACATTGGAAATGAATCGACTTAAGTAATTCAATTATCCAAAAAAATTTAGAGTTGTTTCTTTTTCCTTGATGGCTTAGTTTTAAGGATGACTTTATCTTTATTTCCATCGATCTCGATACCTCGTTTATGGATTAGAAAAACTATAAAAATCAATATTCTCACACCAAAAGCACACTTTAATGGGTTTAATTTTAATATGTATTTCCTCACATGTTGGAAAGATTTTTCCAAATCAATAAGATGTGATAATTGGTTTCTAGACTTGACAACTATATTGTTAATATAAACTTCTATGCTTTTACTAATTAGATCTTAAAAAATGGTATTCATTGCTCATTGATACATTGCACTATCATTTTTTAGTCCAAAAGGCATGAGAACCCATTCATAGGTACCTAAAGAGCTTGGACATCGAAAAGCTATTTTATGCACATCATCTTTAAATATATAGATTTGGTTATAACTAGAAAATTCATCCATAAATGAAAAGATCTAATATCCATAAGTGTCATCTATTAACATGTCTCGCTAATGGCATCATATATTCATATTAGGAGTTTTTCTATTAAGATCTCTAACATTTATGCATATTATATTTTTTTCACCTTTTTTTTTCATAACTCGGAACAATGTTAGAGACCTATTCAATGTGTTTTAAAGTTCTAATTAAACCGAGTCAAAGTAACTTCTTGATTTCTTGTTGAACCGGATCGACTACTTCTTCAACTCGTTCTTCTTGGTGTTTGCTTTACCTGGAGTCACATTATTTTTTATTGGTAGTTGATGTTTTACCAAATTCCTATCTAATCTAGGCATCTCATAATATTCCCAAGCAAAGCAACCTTTGTACTCCTTCAATAAAGAAACCATTTTCTTTTCAAAATCAAGATCCAATAACTCACTAACAAAAGTAAGTCTTAGCTCTTCTTTTGTTCCTAGATTAACCTCTTCGAGCGAGTCTTGAGAACTTGTTCTTGGCACATCAATTTGTCGTGCCATTGACATGTTTACTACTTTATTTTTGCAATCCTTGTCGAGATTTTCTTCATGAATACAATCTAGTGTACCGAGGTTGCCTATTCTTTCTTCTCGGATAGCTTTTTTTCTTATTTCATAAACACTCAAATGATGGATAGTAGCTTGAATTACCTCCAAATCATTTATCTTCGCTTTATTTTGACTTATCATTCAAATATGAGTCTTCTTTATGACTTAGGGCATCCCGCCAATAAATCTAATACTCGTCTTTTCTTTAGTTTTTTCATCTTCCTTTTCTCGTTTGCTCGATCCTTTTCTTTTCCACTCGGACCTTCTTCGATCAAAACTTCACTAATTTTCTCAAAGTCTAAAGGTTAATCATCTTGGTTTGGATTCAAGATTTCTTTCACTTCCCTTTCTTTTGGTACTTTTATAGAAATAATAAAGGTAGTCACATCGATCTTAGGAGTAACAGGCTCATTGATGATATACATAACTTCTCGTTAGAAGCAATTGCTTCCCTAGGAAAGATGAATTAGCTTTCCTTCGAAAATTCTAATCTTTATAATGTTGCATGAACCCGTATTTGATTAACATCCACATGAACAATCTTAAAAGACTTAGAATTCCAAAATACAAGTTTTTAATGGAGAGATGAAGACACACATAAATTCGAGTGAATTTAATCCCTTCCTAATAATGCGGTAAAAGAAGATTTGGTAACAATTATGAAGCAAATAATAGTTTCTATTTTTGACCTAACTCGTAAGTCAACAATTAGCATGTCTTTTGGTTTTACAAAATTCCTAGTGAAATCATATACTCGAAATATTTCCAAGAATCTTAAGCTTCAAAATTTACCTACTAGAAAGCCATTTCTAAACATTTTAATATATAAAGGTTTTACATGCTTGCTTTTGCATATCTATGGTTTTTCAAAAATAATTAAATGCTTACATGTACCTTTAAAACTTGGATTAGCTTTTCTTCAATGTCGACCATTTCCACTTTTGCAACAAAGTTGTCGAGAACACCCTCGAGTCAATATTCGATCTGTTTTACCTTCACCAAATAATCAACTAGCAAAGTGAGAACCATATTGCACTTGATCAATTTTACTGGTCATATAGTAGGACTCTGGTTATTTCAAGGCTCTTCATCTATGATGATATCGAAATCATCATCATCAAAATCGGTGTGATAACTAGACTCCATGATTTCCTTCTTGTTTTTTATAACTCGAGATTTCACTTGAAGTGATCATTGGTTTAGACCGACTTCTTTGGAGCCTATTGAGTCATAAACATAAGTTTAAACATTCACCTACATTAGTTTAAACATTCGGATGATAAAAGAGAAGCAAAGGCTATTGAAAAAAGGTTTTCTTTTTCAGCAAGTTTTCTATTTTGGAAAATCAGTTTCCTAAAATAAAAAATCAGTTTCCTAAAATAAAAATTCAGTTTCCTATTTTAAAAATCAATTTCCTAATTTATAAATCAATTCCAAATTTGGTAGTTATCTAAAAAAATTAGTTTCCCGATTTAGGTTCAAGGATAGATAGGAAATTGCTTCTTAATGTTGGCTCTACTAAAATACTTGACCAAATTTATTTGGATGATCCAAATTAATTAATAATAAATTGAGCCAAAAGAGTTTAGGTTAATAGGCTTAATTTAAAAGCCCGTAATATATTTTGATGGAAGGATAAACTTGAGCATTATTGGATAAGGCTTAGGGTTTACAAGGATAGGGTTAGATGAAGCCCACATAAACAACATCTCCTTGACCTATAAAGAGAAGTTACCACCCCTTTATAAATAAAGGAGAGAGGGACAACTAAGGGGGAATTACAACTAACATACAAAAGAAAAAAAAAAGAGAAAAAGATTTTCTCTCCCTCAATTCACTACCTTTCTTTCTCTCTCTCTCTAGGGATTGTCACATAAAATACCCGAATTGATTTCTAAAGAGAAAAATAAACTAATAAAAAAAAGGTAGAGCTAGCACTCAACAATTTTTGATTGCTTCTTGTATAGGAGTATAAGTTGCTTAAATAACCAATACGAGCCGCACACTTGGATGACATCTTTTTATATAGATTGTTTCTACGTTACAAGAGGTAATCACTAGCAATTATCTTATTTATGTTTATAATGTATGATTAGTTGATTTAATAGCATGATCTTGAGAACCGTAGATGAAATTTTTATTTATTTATTCCGCACCTCTATAGGATGCATGATCTTTCACGATACAAAATGATATATCGTAATCTCATATATTCATCATAATATCACATACATTCATAATTTAAATCTTAATGTATTTAAATTTAGAAAAATGCAAATATGATACAAAGGTATTGAGCATTTACCTAGGCATCCAAATGGATCGTGACGAAACTACCGACACATCGTTGAGAGTGAAATACCCTAAATTACATTTTTAGGATCAATTTTATTCTCTTCGATCTCGATGAAGACTAAATTGCTTTAGTCATTTAAAAAAACAATACCTAGTCGTTGAAGCATTGAAAAAGTTGTTATGAAATGACTCGAAATGCCGATGATCTATTATGAAATGACTAAAATACCCCTAGACGTGTACAAACATACCGGTGAGTATTTACCAAATTTCCCTTAAAACCCTCCCTTCAATGCCAAAAGCTCGTTTGTTATCCAGCCTCCTTCTAGCACATCATTGGTTAGAGAAGGAACGTTTATGCCTCTTAAACATCCTAGCGAAGATCATGTAATGCATGACCAGTTAGAGAGGATGACAATTATTGGCTACTATTATCTTCTAATCCTTTCCTAATCTTGATTCTAACCATAATGGGGCAAACAAATCAAAGTCATCCAACATGTCCATCTCTAATAGTTTGGAGGTTCGATTTGGCTTGTAACGGTAGATTGGAACTAGTCTTCAAAACGAGCTAAGATCGAATTTTATTTCAATTTGTTTGATTCTAGCTTGTTTTTATCAAGAAATTAAAGGGGTTCAACCTTTAAAAGGATGAAGGATGTTTCTATGAAGGTCATTGCTATCGATTTAGCCAAAAAAAAGTGATTTGGTTGGGTTAAAAAAAAGTTGGATGATTTACCTTCTCTTTGATTTTTTTAGCCTCTTTTGCTATTTTCTATCATGGCACCTAGTTGGAAAGGATAGATTTAAGGTTGGGCTTCATGTTTATAGTGGTGTTGGCCAAAAGATGTCAATTTGAAAAGAAACTAACGAGTCGAGTTTGGTTGGTTTGAAGGACGCAATGGGTTCTTTTGTGTTTTTCTTATAGATCGGTTGGCTTTTTCTTTTTTGTTTTCTATTTTTAGACAACTTCTTTTTATGTTTTTGGGTGGCTTAGGTTGTGGGGGCCATGGTTTTTTGGGAGAGTATTTTTCTCTCTAGGTTTCTTGTTGAAGAAGAAAATAAATGAATGGCCTCTCCCTAAGAGAGAGAAGAAAAAGGGCTTTTAAGGTGAGGTTTTGGAGAATTTTGATAGTCACTCCATCTTTCTTTCTACATGTCACACCTTATCCCTTCCTCCCTTCTTTCTTTCTATTTTCAATTAGTAAGTTTTAAAATTGAACCCCTAATTTAGTTTTTTTTTTTTAGTTCAATTTCTCACATTTAATTGAAATTTTGCTATATATACATATATATGTACAATCATTAGTAATTTTTCTCAAATCGATATCATCTTTAATTGAATTTTTACTCTCTGTGTGTGTGAGTGTGTCTATATATATATTCAAATATTTAACAAAAAATTATCAAAAAGCTTGATAATCCTTATATTCTCCGAGTTTAGTTAATGTTAGCCCAACACTCGGATTAATTCTTATCGGTACACGAGTTGGTATTAAGCAATTCTCATGAATTTACCGATAGCATGATACGATATAGGAAGGAGTTAAAAGATAAAAAACAATGTAACAAGTACCAAATTATTTAATTTTTTTAAGTAAGTAACAAAAACTTGGATCATAATTGTTCTACTTAATTGGTACTCTAGTCGAATATCATAACAATTATAGATTATGGATTTAGTTTAGCTATAGACCATACAATTCAATCAATTAATAGGCATCTTAATTAATTAAATCATGTAGCCATTAAGATATAAAACCAAGAAACATAGATATTTGAGTAAAAAATAACTAAGATTGAGAATAGAGTCTTAAAATTTTGCTAATCGGATTAAGATTTCTTTGAATCAACTAAAGGACTTAGCTAGACATAGTAGATTAAAAAAAAATATCAAAGAAGCGAGAAGAAGAAGAAGAAAGTCTGAAGAAAAATCTTATGTTCTCATTCATATTTTATACATACCTAAAAGAGAATGGAAAATAAAATATCTAGGTCACTAGAAAATATCTTAATGATGTCTTAATTTCAATTCCAATTTAGTTATGTTAATTTCCATTTTTGTCTTTACTATCGATTTCGGACTAGATACATGCCAACGAAAGTCTACTTTCTTCAAGAAATTTGTAACCCTATTCCTCATCTTTCTAATGCACTAGGCCTTACAATGAAAAAAAAAAAAAAGGTCCATAACTCGATTTATGGGCTAAAAGCTGAGATTGTCTCAACTAGTCAACCTAAACTTAAAATTTTGATTTTATAGCTAATTTTCTCCTTCAAAAAGACCTAGTTTGAACTCAAGCCCTTCATAAAAATTATAGATATGGTTCATAAATATTTAAAAATATTATTCTTGTATCAATTAAAGGTTTGAAACTTTGGATATTAAATAAAAACTTCAACTCGGGTTAAAACTCTAAATAGGATTCGGATCAACTTTCCAAACCAAACTATGAAACAACATTTGGAGGCCCAAAAAAATTTATGTTGACCCATCATACATTTTTGGAAAATTTGAGATGTCTTATACAAAAACTTTGAAGACCACTTTTGCCAAATCCAATGTGAAATCTACTAAAAACCTATAAGAAGCCTAAAAAGTCTAAGTCATAAAATACTAGAATTTCCTAATTTCAAACATAATTACTCCCAATTCCTAATTTATATCCTATACATGAATATAAAAATTAATTATCATAATAAGACATAAAAATTCCAAATAAACTAAATGTGAGGAGAATAAAAATTTAATATAATGCATTCATCAAATTTCTCCACACTTAGTTTTTGCTTGTCCTCAAACAAACTAAATTAGACTAAATACAAAACATGAAATACTAATTCCTCTAATGACATCAAATACATTGTATATCATAATCGAAACAAGACTAAGAATTCAAAAACCGTAACACATAATGAAATAAACACACTTAACACATTCAAACTAAAAGAGATAAGAAATTTTCATTCAAAATGTAATTGACATGTGTGGTAGATACCTAAACGTCGGTTATTCTCCACACAAGTGTTTAAAAGGGTAAATTATTGGACTAAAGTTCGATTCATGAAATGTAACTACCATAAATTTGTATGTTCATCAAATCTTCACTACTTATAATATATATATATATATATATATATATATATATATATATATATATATATATATATATATTAGATGGTCTTTATTAAGGTTGTAATAGGGCTAAGGTAAAGATATGGAACACATTTGGTTTTTTTGGGATGATAATGTGGATGTCTAGGGTGTGTAAGTGAGCAATCAAAAAGTACTATCGGGGATGACTATTTGATTGGCCATATATGAGTTGCTCTTTCATCTATGCTAAATTTGATATGATAGAGAGATAGTCTCTATGGAATGAACTTCGAGTTCATTATAGGTCGAATCAATAAACCTTGGTTTTTATGGGGAGATTTTAATGTGATTTTAGATCTTTCTAAGAAAATTAGAGACATAGGCTTTGATTATCGAGTATGAGAGACTTTAATGATTGTTGTCAACAAATTAGGGTGGATGATGCGGAATATTTGATAAGTATACTTGGTGTAATAATCAATCGAAGAATCTAGGATTTAGCAAATGCTAGATAAGGTTCTTATTGATGGTCGATTCAAGGCTCTTTTACTAGCTCTTAGTATGGAACACTTAATGAGAAATAACTCTTATCATTCTTTTTTATTGTTAAGATTTGATATTCGGTATCAAGGTAAGTCAATTTTCAAATTTCAGCATCCGTGGTTAGACCATCTAGAGTTCATCAATTTTGATTGATTAGTATGGGCTCTTAATTGTCAAAGCCTTCTTTTGGTAATTCTCCATTAGAAGCTTAAACATTTGAAACAACTTTTCAATTATTGGAATTAGGAAGTCTTTAGGAATGTTAAAAAAGTATGGAGTCTACTCAAGATGTAATTAATATGATGGATATGGCTTTGATGCAACCATGGAGTGCTTAAACTCAAAGTGATTTAAGCGCCATATGTGTCCGTTTAAATTAATCTGGTTAAATGGGAAGCCAAAATGCTTCAACATAAAACATGGTTTTAGTGGATAAAGAATGGGAGAGGAACACCATCATTTTCCATGTTTGTATTAAGGACACTACAAAGAAAACAAATTTTAAACTCGAAAATGGTTGATGGTTCTTGATTTGACAATTAAGACTTCATTGGCAATGCTTTAATAAAAAAATTTAGTGACCTTTTTAAGATACAATCCATATGTATACAAGAGTCTCTATTTTAGGTCATGGAGAGGAAAATTTTAAATGATGATATATCAACTCTAATTGCCATCCCTTTAAAAAATGAGGTGTGGAGGGTTGCGAGGGACCTTAATGCTAATAGTGCTCCGTATTGGGATTGTTTCACGAGGCATTTCTATTAAGGTTGTTGGGATGTCATTAAGTTAGAAATGGTGGCTTTTAAATAAGATTTCTTCAAGAAGGACAATTGCCGGAAAGGTATTTTAGCCACAACACTAATCCTTAGTCCGAAAGAGATTAGTGTTCTAAAAAATCATGAATTATATAATTTTTAATGATTTTAGTTCATTCTTTAAAAATTATATAGAAAGGTCACCAACTAAGCCTCTAATAATAATACTTGCATAGATCTGATTTTTTGATCAAAATTATGTGCAACACTAACTTGGCAGTCCACATAAGCATAACACATAACTTCAACAAGCCATGAAGGATCCAAATAAATGTGACATGGAAAATCAATTATATAGATCCCATATGATTTGCTAAAGTCCACATGTCATGCCTAAGTGGATCCTATGTGGCTTGCTAAACTACGGTTGTCATGCTTCATCACTTAACATCTCAACATTGCTTGGAATTTTGGTAAAAAAAATTAGATCAATGCTAGTATTGTTATCGATGGCTTAGTTGGTGACCTTTTTATACAATTTTTAAAGAACGAGTTAAAATCATTAAAATGTATATAGTTCATGATTTTTTGAAATGTTAAGCCTTCCAAAAGTGCCAAATTCGACATCTTTGAGTGATTTACATCCAATAAGCCTTTCAAATTTTTCTTATAAGATCATCTCAAAAGTCATCACTACTCGTTTATCAAAGGTGTTGCCTAACATCATTTTGTTAGAGTAAGCAAGTTTTATGAAAGGTAGAAGTATTATTAAAAATGTTACAAAAGCACAAGAATTGGTGATTGATTTAAATAGGTCAATTATGAGAGGCAATTTAATTTTCGGACTTGAAATGTCTAAGGCTTATGATAGACTGGAGTGGAAATTCCTACTTCATACTCGTTAGCACCTAATTTTTGCTCCTATTTTACTTTTTTTTTTAATTGTAAAAGTTCCAAAAAATGATAAAACCATAACAAAATGCCAAAAAAATCATAAATAAAAAAAATTAAAAATTAAAATAATTGAAATAATTTGATTAGATTAATTTTAGGAAGAATGAGGGCTAATTAAAATAATAATAAAAATAAGTTTAGAGATAAAACCGATCAAGGGCAAAAAAAAAAAAAAGAATAAAAGAATAAAACACCTTAAATTAAAAAAAAAGGGATGTAATTTGAGAGAAAATTTTAGGAGAGAAATTGATTAATAATAATTTGATTGCCATTAACTTTCAAACGACTCAAATTATGCTTAATCCGACAAAATTGGTGAAATTAAGGACCGAAATAGATTTTTACCACCGTAACCCTAACTCCTATCTATAAAAGCTAACTTTTCTCTCCACATAAAAAGAGCCTCCACCTCTTCCAAATTTTCAGCAACTTGCTTTCCACTATCTAGTTGGTTGTGCGGGTTTTCTTATCTAAAAATCCACATAAAACCCTACTTTTCCATCATTCAAGCCATCTTCCTTCATCAAAAAATCATCATCAACCCCCTCTCTATTTAACAAACCACCACAATACTCTCCATATGTCCAACCACCCTTCTCCACTCAAAAGCCATAAAACACACCAAAAAAAAAAAAAAACACGCACACACACAACCAACACACAAAAATACTAAAAACCGAAAAAAGGACAACCAAACACGCCTTTGCCCAATACCAAGCTCATTTACTTGTTTACCCGATCGTATATTTCTCCTCTAAATTGACCACTTTTTAGTCTTTTTTTTTTACCTTAATCATAACGATCCATGTGTATCTCATCACTTGATTGGCCTATCCCTACCTGGTTAAAGGAGGAAAAGATAATGGAGGAGAGAGAAATCAAAGCTTAAACCATCATGACCCAACTCGCTAGAAGACTCATTTGTATCTCCTTATTCCGACTAAATCTTTGACTTCTACGACACATAATTGGCTTCTAACTCCCTGAGCATTTTCCTCTTGAATTTATAGCTCAAAATTATTGAAAAATCATCTAATTGAAAAAGATCCATTTTTGTCTCATTTAGAAGAACCTAAAAAATTAGCTAATCTAGATAGAATCCGACTTCCTAACAACCATAAAAATCCTCCTCTTGGTCTCACAAGTCAATCAATATCCTTAAAACCCTAAAAAGTGCTCAAAATCATCATCAATGAGAAAAAGAGATTCGATCTAAACTTTAGAGGCTCTAATCTCCCTCCTTTGACGTCGCTATCGACATCCACCACCATCATTGAACTTGCAGCAACCTCCCGTACAATGTGAGGTGGACCACACACCTAAAGGACCACTAGAAGATGAACAATCATATGGTACTTAACTTTTAGCATTCTATGGGCATTTTTATAATTTTACGAGTGTAAGGTTAGTTTGGTCATTTAACTTCCAATGGCATTTTGGTCATTTCATAACTAACTAGTAGCATTCCAATTACAATGTAGTAGCCTCCTCGATACCTATAATAGTTATTTTTTCCTTCTCAATTGACTAAAATAACTAGTTTTCATTGAGATTGAAGAAAATAAACTAATACGAAGAAGAATGTCCGGACACTTGGGTAACTTCTAATTCATATGGGTTGTGTTGAAATGGTTATGAAGATAATGCATTATGAATGGTTATGGTTGTTGATTGTCATTTGTTTTGTTTAAATGAATCTATCGATGGCTTCCTAACCATGTGGAGAAGTTGCCAACGGTTTCGAAATTACTTTATTTATTGCATGCTTACTTAAAACAAAGCCATCAAGGGATTACCACTATTGTGATAAAGTTAGTAGTGGCTTCTAAATGAAAATTCTACTCCTCACTTGAGCTAAATGAAGTTGTTGATGGCTTCGCACTTCTTTGATGAAGTCATCAAAAACTTCTTAAATCCATGGCTCGAAGTTATCGGTGGCTTCTCACTTATGTAAATGGAGTTATCAATAGCTCGTCTGCTCTTGTTAAGAAAAGGCTATCTATCTTTAGAAACTCATCTCGCTCATTGATAATGGGTCGTGTTCACTAAAAACTAGTCAAAATTCCAATTTCTCCCATCTTTTCCTTTTGAGTAGGGGTATTAGCCTTAGACCAAGCATGAACCCCCGAACTACCTCTTCAATATTTTTAAAAAATAAACTCATTTAAATAGGAAGTGTAACATAGTAAAAATTAGATTTATATGTTCATAGGCAAATGATGTAATCTACTTAGGTAGGATGAGATGGTGGTGATATTATATCATGTCCATACGTAATTGAGCCCTTACCCAAATATCCATATAGACCGCTCTATTTAGGGTTTCTAGTTTTTCATGATTAGCTAGGTGATGACTCCTTATCCGTCCACAATAGAATTTATGACTCCGCCGAGGATACGCCATGCTAGGGTTAAGCTTTGAATGTCCGTGTTTGTGAATATTTGGTCATTTGTTGTGCCACTATGCTTATTTATTTTAAGTGAGTAATTGCTATTTATTTGTTAGTCTATTTTTATGGTGAAAATGTATCTATATATATGTGTGTTATTTCGGTGTTCTTTCCTACAACTTTAGTTGCTTAATTTTTAGCCTTTATTTCATATTTTAAGACCGAATATGAAGTCAAGTCCCACACACTACATTGTATAATTTTAACTCGTCACTTGCATACTTACCTTTGGATTTAGGAAGGAATTACTAGTGCCTCGATGGGTTTTACCTCGGGTAACACTTCCAAAACCTCACTTATTTTGGAAAGCTACCACTCGTTGAGTCCCCACGATTACCACCTTCGCACTTGATCAACCTCATTTATCCCATGCCAAAAGGGACACCGTTGAGACTTAGATAGATCCCACCTAATCATGTAATAATTAGAACCGAGACCTTAGGATCATTTTTCCTATATAAATTCACTAGGCAACTCCAATGTATTGAAATCTTGATCGACTAATTGGTCACAAATATTTCTAGATGGGTGATAAGAGGATAAGTATAAATTTATGTAATATTCGAATATAAAAAAAAAATTCATGGCTCGATCAAAATACACCAACGGTTATTGATGGAACACAACTCCATCTTTAAACCAATTAACAACTCGGGCAATCCATCACATTAGAGTTTTTAAAGGTTATCAATCAAATTTAAATTCATCTTTAAACCAATTTGAGTTAATACAAAGAATTGAAGAATCAATGATTAAATCCTCTTATCACCCCCACGTGAAGGCTACTTCATAACCGAGTCTCAAATATATTTATTTATATTAGAATAACATTTTTTTTGTATTTTGCTTTATTTTTCTTTTATTTAGATAAGCAAAATTCATCCTATCAAAATTGGATTCCCTCCAAGATATTGACAACTTAAGCTAAAGAAAGAATAGACAACGTATAAAGAGTTCAACTTGAGCAAAGATATCAAAAGGGGTTAAGCATTTTAGAAGTAGCATCGTTTAGGCTAGCTACTTTATTTGATAAAACTATACAAACTCATACATCTATTAAAGTGCCTCCTAGTCGGAAATAGGTTAGTCATCTACTATCTCTAAGGTGTTCACTACCATATCAACAACCACTACTCGAGTGGTAATTTCTATACCACCTATCTCCACTCTCCATCAAGAGGTTGTTATCATTATGAATCTAACTAGTCACTCAACACATGAGGGCATGTATGACCTATCCTAAAGCCCTTAGCTCGATTCCATGGCAACCATATATTTTGCAAACTCGGATAAGTCATATATTTTGCAAACTCAAGTAACTCCTATAGTTAATTTGGTTGCTAATGAAAAGCTAAAACAAAAAATAAGCTCGGAGATTAAAATAAAGAAGCTTAGTGCCATTGAGGAATGTGGTAGAGCCATTAAGGGCATGGACATATATAACCGCCTTTTTGACGGTAGATAAATGCTTGATTCCAAATACCATGATTCCTAAAAAGTTTAAAGTGCCGAATTCTCCAAATACATCGGAGTCAATATCCAAGAACTCATCTTGGGATGTACGTTAATAAGATAACCAAAGTTGCATAGAATGAAATGCTTTTGATTTTTGGACTAATAGCTAATCCTTTTAAATCTTGGTCAAAGAAGAACAACATTGGTAAAAGAGATGACACCATCAGATTGGAGAATCTACTTTTAATCCAAATTGTCATTTGAATCATTGTCATTTATCATATACTTTACCTCAAAATGTTCAAGCAAAACATCCTTCGTAGCTCAACCATCAACAAACACAATTTAATCAAGATAACCAAGGAAATACAAGTCTTAGAAAATATAAAGAAATGCTATCATGTTCTTAACCAGCCAAGTAACTCCTGTGACAACCACTCTACGATACCCTCTATTCATTGTACAATCCTAATGAATCTTATGAGTATCATCATGGTATAATTTTTCATAATGTCGGAGATTATCTAAGCTTCTCCAACCATGATGCTCGTCATTAGAGTGAGCATGTTGTCATTGGATGACAATGGGAGTGATAACATAATAACGAGTTCCGAAATTTTCATAGCCAATTTATTTAACATGCTATCTATTATTAGTATTAAAAAGAAACCATCCAAGTTTCAAGCTCCTATTCATGTCTATTCCTTCCATAAGCTCCATAAAGGAAGTGGACACGAAATTGATAATTACCATGAATTTTATCAAGAGGTATAAACCATGCTAGTTACGGGCACCTTGAGAGTAAAAAGAGATGAAAAGAAATCGGATAAGTCTTCATACATTGTTGATTTACTTTATAAAGACTCGAGTTTGAGCCAATCATCTTAAGCTATGATAGTGAATATTTAAGGGGTAAAGAAAGTCAATGCTAAGAACAAAGTCATCCTATTTGGGTCAATTTTTGATAGTCCAAAAATGATGCCGCTTTCTACTAACACATTTAAGGATTTCCTTGGTGTCGATTAGCTTATTTATGAGGTAAGTTGAGGGAAGGAATTGAATGATTGATCCGATAAAGAATACCTTTTTTTTTCAAGTCGAAGTAATTTTTTTATCACATTTATCTATCATGCTTTCATATGATGTCAATTTATAGGATCGTGATAATTTTTCTTCTCAAACTACCATATTTGCCTTCTTTTTTCTACTATTTTTTATCATGTCTATTATCATTTTTGCATTATATTCGGGACATCCAATATGATCATATCTTGAGAATAAAAGCACCAAGTGATAGTACTAATAAGAAAAGGTTAGTTTGACACTAATTATAATATGCATGAGAATGAATATGAAGAGAATACCCAAAGCTCACAAGAGAAACATGAATGTGTCTTAATTTTATGAATGAAGTCTTATATAATATAGAATTTTTAAATTTCATTTGCAAAAAGGTTATGATTTTCATGGATTGGGTTATTTTTTAAAAGAAAAAAATCCCTATTATCTTGCTATGATTTTATTATCGATTTGAAATTATGAGATGTTTATTTGAAAGTATCATTGTCATTTCATATTATCCAAATCAAAATTAATAAAATGGCAAACTTATTTAAAATTTTTCAACATTGATCAACTTTCAAGACATATCATTTAAATGTCGAAGGGTAGTTCCTCTCTTTTTGAAGCTAAAAAAAATTCTCTCCTATTCCCGACAAATCCTTCCAAGAAAGTCTTGCTTAAGATGATACATCAAACAAAAAAAAACATAAAAAAAGAAAAAAAAATTGACTCGATGTCTTAAACGATGATATGTTGTATGCATTTCAGTCATGATCCAACCTTGCCCATCACTTCTTCTTTATAAGTCAATCATAGTTTTCACATAAAGCTAGAGCTTATCGACCTAAACAAGATCATATTTGAGATGAAGAAAGGCCATTTTTGGTATGCTTTTCCATATGCAAAAAAATTATCCCTTACTCGTCCAACTTTGAGCTTAAAGGATTTGTTTCAATAATGACCTAGACTAGGATTATCCCTCACACTAAGGGTAATTTTAAATTTCATTAGTAATCAAAGATATTCTTATAGAAAGATTAGATGAGAACTGATGATAATTACTTTCAAAACAAAAACTTATTGAGGAAACCCTTGAATGACTTTTATGAAAAAGAAAGTGAAAACAAAAGTGAAAGCACTAAGATAAAAGAGAGTGCTATATAAAGTGATTCCTTTCATGACTTGAAGTTAGAAAGGGTTAAAAATCCTTAAAACAAAAAATAAAAATAAAAATGACAAGAGTGAATATGAAAGGAGTACTAAAATTAGAAGATGAGATCAATTAGTGAGATGACAAAATCACGAAAGTAAGCTTAAAGTGATCTCGATGAATAACTAAGTGATCTTAAGTCTTTACACCCTTAAAAACCTTTTAAGTCTTGTATATCCTTTTCTTCATAAGCTAAAGCCTTAGCCTTCATTATGTGCCGAGTGAAAGCCCTTTCTAATCAAAGATGGCTTGTTTGTGTTGATGATTTCTAGCTTTAAATGAGAAGAAGAAAAATGTTTTTGAATAAAACTTGACTTGTTTATTCATTATAAATTATCATTTATGACATTGAATTATAAATTTTCATGAAGTAATTGGGAGAAAGAATGAAATAGATTAAGTTTTTCTAGGTAAGGTCGCCTATTTGAGCCAAACTTTCTTCAAGAACTGTTTTAGTTCTTGAAATTTATTTGAGCATGTCATGCTTTGGGACTACATTTTTTGTCAATCACCTACCGAAGAGACCAATCTTTTTCAAAAATTTTATGATACAAACACATTTTTCTCATCTTATCCTTAGAAATGGATCACTATGAGAATTGCATCTTGACATTGCATGATGCGTTTTAGCTCTTGATCAAATAAGTCAAACATTTTTCCGAATGAAATTACTTTCTTATGAATATCTTAATAATTTTTCTTGAATAATTCAACATGCCTCGATGAAAATTTTTTCAATAGATAGTCTAATCCATAAAAGTCACAAATGTGTTACATAATCTTCTTCTAACCAAAGAAATGATTCATCAAAATAATGAACCACCATTGATATAGACACGTCTAAGATTGCCAAATGTTTAAGAGTTCCTTTATTCAATAGTTTTCCTTCGCTTGTTAGAAGATATCTCGTTTGTATGCATCATCCATTTATTTCGAAGCCTATAGTGAGTTACGGACGGAGTTTGAATCCATTTTGAATTTGATAAATGCATTGCTTATGAAGTATGTGTTCACGTATATCCTATAGATTTGCTCGTCATTGATTGGGAATTGGAAACTCATATTTGAAAGAAATGGTTGCTTAATTACAATGTTGATTTCGAAATCTATATATTTTATGGCAACTCGTGTTGAGTATTGTCTAACTAATTATTCATCAATGATCGAAGAATATGAGTTTTCTATGCTCCGGTGGGATCCTCACGGATAGGAAAGGATTACGGTCGGTTTGATAATGATCGAGTGACATTACTTCTTCGACTCGAACCCAAGAGTCCTTTAGATATGATGCAAAATGGATCTTATTCTATCTTTGATTAGAGATTTCTCTATGAAAAATATGAATAAGAGTTTGAAGAAAGGGAAGTAAAAATGATAAAATTTTTTAAAAAAATCTCTCAAAGACAAGTTCATATAATCAAACGCAAACTTTGAAAGAAGATAAGCAACATGAGTAATAATAATCAAAGGTAGATGATGAATGGATGATCACTACCAATGCTTTTGAAACATGTTATAGTCGATCGGTCATAAATCCGTGTCGGTGTTAGAAGACTAAACATTTTGACTCCTTTCATATCTAGAGCAATAAGGAAATAATATGAGTTATAGTAAAATATTTATTAGTATGATCATTTGACTTTAATCATTCTATTCTTGTCTTACCTAACATGATGTAATTCATGATCTTTCATCTCTTAAAGAACCCTTGTTTTCAAAAGTATGATCAACTCTTAAAAAGAAAAACTCTTTTCTTTGGTCTCATGCCCGATCTTGTAATGATGTCATGTAATAATGTCATTCTCAAAATATGATGATGCATTAAATTGGCATATGATAATTTGATGAGGATTTACTTGAACTTGATGTATAAGAGGTTTGCCTCCATGAAATCTATTATAAGCTTGTGTTTGACAAATTATAGATAGTTGACAAAAGGCCATCTCAACTATTTTAAAGCCGGATTCTTGATATGTGGTTGCAAAAGTCTTGAAATTTAGGAACACCAAAGGGGGGCATAAAAATAATGTGACTTGTTAAATTAGAGGAGCGAGGCACCACTCAAATGACATAGACAATAGTACGAATAGTAGCCTCAATGAATACAAGAATAAGGGCATAATAAAAAATGCAATTATATAAGCTCAATTAAAGTAGTTGGCCTAGAACTTAAACCTATTCGGGCTAAATGACACATAAACGAAGACAAAAAGTGGAAAACCTATATCCCGGTAATGATGACCTATGCTTCTGGGAAATTTCACGTTAGTCTAAGTTAGAGTGCTCAATCATATCTTATCAAAAATATGGTAAGTTATGTCAACATAAGTCCAAATGGTCAGTCATACGTTATCAAAAAGCATGACCAATTACATCATTCTAAATAAGTATGGTCTCGTCATATTAGTCTAATTCAAAATGGTCGGTCATACTTTGTAAAAAAGCATGGTTTATCACACCATTTAAAATTGACATGGTCTCGTCACATCGGAATGGTTAGTCATATCTTGTCAAATAGTGTGACCTATTGTATCATTCAAAATCGACATGGTCCGTCATGTCAATGTAAGTCGAATTCTCAATCATATCTTATAAAAAAATATGGTTTATCATGATATTCGAAGTGACGTAATTTGTCATCTCGATCTAAATCGAATGGTTAGTCATACCTTTTTAAAAAATATGGTCCGCATGTCATTTAAATCATCGATATGGTCCATTATGTCGATCTAATTCGGAATGGTCAGTCATACTTTATAAAAAAGCATGGTCTATCATGTCATTGAAAATAGAGATGGTCCGCCACATTAATCTACGTCAAAATAATCAATCATCTTATAAAAAAAATATGGTCCGTCATGTCATTCAAAATCGATATAGTCTATTACATTAGTCTAAGTTATAATGGTCGATTATGTCTTATAAAAAAGCATGGTTTATCACATCATTCAAAATTGACGTGGCTCGTCAAATCAATCTAACTCAAAATTATTAGTTATATCTTATAAAAAAGCGAGGTCTATCACATCATTTGAAATTAATGTGGTTTGTCATATCGATCTAAGTCAAAATGGTTAGTCATATCTTATCAAAAAGCTCGGTTTATTATGTCATTCAAAATTAATGTGATTCGTTATGTCAGTCTAAGTTAAAATGGTTATTTATATCTTGTTAGAAAACATGAGCTATCATATCCTGCTAAACTAATGTGGTCCTTGACTTAGTCTAAGTTAGAATGGTCTATCATGTCTTGTAAAAAAAAATCATGGTACTGTTATACCCTTTTAAACCAATGTGGTTTGTCACGTCAATCTAAGTTAGAGTGATCCGTCATGTCTTATCAAAAAAACCATGGTCCGTCACACCCTTGTAAACCAATATGGTCTATCACATCATTTTAAGTTAGAGTGGTCTATCATGCTTTGTCAAAAAAATAAAAATGATCTGTCATACCCTTTTAAACCAATGTGGTATGTTATGTTAGTTTAAGTTAGAGTGGTCGAGTATATGTTCTCAAAGTTAGAGTGGTCTATCACATCGGTCTAAGTTAGAATAGTCAATCATACCTTAGCCAAATCGATATGGTCTATCATATCCCTTTAAATTGATGTAGTCTATCACATTTCATAAATTTAACATGGTCTATCAAGCCATTCGAAATAGACATGATCCGTCATATCCTTTCAAGTCAACGTGGTTTGTCACATCCCTTTAAATTGACATGCTCTATCACGTCCCATAGAGTTAAAGTGGTCTATCACATCCTTTCAAATCAGCATGTTTTGCCAAATATAGCAGAGTTGACATGGTCTTTAATGTCCCTCAAATTCAAAGTGGTCCATCACGTTCTACAAGGTCAAAGTAGTCTATCACATCTTGTAAAGTCAAAGTGGTCCGTCATAACCCATAAAATTTACACGGTACGCAAATATAGTAGAGTCGATGTGATATATCACGTCCCTCTAAGTTGAAGTGGTCCGTCATATCTTACAAAGTCAAAGTGGCCTATTACTTTTTGCAAAGTTAAAGTGGTCTCGTCAAGCCTAGCAAAGTCAAAGTGGTTTATCACATCCTACAAAATCATTGTGGTTTGCCAAATATAGCGAGTCGACGTGGTTTATCATGTCCCTCCAAGTTAAAGTGGTTGTCACATCTAGTAAGGTTAGAGTGGTCCGTCACATCTTGTAAGTCGAGTGGTTTATCATATCTTGTAAGGTCAAAGTGACCTATCATATCCTATAAGGTTAGAGTGGTCCGTCATATCTTATAACTTCGAATGATTGATCACATCCTACAAGTTTAGAGTGGTCTATCATATCTTGCGAAGTTAGAGTGGTCCGTCATGCCTAGGAGAGTCAAAGTGGTCTATCACATCCTTTAAATTTAGCTTGATCTACCAAATATAACGGGGTTGATGTGGTTTGGCACATCCTTTTAAGTCAAAGTGATTTGTCACATCCTACAAGGCTAGAGCCCGTAAGGTGAGAGTGGTCTATCATATCTTGCAAGTTAGAATGGTCTATCATATCTTACAAGTCGAGTAGTTTATCACATCCTATAAGGTTTGAGTGGTTTGTCACATTTGCAAAGTTAGAGTGATCGATTACATCCTACAAGTTCGAGTGGTCTGTCATGTCTTGTGAAGTTAGAGTAGTCTATCATGCCTAGTAAAGTCAAAGTCGTCTATCACTTCTCATAAAATTAGCATGATCTACCAAATATAGCAGGATTGATGTGGTCTCTCATGTCCTTTCAAGTCAAAGTGGTCTATCACATCTTATAAGGTCGAGTGACTCGTCACATCTTACAAGTCGAGTAATTTATCACATCTTACAAGGTCTAAGTGGTCTATCACATCTTACAAAATCGAGTGATCGATCATATTCTATAAGGTTAGAGTGGTCCGTCACATTTTGTGAGGTAAGAGTGGTCGATCATGCTTACCGAGTCAAAGTGGTCTATCACATCTTGTCAAATTAGAATGGTCTGCTAAATATAACCGAGTTGATGTGGTATATCACATCTCACAAGGTTAGAGTATTATATTATATCTTGTAATTTTAGAGTAGTCTCGCCACGTTACGTGAGGTCGAGTGGTCCGTAACATCTTGCAAAATTAGTGGTTGGTCACGTTTCATTGAATGATCGGTTGCCATCCAAAATCAATGATTATCTTTTTCATTTCTAAGGTCGCTCATATGTTTATGTTGTATGTTCGCATTTTAATTTTTGTTTCTTTACAAAGCTATTTATACAAAGACAAAAGAATAAAATTTCAATGACTTTAAAATGAAAGCATTTTAAAGAAGGGACAATTGTTAACACCTAATTTTTTTCCCATTTTACTTTTTTTTTTTATTAAACAAAATACCAAAAAAATATAAAGCCAAAACAAAACTGCTAAAAAATCATAAATAAAAAAAAATAATCAAAATTTAAAACAATTGAAATAATTAGATTAGATTAATTTTAAGAAGAGGGAGGCTAGCTAAAATTATAAAAAAAAGTTTAAAGATAAACACGATCAAGAGCAAAAAAAAAAAAAAAAAAAGAAAGAATAAAAAACCTTAAAATAAAAAAAGAGGGATGTAATTAGAGACAAAATTTTGGGAAAAGACTTGATTAATCATAATTTGGGTGCCATTTAATTTCAAACGACTCAAATTATGCTCAATTAGACAAACTAAGTGAAATCAAGATCGGAATGGATTTTTATCCCAAAAACCCTAACTCCTACCTATAAAAGCTAACTTTTTTCTACAAACAAAAAAAGCCTCCACCTCTTCCAAATTTTCAGCAACTTGCTCTGTACTCTCTAGCTGGTTGTGCATGATTTTCCATCCAAAAACCCACAAATCCCCACTTTTCCATCATTCAAGCCATCTTCCTCGATAAAAAAAAAACATCATCAACAACCCTCTCCATTTAACCAACCACCACAACACTAAAACACACAAAAAAGAAAACACCATAAAAAGAAACCACACATAAAAAATACTAAAAGCTGGAAAAATGGCCACAAACACGCATTTACCCAATACTAAACCCATTTACCAATTTACCCCGTTGAATATTTCTCCTCCAAATAAATCAGTTTTTTATTGTTTTTTTACCTCAATCACCGAGCACCCATGTGTAGCTTATCATTAGATTGACCTATCCCCACTCGGGTAAAGGAGAAAATGATGATAGAGAAGAAAGAAATTAAAGCTTAAATTGTCATCACCTCGCCCGTTAGAAAACCCATTTATATTTCCTCATTCCAATTGAATATTCAAGCTCCACCTGTACAAACTTGGCCATCCAACTCTAAGCATTTCCTCCTTGAATTCATGATCCAAAATCACCAAAAAATGGTCTAATTGAAAAAGACTCATTTCCCACCCGTTTAGAAGAACCTAAAAAAATTAGCTAATTTAGATAGAATCCAACATCCTAACCACCATAGAAATACTCCTCTTAGTCTCACAAGTAAATCGGTATCCTTAGAACCCCATAAAGTGGTCGAACCATCATTGATGAGAAAGAGAGATCCATCACCATCGTTGACACTTTGGAGGCTCCGATCTCACTATTCGATATCATTGCTAACATCCACCACCATCATTGAACTTGCAACGACCTCCTTTATAATACGGGGTGGTCTACGCACCTAAAGGACCATCAAAAGATAAACATTCAATTGGCATTCGACTTTTGGCATTCTAGAGGCATTTTGTAATTTTGCAATGCATGAGCGAGTTTGGTCATTTCACTTATAGAGGCATTCTTATTATTTTACAACTAATCGGTAGCATTTCGATTATCGATGTCGGCCACCACAAGGAGGGCCCGATAAGGAGTCACCATTTAACTAATCGAGGAGAACTAGAAAATCCCGAACATATTGGTTTATATGGATATTTGAGCAAAAGATCGATTACGTATGGAGAAGATATAATATCACTACCATCCTATCCTACCTTAGGCGAAGTTGCATTGTTTACCTATGAACATAAAATATCCGATTGTATCGTGTTATGCTTCTATACCCGTTTAAATGAATTTATTTTGTAAAAACATAAAACAAGATGGTTCATATGTAAAATTAGATAGTTTAAGAGTTCGAGACCGATCTAAGGCCAATAATCTCTACCCAAAGAGGAAACGCGGGGGAAGTTGAAAAATTTTAGCTAGTTATTAGTGAACACGACCTATTATCAACAAATAAGTGAGTTTCTAAATATAGATAGCTTTTTATTAGCATGAGTAGTGAGTCATCGGCGATTTCATTTACACAAGTGGGAAGCCACTAGTGACTTCAATTCATGGATTTAAGAAGTTACCAACAAATTCATCATAGAAATGAAAAGCCATCGATAACTTCATATTGCTCAAGCAAGAAGCAAATGACTATTTGGAAGCTACTAGTTTCTTCATCACATAAGTAGCAACTTCCTTTCAAATAAGCAAACATTAAATAAAATTACATCGAAACCACTAGTGGCTTCGTCACATCGATAGGAAGCCACTAGCAGTTCATTATAATGAAGCAAGAAATAGAAAATAAGAAACAAAAACAAAAAGCAAGAAACAAAAACAGAAAATGAGAAATTGGGAAACGAGAAACGAGAAACAAGAAACGAGAAAACAAGCAAAATGATTTCAAAACCATCGATGGCTTCATCACATAAGTAGGAAGCCACTAGTAGCTTCGTTTCAAACATTACAACCAACCATGATTCAAAATTAAGCAAAAAGAAATAGGAAATATGAGTAGGAAACATAAATAGAAAATAGGAAATAGATATAGGAAACATACAAAATGATTCCAAAATCCCTAGTAACTTCTTTTCCACATTACAATCGGACACAATTAATCGATCAATCACAAGAACAAGCACAAACTTCTTATTCGACTTGCAAGTGTAAAGCGAGTGTAGTTTATCCTTCATTGTCTATTACAATAATGTTTTCTTTAATCCATATTCAAATCTTTGATATTTAAACAAAATAAAATATTTTCATTCACATACTCAAACAATGCAGATTTAGACATGTAGGAGTAAAACAATGTAGTTTGTCTTTTAATGTCCATTATAGTAATGTTTGTTTCAACCATATTTAAATTATGGATATTTAAACAAAATGCAAAAGTTTCACACAATCAAATAAGCCATTCATTTTTAACTTTCATTTTTTTTAAGAAAAAAAAGAGTCCAATAGTTTTGGAATTTTACCAAAATTTTTTATAATTTTGATGTCCGATATAAGGTTAGTTTTATTCTCTTCGATCCTGATGAAAACTAATTATTAAGTTAGTCAAGAAAGGAGAGAGGTTGTTTGTTGACAAAATGTGATATGGGTCTCGCTAAGCCGACCAAAAAGTTCTACGAAATATGTGCAAACAGATTGAGGTAGTGGTCTGCTGCAAAAGTTAATACAAAGTTTCTTGAAACTCAATGAGACTTTTATTGCTATATTTTTACATCGGAAAAAAATCCCATAACAAATTTTATTCTTTTTGCTCTTTTTTTTATATATTTTTTTAGAAAGGGTTGGTTGGCTACTACTTGGACCAAAGGAGACACTATTGTTGGTCTAATAAGGATCTGTTGTTGGTTAGAAAAAAAAATCCCATAACAAATTTTATTCTTTTTGTTCTTTTTTTTTATATTTTCTTAGAAAGGGTTGGTTAGCTACTACTAGACTAAGGGAGACACTATTGTTGGTTTAATAGGGATCGTTGTTGGCTTACTAAGAGGGACTATTGGCTCGTTAAAGAGGTTAGCATCTTCGCTATGAGATGAGGTGCTTGGCTGGCCTTAAAAGGAGAGCTGCTAGAGAGGCTAGCCATGCACGCTAGTAATGAAAAGAGATTGGGGCTATTTGCTGAAGGGTCTAGCATGCGAGGGAGAGGTTACCGGTGGTAGGCATGTAAGGCGGAAAGCCTATGTGATAGGGAGATGCTATTGCTTGGAGCGTGAAGTAAAGGTTGTGGTAAGTGAGGGTCGCTATTTAGGTATGCTTGGTATAGGGGTCATTAGAGCTATGAAGGGAGTCTTGGAGCTGCGATGGTTGCGTGAGAAACTACCAAAAGCTGGAGCTGGTGCACCTGGGAGAGGGTTGTTGGTGGACTCGCTTAAGGAAATTGATGGAGGCCGACACTTAAGGAGGGAGTTGGAATGCTAGTTGGAGTGAACGAGACTAGTGTGTGTGGGTGGCTATAGGTTGTAGTAGGCTATAGCGTAAGAGGGTTATTGGTTTAGGTGATGAATGTGTGCGAGAAAGGTTTTGATGAAAGGGAAGTTTCAAATGAAAAAGAGGTTATCGAAAGAAGTGTGAAGAGGATGTGGTGATTTATGGGGAGGCTCTGTTAGAGGTCGCTACGAAAGAAGGTTTCGAGTGAGGGAGAGAGATGAATAATATCGATTAGGTATGTTTCAAAAAAAAAAAAAAAGAGAGAGATGAACGAGTGGAAGGTCTATATAAATTGTATGAGAGTGGTTTTTATAGGTAAGGTTTTTCTGGAAAAACTCGATTTGGTCTATACTCTCCACAATCCCCCAATTTGAGTTTAATTTTGTTTTTTGTTTTTGGTTCGATAGAGCCCCTGAATTTGAATTAGTTGGGATTTTTTTTATTCTTTCCAATTATGCCCCATCTTTATTTTAATTAGAGGGCATAAGTTTTGATTGTTTTGATTAGGCCCTTAATTGCCCTTTTTATTACTTCTAAACTTCCTAATTTCAATAATTAGTTCACCCTCTCTTTAATTAGAATTAATCCTAAGCTAATTGTTTCAATTGATTTTTTTTTACTTGGCATTTTTTTTTGTTTACCATTTTTTCATTTTTTTTTGTTGCTTATTTTTTCATTTTCATTTTTTTTGGGTATTTTGCAATAAAAATAAAAATACAAGTAAAACTAATAAGGGTAAAAACTTGGATAATAATAGTTGTCCATTATTTGCAATGGTTTTGTTACAAAGTCATTGAATGTTTATTCTTTGACTTTGTATAGAAAGCTTTGTAAAGAAACAAAAATTGAAATAAGAACATACGGTGCAAACTATAAGTGAACATAGATAAGAAAAAGATAATCATCAAATTTAAATTATAACTAACTATTTGACTACCGACTATTTGACGAGCCGTGATCGACCACTAATTTTTTAAGGTATGACGAGACCATTTTGACCTTATAGGATATGACGGACCATTCGACCTTACAAGATGTGACATACCACTCTAGCGGTCTCTTACTTTGCAAGACATGACAAACTACTCGACCTTATTGGTATGATAAACCACTCCGACTTTACAAGACGTGACATACCACTTTGACTTTATAGAATGTGATAGACTACTTTGACTTAAAGGGATATGATAGACCACGTCGAATCTACTATATTTGGTAGACCACCCCGATTTGGAAAGATGTGACGGACCACTTTAACTCTGCTAGGCATGGCGAGTCACTTTGACTATGCTAGACGTGACGGATCATTATGACCTTGCACGATGTGATAGACCACTCTAACTTTAAAGATGTGATAAACCACTCTAACTTTGCAAGATGTGATAGAGTACTTTGACCTTATAAAACATGACGGACCACTTCGACTTAGAGTGACATGATAGATCATGTCAACTTTATTATATTTGATGGACTCTCTAATTTGGCATGACATGATAAATCATATTTTTTTTTACAAGATATGACTAACCATTTAGGTCCGACTTTACATAGGCAACTTTGGACCGGACACATATTAAGAGTAGTTATTTTCGGGCTTATTATTTAGGATGATTAATCCTTTTTCGGTGAGATAACTATGTAGAGTTATAAGGTTATTATTTGATATGCATTTTTAGCTTGCAAGTTATGCTTTTCATTGTTAGAAGTATAAGTCTTGATCTGTTCAAACCACACTTTCTCTTCTTGTTCGGTGACACCTTTCTCGTCCGCAATTAAAGTGCAAGGTTTAATGCCTTTTTAAGTTGGCCCATCTATGCACTATGTCATGGCTATTGATTATAGGTCATATGATCATATCAACACCATCCGATTAATGTTTAGGGATAAGATGAATTTTCCTTTTTATACTCTAAATTTTATCCATTATACCCTCGAGGGTATGCCCCGTGTGAATTTCTTTTGACTTATCAAAATTACATGAGGTGTCCCATGACTTGCTTTCCAAGCAAGCATGATTTGGAAGGTCTTGTCATGCTAAAGACCTTGGTAAACCACTTATCATGTCATTCTTAAATTATTTTGATAAATATTTTAAATTATTTATCGCATTTCATAGATAATATGAATACATTATTTTGCATATGACTAAGGAAATAGGCTTTTAGGGACTTATCACATTTGAAAATGTGGGTTTTTATTTTTTCAAAAAGAAATCTAGAAATCATAAATCTAATCATGAGAGGTAATCAAAGAAAATAAGAAGCAAGAGAAAATGGCAACACATAAATTAGATCGGCCAAAATTTGTTGAATATTTATTGTTCTAAACTAAAGAGAGTTATAACTTACTTGCAATATCTCTTTACAACATCCGAACTCATCGGCTTGGACGACTCATCGCCATCCATGTTTTTCGAATGAGAGCTCCACTCGAGAAAGTCTTTTTACCATACAAGGACCTTTGGTGCCCATTTACTCTATCTACCCTTGATATCTGCAGACACTTTCTTCAATACTAGTTCCCCTTCCTTAAAACCTCTCCGACGTATCTTCTTGTCATATGTTCTAGCCATTCTTTTTTTATACGACTCGGCATGGCATATGACAAGCAAACCATTTCTCACTTATCGATTTAGATTTTCATATTGGATTTTTTCCCATTTAGATTCTTCTAACTCAACTTCTTTTAAGACTTTCGGAGAGGGTGTTTCATCCTCTAAAGGCCTCAATACTTCTATTTCATATACTAGAGAGTAATGAGCCACTCCTATTGTAGGTCCGACAACCTGTTTAATAAGCATATAAGGCAAATGGTAGCATCTTAGACTAGTTATTGTATGAAACCACTATCTTTGAAATAATCTTTTTCAAGTTCTTGTTTGCTACCTCTATGGCTCCATTCATCTTAGGTCTATATGAAGAGGAATTACGATACTTTATCTTCCACTATTGGCATAAATTTGTCATCATTTTACTATTAAAGTTCTAAGCATTGTCCGTCACTAAGGTTTCGGGAGAGCCATATTCGAAGATTATATCTTTTTCAACCAATCTATAAATGACCTTTTGATTTACATATGCAAAGGAAGCAACTTTAACGCACTTGGCAAAATAATCAATTACCACCGGAATGAAACGATACCTATTGCTTGCCTTAAGATTTATTGGTATGATGACATCGATACCCCACATTGTAAATGGCCGGGGAGAGACCATATTGAAAAAGGGTTTTGGTGGAGCATTTATTCGATCAACATGAATCGGCACTTATGACATTTTCGAACATAGTCAATGTAATCATTCTCCATGGTGGTCTAGAAATAACCACTTCACCGAGTATGTCGAGTAATCTTATGTCCACTAACATGTGTAGCATAGAGCCCTTCGTAGACCTCTCTTATAGTCTTCTTTACTTTGGCCACATCTAAACATCTCAACAGAGAGCCATCAAAACATTTTTTGTATAGGATTTCACCTTTAAGATAAAATCTATAGCCAATCTTCTTAGCATCTTCCTATCATTCTTGGTTATAACGAGTTGGATACTTTTTGTTTTTAATAAACTATTTGATGTCATGGTATCATGGTTTTCCATCTAGTCCTTCTTCAATCGGACCATAACGGTATGTTAGAGTATTTTTTGTTTCAATGCATTTAGGTTTAATCTTCACCCCACATTCAATTTCAATCATGGAAGTAAATGTTGCTACCTGTATTAGCAAAATGGTTTTTCTCTCGACCCGGACGGGTGAACTCAATCTCTTCAAGCCGATTGGTCAACTTCGTTAGGTACTTTTGATATGACTTTAGCTTTTTATCTTTTGTCTTCCACTCTCCTTTCACTCGATCGATTATGAGTAAAGATTCATCGTATACATCAAGTTGCTTATCTTTATTTTAAAGTCGCTTCTAGGCCATGAACACATACTTCATACTCGGTGATGTTGTTCATGCATTTGAACTATAACTTAACTGCCATGGGAAATTGTCTTCCTTTTGATAAAATCAAGATTGATCCGATACCATTTCTTGACACATTAATAGTCCCATCAAAATACGAGACCCACATGTCATCCTTTGGCTCGACTCCTCTTTCTCGACCACCATAATTAATTCACTAGGAAAATCAAATCTCAAAGGCTCGTACTCATCTATTACATTATCTGCTAAATAATCAGCTATAACACTTCCTTTTACTACCTTCCTTGTCATGTATACAATGTTATATTTAGATAATATGACTTGTCACCTTGCAATCCGACTAGAGACTATAGCTTCTCAAAGATGTACTTAAGAGGATCCATTTTTTAGATTAACGAAGTAGTGTAATACAACAAATACTGTTCGAGTTATCGTGCACACCACACTAAACCACAATACATCTTCTCTAGTGCATTGTATCTTGACTCGCAATCGGTAAACTTTTTACTCAAATAATAGATGGCCTACTCTTTCTTTCTTAACTCATCCTACCGACCCAAGACATTTTCCATGGCTATTTTTGTCACCAACAAATAAAGGATGAAATTTCTTTCTAGTAAAAGTGATACCAATGGTGGTGGATTTAGTAAATATTATTTGATCCGGTTAAAGGCCTCTTGATAGTCTTTATCCCAAACACAAGGATTTTTCTTTTGTAACAATTTGAATATTGGATTGCAAGTATTAGTTAAGTAATAGATAAAGTGAGTGATATAATTCAAGCAACTTAGAAAGCTTCGACTTCTTTCTTGGTTGTGAAGGTATACTACAGGTGGCTTTAACTTTGTTAGGATCAACGTCAATTCCCATATTGCTTACTATAAAAACGAGTAATTTTTAGACTTCACATCGAAAGTGCACTTTGTAGGGTTCAACCTCAATCGGTATTTCTTTAATCTCTCAAATAGCTTTCTCATTATTATAGCATATTCCTCTTCATTCTTGGATTTGGCAATCATATCATCTATATACACTTCAACTTCTTTATGCATCATGTCATGGAATAAGGTAACTATGGCTCTTTGATAAATGGCTCTAACATTTTTCAATCCAAAAGGCATAACCTTATAGCAAAAAGTTTCCCAAGGTGTGATAAATGTTGTCGTCTCCTTATCATCTACTACCATCTTGATCTGATCGTACCCTAAAAACTCATCCAAGAATTCTTCATAGCATTGTTGCCTAGGACATTGATATGTGATAATGGAAAGTCATCTTTTGGATTAGCTCTGCTCAAATCTCAATAATCCATAAAAACAAGACAAGGTTCTATATCAAAAACTCCTTTTCGGGATTCAAGCTAGAATTCAATTAGAAGGTCAAAGAAAAAGTGATAAAAAAAATGTACTCGACCTTATAGATGACTAGCACTTTCTTCTCGGATCGGTTGGTCGGCTCCTCATTTTCAGCACACTTTTAGACAATTTTATCAATGTCAAAAGCTTTCTCCATATTTTTGATGTTGAGTTATGAAAAAGTCACCATATCAAATCTAATTGGTGATGATGTCGATGGTGTATGCTGATTATTATCCTTAGTCACTACTCGTCCTCAAGCTATTGATTACCATGTCATTGAAGATATGACCCAAGCTAAGATCATCATCACCTATAAATGCCACATATGATGATTATGGAAATGTAGTATGGATATGAGGGATGTCAATATCTCCATAATTGGGATCTTGCCCCTTAATACGAGCGACTCTCTTTTCTTTCTTTAGCTTAACCATCGGCTAATAGTGCTTTCAAGATATCTTGTACCTTAACCTAAAATGTTGGTCTATCATCCCCCACTTCATACTTGCAATCATCGGACAAGCTATTATACATACAAAATAGTAATAAGCCGACCTTTATCATGTTTTTTGCTATTATTTTCACGAGTACTCAATAGCTTAGGGCTTTTACTTTTGAGCTTTTTAGGACCAACTTTGCTTTAAAAATCTTAAAAGCATACAAGTTTCCCTCACCAACTCATTTTGTCTTAATGTATGAGACTCGCCACATTCTTAGTTATGGACATAGCTTCTTCGACCTTCATAGTGAGTTGCTTTCCATTAGCTATATATTTTAGCCTTTGATGTAGTAAGGATGTGATCGCTTCTATTGAATATATCCATGGCCTTCCTAACAACATACTATAGAAAGGATGGATTTTGATCACTTACAAGGTGGTTTAAAACTAGTGTGGCCTAATACCTAGAATAATCTTTATATCACCAATAACCTAGTGAGGGGTGCTTGCCATAAGCTCATGTATCATTTTGCTTGGCCTTATATGAGAAGAATCCATAGGTAGACTGTCTAAGACATATTTTGGCAGCACATTCATGGTAGACCCATTATCAATCAATACCTTCACAATCGAATGATTCTTGTAGTTGTTGGTGATGTACAAGGCTTTGTTGTGTCCGATCCCCTTAGGTTCTAATTCATCCTTAGTAAAGTATAAGTAGTTGGTGGCTTGTACCCTTTTCACCAAGTGCTTCATTGAATCAAAGGTGATGTCTTATGGAACATATGCTTCATTGAGCACCTTTTGAAGCGCTCTCTAATGAGGTTTAGAGTTCGGGATCACTAATAGAAAAGAATATCTACTATAGTTTTGTTTACTTGATCCACTATATTGTACTCTCTATACTTCATTAACTTCAAAAATTGCATAGCCTATCATCCTCAATCGTTTTGTTAATCTCAAAATTCATAAAGGATCGGTCAACTTCCATTCCTTTGATAGCTTTTTTTTTTGCATTTAATAGGGCATATAGAACACCCTACCCTTTCTTTATTCTTATCTTTTCTTAGGTGTAGCATTTTCCTCTAGGTGTAACTACCCTAATATCTACTATCCCATCAGCAAAAATCTTCATAACACCATATGACTTACTTAAGGTTCAATAGTTGTAAGGAATGGCTCGATAATTAGTCTTCACAAGGATAGACATTTTCGGAACTAGCTTTATAGGACTTACAACGGTCAACTTATATTTGAAAGGTGTAGATTTTTTGACATTATTGCAAGTCGATAACATATTTATTTCAACACTTTTTTCCACCCTCAATGTCTTTAGTATCGGTATGGTTTTGATTTGGTGATGGAATTCGACATAGCCATTGGTGCGTGCCCTCTTGTCTTGTGAAACTTACGGTATTATTTAGGATTACTAAGAGCTTATGAATCAAAGGTTTTCATGTCAACATCCTCGATATCCATCATGTCAAACAATCGGGATTTAGAAATCTTTAGGCTTAATCGCTCTCTATCATATGCCATATCATCGGATGACACAATGTTTATTCCTTCGACTCTAGTATGATTCAACAATGGGTTCAAGCTCATAATTGAAGAGCTAAGTGTGTCTTCAAATGCAATCCACCCTTAGTCTATTAGTGACTTAACCCTCTTCTTGAAAATGACATAGACTTCAATATTATGCCTAGCTACACCACTATGGTACTCACAAATCTCGTTTACCTTATAACATATTGGATATGACGATTGTAATGAAGGCATTTGTATCAAAGCCACTTGATCGATAGTCATCAAGTGTTTGAACGGGTCCCTAAGGACATAGGGAAAGGTTGCAAGATGTTTCTATACTCCACTCATCCAATATTCCCTTGATCATTCTAGTTGAATAGGACTTGTCGATCATTAAAGCTGTCTAAAAGCTAGTGGATTTCTAGGAATAGTCTAAGTCCGATGTTGTGCATGGACTAAAGACTAAGTTGTCGGACCAATGACATCGGTAGATATGATAGTTCTTGGTGTTGTGAATTAGGGAGTAAGATTAGGCACATCACCTCGCAAGCATAAAGCCGATCGTTGGCGTTCTATCGGGCTTCCTAACGACCTTTTGGTCGAAAGATTGGCGTCTCAATCCGGTGAATACCTACTTCTTTTCTCTTTCTAAAATTACTCCTTTTGAAGCTTGATTCGGAAAAATTCAATACTCTTCCTACCTTAATAGCTCTGTTTGATACGATCGATCACGAGATACTATCTCAATAAAATTGTTAGATCTATTACCTAATAAATAGTCATAATAAGACGACTTGAAGGTATTCACAAAGAGTATGACTAGCTCCTTTTCTAGTAGTGGTAGTCGAACTCTTGAAGTTGTTTCTTGCACAAACATACTCTTTAATAGATTCCTTGACACCTTTTTTCCATCGATTGTAAGCTAGACGTATCTAAAGTTATCTCCAAGTTGAACTTGTATTATCTCATGAAAGTCTTAACTAAATATTTCCACTTTCTAATCTTAGTCCGGTCTAAGTTGATAAACCAGGTGAGAGAAAAACTCTCCGGACTTTTAAGAAAAAAGTGGAGTAGCAAAGATTCATCATTGGTCGATTCAACCATCTTGTTCAAGTATATCCTTGAGTCCTTAAGCACTAGCGATTGATATACTTAGGAAATTTAAACATCTTGAATTTCTTTAGGATTACGATATTTAGCATGAAACATTTATCCGATGTCAAGAGAGGGTCATACATATCTACACCCTCAATGGCTCAAAGTTGCTCTTCGATAACAATGAGTTTTTCTACTTTAAGTTCTATAAACATCTTCTCTTTCCCATGGTCATTAGTCATTAGATTAATGTTGAAGTTGTTTGAGTTTGGAACATCTACTTGTCGTGGTAGAGTAGGGTTTTTAGAGGGGTCGATTCAAGTATATCCCTCCGACAAGATGTATAAGCCAAGTCGACTTGTGGTGGTATTCTTTTGTTGAGGCATAAAAGCCGAGAGTGCTTGAGCTACTCATTGGGAAGTAGGTAGAGGATAGAAAATGAAGCTTTAGGGATGGTAGCAAATAATTGGGTTATATTTAGGTTAGGAGGTAGCTTAAGACTAAGCTTTGTTTGAAGGCTCTGTTTAAGCAAAGAAGTGAGCCTTGTAACTTTTTCCTTTAGTGGTCCTATCTCATGCTCATAAGTTTGCTCTAGTTGAGCTCTTTCTTTGTTTTTCATTTTCATTCTTAGTTTGGTCTTGTAAATTATTGAAGGAAGCATGGTTTTACTAACGGGACCTATATTTACGTATAGATGAGAAGCAACAAAATACGACACATAAAAAACATATTAACGAGTATAAATGATATTCAAGATCTGGATATAGAGTAGTCTTACGTGGGGGGTAACAAAAGAACTCGAGTCATTGATTCTTCAATCCTCTTGAGTTTAAGGATGAATTTAAATTCATTAGTAACTCTTAGGGATTGCTTTGATAAATGATGGCATTGTTGCTTGATCTTTCTAAGTTTAAAGATGAATTTAAATTATCCGTAACTTTTAAGGATTCTAAAAAGGGGATTGCCTTGACAAATGATGATGTTCCATTCTATTGGTTAGACTTGAATCATGATGATATCTAATAAGTTTCCCTTTTTTATCTTTTAGATTGCCGAGTCACTTTTGTTTAGGAGAATGAAAGTGAGGAACTATAACTTCCTTTGTACTAGTAACAATAGTCCTATAATTGCTTCTCATTTAGAGCCATAAAATTATCTTATATTTACTTGGTGAAAATAAGATCGTCCATTACAAATGAGTTGACATAATTTAAAGAAAGATGCTAAAATTTTCATTATCCAAATATTCAAAATGAAGAGCATGAGAACTCAAATTAGTTCGGGATACATCTTTCTTTTACATAACAAAAGGAAAAGAAACTCATACAATGAAAGATGAAATATAACGAAAAAGAAGCAAATTCCTCTATAGTTTGATCACACTCCAATGATCTTCCCTCTTCTAGCCATTTTAAATAATATGTAGTCATACCTCCTTAGGTAGTCAATTAGATATTAATCATAATTTCTCACTTTATGCTCACCGATGGCCGAGTTTAGCTCTCATAGTGCTATAGCTTCCTTGGAGACCTTTTTCGCTTGATTATCTAGCATAGTTGAATTTTTACCTCGTTCGGCATTGACTTGAGCCAAGTTATTGTGTATGATAGCCTAGTATAAAGATAACTTATGCGGCTATCCTTCTAGATGTTAGTTCTTTTTCTTGAGTGCTTGTGATCCGGCTTTATGCCTCCATCATTTACTCTATTAAATCTTGATGATTACTACATTTAGTGCATAGAGACATTTTCCATTTCACATTATCTTCTATTAGAGGGACCTATGGTCATGCTTCATAATATGCTAGATATGGTATTCAACTCATCCATAATGTCTTTCATAAAAAACCTCCATTTGATAAACTCATAAATAATGAAAACTACTCTTGTTCGGATATGTCCTTTCATATGTCGGCTAGGAACTCCTTCAATGGTTCTTGATCATTCCATCAACATGTCTTAAAAACTGATTTGTGTGCTTCAATATGGTTGATTACCCACATTAAAAAAAAATAGTTCAACACAACTTCTCATACTCCCTTTCTCAAACCTTTTACGATAATTCGATGAGGAGAAGGTTTTAGTTAGAATGGCAACGATAGAATTTATAGAGTGCTTCTTTAGCTCGAAGAAGATGTTGGCTATCTTTAGACTAATTATATCAACCAATGAGGGGAAAAGCACTAACCTAAAGATGATCAATGCTAGAATTTTAATCCTCTTAGAGATAGCTCGTGGATCCTTCAATTTCTATTTGAACATATCTAACTAGTTTTCAAATTGCCAACCTCCGACATTCCCTTTAGCTCTTCAATGATTCATGGTTATGTCTAACCAATACCTCTACCCTTTTCTCGGCATTTAATCCTCTTGGGTATGGATAGACCTTAGACAAAGTACTCGATATGTTTAGGAGCTAATGGTACTCCTCTAAGGTTTGGGTCATGTCTAGTTCTCCTATAGTGAAACATCTATATGAGAGGTCCTAGAGGTAGGCCAAGGACTTGAGAGTGGCCTTCTAAATCGGTACTTCTAGCAACACTATGAGATTCCTATATTTAGCTCGGAACCTATATTGATCATCGGGGCTCATAATCCTCCAAAGGTCAAATAGCTTTTAAGTGTCATTGATCACTAATTCGAAGTGTGTGATCTCCTTATTGTTACTTTGAAATTTAGGCCTAGGCAATCCTCCACCTTTCTTGCTAAGTCGTAAAATTTTTGTTCAATTTAGCCACCAAGGGGGTTTGAACTTGAGTTCTCTTGTCACCCATCCTAAAACATTTATGACTAGATTTTTTGCTTACGGTTTTAACATATTCAGCTTGCATAGTGAATTTATACTTGAAAAATGGTCCTAAGGTCTAGTTCTAGCGATTACATGATTGAGTTGGACCTATCTAAGCCTCATCGAGCCTCTTTCAACTCAAGAGAATCTAGGTTAACCAAGTGCGAAGATGGTAATCATGAGGACCATAAATTACCTATCACGATAGTGGTAGCTTTCTAAAAGAGTTGAGATTTCATGAGTATTACACAAGGTGAAACCCATCGGGGCACCGGTAATTCCTTCATAGATCCTAAGATAAATACAAATGATATTTAAAATTATGTAGTGTAGTGTGTGAGGGCATGACTCCATATCTAATCTCAAAAATACAAAATAGGAGCTAAAAATTAAATGACTAAAGTTGCATGGAAGAACAACATAAACAACACATAGAAATACGGACACATTTCCACACACGATATGAAATTAAATGACTAAAGCCAAATGGAAGAATAACATAAATAACACATATAAATACATATACATTTTCACCATACGATAAGAAAAAAAACGATCAAACAAATGAAAATTAATCATTTAGACAAATAGGCATAACAAATGATCGGAGATTCAAAACAAAGAAATTCAAAGTTTGACCCTAACGTGGCATTATCCTTAGTGAAGTTGCCAATCTATCGACGTCGACCATCGCGAGGAGGTTCGAACAAGAATTTGTCACTTAGAAAATCGAGGAGAACTAGGAAACCCTAAACATACTCGGTCTACATGGATATCTAGGTAAGGGGTTAGTTACATATGAGAAAGATATAATGTCATCGTCATCCCGTCCTACATAAGGTAGGCTACATTGTTTTCTTATGAACATAAAAAATCTGATTGTATCATGTTATACATCTATACCTATTTAATTGAATTTATTTTGTATAAATATAAAATAGGATGGTTTAAATGTAAAACATGGTAGTTTAGGAGTTTAGTCCGATCTAAGGCCAATACTCTTTACCCAAAAAGGAAACATGAGGGAAGTTGAAATTTCAGCTAGTCATTAGTGAACACGACTATTATTGATAAATAAGTAAGTTTCTAATGATAGATAACCTTTTATTAGCATGAGCGACAAATCATTGATGACTTCACTCATACAAGTGTGAAGTCACCGACAACTTAGAGTCATGGATTGAAGAAGTTACTAACAACTTCTTCATGAAAGTGGAAAGCCACCAACAACTTCATGACATGGAAGCGAGGAGTAAATAACGAGTTTTGGAAGGCTGCTGGTGGCTTCATCACATAAGTGGAAAGCCACCGGCTTCATTTGAAATAAGCAAATATTAAAAAAAAGTACTTTGAAACCACTAGTGGCTTTGTCACATAAGTAGGAAGCTACCGGCAATTTTGTTTTAATGAAGCAAGAAACAGGAAATAGAAAATAAGAAATTGGAACGAAATAAGAAATAGGAAAATAGGAAACAAAGAACTAGAAACTAGCAAAACAATTCGGACACCATCAATGATTTCATCACATCGGTGGAAAGACACTAGCAGACTTCACTTCAAACTTTCCAACTAACCATTATTCAAAATTAAGTAAAAAAAACCAAGAAACATGAATATAATAAAATGAGAAAAAAAATATAGGAAATAAATAAAATGATTCCAAAATCACCATAACTTCATTTCCATATTATAATCGGACATAGTTAATCAATCAATCAAAGAACATGCACAAACTTCTCATTTAGGCATGTAGGTGTAAAATAGTAAAATAGTTTAGTTTATCCTTTAATGTCCATTACGGTAATGTTTGCTTCAATCCATATTCAAACATTAGATATTTAAACAAAATGCAATATTTTCATTCAAAAAATTAGACATAGTTAATCAATCAATCACAAAAATAAGATAAACTTTACATTTAAACATGCATGAGTAAAATAGTAAAACAATGTAGTTTGTCCTTTAATGTCCATTACAACAATGTTTGTTTCAACCATATTTAAACTATGGATATTTAAACAAAATACAACAATTTAATTCACATAATCAAATAAGCTAGTAATTTATAACCCTCATTTTTTCAAGAAAAAAAGTGTAATGGTTTTGGAATTTTACCTAAAAATTCTATAATTCCGATGTAAAAAATAAGATTAGTTTTACTCTCTTCGATTCGATGAAAATGAATTATTCGGTTAGCCGATGAAGGAGAGTGACTACTTGTTGACAAAATATGATGTGGGTTTTGCTAAAGGTGACAAAAAACTACCTCAAAATTGTGCAAATGGTCAAGGTAGTGGCTATTATAAAAGTTGTCTGCAGAGTTTCCCAAAACTCAAAAAGACTTTTGTTGCTATATTTTCCTATCAAAACGGACAAACAATCCCATATCAATTTTTTTTCTTTTGTTTTCTTATTTTATACTTTTTTGGAAACACTATTACTAGCCCAATAAGGACGATTCATTGGTCCGCTAAGAGGTATTACTTGGCCTACTAGAGAGGTTGGCATCGTCGCTACGAGGTCACTGTTACTCGACCTTACAAGGGAGCTAATAGAGAGGCCAGTGGGTGTGTGGGTAGGGAAGAGAGACTAAGGCTATTTGTTATAGGTATGGTGTACGAGGGAGAGGCTCCTAATTGCAAGGGCATAGGGTAGAAAGCCTACGCACTAGAGAGCTACTACTATTGGTGCATAAAGTGAGGTTTACATAGGCTATAGTGCACAATTGTTGTCGCTTAGGTATGCCTAGCGTGGGGGTTGTTAGAGCTATGAGGGAGTGTTGGAGCTGCAATGGTTGCATAAGGAGCTACTTAGAGTTGAAGCTAGCACACGAGGAGAGGTTGTTAATGGATTACTCGAGAAAGTTGATGAACGACTCGAGGAAGTTGATGGAGGCTAACACATGAGAAGAGAGCTAGAATGCTCATTAAAGCATGGGAGAGTGGTGTGTATGGGTGGCTAGTGAAGGAGGTGTGTGGAGGCTATGGTGGGTTGTCGAGGAGGCTCGTGGTGGTTTATAATAGGCATGCTATCGAAGAAGGTTTCAAGTGAGGGACATGAAGGAATAATGTTGGATGGGTATGTTTTTTTTTTAAAAAAAAAAGAGATGAAAAGTGGAAGGTCTATATAAATTGCATGATAGTGGCTTTTAGAGGTAGGTTTTTTGGCAAAAATCCGATTTAGTTCTTAGCTCTCCACGGTCCCTAATTTGAGTTTAATTTTGTTTTTGTTTTGATAGAGCCCTTAAATTTGAATTAGTTGGGAATTTTCTTTTTTATTCCTTCTAATCGTGCCCCCTCTTTATTTTAATTAAAGGACATAAGTTTTGATTTTTTTTTATTAAGCCCTCAATTTCCCTTTTTGTTACTTTCAAACTTCCCATTTTCTTCAATTAGCTCCCCCCTCTCTCTCTCTCTCTTTAAGAATTAATCCTAAGTTAATTATTCTAATTGATTTTATTTTATTTTGCTTTTTTAGTTGGCATTTTGTTTTGTTTACCATTTTATACTTTTTTTTGGCTTATTTTTTTCATTTGCATTTTTTTGGGTATTTTTCAATAAAAATAAAAATACAAGTAAAACTAATAAGTGTAAAAATTTGAGTGCTAACACCATCCACTATGTTGTAGCTTCCTCAATGTCTATAATAGTTATTTGCTTGTTAATTGAATGAAACAACTAGCCTTCATCAAGATTAAAGAAAATAAAATGATTTGAAAGAGAACATCTTGACGCTTGGGTAACCTCTAAATTCATATGAGTTATGTTAAAATGGTTATGAAAATATTGCATTATGAATGGTTGTGGTTGTTATTTTTCATCTATTCTATTTAATTGAAGTTGTCGGTGGCATCCACCCACGTGAAAAGTTGTTAACAATTTCGAAATTACTTTTTTTATTGCATGCTTGCTTGAAGCAAAGTCATCGAGGGCTTCTCACCTATGTGATGAAGTTATCGATGGATTTTAAATCAAAATTATATTCCTTACTTGAGCAAAATGAAGTTATCGATGGCATTCTACTTCGTGATGAAGTCGTTGAAAACTTCTTATATCCTTAGTTTAAAGTCGTTGATGGCTTCCCACTTATTATTGATGGCTCACTAGTCATGTTAACAAAAGGCTATCCATCTTTAGAAACTTATCTACTCATCGATAATGGGTTGTGTTTGCTAAAGACTAGCCAAAATTTTAATTTGTCCTACCTATTAGCATGGTGATGCCAAAGCAAGTACTTAGGTAATTAATGTTAATGAATATATCACTAGACTTGACTCACCATATGAACCCATTTGCTGTAGTCTATAGGAATCTCATATGAGATAGGCATAACTAGTCCTTTAACTTGAAGTCATTACGATTATCTCATTAGATGATTTATGTACTTTGACACTAATTTCGATAGACCTAGTAAAGGGTTGCATGTTGAGATTCTTTGGATGCACTAAGAGATAGGTGGATAAATAAGATATGACATGTCATTCCTTATATTTTAAAGGAGTTATCACATTGTATTTCAAAAAATGTCTCCTCAAAAAGTCTATGGCCACAATAGGAGTATACTAATAGGGCATAGTTAGTTTATGTGTCATTCCTTATATGTTAAAAGAGTTAAAATATTTGAGAATCGAAGAAACTTGTGTGATCATAATCAAACAGATTAATAACCAAGTTTGAGATCACACTATGATAAGTTGAAACAAGGACTGAATTGTATGATAACCATGCTCATGAAAGTTAATTATGGATTTGTTAATCCTCCTAGAAAATTGGATAGTCATGATACCTTGCTAGAGGCTAATCTTGATTTATGTGTCAAGAGATAAAAGATGTGTATTTTATTCTTGATATATTACCAACATATCTAGGACTCTATTGGGTCATACACATAAGTTTAAGCATTAACATAATAAAAGAGAAGCAAACATTTTGGAAAAAAGTTTTCAATTTTGAAAAAGGTTTCCTAAAATGGAAAGTTTTCTATAATTAAAGTTTTCCGAAATGCAAATTTTTCTATTTTAGAAATCAATTTCCTAATTTGGAAGTCAGTTTCAAATTTGAAAGTAAGTTACCTAAAAAGGAAATTATTTTTCTAATTTAGGTTTAAAGGTAATTTGGGAAATTGCTTCCTAATGTGAGCCTCCTAAAAATATCTAACCCAATTTATTTGAATAGTCCAAATTAATTTGAGCCAAAAGAGTTTTATTTAATAGGTTTAATTTAAAAGCATGCAAGATATTTTGGTGCGAGGATGAACATGAACTTTATTGGATAAGGTTCAAGATTTGTAAGGATAAGATAAAAAAAAACCATATGTATTACAAATCTTAATCCTTCGAAGACTAGGAAGAAATAACCTAGAGTTATTTTTGGATTTGTTGTTGCCACTTCCTTGTCATTGGAGGACAAGGAAGACACTTTTCCTATAAATAGAAGGAGAGGTATGGAAAAGAGAGAACTTTTTGGTTAGGCATACACAACATTATAGGAAAAAGAGAGAAAATGGTTTCTCCTTTCCAAAAAACACCACCTCATTCCCTCTAAATTAAGGTTGTCATAAAATATCCTTTAATAGATTTTTAAAGAAAAAAATATTAAAAAAGTTAGAAAAAGTTGAAGTTAGCACTCCATAACTTCTAGGTGCTTCTTGTATAGGTGCTTAGATTGTGTGGATTATCGATAGAGGTCGAACACTTAGATGACTCCTTTTTACAAAGGTTAAAATCTATGCTTATAGGAGATAATCATTTACTTATGCTTTAATTCATATATGTATGATAAGTTGATTCAACAACTTGATCTTAAAAGCTCTGAGATGGAGGAAATTTTTTATTTTATTCTAAAATTTCATAGAATGCATGATCCTTCATTTAAGACATCTTAAGGAGCTAATTACTATGTATGAAAAAGAATCTAGGCAAGTAATGATTAAGGCTAGAAGTGGTTTCTATACTTATTCAAGATTAAGTGGGGCTCGCACCTCCATAGGAGTTCCAATATTCAAGGGAATGATAAAAAAGGCATACTTTAGTGTTTTCGAGTAGCATCTAGCACCCGGGCTATTCCACATCTAAAAGGCATCCTAAGTCATATAGACAAAATAATGGCTGACTTCCTATGGAGTTCGAGTGGAGAAACAAGACATCACTAGTTAGCATAGGAGCTAGTTTGTTAGCCTATATCAAAAAGGGGCTACGCATTAAATCTTTTGGGCAAATGATGAAAGCTCTTTATGGAAACTTTTATGGTATTACATGAACAAAAGTGGTCTATGGGCTAAGTTCATGAAGCATAGGTACGGTGAGTCCTCTACTAGATGTGGAACTTCTTAAATTTGGCTTTCAATTATGTATTACATTCCCATTTTACAATCCGAGACTTGTTGGAGTGTGAGCTATAGGGAAATATCATTATGAAATTCTAACTGGAGTGGTGAGGTGTTATGACTCGTATTGCCATTAGATGCAACACTCATGATCAAGTAGGCACTAGATAACATAGATGAGTTTTTTACACCTTATTACTTTTTCTTTATATGAGTAGGTGATGGCTACTAAGATTATGTCCGACAAAAAAGACATCTTGATCCGCACTATAACTACATCCGGTGAGTTCACTACTAAAGCTAATGGCATGTTGTACCACCAATAAATTAGATATTTATATTTATCCTTATGAAACCCAACCACAATGGTGTAGTAAGGGAAAGCAAGGGTCAAACTCATAGGAAGGTGGGTTTTTTTTTTAAGTGTTTATGAGTAATTAAATTAACAAGAAATAACAATATTAAGAGAGCCTTGGTTGAATTTTAGTAGTCACTTTTGGTTTGGTCACTAATCATCGATTCTATTTATTAACTTATCCTAAACATGAATATTCACCATAGGACAACAACATGTATGTTGTCCCTAATCTTTCCTTATTGAGTCGTTAATCGAATATACAATACCTAATTAATTCTTTAGCTACCGAAAAAACCTACTATATGCTAGATAGATTTAATTCAATAAAAACATTAATTAGAGAAAGATAGGTGAAGCTAAACCACCTTTCCGGATGTTAGAAAGATGTAATCTAGTTCTATGTTTTCTAAAGAATTGAATGAAAATGTGAAAAAGAATCATCAACCCCCGGTTACTATCACGAGTAAGTTTAGACAAGTTATTACACGGACTAGTAATAAGTTAATATGATAAAAAAAGTAGCATACACTATAATCAATTTAATCATATAACTATACACAAATCATAGAAAATAAAATAAAATACTCAAATATGATAATTTTAGAAAGAAAACTCAAGGTCTCATAAGAATTTAACTAAAAGCATCAACTTGATTCAACTAAGAATGATGTTTAATTGTTCATAATGCGCTACAAAGGAGAGTTTTCTATCTATGATAGGCTGTTAGAAGTTCGAATCCTAAAATAAAATCCTAACACTACTATTTATAGCTGAAAGTAGGTTACATCACATAGGTGTCGGCCTTATATGACCACACGAGTTTGCTTAGAAAAGTTACATGATTTGCTCCCGAACTTCACATGGTTTGAAGCCTTGAATAGTTGTTGCATGATTTACTACATAGAGACATATGATTGTTTACATTTTTCCTTGAAGCCATGTTAGTTCTTTTTGGCCATGTAAACTTTTTTTTGTTTTATGAGACACAAGCATGTCTTTCTTCACTACAAACCATCCAGAATACCTAATATCCACATGCCTTTTTTTCGTTGGAAGACAATTCAACTTGGCATACTCACGACCATGTAGGTTACCTTCCTCGAGCCATGTAGAAAGTCTGTTGAAAATTTTATAGTTTATACATACATGCATACATAGACAAATACATGAATATAAATTTATATACGAGATGAAATGTTATAGGGATTTAAGAAATGTGTGTTAGTGGTCGAGGGAGTTAAGTGTCAAACTAGGATTAGTTGAGGGACTTATAGAAACTTTACCAAGATAACTACTTAAACTTATCTTCCAAGATCAGATTTTTTTTATCATTTTTATCATCACAACCGACCACCATAGAGAGAAAAAGAGAGAGAGAGCTTGAGTAATCCATATCCGATTAAAGAGAAAGGCAAGAGAGAGTGGAAAATGTAGAGAAAATCAAGAGTAAGTGAGGAATTATGAAGCAAACTTCGGTTAACAACCAAAATCATCTTAAATCCATTTTTGTGCAAGAAGAAATTAAGGGAAAGGGTTGGTTTAGAGGAAGTTAACTCGAGATTTAGAGAAATTAAGTTAAGTTTTTTTTTTTAATCAAACTCAAAGAGAGGTAAGGTTTTTTGTAATTTTTTTGTAATTTTTATTCCACCCTAATTTTGAATTACAATCATCGATATTTTAGGGTTAGAATTTAAGCCTCTCACTATCTAACTCTTACATTCTAGGAAAACAATTCTACAATAGGAGATGATTTTATAAAATTGCCATAAAATTTGTGCTTGTATTTTAGCTCTAATTTTTGATATGTTATAGTAATATGAGTCTAGTCTAATTCAAAACTAGAATTAGGTAATTTGGATTCATATTTTGTGAACTAGGGCTAAAAGAGTAAAGGTGTTGCTGCTACCAAAGGGATTAAGGTGACCAAAGTTTCTTATTTTTTTCATTCTTAGAAGTTTTTGAAGTTTATAAATGATAAATTGAATTATGAGATGATCTATATATATGTTTTAGATCTCGAGGATTATGAGGTACATGAAGTGATATGTTGAAGAACATCATAGGACTCCATTTTTGTGAGTGGATATATTTGAGATATCTAATGATTGTTTGATGCCATATTTTCTTGTTTGCTACTTGATATTAGTGACTTGTTTCAGATTGTTATGGTGAATCGATGCTTGTGTATGATTCATGACTTATGTATGACGATACATACGAATATGTGTTGATGTGTTTAGGTTTTAACCGATAAGAAAATAATACATGTAACATGATGATGTATGAATTTTTGTGACTTGATTATATGTGCCTAATTGGTGATATGAATGTGTGTTATGGTGTCGATGATGATTATCCCTCATTGAGTAGCATCCGATTAAAAATTAAATTTCATTTTAGGTATCAAGATGGCACGAAGTTAAAGGTCATCTCTTTTACTTGCTCATCAACTATTATGAGCGACATGTTGCTCGGCGACCTCCATCTCCTCTCTCTCATCATGAAAAATATTTTTATTGTAATGGAAATTTTTTATTGTATATAATCCTAAATGATGTAAATGTGACATGACAAGAAATAAGGAAGGGTGCATTTTACACTAAATATACTAGTATCCATAGTATAAAAGATAGAAGTTTGAAATGGATGAACAAAGTCAATATATACATCAAAAAAATAAAATTTCATTCATGGTAGCTTTTTTCTTAAGACACACACATACGAATGTGTGGATTTATCCCTCAAACCATGTCACATGAATTTGCTTGTGTGTCTTCTTTTCCCTTGAAATGGTTTTTCTTTGTTGAGACACACACGGACGTGTTGAAATTGCCCTTCAAACCGTGCCTCATGACACTATCCGTGTATCCTTTTTTCTCTTTTGATAGGTGCTTTTCATTAAAACACGGATGGGCAAGCTCCAATTGCCATCTAATTCATGCTAAAGGCCACTGCCCATGTGCCCCTCTTTCCACTTGAATGGTATATTTTTTTCATTGGACATGTAAATGGTTTATATTAATACATGTACATGGAAAAGTAAAGGTCATTATATTTTTTATATCGAGCCCTGGTTAGGATTCATACGGACATGCATACATGCATACTATTGCATAAATACATATGACATGATATAATTACATAAGTATAGGATGAAAGAAGTCGGTGATCATGGTCGCAAATGTGATGCACCGAGAGAGAGGAAGCAACCAATCAGCATTCTATAGAAGCCTCTATTACTTCTCACGCACCCATGGAACAACCCACGGATCAAGTTAGAACATAGATTCATCAACATGTATTACATCTTGAAAATATACCAAAAGAGCGGAGGTATGATAAATTGAGAAAGTATGGAGTAGTTGAACTTTTTAGGGTCTACGAATCCATTAAAAGTTGAGAAATGGTTAAAGAGAATCGAAAGGGTACCGAACATGATGCAGTTCACTCAAGATGAAAAATTTAATTACACCGTGTCCCTTTTGTAAAGGAAAGCCTATGATTGGTGGGCAACGAGTCCCAAATGTCATAATCCGACCTCTAGTCCTCCGATAGGAAGATTTTCTTCTAAATTTAGAGAGAATTATATGCTTGAAATTTATCGAGATGAGAAATGAAAATAATTTATGAACTTAAAATAAAATAACATGTTAGTGATGGACTATGAGGTACGACTTATTCAATTGTCTCATTATGTAAGGTTGCTCCCGAAAGGGATAAGTGCTAAAAATTTGAAGAAGGCTTAACTTATGTAATCTAAAGTAAGATCTCATATGGTGATTTGAAAATTTATGCAAAAGTAAGGGCGGTAGTTATTCGAGTAAAGAGGTTGAGTAAGGAAGCAATGATTGAGAGTGCTAGTTCCTTGAGGAAGAGCAAAGAATTTAGTGCCTTACTCAATCTAAATTTAATCGAAGAAAGTTTAAGGGTGGTTATTGAAAAACTAAGAAAACTTTAAATGGAACCCATATGGGTAAAAGCTAAGGTCGAGGAAGAGTCTCTTTTGACAAATGATCGATATATGAGCATTATGGAAAATGACATGAGAGTCAATGTTGAAGACTAACTAGTGGATGTTTTCAATATAGAGCTTTAGATCATATGATCCGAGATTGTCCTAAGTGAAGTGAAATAAGTGGGATTGGCTCTAAATCAACTATACAAAGACTAAGAACAAGCAATGTGCCTTATGGATGAGGTTGAGGTAGACCCGTAAACACCAATGTGATATAAGGTGTGGCTAGATCCAAGCATAAAGCAACCGACCATAAGTTCAAGCTTGGGTATATGCTATTCCTCGATAAGAAATGATCATTGCACCATAAGTAGTGATGAGTAAATTACTTTTTTCTAATATTGAAGCTTGTGTTTTAATTAATCTTGAAGCCACATATTCATTTATAACACCAATATTTGCATCAAGAATCTATAAATGTATTGAACCTCTAGATTGTGACTTGCTTGTTAGCACTCTTTCGGAAATTACTTATGATTAATAGTGTTTATCGGGGTTGTATGGTACAAATTGGTGACATTGAGTTATGTCCGGACTTATTGCTCATGCCATTCCATGATTTTGATATCATTTTAGGTATGGATTGGTTAACATATCATTAGTCAATTGTGAATTTTTTTACAAAAGTAGTTGAATTTGCATTGCTAAATCAAACAAGAATAATTTTTCGAGAACATAAAATTATACCTATATGTTTAGTATCCGCAATTAAAGCACATAAGTGGATTCGGAGAGGTTATGATATATATGTAGAACATGTGATTGACACTAGAAAGACAAGGGTTAAGCTTGAAGATATACCTATTGTGAATGAGTTTCAACATGTGTTTCCGGTAGAATTATCGAGAGGTTGCCACTAAATAGAGATGTTGAGTTTACTATTGAGTTTCTACCTAGAACGACTTCTATTTCCATTACACCATATAGAATGGATTCAAAAGAGCTAAAAGAGTTAAAAATTAAGTTGCAAGAAGGGATACATGCAATCCAAGTATATCATCATAGGGAGCTTCAATATTATTTGTAAAAAAGAAAGATAACATATTGAGACTATGTATTGCTTATTGATAATTGAATTGGGTAACCATCAAGAACAAGTATCCCTTCTTGAGAGTTGATGATTTATTTGATAAATTACAAGGTGCATAAGTGTTTAGTAAAATTAATTTGAGGTCTAGGTACCATCATTTGAAAGTAGCGGATGGAGATGTATTAAAGACTACTTTTTGAACTGGCTATAGACATTATGAATTCCTTGTCATGGCTTTTAGAATGACAAATACACTAGTAGCTTTATGGCCTTAATGAATAAGGTGTTCCGGCGACTCCTTGATAAGTTTGTTATTGTATTTATTGATGATATTTTGGTGTATTCACTAAATAAGGAACATGCTAACCATTTAATAATTGTGATGTAAACGTTAAAGGAAAAAAAGTTATATGCCAAATTCAGCAAATGAGAGTTTTGGCTTAAATAGGTCATATGTCTTGGCCATATAGTATCGAATGAAGCTATTGAAGTAGACCCAAGGAAAAAATGAAGCGGTATTAAATTGGGAACCACCAAAAAATGTAACAAAATTACATAATTTCTTAGGATTAATTGATTATTATCAACACTTTATGGAAAGATTTTCTATAATAGCTGCACCATTGACTAAAATCCTATGGAGAAATATTGACTGAAGCATGTCAATAGATTTTTGATGAATTAAAGGCAAAATTGACGGTGGCTCGGTGTTAACAAGTTCGATGGGTACAAATGGTTTTGTTGTTTAGTGATGCTTATTACCAAGGTTTAGGATATTTTCTAATGTAGAATGGAAAAGTTATCACTTAGCCTTGTCGACGATTAATGCCATATGAGGTTTCCCATCCTACACATGATCTTAAAGTCACAATAGTTGTATTTGGTTTGAAAATTTAGTTATATGGTGAGACTTTTTAGATTTTTACAGATCATAAAAGCTTAAAGTATTTGTTGAGTCAAAAGGAAGTAAACATGAGACAAAAAAATTGGCTAAAGTTATTATAATACTATGATTACATCATTGAGTATCATCTAGGAAAAGCGAATGTAGTCAACGATGCCTTAAGTCAAAAAGGAGTGGAAGTGTTGTGAGTTTGCTTGAACTAAGAAAGATGAATATGGAATTACAAGTATTATCGAGTGGACCTCTATTTGCTATATTTAAGGTGATACCTCTACTACATGAGAGAATCTAAAAGGCACAAAACCAGGATGACTACATTATGGGGCTCAAGAAGAAAGCTGAGCAAGGAAAGGATAAAGAATTTGTGAACCATGCTAAAGGAGCTTTAATGTATGGGAATTAGATATGTGTATCAAATGTTGATAATTTGAGAAAAAAGATTTTAAATGAAGCACATAATACACCTTATGCTATGCACTCGAGAAGTACCAAAATGTATCAAATGTTGGAATCTCATTTTTGGTGGCCAAGGATTAAACAAAAAGTGGCTAAATTTATTTTAAAGTGCATAACTTGTCGGTAAGTGAAAATCAAAAAACAAGCTATGATAAAAAAAACAACATCCTTTGTCAATTCCAAAGTGGAAATGGGAATAGATCACTATGGACATTGTAACGAGGCTTGCCTCGAACTCAAAAGAAGAATGATGCCATGTGGGTCATTATTGATAGATTAATGAAGTCAGCTCAATTCTTATCATTAGATGGGGTTGTTCATTAGACTAGCTAGCAAAGAAATATGTTGATGAAATTATGAGACTCTATGGTATGCCACTAGCCATTGTATCATATTGAGATCTAAGATTTAGTTCTAGATTTTAAGTAGTTTACAGCAAGCTATTGGAACCAAACTTCATTTTAGCACTATTTTTTATCCACAAACGGATGGATAGTCAAAGAGAATCATCCAAATAATTGCATATATGCTTAGAGCTTGCGTACTAGAATTTAAAGGATCTTGGGATGATTATGTGACTTTGATTGAATTTGTATACGGTAATCATTTTTGTAACGGTATTTACATGGCTCCTTATGAGGCTTTGTATGGTAGAAAGTGTCAATGTCAAGTCTATTGGGATGAAGAAAGAACACAAACACTAGCATATCTTGGATTGATACAAGAAACTATGGATAAGGTAAAAGTGATCTAAAGCAAGCTAAACCTAGCACAACATCGACAAAGAGCTATATCGATCAACATAGATAGGAAATGGAATATAGTGTGGGTGACAAAGTTTTCCTTTAAATGTCACCTTGTAAAGGTGTATTATGGTTTGGTAAGAAAGTAAAGTTAAGTCCTCTCTACATTGGGCTATATGAGAGAGTAGAATGAATTGGTCCATTTGCATATAGATTGACCAACGTTTCTTATTTTTTTTCACTCTTAGAAGTTTTAGAAGTTCATAAATGATAAAAATGACTTATGAAATGATCTATGTATATGTTTTAGATCTCGAGGATCATGAGGTATTGGACGTGGCATAATGAAGAACGTCATGGGACTCTGTTTTTGTGAGTTGATATATTTGAGATATCTAGTGATTGTTTGATGCGATGTTTTCTTGTTTGCTACTTGATAGTAGTGACATGTTTCAAATTGTTATGGTGTATCGATTCTTGTGTATGATTCATGACTTATGTATGATGATATGTATATGTGTTATATGAGACATTCATAATGCATACGGGATTAAAGGTGGTAAGATTATGACTGACACATTCAAGTACTCGTAAACACAAGTTATAAGGACCTAATGGGTCAAATGCAAGTTATAAGTGTTGGCTAGCAATACAACTTTACAAGTTTCAAGCTACAAGTTTTGGAGCGATACTTCACATGTTTAAGTCATAATCGATGAGAAAATGATACATGTAATGTGATAACGCATAAATTTGTATGACTTTATTATATGCTCTTAATTAGTGATACAAATGTGTTTTATGGTATTGATGATAATTATCCCTCATTGAGTAGCATGTCATTAAAAAATGTAATGTCATTTTGGGTATCAAGAAGGCCCAAAGTTAAACTTCATCTCTTTATCTCGCTCATCAATCGTTAGGAGCGACGAGTCGGGTAGCAACTTCCCTCTCTTTTTTTTTTCTTTTTAGGAACAAGGATGGTACCACGATGAGTATATTAATAAAAATGCTACGAGATAAGGGGGGACAATCCAACCTATCCCAACATGCTAGGAGGATAAAGAAACCTCCCTCTCCTTTCTCTTCTCATGGTAAGCATTTGCATTGTAATGAAAAATTTTGATATCCCAAACGTAAATGTTACATGATAAGGAATAAGAATGGGTGCATTTTGCACTCGAATATCTAGCATCTATAGTAGAAAAGATAGAAGTTTGAAATGGATGAACCAAGCTAATATATAAATAAAAAAAGATGAAATTTCATTTTTGGCACCTTTTCTTTGAGACATACACCCGCGGTGTACGGATTTGTCTCTCAACCCACATCACATGAATATGCTCGTGTGTCTTCTTTTCCCTTAAAATGGCTTTTCTTGGGACACACACGGATATGATGAAATTGCCTTTCAAATTGTTCCCCATGACACTACCATGTGTCTCTTTTTCTCTTTTGATGGGTGTTTCTTCATTGAAACACACACTAGCATGCTCCAATTTCCATCCAAGCCATGCTAAGAGCCACTACTTATGTGCCCTTCTTTTCACTTGAATCATTTGATATGGAAATGGTTTATATAAATACATGTACATGGGAAAGTAAAGGTCATTACATTTTTGGTATCGAGCCCTGGCTAGGATTCATACGGGCACACATACATGTATACTATTGCATAAATACATATGGCATGATATAATTACGCATGTATAGGATGAAAGAAGTTGGTGATCATGGTCCCAACTGTGATGCACTAGAGAGAGGAGGGCAATCGACCAATATTTTGTAGAAGCCTCCTTTACTTCTCATGCACTCATGGACCAACCCATAACTTAGGTTAGACCACGGATTCATCATCAACAAGCATTACATCTTAAAAATAGACTAAGAAAGCGAAGGTATGAAAAATTCGGAAAGTATGGAGCGAGTTGACCTTTTAGGGTCTATGAATCCATTGAAAGTTGAGAAATGGTTAAAGAGAATCGAAAGGTTATTGAATAGTTAGAATGAAAAATTCGATTACGCTATGTCCCTTACAGTAAGGGAATGCTTACGATTGGTAGGAGATAGGCCTAGATGCCTTTAGTCCACCAAAGGGAAGATTTTCTTTAGGAATTTAGAGATAATTATATGCTTGAAATTTTTCAAGATGAGAAACAAAAAGAATTTTTGAACTTAAAATAGAATAGCATGTTAATGGTGGACTATGAGGTATAGTTTATTTAGTTATCTCATTATGCATTAGACATTGCTACTATCGAAAGGGACTAGTGTAAAAAATTTAAAGAAGGCTTGGCTTATGCAATCCAAAGTAAGATCTCACCTTGTGATTTGGAAAGTTATGCAAAATTAAGCGGTACAACTATTCAAGCGAGAGAGGTTGAGTAAGGAAGTAATGATTAAGAGTGCTAGTTCATTAAGAAAGACAAAAGAATTCGGTGCCCCCACTCAATCTAAATTTAATTCGAGAAAGTTTAAGGGTGGTTATTTAGAAATTAAGCAAACATAGAATGGAACCTATAAAGGTAGAAGCCAAGGTAGAGGAAGAGGCTCTTTTGATCAATGATCGATGCATGAGTATTTTGGAAAATGACATGAGGGTGAATGTCGGAGACTAACCGATGAATATTTTCAATGTAGAGCTTTAGATCATATGACCTAAGATTGTCCTAAGCAAAGTGAAGCAAGTTGGATTAGAGTTGAACAATCTATGCAAGGACCGAGAACAAACAATGTGCCTTATGGATGAGGTAGAGGTCAAGGTATACTTAGAAACACCAATGTGATACAAGGTACGGCTAAATTTGAGGCACAAAACAACCGACCTCAAGTTCGGGCTCGGGTATATGCTATTCCTCGAAGAAGTGGTCATTGCAATAAAAGCGAGTGAAGGATAAATTACTTCTTTCTAATATTGAAGCTTGGATTTGAATCGATCTTGAAGCCACATATTCATTCATAACATTGATATTTGCATCATGAATCCAAAAATGTATTAAACCTCTAGATTATGACTTATATGTTAGCACTCCTTTGGGAGAATTACTTGAGGTTAATAGTGTTTTTTGGGGTTATGTGGTACAAATTGGTGACATTGAGTTATATGCGGATTTATTACCCATGTCATTCCATGATTTTGATATCATTTTGGGTATGGATTGCATAAAAAAGCATTATTCAATTATGAATTGTTTTGTCAAAAAAGTTGAATTTGCATTGCTAAATCAAACAAGAATAATTTTATGAGGAGAATGAAAAATTATGCCAAAATACTTAGTATGCATAATTAAAGTAAATAAGTGGAATCAAGTCTGGTTGTGAGGCATATCTAGCACATGTGATTGACACTAGAAAGATAGGGATTAAGCTTGAAGATATAGTTGTTGTGAATGAGCTTCGAGATGTGTTTTCAACAAAATTGTTGAGGTTGCCATCGAAAAAAGATATTGAGTTTACTATTTAATTATTACCCGAATAACTCCTATTTCGATTACACCATATAGAATGGATCCGAAAAGTTAAAAAATTTAAAAGCTTAGTTACAAAAATTTTTAAAAAAGGGATACATTTGATTGAGTACATTACCATAGGGAGCTACGGTATTATTTACGAAAAAAAAGATGGCACATTGAGACTATGTATTGATGGTCGATAATTGAAGCTGGTAACCATCAAGAACAAGTATCCCTTCCCGGGATTTGATGATTTATTTGACCAATTACAAGTTTTCTAGGTGTTTAGTAAAATTAATTTGAGATCTAGGTACCATCAATTCAAATTAGTGGATGTAGATGCATTAAAGACTCGCTTTCGAAGCTCGCTATGGAGATTATGAATTCCTTGTCATGCCTTTTAGATTAACAAATGCACCAACAACTTTATGGCATCAAATAAGGTATTTCAGCCATAAGTTGATAAGATTGTTGTTGTGTTTATTGAACACATTTTTGTATATTTACGAGATAAGGAGGAACATGCTAAGCATTTGAGAATTGTGATGCAAACATTGATGGAAAAACCATTATATGCCAAATTCAGCAAATGTGAGTTTTGGTTTGATCGAGTCATATTTCTTGGCCATATAATATTAGGTGAAGGTATTGAAGTAGACCCAAAGAAAATTAAAGCCGTATTGAATTGAGAACCACAAAAGAATGTAACGGAATTACATAGTTTTTTCGGATTAGTCAATTATTATTGATGCTTTGTGAAAAGATTTTCTATAATAACTACACTATTGACTAAACTCCGGTAGAAACATATTGAGCATAAGTGCACTTGAAGCATGTCAATAGAGTTTTGATGAATTAAAGGAAAAATTGACAACGGTCTTAATGTTAACAAGTTTCATGGTTGTAGGTGGTTTTGTTGTTTATAATGATAATTCTTACCAAGGTTTGGGATGTGTTCTAATACGGCATGGAAGAGTCATCACTTATGCTTATAGTTAAAGCTATATAGGATCTTTCTTATCAGACACACAATTTTAAACTCATAACGAGTTTTATTTGTTTTCAAATTTAGCAACATTACTTATATTGTGAGACTTTTTAAATTTTTATGGATCATAAAAGCTTGAAGTATTTATTGAGTAAAGAATAACTAAACATGAGACATAGACATTGGCTAGAGTTATTGAAAGATTATGATTGCAACATTCATTTATCATCTAGGAAAAGTGAATGTAGTCAACGATGCCTTGAGCTAAAAAAGAAGTAGAAGTATTGCTCGGTTGCTTGCACTAAGAAAGTTGAATGTAGAATTACAAGTATTATCAAGTGGATCTTTACTTACTACATTTAAGGTGAGACCTCTACTACATGAGAGAATTCAAAAGGCACAAAGCCGGGATGACTATATTTTATAGCTTCGGCATAAAGTTGAGCAAAGAAAGAGTAAAGAATTTATAACCATATTAATGAGGCTTTAACTCTTGAAAATTGGATATGTGTCACGACCCGAGCCGGTGAGCCACAATCGACACGTAGCCCGGGGTGAGGTGACCCACCACAAGCTATGTGAGCCTTGATCTTTTTCCTATTTCCTATCAAAATTTCGACAACATTTCCTCTATAATTTGAGGGTACCAAAAAATAATATATATCCTCCATAAAAATCCATAATATACATACACTTCCAAATCATCTTCATCAATTCTCAATCATCATCAAGTCCCACCATTGGACATCCACACTTCCTCATAAATCTCATCACATACTAAATTGACTAACAATCATATAATTTAAGATTTAACATAAATGAATCCATAATTCACTATTTAAACATTCAAAATACATATATGGAGAACCTCGACTAACTAGCCCCGGATTTGGTGATCTTACCAAGTTGAGCAACTAAGTGAAATAAAATGTATAATAACCGATTACAATTCCAAAATGGACAATGAATACAAATTCGAAACAACCATGTCCTATACCCGGAGGAAGCAAAATAATGTCCGGGTAGTACCTCTAAATCTAGAAAATCTATCGTCCTCCTTACGTTATCTTGTTTCGTATTATCTACAAAACATTTGAGGTTGGAGGGGCGAGTTTTCAAAACTCGGTAAGTATAACACATATTATAAATCGCTATACATATAACTATGCCCATGAACCTATCATACATGATTTGCAACCAAGCAAGCCATCAATAACCCTTTCTTTTTCTTTATTAACAATTAATAATAGCATCCTCACTTGAAATCACTCTATGCGGAAGCTGTCTATTCCTTTAGCCCTCAAAAGGATCACTTTGGCCCTCGCGAGGGTAAATTTTAAACTTTGGCCCCTACGGGGGCAAACTACGAAGGAAGCACTGCAGCCATTCCCTAGCCGGCAATACTAGGTGCACCTAGGATAACTATAACCCCGTTAGCTTAGTTAGTCATGCATAGACTTTTTTTTAATTCATCAATATCATTATTCTCATTCAATACATATCAATCACACAATCCCATTTAATGCAAGGGATCATCAAATCAACATGCATATATACCATTCAATGTACTAATATTCTCTTTAATAACCACAATTCATGTGGCAACATAGAAATTCAATTCATTTAGCTTACGGTAAGAACACCCATACTACAACAATTGAACTCACATGCAATTACTTGTAATAATTAAGCATTTATCCATACAATCAATTTTTTTCACCTCATAAGCAATATATATATATATATATATATAGATGATAGTAAAGACTCATAATATATGATATACTTACCTCTAATCTATATGAACACCCCAATTTGCAATTATCTCTTCCTTAAGTAGCTTCTTCCGCTAAATTCTCTCTTACCTTTATCATAAGTTTACATTTATCATCAAGAACAATAATTAGACACTAATAAATTAAAATTCAAGATTAATTGGACCCTAATTTACCCATTAACTCATTTTTCCCAATTTCATAAACTAATATAAACCCTAATTTTAATCAAACCTCATCCCCAATTCTAATTTTTAATTCAAGATGTAATTTACTAAAGTACATGCAATCCATTTCTAATTAATGTCATTATTAGCTAAAACTTCCGAAACCAAACTTAATAAATCTCTTTTCTTCATATTTTCTCTTTCTTTATTCTCTCCTCTTCAACCTCCTCTTACTTTTATTTTTCTTTTTCTCACCCGAATTCCTCCATTATTTTCATCATCGGAGTTGTCGTTCGAGTGGGTGGTTGTTGGCAACTCGTCTCCTTCCTTTCCTTCCTTCTTCTTTCCTTCTCTTCTTTTTTTTCTCTTCTCCCTTTCCCGTTCTTCTTTCCTTTGTTTCTAAAACCATTATACCAGTTCTTCCCTTTTGTTTCTTTCTTTTCTTTTCTTTTAAATTACCCTACTGCCCCTCATTAACACACCTCATTTACATATACTTACATGGGTCATATAGGTATTACATTCTCTCCCCTAAGAAAAAATTTGTCCTTGAATTTAAAAATGACTACATACTTTGAATGCGAAATAGATGTGGATACTTGTCTCGTATTTCATCTTCCGATTCCCACGTGGCCTCCTTAACGAATGATTTCTCCATTAAACCTTAACTAAAATGATCTCTTTAGACCTACGTTTTCTAACCCGACGATCCACGATTGCAATTGGTCGCTTCACATAACTCAAATCCTCACTTTGCTCAACAGTTTGTGGTTCAATTACATGTGAAGGATCCGTCACATACTTTCTCAACATAGATACATGCAATACTAGGTGAACTCCCGAAAAGTTTGGTGGAAGAGCCAATCTATAAGCCATCGCTTCTACTCTCTCTAGTATTTCGAATGGTCCAATGTATCTAGGAGACAACTTCCCTTTCTTCCCAAACCGCATGATCCCCCTCATTGGTGACATCTTAAGAAATACGTGATCACCAACACTAAAATCAAGATGTTTTCTCTTCGGATCCGCATAACTCTTTTGCCTACTATGAGTCGTCCTAAGACGCTCCCCGATCAATACTACCTTTTTTTATAGTCAATTGTATAATTTCGGATCCAACAACTTTCTATCTCTTACTTTTTCCCAACGGATAGGAGACCTACATCTCCTGCCATATAAAGCCTCATATGGAGCCATCTCAATGCTAGATTAATAACTATTATTATAGGCAAACTCAATCAAAGACAAATGATGCTCCCAATTACCCTCAAAATTCATAACACATGCTCTCAACATGTCCTCTAGTGTTTGGATTGTACGCTCCGATCGACCATCTATGTGCGGATGAAAAGCGAGTACTAAAGTCAATTCAAGTACCTAATGCCTCTTAGAGTTTCCTCCAAAACTCGTTATCTAAAATGTGTGCTTTTATCCGACACTATAGATACGAGTACTCCATGAAGGCTCATTATCTTATCAATATATAATTAAGCATATTGAGCTACCGTGTAAGTAATCTTCACTAGAATAAAGTGAGATGACTTCATCAACCTATCCATAATCACCCATATTGAGTCATAACCCTTAGCAAGTATAAGGCAACCCTACCACAAAATCCATTGTTACCCTTTCCCACTTCCATTCCGGTAAAGGCAACTCCCGAAGCAACCACCGAAGGCTTTTGGTGCTCAAACTTCATTTGTTCGCAAACTAGACATTTAGCCATAAAATCTGCAATGTCCCTCTTCATTCCACTTCACTAGTGCACTCCTTTCAAATCTTGATACATCTTGGTAGAACTAGGATGTACTCGTGTATATAGATCGATGTGCTTCTCCATAATTTCTCTCCTCAAATCCTCCACATTAGGAACTCATAGCCTAACACCAAGTCGAGTACACCATCATTATCCACCCTAAAATCCTTGATATTACCCTCAACAACTCCATCTCTAATCTTTTCTAGTTGCTCGTCCTTAGCTTCGATTTTCTTTGATCCGATCTAGGAGCACTAGTCGTATATTAATATGAGCTAACAACATTCCACTATCATTAATTTCTAATTGAATCCCACGATCATGTAGCTCATATAATTCCTAGATTAATGGCCTCCTCTCAACTACTATATAGGATAAACTCCCAATTGACTTCCTACTCAATGCATCTGCTACCACATTTGCTTTTCCTGGATGATACAATATAGAACAATCATAGTCTTTTAGCAACTCTATCCACCATCTTTGGCTTAAATTCAAGTCCATCTCGCTCAAAAATATACTTTAAACTCTTGTGATCCGTGTAAATCTCACAAGTCTCTCCATATAAATAATGTTGCCATACCTTCAAGACGAAGACAATTATCGCCATCTCCAAATCATGAGTAGGGTAATTCTGCTCATGCTTCTTTAATTGACGAGAAGCATACGCAATAACTCTCTCATGTTGCATTAGCACACACCCTAATCTAATTCTTGATGCATCATAATAAACCACATACTCACTAGAACCGGATGGTAGTGTTAACACTAAAGCTATGGTCATACGAGTCTTGAGCTCTTGGAAGCTCGCTCATATGCATCCGTCCATTCGAACTTCACTTTCTTTTTAGTCAACTTCATCAATGGAATAGCTATCCGTGAGAAGTTCTCTATAAAATACCTATAATATCCGACTAAACCGAGAAAACTACGAATCTCGGTAGCGAATGTTGGCCTTGGCCGATGAGTAACCACCTCAACCTTCTTTGGGTCCACTTCTATCCCATCCTTTGACATTACATGTCCCAAAAAACTAACACTATCCAGTCAAAATTCACATTTGAAGAATTTGGCATACAATTAATGCTCTCTCGAGGTCCGAAGTACTATTCGTAGGTATTCGTTGAAGCTCCTCTTTACTCTTGGAATAAACCAAAATCTCATCTTTATGAACCAACATACGGTATACTTAGCCCGACGGAATAAGAAGTGTTACACGAAACTAAGTTGCAATGAATAACTCAAAGACAATTTGAAAACCTATACCTACCTATAGCTCCGCGGTATAAAACCAAAGGCTTATCTTATAACTTACTAGTTCAACCTTAAAGTAATATCTACCGAGCCTAAACCATTCCTCCGATACCAAATTTTTCGGGACCCGAATTGGCAAGCCGCGACCGACACATAGCTCGGGCCGAGGTGACCCACCACGAGCTACGTGAGCTTTGATCTTTTCCCTATTTTCTATGGAAATTTTGACAGCATTTTCCCTATAATTTGAGAGTCCCAAAAAAATAATATATATCCTACATAAAAATTCACAATATACATACACTTCCAAATCATCTGCATCAATTCTCAATCATCATCAAGTCCCACCATTGGACATCCACACTTCCTCATAAATCTCATCACATACTAAATTAACTAAAAATCATATAATTCAAGATTTAACATAAATGAATCCATAATTCATTATTTAACCATTCAAAATACATATATGGAGAACCTCGACTAACTAGCCCTAGATTTGGTGATGCTACCAGCAGACCAACTAAGTGAAATAAAATGTATAATAACCGATTACAACTCTAAAATGGACAATGAATACAATTTTGAAACAACCATGTCCCGTACTCGGAGGGAGCAAAATAATGTCCGGGTAGTACCTCTAAATCTAGAAACTCTATCGTCCTCCTTCGATTATCTAGCTTCGTATTATTTACAAAACATTTGACGTTGGAGGGGTGAGTTTTCAAAACTCGATAAGCATAACACATATTATAATCGTTATACATATAATTATGCCAATTCACCTATCATACATGATTTGCAACCAAGTAAGCCATCGATAACCTTTTTTTTCTTTATTAATAATTAAAAATAGCATCCTCACTTGAAATCACTCTATGCGGAATTATCTATTCCTTTAGCCCTAAAAAGGGTAACTTTGGCCCTCGTAAGGGTAAACTTTAAACTTTGGCCCCCGCAGGATAAACTCGAAGGAAGCATTATGGCCATTACCTAGCTGGCAATATTAAGTGCACCTAGGCTAGCTATAACCACTGTTAACTTAGCTAGTCTAGCATAGATTTTCTTTCAAGTCATCAATATCATTATTCTCCTTCAATACATATCAATCGCACAATCCCATTTAATGCAAGTGATCATCATATCAACATGCACATATACCATTCAATGTACTAATATTCTCTTTAATAACCACAATTCATATGGCAATATATAAATTTAATTCATTTAGCTTACGATAAGAACACCCATACTACAACAATTGAACTCACATGCAATTACTTGTAATAATTAAACATTTATCCATACAATCAATTTTTTTCACCTCATAAGCAATATATACATATATGATAGTAAAGGCTTATAATATGTGCTATATTTACCTCTAATCTATATGAACACCCTAATTTGCAATTATCTCTTCCTTAAGTAGATTCTTCTACCAAATTCTCTCTTACCTCTATCATAAGTTTATGTTTATCATCAAGAACAATAATTATAGACTAATAAATTAAAATTCAAGTGTAATTGGGCCCTAATTTACCCATTCACTCATTTTCCCAATTTCATAAACTAGTATAAACCCTAATTTTAATCAAACCTAATCCCCAATTCTAATTCTTAATTCAAGATGTAATTTACTAAATTACATGCAACCCATTTCTAATTAATGTCATTATTAGCTAAAACTTCCAAAAACAAACTTAATAAATCTCTTTTCTTCATATTTTCTCTTTCTTTCTTCTCTCCTCTTCATCCTCTTCTTACTTTTCTTTTTCTTTTTCTCACTCGAATCCCTCCACTATTTTCATCATCGAGTCGTCGTCGGAGTGGGTGGTTACTGGCAACTCGTCTCCTTCCTTTCCTTCCTTCTCTTTTGCTTCTCTTCTTTTTTTCTTTCTCTTTCTCCTTTCCCTTTCTTCTTTCCTTTATTTACGAACCCATTCCGTTAATTCTTCCCTTTTGTTTCTTTCTTTTCTTTTCTTTTAAATTACCCTATCGCCCTCATTAACATATGTCACTTACCTATACTTACATTCGTCATATGGATATTACAACATGCGTATCGAATGTTGGTAATTTAAGGAAAGAGATTTTAGATGAGCCTATACTTGCAACGTACGCTATGCACCTAGGAAGTATCAAAACATATCAAACATTGAAACCACATTTTTTGGTGGCCAAGGATGAAAAAGGAAATGGATAAAATTATTTCAAAGTGTATAACTTGTCAACAAGTAAAAATCAAACACCAAACTCTAATAGGAGAACTATATCATTTGTTGATTTCGGACTAAAAATGGGAAAATATCACTATGACTTTGTAAAAAGCTTACCACGAACTCAAAAAAAGGATGATGCCATATGGGCCATTGTTGATAGATTAAGGAACTCGGCTCATTTTTTGTTGATCAAATAGGGTTGTTCATTAGAGCAACTAGTAAAGAAGTATGTTGATGAAATTATGAGGCTCTATGAGGTGCCACTAGCCATTGTATCGGGTACGGATCCAAGATTTACTTTTAAATTTTGAAACGGTTTATAGCGAGCTATGGGAACCAAACTTCATTTTAGCATTGCTTTTCATCCATAAATAGATGGATAGTTAGACAACACCATCTAAACACTTGATGATATGCTTAGAGCTTGTGTACTAGAATTTAAGGGATCTTGGGAGGATTATGTGATTTTGATTGAATTTACATACAATAATCATTTCCATAACAGTATTGACATGGATCCTTATGAGACTTTATATGGAAAAAAATGTCGATGTCTAGTGTACTAGGATTAAGAGGGAATGCAAACATTAATAGGTCCTAAATTGATACGTGAAACTATGGATAAGGTAAAAGTGATCTAAAGCAAGTTAAAAGCAACACAAGATCGATAAAAGAGCTATATGGATCAACATAGATGGGAAGTAGAATATAGTGTGGGTTATAAAGTTTTCTTTTTAGTGTCCCCTTGGAAAGGTGTATTACGGTTTGGTAAGAAAGGAAACTTAAGTCCTCGTTACATTAGGTCTGTATGAGATTGTATAATGAATTGGTCCATTTACATATAGATTGGCCTTACCTTTAGAGTTAAAACCACTTCATGATGTCTTTCATGTGAGTATGTTAACACAATATCAATTCAACACTTCACATTTATTACATGCCAAAGAGATCAAGGCATTTGACAATTTAAGTTATATTGAAGAACCGATGTAAATTCTCGACCGAAGTTAAGATGATTGAGAAAAAGAGAAATGCCAATGGTGAAGGTTCTATAGGAGAACCATGTATAGGAAGAGGTAACAAGGAAGAGCAAGGAGTATATTTTCTACCATTACCCTTATTTTTTCCTTGATGCAATAAAAGAATTTTGAGGATGAAAATCTTTAAAAGGGAGGAGTATTGTAATATTCTTATCTAAGAAATTTTACTATTTATACATACTTACATATATAAATACATGCATGAATATAAATTTATATACATATGACATGTAATAAGGATTAAGAAATGTATTTAGTGGTCAAGGGAGTTAAGTCTCAAACTAGAATTATTTACGGGACTTATAGAAACTTTACCAAGATAACTACTTAAACTTATCTTCTAATATCGGATTTTTATTTTATCATTTCTATCATCATGGCTGGCCACCCTAGAAAGAGTAAGAGAGAGAGAGAGTTTGAGTTATCCATAGCTAATTGAAAAGAAAGGCAAGAGAAGAGTGGAAAATCTAGAGAAAAATAAAGGGTAAGTGAATAATCATGAAGAAAACTTAGTTTTGCAACCAAAACCAACCTAAAGCCACTTAGAGCAAGAAGAAATCAATGGAAAGAGTTGATTTAGAGGAATTTAAATTGAGATTTAGAGAAATTGATTCATGTTCTTAATTAATCTCAAAGAGAGGTGATCTGTTTTGTAATTTTTGTTAAGTTTTTATTTTGTTCTAATTTGGAATAGTAATGACTGGTATTTTAGGCTTAGAATTTGAGCTTTATCAAAACATGAAAGTTGTAGCTTATGATCTTATTTAGTAACCTACCAAGTTTGACTAAAGATGGACAAGTAGACTTTCTTATAAGCCTCTCATCATCTAGCTGGTATGTTCCGGTTAGAAAATTCTATAATAAGCGATGATTTCATAAAATTGCCATAAATTATGTGATTGGATTTTAGGGCTAGGTTTTGCATATGTTATAGTAATATAAGTCTAGTCTTATTCAAAACTAGATCGAGTCATTTGGATTTATATTTTATGAACTTAGGCTAAAAGAGTAAAGGTGTTGTTGCTATTAAAGGGATTAGGCTAACCAAAGTTTGTTATTTTATTCACTCTTATAAGTTTTTGAAGTTCATGAATGATGAAATGACTTATGAGATTATCTATATATATGTTTTACATCCCAAGGATCAGAGGTATAGGACGTTATGAATTAAAGAATGTCATGGGACTTCATTTTTATGAGTGGATATATTTGAGATATCTAATGATTGTTTGATTCCATGTTTTCTTGTTTACTACTTGATATTAGTGGCTTGTTCAAGTTTCATAAATACAAGTTATAAGGACCTAATGGGTCAAACACAAGTTATTAAAGTCGGCTAGCAATAAAAGTTTACAAGTTTCAAGTTATAAGTTTTTGAGGTGATAATTGATAGGTTTAGGTCATGATCAATAAGAAAATGATATATGTAACATGTTGATGCATGAATTTTTATGGCTTGATTATATTCTCCTAATTTTTGATATGAATGTGTGTTATGGTATTGATCAACATTATCCCTCATTGAGTAGCATCTCATTAAAAATATAATTTCATTTTAGGTATCAAGAAGGCATAAAGTTAAAATTTATCTCTTTTACTTGCTCATTGATTGTTATGAGCAACAAGTCGACTAGTGATCTCCATCTCCTCTCTCTCATCATGACTAGTATGTTCATTGCAATGGAAATTTTTGATTGTATATAATTTTAAATGATGTAAATGTGACATGATAAGGAATAAGGAAGGGTGTATTTTGCACTCGAATATACTAGTATCCATATTAGAAAAGATAGAAGTTTGAAATTAATGAACCAAGCTAATATACATACATACATACATACGCACACATATACATACATATATGTATATACATACATATACATACATCTATGTGTGTGTGTGTGTGTATATATATATATACATACATATATGTATATACATATATATACATACATATACATACATCCGTGTGTGTCCGTGTGTGTGTCGATATATATAAATAACATTTCATTTTTGGTAGGTTTTCCTTGAGACACATACATAGGTTTACGGATTTGTCCCTCAAATCGTGTCATATAAATCTACCCGTCCGTCTTCTTTTCCCTTGAAATGGATTTTCTTAATCGAGATATACATGGGCATGTTGAAATTACTTTTCTAATTGTACCATATGCCACTCGCTCGTGTGTCTTTTTTCCTCTTTTGATGAGTTTTTCTTCATTGAAACACACACAAGCATGCTCTAATTACCATCTTAGGCTGTGCTAAGGGCCACTGCCCATGTGTCTCTCTTTTCACTTGAATGGTATTTTTTTTCATTTGACATGTAAATGGTTTATATAAATGCATGTACATAGGAAAGTAAAGGTAATTACATTTTTGGTATTAGAGCCCTATCTAGGATTCATACGAACATACATACATGTATACTATTATAAAAAGATATATGACATAATATAATTACACATATATAGGATGGAAGAAGTCGATGATCATGGTCCCAACCACGATGCACTCTGAGAGAGGCGATAGTCGATCAACATTTTATAGAAGCCTCTATTACTTCTTATATACCCGTGAAATAACACATAGCTCAAGTTGGACTATAGATTCATCATCAATATGCATTACATCCTAAAAATAGACTAAAAGGGTGAAGATATGACAAATTGATAAAGTATGGAGTAGCTAGCGTTTTAGGGCTTACGGATCCACTGGAAGCTAAGAAATGGTTAAAGAGAACCAAAAAGGTTATAAGCTTGATATAGTGTACTCGGGATGAAAATTTTGATTATGCTATGTCCCTTCAGTAAAGGAATGCCTATGATTAGTGGGAGAGAGTCCTAAATGCAACGAGTTCAGCCTCTAATCCTCCGATGAGAAGATTTTCTTCATGAATTTATAGATTATTATATGCCGAATTTATTGAGATGAGAAACGAAAAGAATTTCTAAACTTAAAATGAAATAACATGTTAGTGATGGATTATAAGGTATTGTTTACTCGGTTGTCCGATTATGCATAATACATAGTTGCTACTAATGAGGGTTTGATTTATGCGATTTAAAGTAAGATCTCATCCGGTGATTTGGAAAGTTATACAAAACTACGGGCCGTAGCTATTCGAGCGAGAGAGGTTGAGTAAGGAAGCAATGATTGAGATTGCTAGTTCCTTAAGGAAGAGAAAAGATTTTAATCCCCCTACTCAATCTAAATTTAATATGTGAAAGTTTAAGGGTGGTCATTTGGGAACCAACCAAAGATGGAGTGGAACTCACATACGTAGAAACCAAGGTCAAGGAAGAGGCTCTTTTGATCAATGATCGATATGTAAGCATTGTGGAAAATGACATGACGGTGAATGTTGGAGACTAACCAAGTAGATGTTATCAATGTGGAGCTTTAGATTATATGATGTAAGATTGTCCTAAGTGAAGTGAAGTAAGTGGGATTAGTTCTAAATCAACTATGCAAGGACTAAGAACAAGTAATGTGCCTTATGGACAAGGTAGAGGTCGAGGTAGACATAGAAACACCAATGTGATACAAAGTATGGCTAGATCCGAGGTATAAAGCAAATGACCCCAAGTTAAGGCCTAGGTATATGCTATTCCTCGACAAGGAGCAATCATTACACCGGAAGAAGTATCGGGTAAATTACTTCTTTTTAATATTAAAGCTTATGTTTTAATTGATTACGAAGCTACCTATTCATTCATAACATTGGTATTTGCATCACGGATTCATAAATGTATCGAACTCTAGATTATGACTTGCATGTTAACACTCTTTTAGGAGAATTACTTGAGGTTAATAACACTTATTGGGATTGTGTGGTACAAATTGGTGACATTGAGTTGTGTGTGGACTTATTGCTCATACCATTCCATGATTTTGATATCATTTTGGGTATGGATTAGTAAATAAAGCATTATGCAATTATGAATTGTTTAACCAAAGAAGTTGAATTTGCATTACTAAATCAAACAAGAATAATTTTTTGGAAAGAATGTAAAATTATGCCTACATGTTTAGTATCTACAATTAAAGTACATAAGTGGGTTTGGAGAGGTTTTGAGGCATATATAGCAAATAATTGATATAAGAATGATGGGGGTTAAGCTTAATGATATACTTATTGTGAATGAGTTCAAGATGTGTTTCTAGTAGAATTACTAGGGTTATCACCGAACATAGATGTTGAGTTTACTATTGAGTTGCTACCTAGAATGATTCTTATTTCCATTACACCTTAGAGTATGAAACCAAAAGAGTTAAACGAGTTAAAAACTTACAAGAATTGTTAGTAAAAGGATACATTCAATCGAGTATATGACCATAGGAGTTCTAGCATTATTTATGAAAAAAAAAATGGCACATTGAGATTATGTATTGATTATCAATAATTGATCGAGTAACCATCAAGAATAGGTATCCCCTCTCGAGAATCGATGATTTATTAGGCTAATTACAAAGTGCATATGTGTTTAGTAAAATTGACTTGAAATCTAGGCACCATTAATTGAAATTAGCATATGTAAATGAACTGAAGATTACTTTCTAGACTCACTATGGACACTATGAATTCCATATCCTACCTTCCATATCATGCCTTTTGGATTGACCAATGCACCGATAGCTTTTATGGACTAATGAATAAGGTGTTTCAGCCATATCTTGATATGTTTGTTATGTGTTTATTGATGACATTTTGGTGTATTCACGAGAGAAGAAAGAACATGTAACCATTTGAGAATTGTGGTGCAATTATTGAGGAAAAAACAAATGTATGCCAAATTTAGCAAATGTGAGTGTTGGCTTGATCATGTCGTATTTCTTGGCCATATAGTATCGAGTCAAGGTATTGAAGTAGGCGTAAAGAAAATTGAAGTAGTATTAAATTAGGAACCACTAGAAAATATAATAGAATTATGTAGTTTCTTGGGATTAGCTCGTTATTATCGATGCTTTGCGAAAAGATTTTCTATAATAGCTACACCATTGAGTAAACTCCTATGGAAACATGTTGAGCATAAGTGGACTGAATCATGTCAATAGAGTTTTGATGAATTAAAGGCAAATTGATGATAACCCTAGTGTTAATAAGTCCGATGGATATCGGTGGTTTTGTTGTTTACAATGATTCCTCCGACCAAGGATTGGGATGTGTTCTAATATAGCATGGAAGAGTCATTGCTTATGCTTCTAAATAGTTAAGGCCATATGAGGTTTCCTATCTAACACATGATCTTGAACTCATAGCAATTGTATTTGGTTTGAAAATTTAGCGACATTACTTATATGGTGAGACTTTTCAGATTTTAATGTTCACAAAGCTTGAAGTATTTATTTAGTAAAACAAACTAAACATGAGATAGGGATGTTGGCTAAAGTTATTGAATGACTATGATTGCACCATCAAGTATCATTCGGGAGAAACGAATGTAGTCGGTGATGCTTTGAGCTGAAAAGCAAGTGAAAGTATAACAAGTTTGCTTGCACCGAGAAAGATGAATGTGCAATTACAAGTATTATCCAGTGAACCTTTACTTGCTACATTTAATGTGAGACCTCTAATACATGAGAGAATCTAGGAGGCACAAAACCAGGACACTACATTGTGGAGTTCGGGATGAAAGTTGAGCAAGGAAAGGGTAAAAAATTTATGAACCATGCTAATGGAGCTTTAATGCTTAGGAATTAGATGTGTGTATCAAATGTTGATAATTTGAGAAAAGACATTTTAGATTAAACCTATAATGCACCTTATACTCTACTCTTGGGAAGTACCAAAATGTATCAAACGTCGAAACCTCATTTTTATCGGCTAAGGATGAAAAAGAAAATAGTTGAATTTATTTCAAAGTGTATAACTTATCAACAAGTGAAAATCGAACACTAAGCTCGATGAAAAAACTACATCATTTTTCGATTCTAGAGTGAAAATGGAAAAAAGATCACTATAGACTTTGTAACGACCTTTCCTCGAACTCAAAAAAAGAAAGATGCCATATGGGTCATTATTGATAGATTAATAAGTTAGCTCATTTCTTATTGATCAAATGGGGTTATGCATTAGACCAGCTAGCAAATAAGTATGCTCGATGAAATTATAAGACTCCAAGCTATGCCACTAGCCATTATATTAGATAGATATCTAAGATTTACTTTTAGATTTTAGAGTAGTTTACAACAAGTTATGTGAACCAAACTTCATTTTAGTGTTGCTTTTCATCCATAAATAGAGGGATAGTCGAGAGAACCGTCCAAACACTTAAAGATATGCTTAGAGCTTACATACTAGAATTTAAGAGGTCATGGGAGGATTATATGACTTTGATTGAATTTGCATACAATAATCATTTCCATAGCAGTATTGGCATGGCTCTTTATGAGGGTTTGTATGGAATAAAGTGTTGATGTCCGGTTTACTAGGATGAAAAAGGAATGCGAGTACTAACGAGTCCCGAATTGATACAAGAAACTATGGATAGGATAAAAGTGATCCAAAATGAGTTAAAAATAGTAAAAAATCAACAAAAGAGCTATATGGATCAACATAGATAAAAAATGAAATATAGCATGGGTAATAAAGTTTTCCTTTGAGTATCACCTTAGAAAGGTTATTATAGTCCGGTACGAAAGAAAACTTATGTCCTCATTACATTAGGCCATACGAGATTGTAGAATGAATTGGTCGACTTGTATATAGATTGGCCTTACCTTCGAGTTGGCATAACTTCTTAATATCTTTCATGTGAGTATGTTAATATGGTATCAATCCAACCCTTCACATATATTATAGGTCTAAGAGATTAAGGTTTCGACAATTTATGTTATTTTGAAGAATTGATACAAATTCTCAACCGAAGTTTAAACGATGGACAAAGAGAGAAATGCCAATAGTGAAGGTTTTATGGAAGAACCATACACAGGAAGAGGCAACTTAAAGAGACCAAGGAGTATACGTACCAACATTACTCTTATTTATTCCCCGATGCGAGTAAAATAATTTTGAGGATGAAATTCTTTAAAGAAGGGGAGTTTCATAATATCTTTGTCCCAAAAAATTTATTAGCTGTACATACATGCATACATAAACATATACATGAATACAAATTTATATACATATGATATGTTATAGGGATTTAAGAAACATGTTTAGTGGCGAGGAAGTTAAGTGTCAAACTAGAATTAATTAAGGGACTTATAGAAACTTTACCAACAAAACTACTTAAACTTATTCTAAAAGATTATATTTTTATTTTATGATTTCTATCATCATGGTCAGCCCCTTGGAGAGAGAAAAAGACAGAGAGCTTGAGTTATGCATAGCTAGTTAAAGAGAAAGGCTGGAGAAGAGTGGAAAATCTAGAGAAAAATCAAGAGCATGTGAGGAATCATGAAAGAAACTTAGTTTAGCAATAAAAACCAACCTAAGGTTATTATAAAGCAAGAAGAAATCAAGGGATAGAGTCAATTTTGAGGAAGTTAAATTGTGTCAAGTTCTTGATCAATCTCAAAGAAAGGTGAGGTGTTTTATAATTTTGTTAAGTTTTTATTTTGCCCCGATTTTGAATTAAAATTATCAATATTTTAGGGTTAGAATTTGAGTCTTTTCAAAACATGAAAGTTGTAGCTTATGAGCAGATTTAGTGACACACTAAATTGGTGTGAAAATGGAAAGGTATATTTTTCTCTAAGCCTCTCACCATTTAGCTATTACTTTTTGGATAGAAAATTCTATAACATGAGATGATTTCATAAAATTGCCATAAATTATTAGGTCATTTGGATTTATTGTTTTTAAACTAGGGCTAAAAGAGTAAAGATACTCGCTACTACTAAAGGGATTAGACTGACCAAAGTTTCATATTTTTTTTCACTTTTATATGTTTTTGAAGTTCATGAATAATAAAATGACTTATGAGATAATATATATATATATGTTTTAAATCCCAAGGATCATGAGGTACTAGACGTGGCATGTTGAAGAACATCATGGGACTCCATTTTTGTGAGTGGATATATTTAAGATATCTAATGATTGTTTGATACCATGTTTTCTTGTTTGCTACTTGATATTAGTGACTTATTTCAAATTGTTATAATGAATCGATGCTTGTGTGTGACTCATGACTTATGTATGACGGCATGCATAAGTGTGCGTTATATAAGACATTCATGATGCATATAAGATTAAAGAGGGTGAGGCTATAATCGACATGTTCAAGGGGTCACAAATACAAGTTATAAGGACCCAATGAGTCAAATGCAAGTTATAAAAGCTAGCTAACAATAAAAGTTTACAAGTTTCAAGTTATAAGTTTTTGAGGTGATACTTGACGAGTTTGGGTCATAGCTAACAAGCAAATGATACATGTAACATGATGATGCATGAATTTGTATGACTTGATTTTATGCTTCTAATTGGTGATATGAACGTGTATTATGGTATCAATGATGATTATCTCTCATTGAGTAGCATCTCATTAAAAATACAATTTCATTTTAGGTATCAAGAAGGCATAAAGTTAAATTTCATCTCTTTTACTACTTATCGATTGTTATGAGCGACGAGTCAGTTGACGACCTCCCTCTCCTCACTCTCTCATCATGACAAGCATTTACATTGTAATGAAATTTTTTTATTATACATAATCCCAAATGATGTAAATGTGACATAATAAGGAACAAGGAATAAAGAAGGGTGCATTTTCCACTCGAATATAATAGTATCCATAGTAGAAAAGAAAAAGTTTGAAATGGATGAACCATGCCAATATATATATATCAAAAAGATAAAATTTCATTTTTGGAAACTTTTCCTTGAGGCACACACACAAGCATGCAAATTTGTCTCCCAAACCATGTCACATGAATATGCTTGTGTGTCTTCCCTTGAAATGGCTTTTCTTAGTTGAGACACACACGAGCGTGTTGAAATTGCCCAAATCGTGCCACATAAGAATGCCCTATATGTCTCTTTTTCTCTTTTGATGGGTGTTTCTTCATTACAACACACACAAACGTGCTCCAATTGCCATCCAAGTCATGCTAAGGGTCACCGCCTATGTGCCTCACTTTTTGCTTTAATGGTATATTTTTTTCATTTGACATGCAAATGGTTTATATAAATGGATGTATATGGGAAAGTAAAGGTCATTATAAAAGCTACTATCCATGTGGTGCTTCTTATTGGATAGCCATAAGGTTTTTTCAGTTGGGTCACATTGCCAATGGCTATTTTCCTTTATATGTGGCATGACCGTGTGACTCCTAGCTTCTTTGATGATTTCTCTCCTCCTTTCTTGTGTTTTGGGTTTCCTTGCTCTTATTCATCATTTTTCCTATTAAACCCGAAACTATCATCTTGATCTTAATTTATTTAATCTAGTATAATAAACATTAAAAAGTTCGATGTAATAAAGCATAGTAATCATGCTAATGATACAATCATCAAATACTCTCACACTTAAACTTTGCTAGTCCTCGAGCAAAACAACTAAAATAAAAACCTAACTCATTTTCATAGGAATCAGAATTGCATTTAGCACATACAACAAGCCATTAAGCCCCTACATAACCCCTAGTGGACGAGTCATGTCTTGTGAGGGTTTTCGGATGGTAAACCCACAAAATCATCAAACCAATGTCATGCTAATATGATTACTCCACAAACATTGATGCTCAATTCGAATCCAATAAAATCCAATAGTCAAATCGATCATGTTCTAGATATTATTATCATATCAATGCATGTCTCTAAATTACTTTATGCATCTTTATAACCAAAGACAATTCAAGCATGCGACATATGCTTTTCCTTTATGGCTTTTCCACCATTACAAGCAAAGCAATAAATTGATATTTTCTTTAATCAAAACTTTTCCTTTTTTTTAAGCATCCTAATTTTTTTTTAAGGCCTTTAATAGCCTTTTCCTAAGTGATCACTTTTTTTTTTTTTACATGACCATCAACATTTATGATGAAGGTAACTAATTACTTAACAAGTCATCAACTTAGAATGCTTTGCATACTTATAATTTAAATTACTATTTGACGTAAAAGTAAGCATTTGTGATGAATATTCCTAGTTACTAAGCAACTCAAAAGTAGAATTTTTACTTAATTATGCTAAATTTTTCTAATGGAATGCTTTTCAAATTTCTTTCTCAAATTTCATAAAAGTTAGGAAATCTCATTTATTTAAACCATGCTTAGGTCTAGTTTTCAAAAGGCACTCACAAATTTAGTGTTACTACCTAAATCATGTTCAATTATAAAAACACATAAAGCTTTCTAAAATGCATGCATATCTATAGCAATATTATTCAAAACACTTTCAATCATCTCATCAAATTTCATCAAATTCATCATCAAACATCAATAAAGAAGAATATCATACTAAAACATGGCATTCGTTTAATCTTTTTCTCTTTTTCAATTTTTAAATTTTTTTATATAGGAAATAACCTAAAAATAAACATACAAAATATACGAACAAACATAAAAACAATATAGAGAAAAAAACTTAAATGCTAAATGCACCCCCACACTTGAATTTGACATTGTCATTAATGTTCAATAGACTTGATCAAACAAAAAAAAAGATAAGAGATAAGAGATCAAATATATTCTCCTTCAAGCAATCATAATGGAGACAAGTAAAGATGGTGGAAAATATGCTATGAATGTGGTGTAGAGGTGGTTGATGGTGTTAACCATTTGAAATCTAACTATGACATTGTCATTCACATTTTGAACTTGCTCGTTTAAAAAGTCAAACCAGTTATTGTAGTTAATTTGGAAATCATTCAACCGTAGGTCAATTACTCTATTTTATCCGATTGGGCACTTGAGGTGCCCTCTTGTGGAACCTGTTCATCTACTTACAAAGCCTCATCATTGTCATCGCCCTTATTACTTGACTCATTTTCCTTCTCTCACTATTATCTCTTAGTCGCTCGAACAAGGTATCATTTCTTTTTTTTTTAACAACCCAATCTTAACCAATTTTGCCACCTTTGTTTGACTTCTTGATTGTTAAGAAACACTTAGCCAAGATGTCAACAAAACCCACTTTCGTCTTATTGGCAATAAAGAATATTTATAACTCCAATTTACTCATTATACCGTTATTGTGTTCTCATCCACACAACGTCTAAACCACAATTTAGTGGATGAACTAAAATACTAAGCTTATGATTATTGAGGCTTTTAACCGAGATGGATTGTACACCTTACTCTTAGAACCAATATTTCCCTCCAAAAGGGTTTAACAAACCCACCTACTTGTCTTGCACCTTCATGCGATCAACTAAACATATTTGTTATTTCGGTTATCTCATTACTATATTTCGTATTAGCTATTTTGAAGGTGAAAAACTCATAAACCTATGACTAATTATCAGCTTAATGTTTCAAATTAAAATAAACTCAAAAACTCCAATTTTAACTCCTTGTAGGCGCTTACATCCATTTTTAGCAAACCAATCCATCCTATGTTATCTAGCATTTCTCTAACCTCATTCAACAACCCAACAACTTGTAATACCCGAAGATCAACGTACTTATCGTGCACTATTTTGCTTTTCTTCAACATATTATAGTGAAACACTTACTCATCTTTAACAAATTTAGTTCTTAGGTAAACAAGGTGCATACCCGATCGGGGCAAGTGGTCTTCCTATTGGGGTGTTATTTTTCAATAGGCTCTCTTCTCTAGTGTAGCTACTTACTTCACTTTATCTCTAAAGGTGGACATAGTTATCTTTGGTTGAGCTTGAGTGGTGAAAGATGGGGTTTCTTTGGTTGCGAGTAAGTGCCGAAAGCAAGGTTCTTTGGTGGGTTAGTAATGGAAGGGTTGCATTTAATTTATGAAGGTGGGATCATATGGTGGTTAGTTGTTTTATGATAGAGATGGAGAGTCATAGGAGATAAAGAGATGCAAAAATTGATGTTGACTACAAATGAAGAGTTGGAGAAGATGAAATGACATGGTTAGCATTAGGTTTATATAAGAGTTAGTTTTTTGGGAAGCAAACCCTATGACTTTTGGATTGAGAGAGAGAGAGAGACATGCTCATGTGGAATAAGTGTCCAAACCATGTCTCCTTTTCTTCTACTTATGTGCCTTTCCTTCTTCCCAACCAAGTATAACCTTTCACATTCCACACGACCATGAGAAATTTCTTCTTCAAACCGTGTAAAAACTTACCGCCCGTGTCCCATTTCTCCTTTAGAATTTGAAATCTCCTATTAGAGTCACACAATCGTACCAAATTACTATACAAACTATATGGAAAACAACTACTCGTGTCACTTTTTCATCTATAAAATCTTTACAACCTTGCCTTAGTCATATGGTTCTGCTAAATTACTACATAAATCATATGATTTCTTTTTGCTTGAGTCACCTCTCTTTTTGCTTTGAATTTTCAGCTATACTTCAATCATAGGGGCATTCTAAATTTTTCTATAAATCATTTTCCTTGGCTACCGCCAATGTGATTTCTCTTTTTACTTTGAATTTTCAACCAAACACATGCATACATGGACGTGCTTTTTACCTATACAACTCGTGTAAGATTCTACAACCCACGTGTGTGTTTCTTCCTTTCCTTTGACACACCAATGGTTACCTATACTACTAACATCTTCCAAATCAAGTCAACCATATGGGGATTTAAAATAAAATTAAATAACCAAATTGAAGATTAAATTAAAACATAAAATTTACAAAAATCATCGGGTTGCCTTCCAAGAAGCATTTTTGTTTAATATCATTGGCTTAACATTACCTTTCCCATTAAGAAGGATCTTTCATCCTCAAGTTTGGACTTGAATTTCCTTACACCTTAACATCAATCGCATCGAGGATATTGAACCAAATTCACTCACCATCAAATTCCTTGGTGAGAGCTCCCTTATGGACATTGATGTACGTCCTCGTTGTCTTGAGAAATGATCTCCTTAACAAGAGGGATGCAAGATTATAGGGATATTCATCTCCTATCTTCAAAATGTGAAAGTTGGTGAAGAACACAAATTTATCCACTTGTACAAGAACATCTTCTACTACCCTTTCCAGTAGGCGTTACTAAAATTGGCCAATTAGATGATAACATTAGTATCTTTTAAAGATCTTAGATTTAGTGCAAACGAAAGAAAATATGGCATCACATTTATTGATGCTCCTAAGTCTAGCATGGCTTTTTATCCCAAGTGTTACTAATTTGACAAGGTATCATAAACATACCTAGATCCGAGCATTTGAGAGAATTTTTCCTTTGTAACACCATAGAAGCATTCTCCCTCATTGTTACCTTTTTTTATATCTATTTTTCTCTTCTTTGGGTCTAAGTCCTTTAAGAACTTGATGCACCAAGGTACCTTTTTAAAGGCCTATAAGAGGTATGTTCACCTTAATCTTGCTAAATAGCTTAAATATCTCTTTTTCTTTCTCGTTTTTCATCTCCTATTTCCTAGGCTTCTCTAACCTCGCTAGGAAATGGTGTGTGGTTAGTCAAAACCTATATAAAAGGGTTAGAATTTACCTTAGGACTCGGTGTGACCCTATGAATTGGCGTGCTCTCCTTCTCTCTTTCTAGCTCTAACTTTTTTTTCATTAGCCACCTTAGACACTTTCTTGCTTGGTTTCTCCACTAGAGTATCGCTTCTCAAGGTCATGAAACTCACATTCTCTTTTAGGTTTACCACCATTTGGATGGCAATTTTCCTCTAGCTTGAGCCTTTAGATGACTCACAATAGTCACCATTTGACTTATCCGATTTTTAAGGTTCGAATGCTTGACCTTGTCTTTTATTGGAATTATTTTCTACTCAAGGCAAGAGACTTCACTATTTCCTCCAATGAATTATCTAAGTGTTAGGGGTATGTTGCTGAAAAGGTTTAGGATGATACCCTCATTGTCTTTATTGGTAAAAATTTTACCCACCTTGTCGATTGTTTATGGATCTCGGATTGGGGTGGTCTCTCTAACCTAGATTATAAGTGTTGGAGAAAGGGTCATGAGGTCTTGATTGATCACTTCTAAAATTACCAACAACATTAACATGCTTAATGTGCCCTTCTTGTAATGTTAGGATTGCATTAGTAGTGTGACCAGTAATTGAACAAATCTCATAAACTTTAATAGCTTATAAATTTCCCATGGTCATTTACCTACCGAAGAAATCAAGTCGGATATTTGTTGCTCCAAACTAGAAATATTGACTTCATTTACCTTTTTTGATGCATGATCAACCCTCACACCAAACTACTATGAATTTGTAATCATGTTGATATTAGAGCTTTTATAGCATCGGGTGTCTTTTCTACTAGTGCTCATCTACTAGCACTATCTATCATGCTTCTCTCTATAAGGAGCAATTCGCCATAAAAGTATACAATTAGCAATTGACCTAAAACCTAGTGGTGTGGGTAGTTGGCACATAATTTCTTGAACCGATCCCAATATTCACATAATGTCTCTCTATTGAACTCGTCTAATATATAGATCTTGTTTCATATACTTGCAGCTTTTGAAGTAGGAAAATATTTTAGTAAGAAGGCATACGTCAACTTGTTTCATGAATCAATAGATCCCATAGGGAGATCATATAACTAGTCTTGGTAAAAGGCACATGGTTGTGTGCCTCTCTTTACTAATCATGTAACACCTTTTATTCAAGGCTTCAAATCGAGTGAAGTTAAGCAACAAACCATGTAACTTTTTCAGCACCTATGTGACCATATGGGGCCGACACCTAAGTGATGTAACTCTACTTTTAGCAATAAATAATGATGTTATGATTTTATTTCTTGATTTTCAACTCCCAGGAGCTACCATAGATAGAAAAATCCCTCTTTGTAATCCGTTAAGAATAACTTAAAATTATTCTTGGTTGAATCAATTTAAAGCTTTTTGTTACATCAATATGAGATTATGGTTTTATTTCTAAACTTATCTTAATTGAGTATTTTATGTTTTTCTATATGATTGGTTTATACTTGTTTTATTAAGTTGATTAGAGTGTATACTAGTTGTTTGATCATATTAACTTATTGCTAGCTAAGTATTCAAGTCCATGTAATTGCTTATCTAAACTTACATGTAGTAGTAACTAGGGGCTATTAATTATTTTTCACATTTTCGTTCAATCTCTTAACAAACATAAAACTTGGTTACATGTTCCTAGTGCTTAGGATGGTGGCTTAGCTTCGCTTGTCTTTCTCTCGATTAATGTCGTTATTGGATTAAATCTATCTAACGTTTAGTAGGTTGTTCGATAGTTGGGAAATTAATCTACTATCATATATTCAATGAACGACTATGCAAGGAAAGACCGAGGACAACATATATATTGTTATCCTATTGTGAATATTCATGTTTAGAATAAGTTAATTATTTAATCAATGATCAACGATCAAACTAAAAGTGGATAGTAGAGTTCAACCAAGATTCCTTTATTATTGTTATTTTGATTTACTTTAATTGGTTCCAAACACTTCCAACATAAAACCCTTGTCTTTACTACTTTCACACTATAAGAACAATCAATCAAAAGATAATATTAATCAAGCCTCCTTCCTATGGGTTCGACGCTTACTTGCCCTAATTATATTATTATGGTTAAAAGCTCTATAAGGATAATATAAAATATTTAATTTATTAGCAGTAAAACATGCCATTAAATTTTGGCATCATTGTCAAGGAGGATTGTGTTGAAATTAATTATTTTTTGTATTTTAACTATTATTGTGCTTTTATTATGGTTGGTATATGACCGAGTCACAACTAAGAGATCTAATTTTCAATCCCAAACGAAGAGAGAATTAAGAAAATTGAGAAGAGAAGCTATACTAGCTTTAATAGAAAGGATTGAGTCATCCAACTGGGTGGTTTTACCAAAAATAACTATTATTCTCGAATTCTTATTATCGAGTGATTCTCAAGGAGAAGTCATGGCTATAAACAGTGGCAAACAAAACATTAAAGGACCCGACTACTCCCGACCTTAATCAATAAAACTTATGTATCAAATTTCCTAATCTTAATGTTGCATTTGAATTTAAATTGAGACCGATACACTTGTTGTCAAAATTTTAGTGTCTAGGTGGAAAAGGCCCTCATAAACATCGAAACGAGTTTCATGTGGTCCGCTCGACCATAAGACCACAAAGAGTTTCGGAGGAGCAAACTAAAGTGAGGACATTTCCATTTTTGTTAGATTGGGATGCTAAGGATTGGCTATGTGCTCTTTATATGGGATCAATTGATTCATGGAATAGAATAAAGTAGGTTTTCTTGCTAAAATATTTTCCTACTTTGAGAGTTATAAGTATACAAAAAGAAATCTGTGGTATTAAACAGTCTCAATGAGGAGACATTGTATGAGTATTGAGAGTTCAAGAAGTTATGTTCTAGTTGCCCACACTACTAATTTCGGACGAACTTCTAATTATATACTTCTATGAAGGATTACTCTTAATGAAGAGGAGTATGATAGATGTTGCTAGTGAAGAAGCATTAGTGGATAAGACACTCGATGCTATAAGAGCTTTAATATCTAAAATAGTTATAAATTAATAGTAGTTTAGTACGAGGGTTGATCACGTATCAAAAAGGTAAATGAAGTTAACATCCTAGTTTGGAGCAATAAATGTTTGATTGACTTCACTAATGATGTAAATGGCTATTAGAAATGTACAAGCAATTAAGGTTTGTGGGATTTGTTTGATTATAGGACATACTAAGAATGCATGCCTAAAATTGTAATAGGGGTACAATGAACATGTAAATGTTATTGGGAATTTTAGAGTCTGGTTAATCAAGACCTTAACCCTTTCTCCAACAACTACAATGTTGGTTAGAGAGTCCAACCTAATCTAAGATATGGAGACAATCGGTAAGGTGGGCAAAAAATTTTCCAACAAAGGCAACAATGGTATCAACCTAAGCCTTTTCGAGTAACATGCCCCGTAACATTCAAACAATTTATTAGAAGAAATGGTAAAGTCTCTTGCTTTGAGTATAAAATAATTCTAATAAGAGATAAGGTCAAGCATTTAAAACCTTAAAAACTAGATGAGTCAAATGTTGACTACCGTGAGTTGCCTAGAGGCTTAAGTCGAAGGAAAATTACCATCCTAAAAAGTGGTAAACCTAAGAGAGAATATGAGTGCGCGGACCTTCGAAGTGGTGCTCTAATAGAGAGACCAAGCGAGAAAGTGTATGAGGAAACTAATGAAGGAAAGTTTGAGCTAGAGGAAGAGAAGGAGAGCATACTAATTAATAGGATGACACTAGGCCCTAAGGTAAATTTTAACCCTTTTATTCAGTTTTTGATTAATCATGTACCCTTTCCTAGTATGTTAGAGAAGCCTAGGAAATAGGAAATGAAGAAGGAGAAAAAAAAAGACATTTAAGCTTTTTAGCAAGATTTAGGTGAGCATGCCTCTCTTGGAGGCCATTAAGCAAGTGTCTCGATATGCAAAGTTCTTGAAGGACTTGTACATAAATAAAAGCAAGCTGGACATAATAAAAAAGGTCATGATAGGGAGAGTGCTTTCATTGTGTTTCAAGGGAAAATTCTTCTCAAATGCACGAATCTAAGTATATTTATGATACCATTCGAATTTGGTAACAAAGGAATAGATAAGGCTATGCTAGATTTAGGAGCATCGATCAATGTGATGCCATATTTTGTGTATGTTACACAAATCTAGGATGTTTAAAAAAAAACCAATGTCATCATCCAATTTATGTACTCGATTGAATTTTATGTCTTGAAAATAAGAGATGAATCTCCCTACACTCCCACATCCCTTTTCTTAGGGAGACCATTCCTCAAGATAATGAGGATAAACATCAATATCCATGAGACATCTCTCACCATGGAATTTAATGATGAGCTAAGTCGGTTTAATATCCTCAATGAGGCCGATACCAAGGTGTAAAGAACATCAAGTCCAAGCTTAAAGATGAAAGATCCCCTTTGAAAGGGAAGGTAACATAAAGCCAATGACATTAAATAAAAATAGTTATTAGGAAGCAACATAATAAATTGTTGTAAATTTTTTGTCTTAATTTAATTTTCAAATTAGTTGTTTAATTTCGCTTTAAATTTCATCCATACTTAAATTGATTGAAAGGATGTTACAACATAGGTACTTTGGTGTGCTAAGAGAATAAAAAACGCACACATAAGCGAGTAGGATTTTACACGACTTGTGTCTTTAAAGAGCATGCTAGTGTGTGTATACTTGGCTAGAAGTTGAAGAATACATAGAGGGCTACATGAGCGATAGCGAGAAGACATGGTTTATAGAGGAAAATTGATGCTCGTATGCCCGAAAGTATGGTTGGAAACTCAAGCAAAGGCGAGAGGCAATTTGGGAAAAAAGTTTCCACATGGTTTGTGCATAAATTTAGTACGATTGTGTGACCAAGAAAATGTTACGGTGAGTTGGTAGATGATAGGACGCATAGGTAGTAGGTTTTCATACAGCTTGTGTAGCAATTTGGCATGGCCATGTGACTCAAATGGGACATTTCATATTCGAAGAAGATTCACATGATTTAAAGAAGGAATTCCATATGTTCATGTGGAATATAAAAGGTTGCACTAGTTAAGAAGAAGAAAAAGCTCATGGGTAAAAAGGAAAGAGATACGATTTACACATAAAATCCACATAGACACGTGTGTCTCTAACCTAAAAGTCTCATGGTTTGGCTTCTCTAAAACCTACCCCTATATAAATCTAAGCCCTAGCTGTGTCACTTCCTCCTCTCCAATTCCGTAACTACGGCCGCCACCCTCTCTTTTAACTCTTTATATCTTTTAGCTCTTCTCTTTACCCATGTAGGCTCCACCATAGATAACAATGTTAACGTCTATAGACAAAGGAAACTAAGTGGTAGAACTAAAAAGAGAGCCCATCAAAAAATGATGACTTAAAGGAAAGGCCACCCATCACTATCTATAGTTTCTCCTTTTTATCCTAGAATTAAATTTGTTGATGATGATCATGAATTACATTATAATTTCTTGAAGAATAGGAGAATAGTGTTAAACAGATACGTTGATCTTAAGGCATTAGAAATTGTTGGGTCGTTGACTAAGGTAAGGGAGATGTCTGGATAGTATAGGATAAGTTGAGTTATTGAAAATGAATGCATCCTCTTATAAAGAGTTGACTTTGGAGTTTCTAAGTTTGTTTCAATTGGAAATGTTAATTGATTGTCAATCACGAGCTTGTAATTTTTTCACATTTAGGATAGCCAATAAGAGGTGTAGCCATAACATGGTGGAAAAAGTGGAGATGTTTGGTTGGCCATATGAAGTCGTAAGGCAACCATCCGTTGGGTATGAGAGGCCCTTTTGGAAGGAAATTATAGGTTTATGGATTCGGTGTAAAATCCTTTTCAATTGAAAGCCTTGACAATGATGAGCTTGGTGTTTTGATATATACACCATATCTTGACTTGGAGGTTATGTGGTGAAGAGAATAGTAATGGTGCAGTAAGTAACATGAGGTAACATCCCTAACTTAGGACCTAATAGGTTAAGAATATCACCACTACTCGACTTACATTCGAAGTGCAATGAATGCAAGCCAACAAGGCACTATGTCTTTCCTATGGTACTACTAGGTATGAAATTAGTTATGAAAGGCTAACTTTGATGGACAAGTCCTAAATTTTAGCCCAAAATGCACTACAAATTTTTAATGTTTTAGCTTTTTATTTAAATTGTTTGGATTGAATGAATTGGATCTATGATGCTTGATTTATGATACTTGATTTTCTCAAATTCCTTTTCCAGTAGCTATTATAAATTCATTTAATCATTACTCTTTATTTGATATTTAATTTCTTTTATCCTCATTAATTACAACTTATTATAATTGTTTCCTTATCAATTTTATTTTCTTATTTTATTATTAATGTTAACATACTACTACTTTACCATCGACATTTTGACTAAAGTACAACTATTCTTAAATTACATATGCTAGTTCTATTCCACATACTCTAAAAATGACTTACTTTTTTAAATCCATTTCTTTTCTAGCTAACTACTCATTTCTTCATGGCTTTAACTATCATGTAAAAAATAAAGCCATGTCTAGTATGTAAGCCAAAATACCAAGCATTAATATAACTACTATCTAAAAGAGTTTCACCTTGTAGCCATATCTAAGATACACAAGATGAACTGATCTCTCCATAGTCAGCTCAAATGTGAATATTAGTACCTACACCATAGGAACTTGGTGAGCGATTACTCAATAAGTTAATCATACTTGACGTGCATGTGAAAAAAATCAACATGATAAATTATTTGCATAAAATCCTTTTCCATGTCATAAAATCCTTACCATGATCATCCTAAAAAACCTTTTCTATCTTTAGACATGTCTTGTCTTTTGACTTTAGGGTTTCCAAGATCTGTTTGGAAAAAAAACTAAACTTGTCCGTGGATGCATCCCGTCAAGTATCCGAAGGTGCACGTCTATACCCACTCGATCCCGAACTATGAATCATGAAAGTTAAGAAAATCCAGTGAAGCCCTTTCTATAAAATCATGAAAGTCATGAAAACTTTGTAACCATAAAATATTTTTGAATTGCTATTGAAAAATCCTTAAAGAAAAAAAATCCTTTTTTTCATAACTTAAAGCCTTTCCATAAAATCCTTTTCATGACTTGGAAGGGATATGCATTTTAGTGTAAATGAATAAGTATCATGAATTCATATCGGACATGCCATGAATAGTGTGCTTTATGCCATAACAATGCATGTCTAAACATTAGGAAAGCATTATAACACATTACCTTGTAATGTCATTTCAAATCATTCGAACCATGGAACCATTACCTTAGACATCACATAACCACAAAATAACAACCAACACAAGGTATGATACTTCTTCAATCATCAAATTCATAACTTCCACATATAGTAATCACGTAATTCACATCAATGAATACAAAATATGGCTAAATGTGTTACTAACTAAGACTAGGTAAACTTTCAATTTCAATGCCAATTTACTACTAATTCATCTACATGTATTTTAATAATATGGAATTAACCAATTAATCTTCCATAAACTCAATGCACTATAAACCCTAAATTATGTCAAATGGCCTAAAATTATACCTAGGGTAAATAGGGTAATTTTTCTATTTGGATAAAATTTTTCATGCTAATTCATTTTTTATACTATGCTAATTTGAAATTAAGTAATCAAACAAATATAAGCTCAACATTAAACCCTAAATTTCCTCTAAATTAGACCAATATGGCATTAATGTAACTAGGTGAAAATTTTAATTTTTATGTAATTTCTCAAGCTAAATCATTTATTCATACATGCATAACACATAATCAAACATTAATTCATCAAACAAACAAAAGAATCAAAAATCTTGATTTAGACAATTTAGGCCAAAATGTTCCTCAAAGAATTAAGCTAAGAAATTCTTATTTCGACTCATGTTCTCAAGCTTAATTAACATATTCTAGCTTCAATTCATAAATTTATAAGTCAAAATCATTTTCTTCAAATTTTCCTAAATAAGAACCCTAGCCCTAATTTTAAAATTAATTTAATGAAACCCAAATTAAGGGTTCCAAATCAACAATTGGCATTAGTAAACTAATCCTTACGGTGTATGTCAAATTAACTTATCTCTAAAGCTCTAATTAAACCTTTGAATAATTGATTTTGCTTGAGAATTCTTCCTTTGTTTTTTTCCTTCAAACTTTCAACCCAATCCTCAATTTTTCCTCCTTGGAATTTTTGATTTTCTAACTTGAATTCTAAACCTAATAGGATGTTTTTGGGTGATTAAGTGGTAAAATTTTATATGGAAGTCTATAGAAACTTTGCAAGAATTCTCCTTAGATTTTCCAATTTTCCAACCATTTTTCTCATTTCTCTTCCACCCATATTTATAAGTAAGCTTTTGTGGACTTTCTCCAATTTTGACTTGATCTCTACCCTTCATTTTGTTTAATCCTAGCCTTTGATTTCACTTTTAATCTAGGCCCTTCATTTGCTTTAATTTTTAGCCTTCCATTCTTTCTTTAATTTTTCACTTCCATCTAACCATCTAATTTAAATGCTAACCTTTCATTTGTGCAATGCAATTGATAAAACCAAATAATTGAGGGAAAAGTGGTAGAAAAATGGGGGAGAAAATCTCTCCCAAAGTTATTTAATTTTAGTTCCTCAATTTAATAAACTTTCTTACAATTACTCTTCCATAAGTCCTTCAATTATTCAACTCGATTCCTTTATGCCCTTCCCTTAAGGGTTTCTTAAGAACTTTTCACTTCCTAAAGTTCATTCCTGATTTAATTTGAAAGTTTAAACTTTTAATTCTATACAATTAGGTCCCTACTTCCATATAATTTATTCCACACCTTTCCAAAAATTAACTTTTTTACATAATAAATTCAAACACCTCCTATAAGAATTTATTCATCATTCATATAATTTTATACACTTATTTAAGCCATCAATTTAATTATCTTGTGTAAACATACACTTATTTCTATAGAAAAATTTCCACAAGTATAAAAAATTCACCTAAGTTTATGGAATATTCCTACATTGATTTTTCTATGCTTATTAATAAAATTTTAGACGCATCCGAAATGCTCAAAATAATTTATTTACATGAAAACAATATTCATGCACCGAAAATATTCACTCGAACATTAGAAAATTCATCCAATGGCATTGAATAATCTAACACCCTCTAGCAAATAATCTATACAAACAAAGCATTTTTCATGCTCATTTAAAATGCTCAAAATAATTATTTTACATAAAAGGTTACTATTCATACATCAAAAAATAGATAAAATATTCACTTAGCATAGAAAAATTATCTTAAGCTCATCAAATATTCTAACATTCTCATGGCCACTATCCTATCCCTATAAATGAGTTTTCATACATCCTTAATATATTTTTAATTTATGTAATAATGGGTTCGAGATATTACACCCTCTCCTCTTTATAAAAATTTCATCCTCAAAATTTCTAATTAAACTACTTTAGATATTGAGCTTTTATTTTCGCTTGTTTTTCCCTAGAGTCTTCCTTAACTTCATGATTTCTCCATAATATTTTTGCTAAAGGGCCTTCTTTATTTTGTAATTTCTTAACCTCTCGGTCCAACATTTACACTAATCTGTCCTCGTAGCTTAGGTCGGCTTGAAGGTTTAGTGGCTCATTACTCAATATGTGACCTCGGATCTTTAAAATACTTTTAAAGCATGGCCACATGAAATATGTTATAAATTAAAGAGAGAGAAGGAGGTAATGCTAATCCACAAGCTCGATCATCGATTCTCTCTAATATCTCATATACCTCGGACTTAATTTCTCCTTTCTTCCAAACCTCATCATACTTTTCATGGGAGCCAATTCTAAAAAATATTTATTGCTAAGTTGGGATTCCAATTCTTTTCTTCTCACATCCGTGCCACTTTTCTATCATTTTTAGGCTCGTTTTTATCCTTTCTCTAATTTGCTGCATGATGTTAGATGTTTGTTAGATCAATTTTGACCCCGGCAACTTTCGTTCACTTATATCATCCTAGGGTATTAGTGATTGGCATTTCCTTTCATATAAAGCTTCATATAGTGCCATGACCATACTTATTTGATAACTATTATTGTAGGTAATTTCGGCTAATGATAAATATCTTTACTAACTTGTTGACCAATCCAACATGGACGTGCATAACATATCTCCTAATATTTTGTTTACCCTCTTGGTACTGTTCATCATTTTGCAAGTGAAAGGAAGTACTAAAACTCAATTAGTTCCCATCGCTTCATGCAAGCTTTTTCAAAATTATGATGTGAACCATGGATCCCTATATGACATGATTGAAATTGGGATTCAATGCAGTCTTACTATCTTCTTTAGATATAACTATGCTTATTGTTGCATGGAATATGTGGATTTGATTGCTAAGAAGTGAGCCAATTTAGTTAGTCGGTCCATGACCCATATGCCATTAGCTTCATATGCTAACCTTGACAATTCAAATATAAAATCCATCAATATGTGTTCCCACTTTCACTTCGAAACATCTAATGGTCTTAATAGTCCCGAGGGTCTTTGGTGTTCAACTTTAACCTTTTAACATTTCAAACACCTTACCATGTAGTGCGCGATGTCATATTTCATTCCTTTTCACTAATAAATGTTCTTTAGATCTTGATACATCTTTTTACCATTAGGATGCATCTTGTAGGGCATGACATGAGCTTATTCAAAATTTCCTTCTAAAGCTTCTTTACATTAGGAACACATAACCTACCTTGGTAACACCAAATGCCTCTATCATCTAAGGCAACATTTGTTGTTTTTTCTTTCAGCTATTCTCTATTGAACCTTAAGTAGCTCCGGATCATGTGATTGCCCTTTAATTTTTTGTTTGGTATTTGGTTGCAATGTCATCATACCCAAGAAGTTCCCTTTAATTAGACTAGATATAATTTCCAATTGAAGCTTCTCTAGATCCTCCGAAATTTATACTTGTAAAGATACCATCATCTTCCTACTTAAAGCATTGGCCATGATATTTTTTTTTACCGGGATGGTAGTGGAAAATGATGTCATGATCATTGAGTACTCGTGAGTCCTCTTCTTTGCCTCATATTTAATTTTTTTCTAGGTGAAGATATATTTGAGGCTTTTATGAATTTATGGATATTTCATCAAATACTACATAAATAATGCCACTAAATCTTTGAGCCAAAGATATCTACAGTTAATTCTAAATCATGAGTGGGGTAATTCTTTTTATAGTCCTTTAGTTATCGAAATGCATAGACAATCAATTTCCAATCTTACATTAAGACAACAAAATCTACATTATCCTTTGAAAGAGCTAACACATAGACTCGTAATTAATCTAAACTTTAGCTCTTAGTAATTTCATTCACATTTTTTATCCCACTCAAACTTATCACTTTTCCTTATCGATTGAGTGAAAGGCATGTGTATTTTGGAAAATCTCTCTACAAATTTTTGATAATAGCCTACCATTCCAAGGAAGCTTCTCACTTCGAAAAATTCTTCGATCGCTTCCATTCTTGCATTACCTACACTTTATTGGGATTTTCCATGATCCAATTCTTGGATATCATATGCTTAAGGAATGCTACTTGCTCGGGGAAAAATGTATAATTTTTTTAGGTTAGTGTACAATTTATGTTGTCATAACATTTGCGGTACTTTGATCAAATCCTCTACATGCTCCTTATAAATCCTTGAATATATCGGGATATCATCAATAAACATAATAATAAACTTATCCAAGTATTAATGGAATACTCTATTAAACAAATTCATTAATACCGATGATGTGTTGGTTAACTTGAATGGTATCATTAGAAACTCGTAGCTCTGTATGGAGTCCTAAAAGTCATTTTCTCCACACCCACCTCCTTTATTCTTAGCTGGTGATATCCCGATCGGAGATGAATTTTAGAGAACACCAAGCTCTCTCTTAGTTGATCAAGAAAATCATCAACCCGCAAGAGTAGATATGTGTTCTTAGTAGTTACTCGATTTAGATCTTAATAGTTTATATGCAATCATAGTGACTTGTCTTTTTTCTTCAAAATAATACTAGTGCTCCCTCCGATGATTTGCTAGGTCTAATATAGCCCTTATGTGGCAGTTTTGAGATCCGCACCTTAAGTTCCCGTAATTTTGCTATGGCTATTCGATATGGTGCATTAGGTAAAAATGTTATTCCTAGTTCGATTTCATATCAAAATCAATCTCCCTCCTAGGAGTTAATCCCGATCAAATCTTCAAAAATACATGCGGGAATTCCTTAACTACCTTAATATCTTCTAGTTTTGGGCTCCCCTCCTTTCTAGTATCAACCACATTCACTAGGTAGCCCATGCATCGACTTTTCATCATCTTCTAGGCCTTCATGGCTGAAACTAGGGTTACGGATCTTACCATGGTTCCAACTTGCAAACTAAAAGGTTGCTCACTTAGTGGATGAAACACCCCTTTTCTAGCTAAATAATCAATCAATGCTTTATTTTTAACTAGGCAATCCATGCCTAGGATAACGTTGAAGTCTTGAATACTCGAGACTATAAGGTCGACATGTAAAACAATATCTCCAATCTTCTATTAACATTTTTTAATTATGGTGTTTGTTTTTATTGACTCTCCAGTACAAGAATGTCACTTCATAAATAATGTCTAATACTTCAAATGTCATGCCTAATCATCTCAATAGTGACCATGTAATAAATCAATGCGTGGCACTCGAATCTATTAATGCATATACGAGTAAGATTAAAGATTAAGACATTATCACATACAACATTAGCATCCTCTTTGTTTGCCTCCTCCAAGCATCGGTATGTATACTCACTTTGGAACTCATCATCCTTCGACAAATTTTGTCTTCAAACAATTATTAGCCAAGCTTCCCATTTCTTGATAAAAGTAGCATACATTTGTGCCCATCAAGCAACCTCCCATGTATGGATGTCCACATCTAGGATAATTCATTGTACCTAGTTCTCCCATATTTTATGGCCTTATCGATGCCTTTCCTTTCTTATTATCCCTTTGCATATTTTGAGTAAATGAATTCTTTCTATTGAATTGTCCTTTGAACATACTTAAAGTGTTTCCCCATTTACTTGTACTAGAAGGTGATCCTAAGGTCTACTCCTTTTGATCTATCTAAATGTGAAGCTCCTTTTTCATCGTATCCTAGTAAGTATGCTCCGGCATCCAAACAAAGCTCCTAATTTTGGCATTTAGTCTATAAAGGAAGGGTTCCTTTTTTTCCTTCCCTCATTTTCAGCAACAAAGGTGGCATAGCAAAAGCTATGTTTGAATTTACTAACATATTTTGTCATCGTCGTATCTCTTTGTACTAGTTAGAGGAACTACTAAATCTTATTAGACCTCATGGTAATCGAGAAATATTTCACATTAAATAATTCCTTAAATCGATTCCATGTAAGTCCCATCACATCATGGGATGCTTTCATTATCTCCTACCAGTTTCGAGCATCATCGACTAACATAAAAGTTGCACATGCTATACGACCAACATCCATCAAATCCAAATGCTTAAAAATGACATCCATAGACTTGATTCATTCCTTTAAAACATTAGGATTCGAGCCACCCTTAGATTCCTTTGGATTAAACCTTTGGAAATGTTCTACTATTTTGACCCTTTGTGGTGCCTACACTTTGATCGATCCATGTCATCTCGTTTTGAAAATCCTTTATAACTATTCCTCATGTTTTTCTTGCTATAGTTCCATCATCTCTTGTTGCCTCGTAAATAGCTCTATTAACTCTCCTTCTTCGTTTATCGACTCTTAATTCAAACCCACGCCGTTAATGTTATTATTAACAATCCATTTTGGCAATATTTCTCTCTCTCTCTCTCAATTTACGTACAAAAAAAATGTAAATTATGTCTTTCAATTCAGTCATATCATTTATAAGTATCGATCATAACATTTTTACTTATAACATTCCACACACATTCAAGCACAATAATTTCACATAATGCATTATCATGGCATTTAAGTTCATTACACATTACATATATACACCGAGCAATCATAATAATCAATCATCAAATATACTTATTGATTACCAAAGGTCACCTCCCGTGTATCTAGTGTGCGCCTTCCTTAATTCTTTGACAAATCATGAACTAATACTACATCTATAACACCCCCAACGTAGGACCTAATAGGTCGAGAATATTATCGCCGCTAACTTACATTCAAAGTACAATGAATGCAAGCTAACAAGGCACTCGTCTCTTTCATATGGTATTACTAGGTATAGAATTAGGTATGGCGACCTAACATTGATGGACAAGTTCTAAATTTTAGCCTAAAATGAACTATAAATTTTTTGTTTTTTTAGATTTTATTTAAATTACTTGGACTGAATGAACTTGATCTATGGTGCTTGGTTTTCTCAAATTTCTTTTCTATTAGCTTGTATAAATTCATTTAATCATTACCCGTTATTTGATATTTAATTTTTTTTATCCTAGTTAATTACAACTTATTATAATTATTTACTTATCAATTTCATTTTCTTATATTATTATTGATGCTAATATGTAAGAAATTAAATAAAAGAAAAATGCACTAATTATGATTGTGCTACTACCTTACTATCGACATTTCAACTAACATACAAACTATTCTTAATTTACATATACTAGTTCTATGCCACATACTACAAAAATTGCTTGTTTATTGACACCCATTTCTTTTCTAGCTAACTACTCATTTCTTCATTGGTTTAACTATCATGTAAAAGAATGAAGTCATACCTAGTATGTAAGCCAAAATATCAAGTACTAATATAACTATTGTCCGAATGAGTTCCAATTTGCAGCCACACCCACCATGCATGCGGCAAATTGATCCATCAATAGTTAGGTCAAATGTGAACATTTTCTTCTTTGCTTTTAGTACCTGCACCACAAGAACTTGGTGAGCGATTGCTCAATAAGTCGATCCATGCATGACATGCGTGTGAAAAAATGCACATGATAAATTATTTACATAAAATTCTTTTCATGTCATAAAATCCGCATCATGATTATTTTGAAAACCTTTTTTTTTCTTTGGACATGTAATATCTTCTAACTTTAGGATTTCCATGATCTGTTTAGAAAATTAGACCGGTTTGCGGATGCACTCTATCAAGTCTTTGAAAGTGCACGTCTTCATCCACTCGACCTTGAACTATGAACCATGGAAGTAGTGAAAAACCTATGAATCCCTTTTCCATAAAATCATGAAAGTGGTGAAAACCTTATAACCATGAAATATTTCCAATTGCTATTGGAAAATCCTTATGACTTAAAACATTTCCATAAAATCCTTTTCATTACTTAGCATGAATATGCATTTTAATTTAAATGCATAACTATCATGAATTCATATTATGTATGCCATGAATGGTGTGCATTATGCCATAACAATCCATGTCTAAAAATTAGGAATGCATCATAACATATTACCTTGTAATGCCATTCCAAATCATTCCAAACCATAAACCCATTAACTTAATCATTACATAACCATCCATTGATAACCAACACAAGGCATTACACTTTTTCAATCATCAAATTCACAACTCCCACACATAGTAATCACATAATTCACATCAATGATAACTTATAAACTATATCAAAAGCATGATACATAAGTCAAACCACAAACCCTAATCTTTCTTAATATGGTCGATTGTGTCACTAAATTAGACTTGGTAAATTTTCAATTTCAATGCCAATTTACATGCTAATTTATCTAGATATGTTTTTATAATAGGAAATTAACCAATTCATCTTCCATAAATTCAATGCACTATAAACCCTAAATTGGGCCAAATGGGTAGAAACTTTACACGGGGTAAATTTGGTTAATTTTTCAATTATAATGAAAATTTTCATACTATGCTAACTTGAAATTAAGTAATCAAACCATTATAAACTGAAAGCATTAAAATTCTAAATTTCCTCCAAATTGGCCGAATATGGCCTTAATGTTACTAGGTAAAAAATTTAATTTTTATGCAATTTTTGATGCTAAATCATTTATTCATACTTAAAGAATACATAATCAAACATTGATTCATAAAACAAACCAAAGAGTCGAAATCCTAAATGGGACAATTTGGGTCGAATGTTCCTAAAAGAATTAAGTTAAGAAATTCTTGTTTCTAACTCATGTTTTCATTCTCAATTAACATATTCTAACTTTAATTGCATGAATTTCTAAGTAAAAATCATTTTTCTAATTTTCCAAACTAAGAACCCTAACCTTAATTTTTAAAATTAATTCAATTAAACTCAAATTAAGGGTTCGGATAAACAATTGGTATCGATAAACACATTCTTGTGGTGTAGGTCAAATTAACTTACCTCTAAGACTCCAATTAAACCCTTGCAAGATTGATTTTCCTTATGAATTATTCTTCTCCTTTTTCTTTAAACTTTCCACCCAACCCTCAATTTTTTCTCCTTGGGATTTTTGATTTTCTAACTTGAATTCGATACTTAATAGGATTTTTTGGGTGATTAAAAGTGTATGGGTAAAATTTTAGGTGGAAGTCTATAGAAAATTTGCAAGAGTTCTCCCTAGATTTTCAAAATTTTCAATCATTTTTTTCATTTTTCTTCCACCCATATTTATAGGTAAGCTTTGATGAACTTTCGCCATGTTTGACTTGATCTTTACCCTTCATTTTGTTTAATCCATGCCCATGGTTTTACTTTTAATCTAAGCCTTTGATTTGTTTTAATTTTTAGCCATACATTCTTTTTTTAAGTTTTAGCCTTCTATCTAACCATCTAATTTAAATGCCAACCCCCCATTTGTGCAATACAATTAATACACCCAAACAATTGAGGGAAAGTGGCAAAAAAAAGGGAGAAAATCTCTCCTAAAGTTATTTAATTTTAGTCCCTCAATTTAATAAATTTTCCTACAATTACTCTTTAACATGTCCTCCACTTATTTTGATTCCTTTAGGCCTTTCCTTTAAGGTTTTCTAACAACTTTTCACTTTCTAAAGTTCATTCCTAATTTAATTTGAAAATTTAAACTTTTAGGAGTTGTTTAACATATGGGCATTTGATCTTTATTTATAAAAATTCATCCATATCTAATAATGTTCATATTTATCCTCTCACCAAAATATGTTTTAGGCTTCTAATTAAACTTATTAGCCAAAAACCATTTTGACCTAATTAATTAATTTGGACTTGTCCAAATAAATTAATTTAGATAATTTTAGGAGGCCCACATTAGGAAATAATTTCCTAAATTATCCTTAAACCTAAATTAGGAAGCTAATTTCCATTTTAGGTTATTCATTCCAAATCTAGAACTATCTTCTAAATTAAGAAACAAATTTCTAAAGTAGGAAACTCTCTATTTTATGAAACTTTCATTTTTTGAAACCTCCTATTTTAGGAAATTATCCATTTTCATAAACCTTATCCAAAATAGAAAACTATCATAATTGAAAACTTTTTCCAACATCTTTGCTTCTCTTTAATCATGTGAGTGCTTAAACTTATGCATGTGGCTCAATAGACTCCTAGATATGTTGGCAAATGATCAAGAATGAAGGACCCCTCTTTTATCTCTTGATACATAAGCCGGGATTGGCCTCTAGCAAGGCATCATGACTATCTAATTCTCTAGGAGGATTAATTAAGTTGTAATTATCTTTCACAACCATGGTTACTATACAATTTATTCCTCATTTGAGCTTATCACAATGTGATCTTGAACTTAGTTATTAGTCTTGTTCGATTATGATCACATAAGTTTTATTTGATTTTCAAATATCTTGGCTCTAAGAGTAAATCAACTTGCTCTATTGGTGTACTCCCATTGTGGTAATAGATTTCTTGAGTAGACATACATCACATTATAATGTGATAACTCCTTTAGTGTATAAGGAATGACATATCATATCTTGATCCTTTACCTACCTCTATTAGATTCCTAGTATACCCAACAAATCACCCACGTGTAACTCTTAACTATGTCCATCAAAATGAATGTCAACATACATAAATCCTTTAATGAGATAAGTTTGTGATGACCTTAAGTCTAAGGACCAATTGTACCCATCTCATATGAGATTCTCATAGAGTAAACCAAATGGGTTCTCATGGTGAGTCTAGTCTAATGATATGTTCTCTAACATACATCACCTAAATGCTTGCTTTGGCATCATCATGTTAATAGGTGTAAGATCTCTTAGTGCTATCATATAACATGAGCATAACACTCACAAGTCTAATTGTATAATCAATTTCCATTCTTGATCATGCTATGACTTGGAATTTTTAACGATATCATTTATATGCCTTAGTGTTTGTCTTACATATTTCATTTAATCACTAAAATAAATGCATATCGTATGGACTTTTATCTAATTCTAATCAATGAATAAATATAAATGACAAGAATTAATAGAAAGGCTTCTTTTATTATAAACAATATAAATGATACAATAATATAATAAGTCAAACCCATCCAAAAATGCTTGGATCTTGAGCACCTACACTAACACATGGTAATTTATATCAAGTTATGAAAATGAACAAAAGTATCTTATCTATGGATCTCGGGCAAGTATTTAGATTTGAATGCCTTCATCATTTTCACGTCATGTAGTATTTTAGACTTCCCCTCGTATGCCCTTTTTCTCTTCCGGTTCTCACACCATAGTCTAACCTTCTTTATCAACTTGATGGCGATGAGTTTAAGCTTTTTTTTTCATGCACGGTATAAAATTAAAATACTTTCCCCACTTAATTGAACTACTCAACAAACACATCCGAGCTTAGCCTTCCTTTAAATTCATGGATCTTAAGCTTGACTCCATAATCATAGAACACTTATGGCTCCTTTTGTCTTCTATCAATTTGGAAAACTAACTCCACTTCTTCAAAAGAGTTAGCCCTCTAATCATGAAAAAAGGTTCTCTTATGATAGTCTCTTTATAACTCTTTCTCTATCCACTAACTCATACTTGTTTTCAAGAGCGTGGCTTGTCTCTAATTTTTTATTTCTATGTTACGGCTCCTTATTGTTTTGCTGTAATTATTCAATTGCCCTTTGCATATTATGCATGGTCATTCATTCAATGGTTACTCTTTTTGGTCGCACCCATATATTCAACCAATACATAATAAGAAACAAACCTCAACTCTAATACCAAATTGATCTCGAATCGAGAGATGCCAAGCCTTGTGAAAGCTCAAACAAACAAGCAACAAATAAGTAGCTCTAAGTAAAAAAAACACAAGCTATAAACCCGACTCAATGACACTCTAAATGAATATTAAATAACACATAACCAAAGGACAAGTCACAATACGTGAACTCCTCAAACTCAAACACACACCCACAATAACCAAACCACAAACTCGCAAACCTAAATCTAAGGTAGGTGTGTTGACCAAGAAAACATAATTAAATACACAATATAAATAAACTTTAAGGGTACATACATAAAAATTTAGGCTAATGTAAGCCTAATAGTCTTGTTTTTCAATTAGTTGAAATTCTATATAGAATAGGTTCTAAAATTTACGTTAACTTCCATAACCTAAACACCTAACCAAATAGTGTTGTATTTTGCTAAATTTTTAATGAGAGCCAAATCAACCTCTTAACTCACTACTAGAAAAACTTTATATACATATATATATATACATATATATATATATATATATATATATGTATGTATATATATATATATATAATCCCTAGCCTTATTTATTAGCTTTAAGATCAAATTTGTTTAGTCTTGGAATCCTAATCAACCGCACAATTAAAAAAAAAATTCCAAGCTCTAATATCCCACCCTCAAAAGAAAACTCTACTCAAGTGGATTCGGAGAGTACTTTTGGGATACATTCACTAAGACTCCACCTTATTCAATCACTCTAAGGATGTGTTCATGATGTCCTAGTCAATCCAAGAAAAAGAGATACACAAAAGCTATAGATAACACTCTCAATTTTTTATTCAATTTTTTAATCAAAATATACCAAAAAGAAGCACACAATCAGCTTAAATACTCATAAAAGGCCCTTAAGAATTGGCTAGGGTTGGATCTTTTCTTCCTTAGCTAATTTTAGCACTTTTCCTAACTAGAATTATTTTTCAAATTAGACTTAGACTTATTCAATCCATATTACATTAGTACTTATTTCATTTAGTCCAATTAAATATGAATTCACATATGTGTGCACTCATGAATAAAAATGGAATCCCTAACAAATATGGATCTACATCACATAAGGATTAATTATCCATCCGAGCCATATGTGACCTTATGTAGGAAATCTAAAATCCTATAAAGACTAATTAATTAGCTGAAGTCCAAAAAATTAAAAATAATCCAAATAAATAAAAGTCAACAAAACGAGATAGGATAAGATTGAAAGTTTCGACCACTATTGAGTGCAAACTTTTGGCCAAGTGCAAGGTTGATGCTTCGTATCACTTATTCATCACCATTTTCTTCTCATTCTCTCATTCATCCTACATTTCACATACCCCAAACCAAACCTTTCATGGACTAGTTAAAGTTCAAAATCAATTGCCAATTTCTTTAGACACTATATTTTTTCTAGTTACTATTTTAGATCGCAAAATGGTGAAGCAAGGAAACTAAAAAACTATAAAATTGCTTATTCGGTTGTCTAATTGGTCTCCTTTGCATGCTAGTTAGGAGTTTGCTTTTGATTTGGAGCAAAAGTTTCTTCATTTTGACTTTAGGGACTTGGCCACTCAAATAGGGGGTATTGAAGCAACTATTAATTTGGAAGGATGGAATTGCTAAATTTTAGTAAGTGTACGGATTAATATGTATTTACAATCACTTGTATGTTAGCCAAATAGCTCTCATGTACGTGTGTTGGCTTGGCACGTTAGAGGTTTTAAAAGGGATAAGTGGCGGTTAATTGAGAGATTTTTATGCTTAATTGTTAAAATTTATCGGGGTTTTGCCCTCGTTAAAAAAAATTATTACTTAGTTAAAGTTATTGTAATTGTAGAAAGGCTATAAGACGGACCAAGATAAGGTTTTGTGCATTCTAAGCTTTTGGCAATTTTTTTGTCACTTTTTCACTCTATTTTTCTATAAAGTTTTCTAAGGTTCTTTAATCTTTTGTTAAATCTATGAATTGAGAACGAGTTATTAATGTTATTGTTTTTTCTTGAATAAAATTACATTACTTCGTATCTTTCTTGCAAAATTGATTATTTTCATTAGCTATTAATTGCTTTTTTACTTAAACTTTATGAAAATCTTGTAATTCAAACCACGATTCATGTGATTGGGATTTGAATGACATCGGGTTCATGGCGGTAATATTTGGTCTCAAAATTGTGACACCTCTAATTTTAGGTATTAGTAGTAGTTTGAGCTAATATTAAAGGACTTTCAAATCTTTGGTACTTTATACTTATGATGATTTGGGTGATTTGTTGGTTTTCAAAGCGAAATTGTTGATGTTGATATGAGTATTATTTTGAATTTTATCTTTTTTGTGGTTTTTTAGATAGATGCTAAAGAAAAAAAGAAAAAATAAATAAATTATTGTTGAAACTCGATATTAGTGTGGAGTTGGGTTTTTTTTCCATCTTTGTCTCTCTCTAGTTAATTCTTCAAAACTGATTTGTTGTGAATTTTGTTTTGATTTTGAAGGTCAAAGGTAATAGGGGTTTTTTTTGGGCAATGTTTGAGTTTTAACGATGCTTAAGTTTTTTTTAAAAAAGAATATTATTTGATAGATTTTTTATTCTGTTTTTTATTTATTTCTAAAAACATATTTGAGGTGTTTTCATGACATATGTCAAGCTTTTAACTATTACGTTTATCGAAATTAACGAGGAACCTATTATTTATGAAAAAAAAAACTTTATAGTTTTCAAATTAAAATTTTTAAATGTTAAAGGCCTATTTCATTTTGGCTAAAATTGTAGGCCGTTTTTGGATCATTTAGCTGTTTCAATTCAATAATCTGGATCGGTTGAGATAAATAAAACAACAAAAAGTTAAATTGTTACCAGTTGTATCATGTGCTAAATCTTGTCCATTCAATTTGAATTTAATAATTTAAATATAATAATATTATGTTTCTAAAATAACATGAAAGGATTTCAATTAATTTTTTTTAGGATGATAATGGAATTTTGTTTGATTCCATTTATGTCATCTAAATAGAGTTTCAAAAATAAATAATAAGGACGAATGTTTAATTTTAATTTGCAGAGGAGACCTTTTAATAAAAAAGAGATAAATAGATTAAAAAGAGGTTTTTCTTTTTCCCATTAAAAAGCTTCGCTAAACTAGAATAACCAACTATTGCACTTGCATTCTCCGTTCCTCCACCAATAGCATTTGATTTGATCAATGGGGGACAGATATACATCTACTTCAAAAAAAATCTTTCTCTCTATTATTACCAGATTAATCACTTTTTTGTGGAGTTAATGATTGCAATGTTTTTTTATTCTTTTTTTCATCTTCATTATGAGTCTTTATTCTTTTTTACCTTAAAATTGTATTATATTTAGTTTTTTTCTTAATCATGTCATTTTGTTAATTTTTTAGGCTAATTATAAATCACATATTAACACCATAAGATTGTGACATGTGTTAACTTTTTTTTTTTTTTTTATTATCATCCTTTTATTTTCCTCTTTAACAATTCAAATAAAAAAAATTTGGAAAAAAATTTGAAAAAGCAAATGTAAAAACATTTTTTATTTAAAATACTTTTTATGGTTTAAATTTTTCTTTGGGATGGTGAGGAAATTTTAAGTATAAAGTAAAATATTTATAGTATTTTTTTTAAATGTCAACATAGTTTAATTAAATTTTTAACCTTTTAAATTGTATTTATAATTTTATAATACTTCAACAAAGTCTATTTCAAACTTTTTTTAGATGTATCTGATTATTTTTCTAAAAAACTAAAAAAATAAGTGAAGATAATTTTTTTTTCTAGGATATACTTATGGTTTTAAATTTATTTCAATTCTAGTAAGCAACTATTGAATATAAATATAGATATTTAGATTATTTTTAAAATTGTGAAGATAGTTTTAGTTAAATTTTTAAATTTTTAAATGATATTTATAATTTTGAGATACCGCAAAAGAGTCTATTACAATTTATTTCATTTTTAGTTTATAAACTTCTTAGTTTGACTCAAAAGTGAGAATATAACTTTTGTTAAAATGTTTTGAAAATATTCACTCAAGAGTGGTTAAAAGATAAAATTTATTCACCTTCTTTTCTATTTTTTTTGAAATTTTTTTCTAAAAATTAAGTATAAAAAGAGTAGATGGATGAGATTAAGATAAAATAATAATTAAAAAAGAATTTACATTGTCATAATCCCACGACACTAATGGTGCAATTTAACGTCATTAGCTTAAAAAACTTAATAAAAGAGTTCAATTATGATAAAAACTAAACATAGAGAACGAATTTAAGATGAAAAGTAGTAGAGAGACACAATAAAAAAAAGAAAGAAAAGAGTAAGAAAACCCTACAATCATTAACCCATTCTTTTTGTGGCTCATCTTAGGGAGTTGTAATACCCACGACCTTACATATTTTATGCACTTGTATGTGTGGAAATTATTTTGCTAAAGTATTTGAGGGTATGCCTTGTGTTTGCTTGGAATATTGTGTTTTATGTTAGCATTGATATTATGGTATGTAGCTGCATTAATAAGTAGTTAGCTTTACAAGTCTAAATTATTAAGTGTTACAACTATGTGTATGAATTAAAGACCTTATTGAAATAATTAAAATATTGGAGACTAAAGTGAAATAAGTGAACAAATCAAGTCACTAATATGTAAAACCAAACAAACTTAAAAGACTTCAAAAATTTAGCTAAGGTAACTTTTTCATGCATGAATTAATACCAAAATCGAATTGAATGGTATTCCAACATGTAATACCCGGATTTAAATTCTATTACGTATGTGAATATTGTATTAATTAATAGGTGAAAGACTTAGTAAATATAGTTTAATTAAATGATACCCATACAAGTATAACTTGGAATTAAAAAAAAATTATTAGTGACCTAAACATGTATTAATATGGGAAATAATATCCTAATTAGGTATTCCACATAAATTAAAATAGCTAAGTGTAAAATATCACCTTGGGACATATAGCTCATTCGGGGTATTTTGCGTAAAAAATTTGGTCAATAGAGGGGAATAAAAGGGGGAAAGTTTTGATTGGTTTATTAAATATTTCATTTGCCTCCATCATTTTATTTTGAGAGAGCTTGAGCACTAATAGAGGAAGAGATACTAAATCATAATAGGGAAAGCAAGAGAGAGTTGAAATTTACTAAGAGGAGGAGTTAAAATTGCCAAGTGGAAGCAACCTTGGATGAAAGGAGGAGGAAATTGCCAAAAAAAAAAAAGAAAAAGGAAGAAGATGTTAGTTTGTGCCTTATAAGCCAATCTTAGTTTGATTGTACTAGCATACACTTATTATGTTATTATTATATGAGCCATTCCATTTATTATGTTTATTTATTCCTTATTTTATCAAAGGAACATGATAAAGTCCTAAGAATCTTGATATTCTTAAATTTCCCCGATCAAGTGTTTTATTGTGAATATATTAAGGAGGCAATAACAATGTGGAGAGACTGGTTTGTGTATAAATTGATAACAATGTGTTATGGATATAAGATATCAAGTCGACACATGGTACATGTTGGAGAACATGTACTGGATCGACCCACCATGAGATCGCTACGTGGATCGTTATAAGAGTGTTATAAGTTGGTCACATTGTGATCTGTGGTGTACATGGTCCTTTGACTTGAAGTTACTATGGTTCCCTACATGAACAGTCACGGACATATATTTTGATATCATCAAACATCATCCGTAACGGGATGGACTATAAAGTTGGTTGTTTTATATACCATGAATTATGCAAAGGGATATGAGTGGTGTAGATATGATTTGTCCCACCTATAACAAGAGTGATGTCTTTGGGCACCTTGATTGAGTGAGATTGTGAAATGCATAGAAATGCTCAAATAAATCGATATGAGATATCAATCTCATTTGTTTGGAGTAGTCAACTTATAGATTAAGAAACACTAAGATTAAACTATATGAGAATGACATATTTCGTGTCTCATGTTTAATCTAGACATCTTGGACGAAAATGACTAGACTACTTGGTAACATATGTCGTAGACAAGGTTATGTTAAATCACCGATATTCTTATTACTTGGGTAGTAGTGATGCATTGCTAGATGCCGCTCACTATATGTGATTCTAAATTATGATTTTAAGATCACTACCAATGTAATAAGAACCTATAAGGTCACACGAAAAGAACGACTCAAAATTGGAGTATGACCGAAGTCCTAATTGGATTAGGATTCATAGTCGAGTTAAGACTCCTAATTGGATTAGGATTCCTAGTTAGGTTAAAACTCATAGTAAAAATAAGATACATTTTGGGTTATAGTATTTAATTATACTAATAGGTCGGTTTGATTAACAATATAAAATGAGCTTAATGAAGTCTAAGTCAAAGGTTGTTGGACATTAATCTATCAAAATAATCAACCCACTTTTTTTTTCACTCTCTTTAGGGTTAGGAAATCGGTTTCCTAGTGGAACTATGCCTCACACACGTTCTAGTTGTTATAAAATACAACCGGCACATAATATTTATAAAAGAGTAAGCGTGAAACAGAAACTCATTAAGTGTGAAGGTAGAAGCCCTAAGAACTTTGAGATAAAATCCTAGCCGCCTTGAGTGGAAAAGTGATCCAGCCATTAAACACCATAATTGACTTGAGGTAATTCTTCATTCCATAATTGTTTTGGTGATGGAGACATTCATATGGATTTTTAATTCGGGCATCCTTCACGCAAGAGATGTGATAAGCATTATAAGAGGTAATGATCTAATCCTTTAACTTTGTCGTTTTTATATGGATCCTATTATTGTGGCATCCCCTCCCTGCCCCCTTGCTAACTACCCAAAAGGAGTGGCCGAGTGAGGAACGCGTCACGCGGACATGTCCAAATCCTAACTTAATCCCTAATTCGTACATGCTCATACATTAAGGGCACATTATATAATGAAATGTGTATAGTACAAATTACTAAAAATTAATAAATAGAGTGAAAGAAATTACAAATTATTTACAATATTATTAAAATGTCCACCGATACCCCAACTCGAAATTACAATCAAAATAAACTTCATGGATAATCCCTTTTTAGGAGCAACTGGTAGCATCCTTGCTACTTTTACCCTTTCCTATCATAACATGGAAATAACAACGAGGTGAGCCGAAGCTCGGTAAGTAGGGTGATGCACGTTATATTCAATGCTTTTTAGACTTCCCCACCATACTCATAAATTTTAATTCGGGTACTTTGGGTATTAACAAGTCTCCTCTATTGGTAATTACTAAATCACCTAATGCTAACGATAGAATCATCCCTTGTTGTAGCCATCGTTAGCGAGAATCCATCATCCAACAATGCGATCACATAGATTAGAGCACGCACATAGCCGACCACTAATATCAATTTATTCCGGCTAGGTTACAAAACTTAACCATGTAAACTAATTCTCAATCAATTGACTTTTCTCAATGCGCCTCACAATGCACATGATGTATATGATGTTATGTTTACCGTATTAAACATATCCAACCTTTATAGGGTTCGGTTTCATATATTTTCATAGGTCCAACCCACACAAGATTTTGGGTATTCTCATACCTCTTATCGTAATGTTCACCTCATTAGAGTTAAATACCGATGAATGATATTAGTTGAGTTGTGGATCTAATTATGCACGTGAATACTTCCCTTTTGTTTCCTTTAGTAAATCTCATTGTTAAATCATTCCATACTTGAATTGCATAGTTCTTAGCAATTGGATCAATTTTTAAATGTTAAGATATAATGCTACCTTCTAGCCAAATTTTAACACTTTTAGGCCGAATTTAGTTCTTAAGTCAAAATCTCAATTTCTTTGGCAAGCTTGCCTTTCGAATTTCAATTTTATTCCTATTTGGACCTAATTGAACCATTATTTATCAAATTAATTACATGGAACCTAAAACCCCATTTTTTCCTAAGTTTGGGCCGAATGAGTCTCTTAATTTTGCAAGAAATGTTCTTTGATTTTATATGAAGTTTCCTTTTTTTGTTCAAAATGACTAATCAAACCTAATTTGTTCGCCATTAAAATTTAAGTCCTTAAGTATCAAAAAGGTGCCATCTTTTCCATTTTGGCCGAAAGTCACCTTAGGAAAAACCCTAAAATTCAATTTTTCTTCCTTCCTATTCTACTTTGTCCAAGTTTGTATCAATCCTAGTTTAGTCCACCAAGTTTCGAGTCAAGCTCCAATTCTTTTAGTCAAACCTATCAATACACAAACATAGCCATGCACAAGGCTTTCCAAACTTAATAAGCAACATATCAACCATTCCTTACATATTCCATAACAACCAACAATTTTATGGCAAGCCCACCAACACAATACTAACACAACAACACAACACAACATAATCAAAAGCTTAATTAATTACATAAATTAACATTTAAAAATAAAATAGATGGCACAGATAAAAACCCACTTACTTAGTTTAGGTTTGTTAAGGACTTCCATAACTTTTCCTTCTTTTTCTCCTTTCTTTTCTCTCTTTCTTTTTCCATGTTTCTCTCCCTATCAATGACGTTTTCTCTCTTTTCTTTCTTTGGTAGGTCACGAGTTTCATCAAAAAGAAAAAAAAATGCATCCATATACTCTCATTCCTTATGTATATACATGCTCCATTTTCCTTGCATTTCAATTAGTTTACATGTGTCTTGATTTAATTTATTAAGTGTAAAGTAAATGGTGACTAAGAGGGACAAGTGGCGGGTTTGGTTTAGTTAAAGGAATGAGTTGGCTTCCATTGCATTAAAGGAATGCTTATGTTTCTAATTATTTGCTAAAGATGATGGTTAGGCTAACTAAGTCGCTTAAGCTAGTTTAGTTCAAGTAACATGACATTTCTTTCTTAAAAAAATTTGGCCATTCCTCCTTAAATAATTAATTCAGCAATTTTCTTTTCAAAAATTTTTGCAGCATTCCCCACATTTTAAAATACCTTTCTCACTTGTATAATAGGTTCCATATATATACTAGAAACAAAATGAATGGTAATTAGCTAAATCACCTAAAAATTCATCCTCTAATAAAATCACCAAAACATTAAAATGACACATAAATTACATCTTTGCTCAATGTATTTGGGTATGAATATCCTTATATGTGTATTTATATGGTTAAGGACTTTATGGGGGTTACAATTATGTTTTGAAGAAAATTTTTTTTAGTAACATTATTTCCACTACATCAATTCTTGTTGCATTGCTTCGAATCCCTATAGAAGAAAAGATGGGTTGCTTGGTCAAAACTTTAAAAGAGGAAGAGAGGTGTGATTTTTAGGGTTTTAAGGTGATTTCATCTTTAATTAGACCTAAAATAAGTGTAACTTCAACTTACCATAAGACTTAGAGTAATTATGTGTTGATTTAAAGATTTGTGTGCTTGTAAAACCTAGGATTTCTAATTAGGAATTTGAATGAATTATGCACAATTGATGCTTGGATTGTGAAATTGATTAATGATTTACTAATGTGATGCTATAAGAAGTGTTTAATTGTTGATTGAAGGTGTTATCATTTTATCTTTACACTGATTAGGGAATGTTAAATCCTAGGGGTTTTAGGGATTGGGTTAATGGTTAATTGATAACTTTACATAATGACGATGATGGGTCCGTATTACATTAATGATTATACATTATGATAATAATAGGTAAGTATTTAATTGATGATTGACTATGATATTGATGTTAGGTAAGTGATTAATTATGGATTAATAAATTGAAAGGATAATATTGTTCGGTGATGCATGACCTAGAGGTTTTAAAGTTAGGATTATTTAATTAATTGATGATTGTATAGTTGGGTATAAGTTTAATTAAGTGTTGATCACTTGACAATTTATTACTTGTGTTTATGGGAAGTTTATTTGATATTGGGTTTGTGGATAAGCTTGATATTGAGATATGGATATAAATTATTGTTGAGATTATGGGTTCTCTTAATGTTAGACTGATTATGAAGTTCTTAGTTGATGAATTTAGGTTATGTGAATTACTTGATGATGAATTCGACTTGGTGAATGCTCATGAAAGCTTAATGTTTTTTTTATTCCTTATGGATATTTATTCTTGGAAATTATGGTTGATTATGAGAAACTTCATAGATTCAACCTAAGCATATGGTTTTTGCAATTTAGTTTTGCTTATGTATTGGATAATGGTGTTGTTGCATGATGGAGTTGGTTTACTTAGGGTTATTTGGTTGGTTGGTTAAATGATTGAATGGTTGTATTGGTGTGAGATGACTTGGCTTACTCGAATGAATTCAATTTGAGTTAGGTTACATGATTTTGCATGCTTTTGTAAATGGATAAAGTGCACACTTGGCTTGGACAAAAGAATAACATTGGTAATGATAGATGATTTGGCTTGTTGAACATTTGATATTGCCTATGATTTCCTTACAATGCCTCCGACCTAAACATTTTCTATGCATATGTGTGCTTTTATTTTGATAAGAATATGAAATCCATGTCATTTTCTTTTATTGACAAAAGTGACATGCTATGACATAAGATTTTCATTGACAAAAAATGCCAAGCCATGACACAATATTTTCGTTGATAAAAGAGCCAAACCATGACATGAGATTTTCATTGATGAAAAAGTGCCAAGCCTTGACGTATGATTTTTATTGATGAAAACCATTATGACATGACATGCGATAATCGTTGACAAATGTAATGGTTTTACTAAAGTTGGTATCTTTGATTGAATAATTTTAGGGGTAGTGCTGATGGTGGATGTTCATCCTAAGTAGGCTTAATAGAGGATTTCATAGTTGTGCCTTAAGATGGCTTCGACCTAGGACCTTGGTAATGCTTGACGTTGTTTGGCTTGATAATTCAGATTTGGTAAATAATTTAGGCTTGGGATGCCATGTGATGAATTTAGCCATTGGACATGGAATTGTTTGAGTTGTTATGGCTGGATGGATTCGGATTAAGGGAAATAATTAAGGTAGATAGGATTATTTTCACTACTCGTTTTTGGCTTGATGTTGGAAGGTTTTATGCTTGTGGTGCCACGTGAGGGATTCGACCAAGTGCTATTTCGGGTTATATTCATAAATTGGTGATGACATATAAGTTGTGTTCATGGTTTTTTAAGGCTAGATAGTTTCATCCTTATCATGTTAATTATGTTCATTTTTGGTTTAGGCTTGATGGTAATCGGCCTTATCATGTCATATATGTTAGTGTAGGTGCCTAGGATCCAATCTTTTTTGGATGGATTGGACTCATTATATTATTATATCATTTATATTATTTACAATAAAAGAAGTCTTTCTATTAATTCTTCTCACTTACATTTATTCATTAAATAGAATTAGACAAAAGTCCCCACGATATACATTTGTATTAGTGATTGATCGAAAGATGTGAGATAAATACTAAATCACATAAAATGGTATTGTTAGTGTCCCAAGTTATAGCATGGTTAAGAATAGATATTGACTCTATGCGATTAGACTTATGAGTGTTATGCTTATACTATATGATAGCTATAAGAGATCTCACACCGAGTAGCATGATGATGCCAAAGCAAGCACTTAGGTGATTTATGTTTAAGAAAATATCACTAGACTTGACTCACCTTGAGAACCCATTTGGTTTAGTCTATAGGAATCTTATACGAGATGAGTAAAGCCGGTCCTTAGACTTGAGGTCATCATGGTTATCTTATTGAAGGATTTATGTAGTTTGACACTTGTTTCGATGGAATCGAGTAAAGGGTTGCATGTGGGTGATTTGTTGGGTATGCTACGAATCTAATGGAGATAGGTGAATGACTAAGATAGGACATATCATTCCTTGTATGCTATATGATTGATAATTATCTACACTAGAAAGATGTTGTCATAGCGAGGAGTACACCAATAGAGCATAGTTAGTTTACTCAAGAGATAAAACATCTAGAAATAAAAAAACTTACATGATCGTGATTGAACAAGACTAATAGCCAAGTTCGAGATCACACTATGCCAAATTGATATAAGAACTGAATTGTATGGTAACTAGGCTCATGAAAGGTAATTACGGATTTATTAATCCTCCTACGGAATTGGATAGTCATGATGCCTTACTAGAGGTTAATCTTGACTTACGTACTAAGATATAAAAGAAGTTTATTTTATTCTTGACATATTGCCACCATATCTAGGAGCCTATTGAGTCACATGCATAAGTTTAAGCGTTCACATGATTAAATAAAAGCAAAGATATTAGAAAAAGTTTCTAATTATGAAATTTTTCTATTTTGGAAAAGGTTTTTGAAAATAGAAAGTTTTCTATTTTGGTAAAGATTTTTGAAAATGGAAAGTTCCCTAAAATGGAATGTTTCCTATTTTAGAAATCGGTTTCCAAATTTGGAAGTTAGTTCCAAATTTGGAATGAATAACCTAAAATGGAAATTAGTTTCCTAATTTAGGTCCAAGGGTAATTTGAAAAATTATTTCCTAATGTGGGCATCATAAAATTATCTAACTTAATTTATTTAGATACTCCAAATTCATTAATTGAACAAAAATAGTTTTGGACCAATAGGTTTAATTAAAATCCTAAAAGATATTTGGTGGGAGGATAAACATGAACTTTATTGGATAAAGATGAAATTTTTAAAAGTAAAGATCAAAAGCCCATATGCAAAATAACTCCTAACCCTTTGAGGATTAGGAAGCAACAACCTAAAGTCCTTTAAGGACTCATTGCCGCCCATCCTTGTCCTCGAAAAGAAGGAAGCCTCTACCCTATATATATGGGATAGAAGCATGGGAAACATAAGTATTTTTAGGGGAGATAAAGTTCGGAAAAGAGAAAAAAAATAGGTAGGGGCACATAGCTCAAAAATAAAAATAGGAGAAAATTATTTTCTCCCTAACCCTAGCACGTCACTTTTTCGTCTCTATCTCTCTCTTAGGTTTTTCACAAAGTTACATTGATTAGATTTCTATAGAAAACACTAAACAAGTCGGAAAAGGTGGAGCTAGCACTCTATCAATTTTTTATACTTCTTTTGTAGGTGCTTGGATTACGTGAATTATCGATAATGGCCGGACGCTTGGATGACTCTTTTCTAAAAAGGTTTAAATCTACATTACAAGAGGTAATTCTCTATTCATCACTTTAATGCATGAATATATGGTTATTTTGATTCAACGACATGATCTTAGACCACTTTAGATGGAGGAAAGTGTTATTTTATTTTGCACCTCCATAGGATGCATGATCATTCAATATGATTCTTATTCATGTTTACATTTGATATTGCATTCTAATTATAATCGAGCTATGAAATGTTTTGTTCCACGATTTTAAGAATTCAAAAAAGGACATGTACATGGTTTTTATAAGAACATGCTTTTATGAGGACAAGACATGGCTAGGCATGTTAAAGAGGGACAAGAGAAATCATTAACCCTTATGAGGTTCATTGAATCTAACATTTTTACAGCCTTTATGGCTAAATGAGGGATAAAACTGTTTGTATTTAGCAAGATGCACCCAAAAGATGGAAAAATATTTCAAGCATAAAAAATGATGGTTTTCGTTGTATCTATGTATATTTACACTTATCAAACTTTAGCTTATTTGTTTTATCTTGTGGTGTAGGTGAATAAAACAATGCTTAAGGAATTATTGATGTGTTAAGGATGCTAGCTATAGGCTATTGAGTTTGCAAAATTGTGTACTATAGGTCTACATTTAAAGTTTAAAGGTTAAACTATTATTTGGTTCGACTACTTATGGGTAATGCCTAGAGTCAATGATTTTGAGTTGTAATGGTTGGTCTTTTAGTTTATTTTAGTATGTTTGTATATAAATTTATTAGATTAAAGGATTATAAAAAATGATATCAATTTGGGTATGTTGATGAATTGTTCCAATTATAGATGTATCGAAGCAATTATGGAAAAGGCAATAAGTTAGTTTGAATATGAATAGTTTTAAGCTTGTTGCCACTTGTTAGTTTCAATCCATGGATGAAAAATGAAATGTTATAGGTTCTTTTAAAAAATATTTAGGTTGAAAAGAAAATTTTACCATTAAATGTCAAATTTATAAAGCCTTGAACTTTAAACCAAATAAGAAATTTAGTCTGTGCAATATGATAGAAATCTAGTATAGAGGACACAATGCATTGCCTTGCACTCTAGGGTGTCGGACAATTCAATAGCACTCTTGGCTCTCTATTAGATCGTGGGAATTACACTACAAATGCTAACTAGAAGACAAATTGATTAACAAAAATAATATGATTAAATAAATAAAAAACTAGAATTTTTACCTAATTAAGTAAACAAGGCTAACCATCTAAGTGGATAATTCTTGGCCACTTGTTCTATTCCATTCAGCCAAGAGAAGAAGACCAAGGGACTCATATCTAAATCAACTTAGGGAAAATTTAGCCTTCTAAAACATAAAATTAACAAAGAGAAAACCAAAACCATTAAGAAAGACTAGGTTGGCCGTAAGCAACAATAAGGAGGTATTTTTGGTGGTTTGCTCAAGAGTTATAACTAGGAAATGAAGAGAAATTTTGAAAGCTTATAAGGTGTTATCAAGGGAAGCTAAACCTAAGGTAAGTTTAGTCCCAACTACTCTATAAGAATTTATTGTTATGTTTTATTGATTATCCATTTTAAGTGTTTTAGGATTGACAAATTTAGGTGTTCAATTGAACTTGAGTTGGTGTTTTACTTGATAGTCATGTTATTAATGATGATTTCCTTAATTAATTATTAATGGGAGTAATTTAATTGAATTTCATTACAAGAGATGAGTTTTATGGAATTGTTTTGCTTAGATGTTCAATTGAGGATTAATTATTTATGGTGATTCTTATTGCGTTTCAAACAATTGCAATTTAAGTTTAATTGATTTATTTTCTTATGTGAGCTTATAATTAAGTGTTTATAAGTTATATGAATATTTATTCATGTGATCATTGGGTGATTTAATCTTGAAGATATTTGAATTGAATGAATGAACATGGACATGTCCTTTTGGTGAAGTCATTTGTGTGGTTGTTCTTAGGTGACTTTAGTTTTGTGTGGTATTTGATGGTAATTGGATATTTTTCCTATGAATATAGATTAGTTGAGTAATGGTGGGTTACTTGATGATTTAGGGTTATATGATTAATTGAATTTAGTATTTAGGTGTTTATTTATAGATGGATATAATTATGAAATCATGGTGAGATTTAGTTCATGTATTGAATTCATGTAACATGGTTTAGTGCTTATTATTTGTTTCACCCACATGGTAAGTTTAATGCTATTTGAATTATGTTTCATGGTACATGAATGATGTTTATTTATATGCTTGAGAAATGCATATTATTTGCATGTCATGAAATGTTTTATCATGATTTCAAGAAATGAAAGAAATGTCATATTCATGACTATTCAAGACTTATGGTTCGATACATTCAAGAGGCCTACAAGGGGAATGATTAACCCTTTGAGAGGAAAATGAATAGAATATGTCTAGAGCTTTTATGGTTTTCACAAGGATGGTTATCATTAAGGGTCGAATATATATACTTTTAGCAAGGTGTGATTGAAAGATGAAAGGAATTTCAAGCATGAATAGGATGGTTTTAATTGCATTTCATGCATAGATTATACTTACTAAGCTTTAACTCACCTTATGTCTTGTGGTGTAGGTAAACCAAATGATGCATGATGCCTTGTTTTGAAGTTGAGGTTGCTGTTGAGAGGAGCCCAATTTGTCACCATGTGTACTATAAATGTATGGTTAGGGTTAAAGGTTTAAACATCTCTTACCTTTCATGTTAATGGACTCTTCTATGTTTTCTATGTTTAAGTATTTTGGTTTGTAAACTAATGATACTTGTTAGAGAACTTTAGATTGGTAATGAATGTATGCGTTTTGGTAGTTTATAAATTAGTTTTAGATGGTAAAGTAATGAAATGATTTTATCCAAGTGAAGGTTTAATTAAACGGTTCCAATTATGAAATTTGAATTGGTTTTAAATGGTTATGTGATTTTATGATTTTAAAAATCTAAATTGGCTTCCAATGAGCTTAATTCATAAATTAGCTTTTAATGAGCTTATCCCATATTTTTCTTCAACTTTAAACCATATTTTTCTACTATGTATTATATTTTTCATACACAAAATAGTAAAAGAACATGATGCTTTATGTCTCACATTTAGTTCATTATGAATGTGAGGCCTTGTCGATAGCATTCTTGGCCTCCATTACGTCCTTAGGCCAAGGGTGTTACATGAGTTCATCGTACAATTGCACTTGTAGATCAACATTATTGTCACTACACGACATATAGAATCTTCTTATTAAAAAGGGCTAAGAGATGAAAAGTTGTTATTAGTGTTTTAAAGAAATAAGAAACCTAAATTACTAATTCGAAAATGGATAAGTAATTGATTATGTTTATTGTGACGATAACAATCACTCAAAAATATCATTTTATGAGAAATAATACACGACTTTGTTTATTTCTAAATCATTTCCTAAAGTATTATTTTTTTCCACAATATTTACATCTACGTTTTGAATTTATTGTTATCTCAAGTCATTTGCAAATTTGGATTTAATTTAAATAATTAATTCTTCATATTTATAATTAGGATTCTTTTATCACACACTATATAGGTTATAAACTATTATGAAATCATAATAAATTATTATTGGACCCTAAGATAGGGAGTCACATTAATTTAGTTTCGGATCTTATTATCATCCTAGCACAATTTTTATATCGAAACAAATTAAAAATTTTAAACTTATTAAATGAATTAAATTTTATGGTAAAACTTATTAAAAATTAAATTGGACTCTAAAATTAAGAATCGCATCCATTTAACATTGGACCTACTTATAATTGTGACACCATTGAAATATAAGAACAAATTAAATTGATTAGAATTTTTTTTATGTTGAATTTAATTAAGATGTTGTAATCTTTTAGATTTAGAGAAACATATTCTACATTATTTGCATTGAATCAATATTTTATAGACCAAGATCATCTTGTATCTTAAAAATATGAAAAGAAATTGTAATCAAAAGATTAAAACCCTTAATCATATTATCTTTGAAATTAATTATGTGGCATTAACTAAAAAAAAATTCTACTGAGTATCTAAATGATCTCATAAAATTTTATGCACAATTAGATGACATCTTATTTAAAACATACTAAAATCTAATATTGAAATTCCATAAAAAATCAAGCCAAATCATGAATGAACAAAATAGTCCGTATCCTTAAAACAATTCTAATATAGCCTTTACTATGTTATTTGTTGATTAATTAACCTTATAATCCTTCCAATTTATCATCCAAAAATAATCAAGAATTCTATCAAATTAAAGCACTAAATTAGCTATTATCAAATAAACTGATGAATAGGGAGTTGATTGAAAATATCCTTTTGTAGAAAAGCATAATAAAACAAACAAACAAGCATAAGAGTTGAACTATAAAAATCATGTCAATTTTATTGTTCATCATGTGGCTTGTTCCATGTTATTATGTGTGTGTGTGTGTGTTCGTATTTTTGCATCTTTATTGGGTTGAGTCATAGCCAAAAAAATCATGGATATAATGAAAAATGTATCCAAATGAAGATTCAAATATGATTATGGCATACCAAATTTTCTATTCCCACCAAACAAAATCGTACAAACAAGCTTGTAAAATTAATTTTAATCTTTGGGAAAAATACACAAAATTTTAGCCAAGAACAAAAATAAAAAAATGAACAATTAAAATAGTATGAATTTTAACCACATACTTGTTGCTTTTTACATATTTTTTTCCTTTATTCTGATTCAACAACTCTCCAAAAAGATTTTCTATGCTTTTTCCTCTTTGTCTTTTCTCTTTTTGTCTCAACTTTTCTCTATTTTTTTGTATTTGTCTTCATTTTTGTTGTGTTTTGTTCTCCGACTATCTCCTCTATTTATAGTGTGGGAATGAGAATTGATGAGATGATTTTCAAATATCTTCGTGGATATTTGCTGATTCCATGGAGGGATTTTTAGGTAGAGATTAAGACTAGTTTAGGGGCTCGTTGGGTGTGATTTTATGGGCAATAATCACTCTATATACATTGGAAGTTGAAGCAAGTGTCTATACTTGTGTTAGAGGAGAGATAAAGCCTAATAATGAAGGAAAAAATCAGGCCAAAAAGTGTTGAAAAAGAAAAAAAAAAAAAGGAGAAGAAAGCAAGAAGGAAGAAGAGAAAAATAAGAAACAAAAGTTTGCGAGTTAATTTAACCTAAGCAAATGGCATTCCTTGGGTTTTTGTTTTTTTTCATTCCCTCTTGAAACAATGTGTTTCACTTACCTTTTTTTTTAAGTCTCTCTACTTTAGCACATTTTTTTTTATGTAGGTCTTAAAGTTTTTTATTGAACCCTCTAATTGATGATTATTGTTCATATCTTTCAATTCCATCCTCTTCCTTTTTAATTCTCTTTAATTTCATCACCTGGTTCTTTCTTTTCAGCACTTTTTTTCTCACTTAATTATATCTTGATCCGAACTTCTTCTAATTATCTTTTCTTTGACATTTTTTTTTCATCTTGCTTTTTTTTCATCCTTTTTTGATATTTTTCAGCTTTTTTTTCCTTTTTTTTTTTGCATTATATTTTTTTACTATCTTCCCTAAGTTGGAAACAAAAATATCAATATATCCTAAAACTATCAAAAGAAAAACCGCAAAAACAAAAAAAAAAAATCTTAAAAAATGGAATTTTTTATATTTTTTAACTCTTTTTCTAATCTTGTAAAAAAAAATAAAAAATAAAACGAGATCAAATTTTAGGTTTTGATAGCTATCTCTTCTTTATAATGCTTATGAAGTCAAATGAGCAAAAACGTAAACTTCAAGTGGCTTTACTTAGTAAGCTTATAAAGAAAATGTTTAAATTATAAAAGAAATCAATATATCTTGTTGACCATATTCTTATGGAGGACCCGCATTATTGCTCGGCTTTCTTAGGCCACCGATCCTATTGGCCTTACTTTCTTGAGTGATCTACCAACTTTGGTTTGGTTTTTTGGGTGATCTACCCACTTTGGTCCGGCTTATTAGGTGACCTAACTATTTTAACTTTGATTTTCTTGGGTGATCTCCCACCAATTTGATCTAACTTTCTGTGGTGACCTACCTAGTTAGCCTTGCTTTCTTAAGCAACCTACCCATTTTGTTTGCTTTTCTTTAGTGACCTATGTTAACACCTAAATTTTTCCTAAATAAATAATAAAATAATAGAAAAGGGAAAAAGAAAAAAAGAAAGGGACTGAAAAAAGAATGTATTTGAGGGGTGTAATTGAAAATAAGAGAGAAGAAGACCAAAATAAAACAAGCTTGCAAGTAGAGGGACCAAACAAAACTTAGCCCAAAAAACCTAAACACCTAGTATAAAACCCACTTTTCTCTCTAAAATTAATAGTCATTCTCTCTCTAGGAAATTCGACCGACTCTCTTTCTCGTAAAGCTAGATTCCGACCAGCCACCCCTTACCTAAAAACTCCGATCATACCAATTTTCTCCACTAAACCCAGCTGCCAAGGCCCATTTTTAGCCACCCCAACCCGAACCAGAAATCCAACCTAGACCGAAGCGTTTTGAGTAGATATCCATTCGATCAAGCCCGATCCAACGGTCCGATCCTCATCCGAAGCATCGCTCTAGCGACCACCATGCCGACTAGCGACCACGTTCCGGATGTGACGCCTCTAATCGGTAGCCTCCAGCCACACTTAGCCAAACCAACTACCCCCAGCTCGCTCGGACCAAAATAGCAATAGCAACCAACACTCGGATTTGACTAATAGCCTTAGTCGTTCGCATTGAACCGGTAGCCCTTTAGTCGTTCCTTCACGATCGGTAGCCATTTCTCTCCATTCCGACATCGATCCATGCCTCTAGCCTTCTTCCCAACCAAATCTAGCCCGAGTCATGTTCCACAAGCAATGGCTCGACATCCGATGGTCACCCTTCTCTCGTTCGATGCCGATCCAATCAACCTAGCCTTCTCTTGGTTTGGTCCGATTAGATCCATGCCTTCGACCTCGGCTTCAATATGGCCAACAACCTCCAACACTCTATTCAATCAAGTAACTTTGGTCAACGGCAATCAATCACCGCTCCATGCCATTTTGGTTAGATCCAATTACTAACAATCAACTTTCCTCTCCAATTGATTGAATACCAATCTCTATCGGAGTTGAAAAGAGTAAGAGTAGTCCCTATTTGATAACTAATCTACCTTCACGTTTACAATAAATTATTTTTAACTTTCATTTTGTTTGATTTTATTTTAATTTGTATTAAATTTGATTTGTGCTAATGTGCCTATAATTAATTAATTTGTTATGTTGTAAAATTTAATTTAATTTGTTGCTTATGTACGATTTATTTGAACTATCATAGTGTGTGTAATTAAGTCATTATTGCATTTGTGGTGGTTGGATAACATCTTTGCTTGATGTGTTTGGATGAATAGGATTGTGTTTGGATGATTTCTTGGTCAATCATGACGATCAATGGAATTGTGTCAACATATCCTAAAGATGTGATTTTTTTTTTTTTGGCCTTGGTTTAAATCAACTTTTTAGACCATTTTATCAATAATAATGTTAAATTATTTGCATGGAAGTTTATTAAAGCAAAAAAACACAATGTTGAATCCAACAAGTTTGAATTTCATAGTTTGAACCCGTTTTTGTCAAATAAGATCAATCATGCACGTCGTGACAATTATCTTTATCGATTTTTGTCTTTTGTCGATTTTGGCCCAATTGTCAATTTTAATCGATTTTAGCCTAGTTGTCAATTTTTTCCATTTACCAATTTTAGCATATTTTGTCGATTTTGTCTAATTACCGATTTTGCTAATTTTCCAATTTATAAATTTTATCAATTTACTGATTTTGTCGAATTGTCGATTTTGCCAAATATGTCTTATTGTCAATTTTGTCAATTTTGTCTATTTGTCGATTTTTTACCCAATTGCTAATTTTTATCAATTTTGCCTATTTGTCTATTTGTCAATTTATTGATTTTGCCATATTTTACCAATTTGTCGATTTTGTCAATTTTGCCTATTTTCCTATATTGCCAATTTTTCTATTTTTCGATTTCACTAACTTTGCTTATTTGCCAATTTAGCCTATTTTTGTATAGTTGTTTATTTGTCGGTTTCATCAATTTACTCGTTTCATTTGTTTGCCTATTTGCTTATTTTTAATTTTTGTTTTCATGCACGATGTCTAAGTTACATTAGCGAGCACATATTGGCATTCATCATTTTTTTCGATCATTCATTATAAGGTGAGTACAAGGTCTCGGACCGATGAGGTCCCAAATTACTCGAATAGTGGACAAATAAATAAAAGATAGGTATAGACTTTCATCATTAAAATAAAAAATAAAAAATCAAGTCGATTTTGTATGCAATGCGGCTTTCCTTAGGTAGGATGGGTTGATTTTTAATCTTCCTTACGAGTAATAAACCCCTTGTACGGACTACGAATAGACAATTCATAGGGTTTCCTAGCAATCACAATACTAAGTGACGACTCTAATCATTTTTTTCCCATTTTTCTTATTTTTGCCTAAATTCGTTGCTCTCACACTAATGCCGCCCTATGACAAAATGGGGACTCTACTAGGGATCTACTTAGGGTTTGGCTTTGCATGAAATTTTTGAATTTGATTTCTAATAATATGATGAATTTTTATGCCTATATGCTAATTTGTGTAATTTGCCTACCTCATATAAATGCATGCTTTTCCGGCATTGTTTGCCTTGTATTTTTATTTATGCTTATTTATTTATTTATTTATTTTTGCTTCTTTATTTATGCCTTTATTTTTGTGTTTAAGACTAGATATGGAATAATGTCTATACACACACTACACTCACCATTACTTTTATGTTAATCACGGACTTGCCTTAGGACTTGGGAGGTAATAGTGGTGCTCAAATGGGTTTCGCCTAGGCTAACATTCATGAAATCTCAACTCTTTTTGCTAGTTGTTAATGAGCGGTGGGTAATCAATGATTTTTCATGCTTACCAATCATCGCCATTAGCGACCCCAATGATTCTATTATGATTTGTTGGGCTTGAAAGGATCTTTTTGAGACTTAGATAGGTCCTATCCTATTCACATAATGATTTAGAACCGGAACCTAGGATCTTCCCTTGTAAATGTCACTAGGCAAGTAAGATGTATCGAAACATTGATCGAGCAATTAGGTCAAGATGTTTCGGGATGGTTGATAAGAGGATTTGAGTCTAGTTTTTACAATGTTTGAATACCTAAGAACTTACGAAGCTTGATCGGAATATGTCAAGGGTTACCGATGAAAACCAATTTCATCTAAAAACTAATTTAGGATAATGTCAAAGAATTGATGATTGGATTATCTTATCATCCCCACTCGAAGGCTATTCCACATTCCAGTCTTAAGTGTCATTTTATTTTTAATATATTATCTACATCTTGTATTTTTTGTGTTTTTTCTAAATAGAAACATAGGTCAACTTACCTAAACTATAACTTTCCTCGTGTATTCACCACACTATAGCCAAAAAAAGGATGAAAAATGAAGAAAGGACTTTACTTGAGCAAAATCACTAAAACAAGGTAAAGATGCTAAAGGAAGAGGTTGCTAGGCTTACTGCTCTCTGTTCGAACAAAGTCATCAAAATTGCATATCTTTGGAAATTGTCATCCAAAAAGAACTCGGCTAGTCATCGACTTTCTTAGAAGTGTTCACCACCATGTCATCGTTAATCACTCGAATCGCTGGTCCATTACCACCTCTTAGTATGCCTCATTTAGAGCCTATCGGTACTACTAATCCTACCAATTATCCTACACTTGGGGGCACATGAGTTTTCTCCTAGACCTATAGGCCTTATACTTATGTTACCTCAAGATGTCCAAGCACCGATAGCAACAACTACCGATTTTATCACCGAAGAGTTGGCCAAGGAAAAGATAGCTAAACTAAAAAGCTAACAACTATTGAGGAATGCTTGAGAGTTATCGAAGGTGCGGATATATATGATCCCCTCTTAGTGTAGATAAATATCTAATGCCAAATGTGGTGATTCCTCAAAAGTTTAAGGTGCTCGAACTTACCAAGTACACGATGAGTCAATGTTTTAGGACGCACTTAAAGATCTATCTAAACAAGATGATTGAGGTAGCATATGAAAAAAAGCTACTAATCCATTTTTATCCCCGAGTCTCGATGGGTCCGCTCTTAGTTGGTTTGCTAACTTGGACCAAATAAAGATCAAGAGGTGTAAGAATTTGGTGGATGCATTCATGAGGCAAGTACAAGTTTAATCTAGAGATAACACTCGACGGATCTAGCCTATAGTTTATGAAAAATAGTCCGAGGGAATCGGTAAGGAGTATGCTCAATGATGGGAAGAAACAACATCTCGTATTCGTTCGCCCTTTCCGGAGAGGGAATTGGTCACTCTTTTCGTCAACATTTTTAATGCTCATATTATGACTATTTGCTAAGTAATGGATTAAACAACTTTATAAAGATAGTGTTTGTTGCAGATCGGATAGAACGACCCATCAAGTTGGGAAGGATAGTCGATCCTTTAGAATCTAGACACAAGAAAAGTAACTTTAGCTAGAGAAAAGACCAAAAGATACATCAAGTTAGAGGATCTTCTTTCATTCCTAGAGGATAATAGAATAACTTTGGAGGAATAACGAGTTGGTTCATTCTTATAAATGCTAATCCAATCGATGTATCTAAACCGACGACCTCAAACACCAACCTTGCAATGACACCAAATGCCATATAATCCTTATCAAACACCAAATCATCCCAACCAAACCACTAAAACACCTACTTTATCCCAACATCAGCCCAAAACACATTACCGAAGCCCACAATAGTTCATCAATCAAACAAGATTACCCAATCAAGGCCCTCCAAGGAATCCCACAAAGGGCAATTCAACGATATATTGCCTTCGCTTTTCATATATCTTGATAATCTCTTCATATATATATAGTTAAAATAGTTTTCCTATACTTATGAGATATTTTATTGATTTTATGATACATGAATAGTAGTTTTTGCATAAAATAATTAATTAAAACATGTTGTTTATGAATGAAAAATAGTTTGTGTGCTTAGAATAATTTTTAGAGGGGTGTTGAATTATTTTATGTGCTTTTGTGAATTTTATTATGTGCAATGAATATTTTATTTGAATTTTTATGTGTTGGAATTATGCTTTTAGAGGTAAATAATTTAATTAGGCACCTTAAGAGTATAGAATAATTATATAGGACTTGTGAGAGTGACTAGAAAATTTAAATTAATTTTATTAAGTATGGGGAATTTTTTAATAGAAAAATAGTGTAATTTTTACACTAAATAATTAATTTAGAGGCTAAAATTAGGTCCAAAAATTATGAAAATTTAAAATAAACTCACTTAATAAATATTTGAATTGATTATGGAAAGAAATTGGATTTTTGAAGAGTATAGGATGGAATTTTAGAAGTAGGGACTAAATTGTATAAAATCACGAACTCGATTGCTTCAAATTAAAAGTTTAATAATCAAAATTAAATTATTTAGGAATGTTAAGGGTAAAAATTTGATCCTAAATACTAAAAATAAAGGGTTAGAAATGATTATTTGAATAAAAAGAGGATTTAGGAAAGACTAAGCCCTAGAAAACTCTAGAAACTTGGAGAGCCAAAATTTGTCATTTTCCTCCCAACTTTGGCCAACCTAAAGTATTAATTAAGTCTAACTTACAGTAAATTTTATGGCTAGAATTAAGCTAAACGAAGGCTTAAACAAAAAGAAGAACAAATGGCAAAAAATTTAGCCAAATAAAAATAATTGATTGGAAATTGAATTAAGGGTTGAGATTTACCAAATTTAGGGTGGAGATGAGCTCAACAAGTCCAAAATTTTCCTATAAATAGGGGTGCTAGAAAAATTAAAAAGGAAAGAAAAATTGAAAAACACAAAGAAAACGCTTACAAAATTTCCACTAAAAAACTACTCAAAATAATTCTAACCAATTTTAGACCCTTCAAATCGAGTGGATTAAGCTTTAATTTCAAGTTAGGGGCTCAATACCTTCCAGGAGAAAATTAAAAGGGCTAATTCAAATTTAGGGGGACAAAGGGGAGGAAGAGAATTTTTTAGCAACCTACCTTTTCAAGGTTAATTTAGAGCTTAATCATGTAATTTAACTTCACCTACATCACAAGAATGCTTAATTTCAAGACATTTTCATCTTTAATTACTTGATTTTGATTTAATTGCTTAATTAAGAAAAATTAGGGTTAGGGTTCTTGATGAACCAAATTTAGTAGAAATTATTTTAAGCCTATAATTCATGTAATTGAGATAGAAATAGGTTGATTTGTCCGAAAATTTAAGTTTAAAGCTCAAAAAGTTTTAGAATTATTCAAGATATTATATTCGGCCTAAACCTTCAATTTGGAGGTTTTTAATTCTTTTATTGAATTAGTGTTTTATCACTTGATTCTGACTTACTTGAGCATAGATTAGTGTTTAGGAATAAAAATTTACGCTTTAATTGAAGAAAAATCCACTAATTTCTAGGAATTATATGGGCCTAAACTAAACAAATTAGGGTTTGATTTCAAAGCAATTTTATTCTAGTTTTATGGGTCGTTCATACATGAATAAGCATGTTTTGATGAGTAGAAATGGAAAATTTGCTAAAAATTGAAGAAAATGGGTTAAATGGGCTTGGCCCAATTTCGACCCATTAGGGCCTAATATAGGTTTGGGTAGGAATTAGGGTTCTAAATTTTAATTAAATTGATTCCTATAGTGAATACATATTTAGGCTACTTAATATTAAAATGGTAGGGTGAAATGAGAAGAAAATCTTAGGAATTTAAATAGTGAAATATTAAACCAAAATTAGACTAGATAATCAATAAAATAATCCCTAATTAAGTTAGAACACGGATTAGTACCTAATTTGATAAATATTAGATCCAAAAGGGTACTTAGGAACCTAAGGAAAATAACTTAGAAATGTTAAAATGTTGAGTAAGTTAATGAAATTAAAATGAAATGTAATTGTTTACTTACTCTTATGTTATGATTGTATTTTCTTTCCAATAATGTATGTGATGCAATGAATAATGAATGATGGTTATGCTTGAGTTGTGATTGGTGATGAGAATTGTGGTTATGGTAATTAATGCGCTAATTATAGTTGCACTGCTTGATATGGATTGATATTATTTATGTTGTTATGCTACCCAAGTTTATACGTGTTTTCATGATATGGTTACATGACCATTTAGGACATGCACTTAGGTATCACTCGTTAGCATGCATTGTCATTCAAAATACATATGCATGTCAAAGCTCATGAATAATGTTTTAAGTAATGTTATGAGTTTTCGATAGCGATCGAATTATTTAAGGAAAAGGATTTTCATGACTTTGAGAATTTTTATGAGGATGGGCTTCGTGGATTTTTCATATGGTAATGGTAATGGTTCGGGACCGAGAAAGTGTAGAGGTTCACTTTTAGAGGTTCGGTAGGAAGCGTCCATGGACAAGTCCGGCTCGTTAGACATATATTATAGAAATCTCGAAGTACCTAAATGGGAATGTCCAAAGATAGAAAAATGATTTTCGATCGTTTATGAAACCTTTTATGACATGGGAAAAATGATATATATATATATAAGTATTTTATACATGCATATATATGCACATGCACTACATGCATAGGTTAACTTATCGAGTTATTACTTACGTACATGTTTGTGGTGTAGCTATCCTAGATAAAGTTGGAGTTCATAACCTTTGAGTTGACTATTGAAGAGGGCATTTGTCGCATGTATGTTGGCTATGGTGGGCGTATAGACTCGATACATACGAGTAGCTCTTATTGTACCGGGTATTTTAGTTTACTTTATAACCATGGCGAGTGTTCTATTATGCACTCCTTAAAGCAATGATACGAGTAGATAAAATGGGATAGGAAACCGGATATAAATAGGAAATAAGTCATCTTTGTAGTAGATGACAATGAACTAATAACTTAGTTTCTAATGTAAATATTTATATGTATGGAAGTAAAGTACCTTTAATGAACTCGTTAGTATAGTAATGGTTTAAATTAATTATCAGCACAGATTTTAGTATAACTAAATGAAGAAATGAATTTAACAAAAATGAGTATCACAAATTTGGATAGTTCGATTTAAAGAACATAAATAGGATTATGAAATACAAAAAATTTTATAAAACATTTGGGACTAGGCATAGGACCTAATCGTAATTAGTGAACTTTCACAATGTAAATGTACCATCTAGATCTATAGATAAGTCAAAGTGCCTTGGTAACTTACCTTCATTGCACTTCGAGAATAAGTTGTCGACGGTAATATTCTTAGCCTATTAGGTCCTTGGTTGGGAGTGTTAAAGTGTGAGCTTCAAGAAAAGGATGGAAAATTTGATTGATCAAGGCTCGATTTCATTTGAAGATTTCTCAAATCCCCCAAGTATTAATTCCAATCCCTTACCAAATCATGCTACTATTACGGGAGTAAACATGCTATCATTGGATGACACAAAATAAGCTAATAAGAGGAGCTAAGAAGTTGATTTGATAAAGAAGTGTCTATTATTTCTTGGATTTAGTGGTTCTCTTGTTATGATTATGTTTTCCTTTCTTTCATTATAGCTCATAAGTACAATGTGCTGAACTTTTTATCATGCTTCCATAATAATGTTATTTTATGGGGTAATGGAAAAGTTTTTCATCTCTGCCTACTTCTTTCCATTGATCTTATGTCCATTCTCTCTTTAAGGCATCTAATATGATCTTACACTAAAAGCACCAAATGATTGCACTAAGAAAACTATTGTCCTAACTCCGTTGACACCTGGACAAGTAAAAAGTGTTGTGATTTTCATGGATTGAGCCATTTCTTTGAATAAAAAAGAAGTTTATATTGTCTTGGCGTAGTTTATTATTAATTTGAAGCCGAGAGATATTTATTTGAAAGTATCATTTGTAATTTTATACCATCCAAGTCATAAGACTTAAAATGGTGAATGGATTCAACATGTTTCAAAAGTGATCGATTTTCAAAACATGTCACGTAAATGCTAAGGGGTAACTCATTTTTATCAAAACAAAAAATTATATATATATATATCGGTATTTTATATATGCATATACATGCACATGCACTACATGCATATGTTAACTTATTGAGTTATTACTCATGTATATGTTTATGGTGTAGCTATCCTAGATAAAAATGGTGTTCATAACCTTTGAGCCGACCGATGAAGAGGGCATCCGTCGCATGTATGTTTGCTATGGTGGGCATATGAACATGATACACACAATAGCTATTATTGTACTAGGTATTTTAGTTTACTTTATAGCCATGATCGTGTTACGTTATGCACTCCTTAAAGCTATGATACGATAAATAAAATGGGATAGGAAACCATATGTAAATAGGAAATAAGTCATTTTGGTAGTAGGTGGTAATGAACTAATAACTTAGTTTCTAATGTAAATATTTGTGTGTATGTAAGTAAAGTACCTTTAATGAACTGCTAGCGTAGTAATGGTTTAAATTAATTATCGGCACATAAATTAGTATAACTAATTGAAGAAATGAATTTAAGAAAAATGAGTATCACAAATTTGGATAGTTCGATTTAAAGAACATAAATAGGATTGTGAAATGCGAAAAATTTTATAGAACATTTGGGACTAGGCATAGGACCTAACCGTAATTAGTGAACTTTCACAACGTAATTGTACCATCTAGATCTATAGATAAGTCACGGTGCCTTGGTAACTTAACATTATTGCACTTCAAATGTAAGTTGTTGACGGTAATATTCTTAGCCTATTAGGTCCTTGGTTGAGGGTGTTAAAGTGTGAGTTTCAAGAAAAAGATGGGACATTTGATTGATCAAGGCCCGATTTCATTTGAAGATTTCTCAAATCCCCCAAGCCTTAATTCCAATCCCTTAGCAAATCATGCTGGTACTAGGGGAGTAAACATGCTATCATTGGATGACACGAAATCAACCAATGAGAGGAGCTAAGCAATCAATTTGATAAAGAAATGCCTATTGTTTCCTAGATTGAGTGGTTCTCTTATTATGATTATGATTTCCTTTCTTTCATTATAGCTCATAAGTACAATGTGCTGAACTTTTTATCATGCTTCCATAATAATGTTATTTTATGCGATCGTGTAAAATTTTTCCATCTTTGCCTGCTTCTATCCATCATCTTATTTACATTCTCTCTTTAAGGCATCTAATATGATCTTACACTAAAAGCACCAAATGATTGCACTAAGAAAACTATTGGCCTAACTCGTTGACACTCGGACAAGTAAAAAGTGTTGTGATTTTCATCGATTAAGCCATTTCTTTGAATAAAAAAGAAGTTTCTATTGTCTTAGCATAGTTTATTATTAGTTTAAAGCCGAGAGATATTTATTTGAAAGCATCATTCATAATTTTATACCGTCCAAGTCATAAAAAGTAAAATGGTGAATGCATTCAACCTGTTTCAAAAGTGATCGATTTTCAAAACATGTCTTATAAATGCTAGGGGGCAACTCATTTTTATCAAAACAAAAAACATCTTTTCTCTACAAGCATTTTTAATATAGCCTTGCCTAGAATAATATAATAATGCTCTAAACAAGAAGCCAAATGATTTGATGATGATAAGTGGTCCGCACTTGAGTCATGATATGATTTGATCCATTGCTTTTTCTTTATAAATCATGATTTTGAAATGAATGAAAGCTTATTAACTTCAACGAAGTCAAACTAGAGATGAAGAAAGGCCAATTTTGATATATCCTTCATAAATAAATCTTATCCTCCATCATCATATTTTGAGCCTTTGATAATTTTGTTCGATAATAACTCAAAATGGGATCACCCCTCACATTGGGGGCAATTTGAAGGTATATGAAATCAATAATGTTCTCCTAAAAGTAAGGATTTGGTTCACAAAAATCAAGAAGAACCTTGACGATTATTCTAGAACAATGAGGAAAAAATAACAATTATATATATATATATATATATGAAATTAAACAAAAGAAAGTGTCATCTAAGTGGGCCCTATTGTGATTCGAGCTAGAAAAGGTTATGGAATCCCAAAAATGATATTAGTGAACATGAAAGGAGAATTGAGATTAAAATATGAGATCAACCATTAAAATTTCAAGTTCAATATGGCTAAGCCTAAAATAATTTTGTTGGTTGATCATATGATCTCGAGTCTTTATACCCTCAAATAGCTTTTGAGCCTTTTTATATCTTTTTATTCATGAGCCCAAGCCTTAGCCTACAATACATGCCTTCGAAAGCCTTTCTAATTGAGGATGACTTACTTTGTGTTGATAAGTTTTAACTTTAAAAAATAAAAAAAGAAAAACAAATCGCTTGTGCATCACAAATCATCATTCATGGTATTGGATTATTAGTTTTTCATTAGATACTTAGGAGGCAAGGAACAAACAAAAAATCAAGGCCTTTCTAAATAGAATACCCATTTGAGCCAATTTTCTTGAAAAGCCTTCGAGTCCGGAAAACTGTTTGAGTTTACTCGAAAAGCCTCTTAGTCAAAAAAAGAAAAAGCCTACCTTTGTTGAAAAGCCCTTGAGCCCATGACATCCATTCGAGTATCTCACTTCCTTTGAGCCAACATTCGACAACTATCTTTCCAAAAAGTGATTCCTTTTCAAGCCTTCGATGTAATCCCAATACATTTCACTCACTTAGCCTAAAAAAATCATTTTAAGGATTGTATCATGACATTTGGAATATGTGTTTTGACTTTCGACCAAATGAATAAAATATTTTCTTGAATGAGATTACATTCTCATAAACAACTCTTTGATTTCTTTTAAGTAATTTGATTTGCTTTGATGAAAATTATTTGAATGTACGGCCTAATCCATGAAAGTCAAAACAGGTTAAAAGTCGAGTCTCCTACAAAAGAAATCAAAATCAAATCATAGTGACTTAACTTTTATCTAGAACAACAAAGAAATCATTTAAGTTATGGCTAAAATTCATTAGAGTGATCATTTCAACTTTGCTTTTCTTATTCTTGCTTTACCCAACATAACATGATTTTCTCTTTTTATATCTTTCAAAATGGCCTCGATTTTCATAAATATGATTAGTCCCTACAAAGCCTTTTCTTTGGTTAAATGCACGATCTTGTGAGTGATATTATTTGTGAAACATGATGATAACATTATAAGAGTTTGCTTATACTTGGCAAACAAGAAGGTTTTCATTGTGAAACCGGATAAAAAATCATTCCCGATGAATTAAAGATGGTGATGCTAAAGAGTATCTCAAAGATTTTTGGGTTAGATTTCTTAATATGTATTGATAAAAATTGAACACTTAGGGCGGTAGTCCTAGAGAATGAAAGAACGAACAACTACTTGCCTAAAAATAAGAGCAAATGCCATTCTAATAACATGGATGATAGCTCGATCAAAAATTTTAAAATGGAAGTGATCAAAAGACATGGGATTGAGTAAATAAAAATCACCAAGAGTAGCTAGCCTAAAACCTCAAACTTATTCGGATGATGATGGCTTGCAAATGAGGAGAAAAGGGGGAAGTTTATATTCGGCATGACAATTTATGTTTCTTTAATGAAAATCGGGTATGTTGCTTCCACTCTCGTTCAATGCTAAGGGAAGGTCACCTTTTTTACTTTAGGCATGGTTACTCGTATTAACTCGTGTTTAGAGGAAAGCCCCGCACAATTGACCGGTGAATTAAGGACAACCAACCATCATTTGACCTTGTTGATTGATTTGCTTGATTTTATTCTTCTATGATTTTCTTTACAAGTTTGCAATGCAAAGTCAAAGAAAAGTTAATTTTACGAGAGGTTCTACGTCATAAGCATTGTAAAGAGGGAGCAATTATTAACACCTAACTTTTTTCCGGAGAAATAAAAAAGAAAAGAAAAAGAAAGAAAAAAATAGAATCGAGGGGTGTAATTGAAAACAAGAGCAAAGAAGACCAAAATAAAACAAGCTTGTAAATAGAGGGACCAAACCAAACTTAGCAAAAAAAAAAAAAACCCTAAAAACCTAGTATAAAAACTCTCTTTTCTCTTTAAAATTAGCGACCATTCTCTCTTTAAAAAATTCAACCGACTCTCTCTCTCTCAAAATTGAATTTTGGCTAGCCACCCTCACCTAAAAAATTATGGTCAAACCCGATTTTCTCCACCAAACCCAAATGGCCGGCCCGAACTAAAACTTTTCGGCTAGATCTCCGATCGATCAAAACAGATTTAGTGGTCTAGTCGTCCGTCCAACTTCACTCTAGTAGCTACCATGTCAACTAACGACCACGTTCCAAATCCGATGCCTTCGGTCAACGACTTTCAACCACACCAAGCCAAACTAGAGCTCCCCGCTTATTCAAATCGGACTAGTAGCGACCATCTAGATCGGACTAGTAGCTACCATTCGAGATCGGACCAATAGCCATCGTTCGGATCGATAAGCAACCCTGATCATTCGAGACTCGGACCAATAGTCTCTTAGCCATTCATGTATGACCAACGACCATTCCTCTCCATTTCGATGTCGATACATGCCTTTGGCCTTCTTCCCGACCGGATCTAACCCGAGTCACGTTCCACAAACAACTACTCAATGTTCGATGCTCACTCTTCTCTCATTCGATGCCAATCCGATCAACTCCGGGCTTCTCCCGATTTGGTTTGATCAAATCCATGCCTTTAGCCTTATCTTCGATTCGGCTAGTAACCTCCAACAATTCATTCGATCCAGTAACTATAATGAACACTAATCGAGTCATTGCTCCATGCCATTTTGATCGGATCCAATTAACAATAATCAAATTTCCTCTTCGATTGACTAAATATTAGTCTTCATCGGGGTTAAAAAGATCTAGAGTAGGTCCCCATTTGATAACTAATCTTCCTCCTATTTACGGTAAATTGTTTTGAACTTTCTTTTAATTTCATTTTATTTTAACGTGTATTAAATTTGATTTGTGCTAATGTGCCTATAATTAATTAATTTTTTATGTTGTATAATTAGTTTAATTTTTTGCTTATATGCGATTTGGTTGAAATGTCATGGTGTGTGTAATTAACTCGTTATTGCGTTTGTAGTGATTGGATGATGTCTTTGCTTAGATGTGTTTGGATGAATGGGGTCGTGTTTGGATGATTTCTTGGTCAATCATGATGATCAATAAAATTGTGTCAACCCATCCTAAAGATGTGACTTTTGTGTGGCCTCGGTTAAAATCATGTTTTTAGACCATTTTGTCCACAATAATGTTAAATTATTTGCATGGAAGTTTATTAAAATAAAAAAACACAACGTTGAATCAAGCAAGTTTAGATTTTATTTTTTGAACTTGTTTCGTCAAATACAATCAATCATACAAGTCGTGACAATTATCTTTATCAATTTTTTTCTTTTTTCGATTTGAGCCTAATCGTCAATTTTCGTTGAGTTTAGGATAGTTGTCGATTTAGCCTATTTTGTCGATTTTGTATAATTACCAATTTTGCTAATTTGTCAATTTTACCTAATTATCGATTTTATCAATTTCTCAATTTTGTTGAATTGTCGATTTTACCTATTTTGTTGATTTTGTCAATTTTGCCTATTTGTTGATTTTTTGCCCAATTGCCAATTTTTGCTGATTTTGCCTAATTACCTATTTGTCTATTTGCCAATTTATCGATTTTTTCAATTTTTTGATTTGCTGATTTTGCTAATTTATGGATTTTTCTAATTTTGCCTATTTGCCTATTTTGTCAATTTGTTTATTTATCGCTTTTGCCAACTTTGCTTATTTGCCTATTTGCCAATTTGTCAACTTTGTCAATTTATCGATTTTGCCATTGTTCGCATGTTTGCCCATTTTTGCCAATTTTGCTTATTTTTGTCTAATCGACTATTTGTCAATTTTATCAATTGGCTTGTTTTGTCTATTTACCTATTTGCTTATTTTTAAGTTTTGTTTTCGAGCACGTTGTTTAACTTGCATTAATAGGATATCCTTGCATTTATCGGCTTTTTAGCTATTCATTATAGAGTGAGGAAAAAGTCTCAAACCAATCAAGTTTCAAATAACTCGACTAGTGAGAAAGTAAATAAAAGATAGGTATAGACTTTCATTGTTAAAAAAATAAAAAATCGAGTTAGTTTTGCATCCAATGCGACTTGCCTTAGTCGGGACATGGTAGGATGATTTTTAATCTTCACTACATATAATAAACTCGTTGTCCGGAAATTTGAATAGACTAATCATAGGGTTTCTTAGTGATCATAAAACAAGGTGGCGACTTCAATAATTTTTGCCCATTTTCCCTATTTTTGCGTAAATTCGTCGCCCTCGCACCTACTTCGTCGTGCGATAACCTACCCAATTTGGTTTGTTGTTTTGGGCAATGTGCCTCCTATAGGTTTAATGTTCGGGTGACCTATCTCTTTTAGGTTTGTTGTTTCAACAACGTATGTGTAACACCACCGAACTTGGACCTAGATAGGCCAAGAGCATAAGTAACGTTGACATACATTCTAGGTGTAATGAATGCAAACCAACAATTCTCCTTCCTTAACATTATAAAATGACTAACAAAAGGATACTTTTTGATGGGGGTTCCTAATAAATATGGAAATAATAGGTCCACTTTAATTAAAACTTTAATTTAAAAAATTATAAAAATTTTTCTAATACCAAATAATAATATCACATCATGTGTGGAAATATTAAATACAAAAATTGGGTCAAAAACTCATATTCTTAGAAACCAATTTAATCATTTAAATAAAATACCTTTGATTAAATTAAATAGTTCATTGTCTTTTATTTTTCTTAAATTCTTTGTAAAATTTTGGATTTAGTTAAAAATAAATATATTCCATAAAAAAATAATCAAATTAGTTCAATGGAATAAATTTTCATTACTTCCACTTCAGAACCAATTTAATTATAATATAGTAATTTAATTAGAAGATATATATTAAACCATTAAAACTTGAATTAATGCTACTATTGTAATAAAAATTCCTAAAATTTGAAAATCAATTAATTAATTCAATTGAACATAAATTAAATTCAATTAGGCCTTTGATTAGATAATTTACCATTTTAAATAATATTTGGGCTTATGGAACTTTTGTTCTAATACATTTGAACTTACCAATAAAATATTTCATTAAATTCATGTATTCCAAACTTATTAAAATCAATTAATTCCTTTAAGCATTAAAACCATTCTTTCCTTACCATTAAATCTTTAACCATTTAGTTATTGGTTCCAATTAACATCAAATTAATTCCTTACTTACTTTATTAATCTTTATCTCATTTAAACTCGCATAACAATTAGTGAATGTCATCAAGTTACCAATTAAGTAAAATTAGACATACACATCCCATCTAATATTAAGGAAAGTTGTATTGTATTTTATGTGCCATATTTTAATCTCAAAAACATAATAAAATAGAAATAAATGTGTCTTAGTCACTACTAATAATTAAGCGCTCACATTGGCAAGTCCATCATCCTCGTCGGTGATAATCATCTTCTAACCTTTTATCACCAACACCATAAGAAACTAGGCGAGAGTTGCTTAGTAAGTGTAGTCCATGCAATGCATATAATGCATAGCATGGATAAAATGCATGTGGTACATTTTAAAAACATTTTTAGGCCTTTTGAAATTTATTTTCCACCTCATGTGCATCATATCGAATTGTGTACATAATCGACCTTCTTTTAAAATAAGCAATTTGTGAAAAATCACAAAAGCATTAGACACCTTCCATTTTCCTCATTCTTTCCTTTCAAAAAGAACAATATAAAAGACACTCCTCATTCTTTCTTTTCAAAAAGAATCCTTTTCCTTTTCCTTTTTTTCTCATGAAAGATTGATTGAGTCCTCTCGCATAATAATGTCATTTCCTTTTTCTTTTCCTTTTCCTTTTCCTTGGGAAGGTGTCCACCCATTTACTTTTCAAATCTTGTCGTATTCCTTTTCCTTTCTTTAAAACCATGAAGTAAAATCATTTTCATTGTATTGATTTGAAAATACATTTAAATGAAATGCATTGCCTTAACCTTAACTCATTTATGCATGCTTAATAAATAAATATACATGTAAATATTTCAAACATAACATGTACCAATAAATTCAAATCATACATATCCTTAATCATTCATCGAAAAATACCATTAACCATGTAAAAACATAAACTTGGCCAAACAATATCAATCAATTCCACCCTTCCAACTAAGCACAAATCATCCAAAAACATGTTCTAAACCATCAAAACATACATGATTCAACAACTAATCCAACAATCATGTAAAGTTCACTTGGAATGGTCGAACTATGTAAGTGAATTAAACAAATCATTTTCATCATTTACTCTTCCATTTTTTATGCCATTTCGTTCATTTTAAGTCATTATGATACAATTATTCATGAATCAACCCCATATTCCTTAAATTTCTAGTTAGGCCAAAACCTACCCTTCAAGGAATAACATCCATTTTGTCAATTTTCCCCCTAATCCATCAATTGACATGCAATCTATCAATTCATCCAAATTAGGCCAATCAACAATTTAAGCTAATTTCCTTCAACCATAGTCGAAACATACCTCTAGTGTAACCAATCCCAATTTTTCATTTTAACAAATGAAAGTTCACCTAATTAACCCAATTAACATTTAATTAGTCCAAAACACAATAACAATTGACTATCCTTAAATCCTTGGGTTAAGTCAAGTTGTCCATGTAATATCCATGATCTAAAACCCTCATAGGAATGTAATTATGGTGTATGTATATTTTGTTTAATTAATAAAAGGTTTAATTATTTAATGAGTGAGAAAATTTGAAGTTCGGTTAAGGATAGAGGAAACATAAGTAAAATTTTATGAAATGGGTTTATGGAATAAGGGAGGTTTGAGTTAGGTTATGATACCCTTAATTGATAGGGTTATGCATTGCCATAGAGGCATAATTACAAAATATAAGGTTATGATCGTAAAGATTTAGTGTTAAGGTCCTTACATGAAGGATTATAAAATATTAGGGACTTGAATGACTTTTGGATTGGCCTAGATGAGGGCCAAATTCATGAAAAATATAAAGTTATTGATCGAGATTGTATGATCAAATTACAAGAATTGAAATTTAGAGGACTAAGCTATAAAGTATCTATAATGTGAAAGACACCCCGGTTGAATCTAAGGGTAGAAAAAACTAGATTTCTAGATTTTAAAGAGAGAGAAAAAATGGGGAGAGAGAAAGAAAAGGAAAAAGAAAAAGGACGAAGAAGAAGAGAAAATCTAGGGCAAAATAAAGAGAGAGAGAGACTTCACCCATCTAAATCCACCACTCTCAATAGCTTTAATCCACTTAGAAACACCTTAAATTAGCCTTTAAACCATTTTAGAAGATCAAGAAAGGAGAAATGAAGAATTTCTCCAATTTGGTCAAAATTTTTTAAAGAAGAGGAAGAAAAGAGCCAAGGAGAAAAAGAAAAAGAAAGACGAAAATTCTAAGCGAGGTTAGTATAATTCCTCACCTACACCATAAGAGCTTGACGTTTGAGGTGTAACTAGGTGTTAATTTAGGGTTTACTTTATGAAGGGATTGTAATTAGGATTATTGAGAATTGTATGTTTACGATTAAAGTGGATTGGTTTGTTATTCCTCAAATATGTATGATGTGAGGAAAAATGATGTTGAATGCTCAAATTGATATGAATTTTTATGTTGGATGTTGTCCTGGTTCTAAGAAGAAGGTGGTTATGAGAACTTCAAAGCATGGATAGATTAAGATTACGTTGTTTAATGCCTACCAAGTTTTTGGTATCATAAAGACATTTATTAGGTCAATTAAATGAAATGATAATTGTCCCTTCTTTTTTACCTCATTTAGCCAAACATTAGAACAAAGGAAAAGAGAGGTAAATGTAAGGTAAAGACTAAATATGAGATTTAGAGGTATAAATGGTATGGAAAAGGTCATGTTCTTATGAAAAAATGGATTACTTATGATGGTTGTTTGATTGATTATGATGTGATGTTTATCATGCTTATGGATTGTGCGTGATAGGTTTTTATGTTGCATGCATACTTAATTATTTGAAACATGTGGAGGATTTATAATTTTTATACATGTTCTTGAGGTGAAATGGTATGCATGCCATAGTCATGTTTATTGTAATGCATTTCATTCAAATATATATGCTCATGCACATCATTATGTTGAAAGAAGAATCTTATTCATGATTTTTTATGCGCCCAAAAGTGTACTAAAAATCAAATGGTAAATACCGCAAGTGTATGAGGTAATTATAGTACTAGTGAGTCACCCCAAGGTCGTATTCTCAAAGAGATGTTATTGGAATAAAATAATTTAATCCTAATTGCAAACAAGAACAATAAAGTAAAATCCTAAGCACTCTAACCAAATTGTGATTTGAAAATTATAAATTAAAAAGCAATGAAAAAAATACTACAATCATAACAAAACTGGGAATAGAAATCAAGGTGAGAAAAATCTTGAGAAATTAACTCCATTAATTAAATCCTACGTTTAATTAAAATTCCTTAAATAATTATTCTTGTCGAAATTAGTAAACCGACATTAATTTAATTAGCTAAATACCTTCATAACTTTCATATTCGGAAAGTCTAAAGCTCAATTAAATTAATTAATCCTTTTATTAATCTTTCATTACCGAGTTACTAGATTTCTTATTGATAACCTAGTCTCTATAATCCTTGAGGCCGGTATTTAATTTTATCAATTGATCTCAACTCAATACCACGGATATATAACTATTGTCCAAACACAAACATATAAATAATTTCGAATTACGGAACTAATGGCAAGAACAATTAACTAACCATTTTAATTAAACATATTCAATAAAAGGATCCCTTAATTCTCAAGATAGAATTTAGATCATATTTGAAAGATAAACATCCATTGATTTAAGAAAAATAATTTCTATTTTTTCACAATCAAGAATTGAAAGCAATAAAATCGGAGATTTATAAAAAATGCGGTTTGGCTCTACTTCGACTAAGGTTGGTCTCTATTTTGGCTTAAGTATAAGTCCTTGCCAAATCTCTATTGTTTGTCTCCAACGGCTATAGAGACAATAGGTGGTTGCTAGAAAATCTCGAGCTTTCTAGAGAATTTTCGTCCGATAGAGAGAATGGTTAACGGTTTGAATGGGCGGCTCAATTGTCCATGATAGAATGGGTATTCGATTGGATGAATGCATCGATGTGTGGATGGATGGATGAATTGATCCCCTCCTAATTCTCTCGCATCGTTTACTATATATAGCTCTTAGTTTCCAAAATTATATTCGCTCAAAATCTGCACAATCTTCGCTTTCCAATTTAGTTCATTGAAAATCTGCATAATTCACTCCATAATCCTTAAGAAAATAGGAAAATCACTTGTCATGCCCATGTGAATGAAGCCACCGCTGTGACTTGATGAGGGTCATGCCCATGACTAAGTTTGTCATGGGCATGAATTATGAATATTTTTCTTAAGATTGACCTTGGCTTTGACCGTGCTTTCTTCCTTTTTAAGAGTTACCGGTTGAGCTTTTTTTTCTTTCCCTTTTAAGAGTCATGGACATGACTCTTGAGTCACCACCATGACACTTTGTTTTGTCCTTTTCCCCACTTTCCTTCATGCTTAATTGCCCTCCTTTGTCTATTTTCTTTCAATTTTGGTCCTTGAATCTTCATTTCTTTGTTTCCAATTTGGTCCTAAACCTAAATAAAACATAATTTAAGTCAAGATCAAAACATACTTATAACCTTAAAAATATACTAAAAATAATGACTTAAAATACTATTAAGTTAATATGAAAATAATAAGCAAATACAATAAAAACTTACTAAAAACCTAGAATTATTCAATAGAAATTAACATAAAAACTACTAAAATAATATATAACTATTAGACACAAGAAAATTCCCCACACTTAAACTTTGCTAGCCCTCAAGCAAAGAAACAATGAAGAGCGAGAGGTTACACAAATAAAGATACATACTTCCCACATAAAATCAAAAGTGTCCTTTAACATTGGCATAAATAAAAGTGAGCTTTAAGTACTATAAAACTTCATGAATAAACAATCAATACAAACTCAAACTCTAGAGATAAGATAGTTTAACTCGCAAAGTAATCAATTAAATGTAAAAGTTCACTCAAGTGTTTAAGTGATAATGAAATTCCACTCAACATTCAATTTATGAGAGGAAGCTTCCATATGCTTGCTTATTCATCCAATCGCCACCACTATTATTACATACATTCAAAAATTAGAAGGTCTTTATTCAAGGTTGTAATGGGGTCGGGCTAAAGGTATGACATTTAAGGAAAAAAAGGCTAAACAAAGAACTAATAGAGCAATCAAAGCTTAATTGAATCAAATTATTAATTCACTTACAATAATGCACAACTCCCTCAAGATCTTGGATCCTCCTTTTTTTTTCTTTATATAAAGACTCAAGCATGCTCGCATGCTTTTCATACCTTTAATTTGCATGCTCTCCCTCTCTTTTTTTTCTGAAATTTCAAATGGAGATAACTAACTTGCTTTTATTCTCCACTCAACCACTTTGATTCTCACTTACAACCATAGTTTAACTTTTAGATTTCCCCATACCTTTTTGATGTGTATATGCTTCCAAACATGACTAAACTATATTCCAATTGCTCTACTAGCTCTAAGGTAGGTGAAGTAGATAAATTAAGAAAAAGGCTAGCGCTAATAGTTGGGTTTTCAAAGAAAAGGATTTCATAAGGCTCAAAGGGGCTCTCTAAAGGTTAAAATAGGGTTGGCTTTTTAAGTTAAATGGTTAATTCCTACCGTGCCTTCATCATATTTAAACATGTATGTGATTATATATGTGGTTTTGAAAGGTATTCATAAGCAAGTTCTAGAGCATCCTAAGCATAAAATGAACTCTCTCTTACAAGCAAACTAGAGATTATCAAAAGACAATAACAAGATTTGGCTCAAAAGCTCACAATTGATTTTTTCTAGCACAAGAAATTGATGCTCATAGAATTAAAAGTGAAAGCTCTAAAAGTTTAAGCATGCAAGACATTCATTTAATTATTTTGTAATCCTCTTTTCTCAAATTAATTTATCACAAGGCCTAAGGAGCTTAACATTGTATAGAGGAAGTACGAACAAAATCGAGTGCAACAACTATATATATATATGTATTTATTATTATTATTATTGTATATATATATATATATATATATATTTTACTAGTGCCCTCTCCACACTTAAAAGCACACATTATTCTCAATGGAAACAATAAGAAGCGAGAAAGAAAAAACGAAACTCCCTCAAAATTGATGAGTCCATTTGCGGTAAGGTAAGGAGTGAAAGAGCAAAGACACACGAGCTTTAAGATGGCAGCGGTTGTTGCAAAGGGCCAAGCAAGTACGGGCCGAGGTGAGCATCCAAGTTGACCATGAACACTTATAGTTGTTCCATAACGGTCTCCAAGTGTTGAAACCGAGTATCCATGCTTGTGTTGGAAGTCACAAAAGCGGGTGTCATGTTCGATAAGCCATCTTTCATAACGATTTTCATACTCTACAAAGTTTCTTTCAAAAGAATCAAGATGGGCCATGATGGATGGGGCTTCAAGTAGAGCAAGTAGGAGCACCCGTACCATGCACGTCCTTTTCTTGATCTACGGTAGTATTATGAGAAGTACTCGGCCCCTTCGGTGCGTAGGTGTTTCGTTGGTTGTTTGAGCAACGAGCTAGGGTAATAGGAGAGGAGGTCCAGGTAAGTAGTCCTAAATATTATGCAATGGTAGTCACAAAAGCACCAACCACAATCATACCCGATTCGACTTTAGCAACATTGTTAAGATGTAAGCCTAACCAAATGCCGGCATTCAAAAGGGTCGCATTAACCATACATCATAAAAAGAATAATACTACCCTAGAAATAGCATCATTACTTTATCCTCTATCAAAAATAGTAAACCAAAGAAAATGATGAAGACATCGAATGGTGGGGTTAGTGAAATGACTAGATTTGGATTTAATAGTGACAAAATCTATATCGGTATTAGTTACTCGTTTTCAAAATTCTTTTGCATGAAAATTCTCATGAAACCCAAGTAATTCATTGTGCATAAAGCCAAAAATAGAGTTAAGATGCTATAGAGAAATTAAGTGAGCCTTGCTAAATAATATGAAAGCTATGCTCCCTAATTCGTTATGCATGGTTCTACATGGGGCAACATCAAATGTAGATAAAAATTCAAGTGTAAGTTCCACATAAGTATTCTTTCTAAATTCAACAAAGTTGTTCCACCCTATTATGTGCAACAATTGGTGCACTCGCTTATGATGCCTAATTCATTCATAGCTTCTAAATCCAAGAAATGATTAGGGATAATTTTTCATTTGGAGAGAGCTACATACTCGTGCTACGTAAGTGGGATGAGAAAATTATATTAGTACACTATTGGGATGAGCGCTAATCACCGGTGGTGGGATTTGCTATCCTTGAACCTAGGATGAACGCGAGACCGAGAGGATGAGCCCACCTCTAGATTCCTTGTCAACGGAGGCATGATGATGAGGAAATAAATCTTACAAATAGTAATCATGTAGAGAGGGAAAAAAGGGTTGTTAAATGAGAAACAATTAAGTAAGAAAAGAAAAGGAAACAAATCGACAGAGCAAAGAAAAAGGGAGAAAGCACTAGAAAAAGAAAAAAAGAAAATCAATTAAAAAGGACATGAGTGTGACTATTGAGAAATGGGCATGGAGGAAGGGTGTGAAGTAGGCGGCATGGGCGGGAAGGCCGGGCATGACTAAGTCGAGCTACTTGCGAGGCGTGAGGCGTGAAGGGTGTTTGTGATGCCGAGGCATGATCTAGGGCATGCGTGCGAGCCGGACGTGGGCATGTCATGCTCGGGACTCGCGAGTGTGAGATGAGGAAGCCGGGGCATGACTATTAAGTCCCAAGCATGAGGTTCTTCTTGTATTTATTTAGCATGGGCATGAAGGATTGCAATAGTCATGGGTGGGGTCTCTAGTCAAAAATGCTATTTATTACTCTTTATGATAGGTACTTATTCCTGACTTTTGACCAAGTCATGTCTATTTTGTCTTCTTGCTAAATACTTATCGCTCCTTTTTTTTTTCAAACCTCTTCCCTACATAATTATTACAAGAGATAAATAAGTCGTAAAACAAAACAGAAAAAAAAATGAAAGATTAGGGAGAATTAAAGTATAATCCGAGATAAAAGAAAAAAAATAGAATAAAAGAAATTAAAATAGAATAATTAAAATTGTAAATTGTAATAGGTTGCCTCTTGTCTAACACTTCTTTATCATTGTGAGCTAGACATAGTAAGCTTTAAGTTTGATGTGGCTCAAGCAATAGAACATTCTCCACCATTTTCTACGCAATTGCTCCCTCTAAGTATAGCTTGAATCCGTGCCTATTGACCTTAAAGGTTTCTCGAGTTTTTGAATTCAGTAATTCAATAACTCCATAGGGAAACACTTTCACAATTTCAAAAGGAGCATCCATCTTGATTTTAGCTTTCCTAGAAACAAACATAATCGAAATTAAATAAAAGAACTTTTATGCCAAGATAGAGAGTTTTACCAATAAGATTTCGTCGTGAAGGTACTTCGTCGATTCCTTATAGATTTTTGAATTTTCTTAAGCCTCATTTTGAAGTTCATCTAATTTCGACAATTGAAGTAATCGTTCTTCACCGACCTTATGGAGATCTAAATTTATTTCTTTGATTGCCCAATAGGATTTGTGCTCAACTTCCATTAGCAAATGGCAGGCTTTCCCATGCACAAGTCTATACAAACTCCTACCTAAGGGGTCTTGTAAGCGGTTCCGTATGCCTATAAGGCATCATTTAGCTTTAATGCCTAATCTTTTTTCGAAGGTCGTACAGCTTTTTCTAAACTTCCCTTGATTTGTTTGTTACTTGTCTCAACTTGTCCCGATGTTTACGGATGATACAGAGTAGCCACCTTGTGAGTTATGCCACATTTCATCATAAGCTTTTCAAAAAACTTATTACAAAAATGACTACCTCCATCATCGATTATTGTTTGTGGGATCTCGAACTTACTAAGAATATTTTTCTTCATAAATTTAAGCATAACATTAGTATCATTGGTTCGCATAGGTATTGCTTCTACCCACTTTGACAAGTAATCAACGAGTAACAAAAATGTATTGAAAATTGAGGGATTTAGGGAAAGGGCCCATAAAATCTATGGCCCATATATCAAACAATTCAATAGCTAAGTTATTAGTCAACGACATTTCATTTCTTTTACTAATATTACCACTTCGTTAACACTTGTTACAACTTAAACAAAAGTTATGAGCATCTTTAAATAAGGTGGGCCAATACAAACCACATTGGAGCAGACTTAGTCGTAGTCTTTCTTCCTTCAAAATGTCCTCCATAATGGAGTTCATGGTAAAATGTTAACACACTCAATTACTCCTTTTCGGGCATGTATCATCGTATTATCTCATCCTTACAAATGCGAAGAGATAAGGATCATCCCAAAAATAATACCGCTCAAATGGAGAAATCTTTTCTTTTCTTGAAAAGACATGTTAGGCCATAAAATACCACAAGCAAGATAATTCACGAAATCAGCATACCATAGTACTTTATTAACAACAAACAATTGCTCATCGAGAAAAGTTTTAGAGATGATTTCCTTATCATGTTGCTTAAGCAATTGAATATTAGAGATGAGTCTTGACAAATGATCTGCTATAACATTCTCACTTCTTTTTTATCTTTGATCTCTATATCAAATTCTTACAACATAATAACCCACCGAATGAGTCGTGGCTTTGCATTAGCCTTGGCTAAAAGATATCATAATATAGGATGATAAGAATGATTGATGACTTTCGTACCTAATAAATATGATCTAAATTTCTCCAAAGCAAAGATCACGACCAAAAACTCATTTTCGAGTGGTTGTGTAATTTATTTGGGCATCATGAAATGTGAGACTAGCATAATAAATTACATGTAAGGACTTCTCAACTCTTTGCCTTAAAACTACCCCCATAGCATAATCGGAGGCATCATACATAATCTCAAATGGCAAAGACTAATCGGGTGCAATAACGATAGGTGCGAGTGGTTAATTTCTTCTTAAGGGTGTTAAAAGTAGTAAGGCATTCTTCATTAAAATAAAAAAGGACATCCTTACCTAATAATCAACTTAAAGGAAAACTTATTTTAGAAAAATCTTTTATAAATCTCCTATAAAAGCCAGCATGCACAAAAAAACTCCTAATCCCTTTTACGAAGTGGGTGGTGGTAGTTTTTCAATGACCTCAATTTTAGCCTTATCTACTTAAATACCCTTACTAGAGATAACATGACCTAAGACGATCCCTTGTTTTCCCATAAAATGACTCTTTTCCTAACTTAATGTGAGATTACATTTAATGCATCTTTCAAGCACACGAGTCAATTTAAGCAAAAAATCATCAAAAGAGTTGCCAAAGACAGAGAAATCATGCATGAATACCTCTATAAAGTCTTCTATCATGTCGGAAAAAATGGACAACATGCACCTTTGAAATGTAGCTAGTGCATTACAAAGTCCAAATGGCATTCATCGAAATGCAAATGTCCCAAAAAGGACATGGGAACATCGTCTTTGCTTTATCTTTGGAAGCTATCACCACTTGGTAGTAACTCGAAAGACCATCAAAAAAATAGTAAAATTCATGTCCAAGCAAGTTTATCTAACATTTGATCAATAAAAGGGAGAGGAAATTGGTCTTTTTTTATAACTACATTCAATTTTCTATAGTCAATGCACATCCTCCATCATATGGTAGTTCGAGTAGGCACTAACTCATTTTTCTCATTTCTTACCATAGTAATGCCTAACTTCGTAGGGACTATATGAACGGGGCTTGCCCACTCACTATCAAATACCGAGTATATTACTCCCTCATCAAGGAGCTTACGGACTTCCTTTCTAACTACTTCCATCATGTTGGGGTTAAGTCTCCTTTGGGCTTTCCTCACATGTTTTGCTCCCTCTTCTAAGGTAATCATATGCATGCACCTTGAGGGACTAATTCCCTTAATGTCACTCAATCCCCAACCTATGGCCTTCCTCAACCGTTTAAGTTCCCTTATGATCTTCTCTTCCTCTTCCTCACTCAATTTGGTGGAAATAATTCCAAGAAATGTCTCCTCTTCTCCTAAAAATACATATTTGAGATGCCGAGGCAACTCCTTTAGCTCTAGAGTAAGAGGGCCAATTTTCTCTTTTTCAAGACTTGGTGTCAACTCCGTGGTTTCAGAAATTTCCTCACTCTCTATGTTATTATCAAATATTGCATAACACTCCTCAATTTCCTCATCAATAATCTCACCACTATCATCAAATGTGAGTGCCAACTCCATTTTATCATCCTTAATATCCCGGAGAAACACATCAAAAACTACGGAGTCAATACAATCAATTAAAGAGTAATCTTCATATAGAGCGAGTGGTTAGAATTAGTGTAGTGTCAAAAATAGAAAATTATACTATTTCACCTAAGACAGTCATAATTAATTTTTCATTTTTTACATCAATGAGAGTATTGGTGGTGGCCATGAAGGGCTTACCAAGAAGTATAGTGTGTTATCTCTCTTATGCATTAACCTCACCCATATCCAAAACCACAAAATCGACAGGAACAATTAATCCTCCAACTTGTACTAAAACATCCGCTATTCCTTTAGGGTATCGAATTGACCTATTTGCTAATTACAAACACATCATGGTAGTTGTAATCTTTCCAAGTCTAATTGTAAATAAACAAACTACGACATCAAATTAATATTGGCCCCTAAATCCAACATACCTCTAACTTCATTGCCGAAACGGTTAGATCGAAACTATCCGGATCCTTCATTTTTTATGGTAATTGCACGGGCCACCTCTAAGACAATAACCTTTTCATTGGCTTTAAATTTTTTATTTTCTTGGTGCTCGGATCTTTGAAGAACTTGACATATGTAGGTATGTGACTAATAACATCTAGCAAAGGTAAGTTAATATTTACCTTAGATAGCATAGCATGTAAATTAGAAAACTACTCATCTTGTTTAGTTTCTCCGAGCCGACTTGGATATGGAATTGGTGGCTTGTAAGGATTTGCTGCTTTGTGGAGTCTAGTGGTAGAAGTTACTTTTTTCTCTTTGATGTCACGATGGGGAGACAAATTATCTTAGGCATGACCCATAGGTGTGTCATGGTGGTGACCAAAGTCATCATAGGCATGATCTATGGGTTCTTCTTTATCTTTTCTTCTTGAGTCATGACCATGTTGATTTCCTTCATTTGACGTCGTGACCTACTCATATTTTACTTCACGGTTTATTTTTTCTTCGCGTTTTCCTCCATGAATACCGGCATCAAGCAATGTTTCATGAATTTTACTATCTCTTAATTTTTATTGATCACTTTACCACATCTTAAGATTGTGATGGACTTGGCTTGCTCCGGTTGGCTAAGCAATTTGCCTTTTTGCTCGATTGCATCTATGTTACCAATTGCTCAACTTGGGTCTCTACCCTTCTCGGGGATGCTTCCGGGAATTCAAATCTTTTATTATTGGCCTCTTGAATTTGGGTGCTTGCTTGAATAAATGAGTGTAGGATATCTTCCAATGGGGACTTTTTCATTAGATTTTGATTTGATGATTGTCCTTGGAATTGGTTAGGCTTTTGGAAGCTTTGGTGGTGTGGTTGTTGTTGTGGCTATACTTGATGGGTTGTTCTTTCATGCAAAATTTGTATGGTTTCTCCAACTAGGGTTATACTTATTAGAGAAAGGGTCATTCCTAACCCTTTGTTGGAAACCATCCATTGCAAAGGCTTGTTCTTCATCACTTGCAAAAGAGTCACTAGAGAAAGAACAAATGTTAGCTCCATGACCATATACCCCACATAAACCACGTACCTCCTAATTTGGTATGCCTTGAGGTCTTCGTGTGGCAAGCAACCTAACTTGCTTAGTTAATTTTGCCAATTTTATGGCCATGTCAAGATTTACACTAACCTCATAGGCAACTGCTTTCCTTCCTCTAACACTTTTTTTTTACAATTAGCTCCCAACATTTGAAACACCTCATAAGTGTCTTGTCTTGTCTTCTCTCCCATTGCACCTCCTACTTGTATTATCCATAATGTATTGACATTGTTGTGTCAATCTATCATAGAAAAATTGATTTAAGAGTTGTCATGGATAATGATGGTACGAGCATTAGACCAACAAGATTTTGAATCGCTCCTAAGTTTCATGGAATGGCTCTCTCTCGATTTGTATAAATGTGGCAATCTTGGTTCTCAATTCAGAAGTCTTTTGATGGGAGTAGAATTTACCTATGAACGTGTCATACACTTCTTCCCACGTGGCTAGTGAATTAGGTAGAAGGGCCATAAGCCATGCCTTGGCTCTATCTTTTAGTATGTAGGGAAAACATGTCATCCGAAGCTGATTTTTGTACAAGCCTTACAATGGAAAAGTCTCGAGTGTAGAATAAAATTCCCTTATGAAGTTCAAGGGATCCTCATTAGGGACTCATAGAATGACAACAACATGTTATAGTGGATGCTCTTGAGCTCATAATTTCTTACATCCGTGCCTACTCGAATGCATGAAGTAGCTATGCTAATGATTGGTCCGGCATATTCCTTCATCACAATTCGTCGGTCCCCCATGACTTCGTTTTCCACTCGGTGCATCCGCTCATCGCTTTTTGTTAATTTGCTCTTCCATATCACTTCCTTCCTCTCCAAGTCCTTAGTCCCTCCGGATTCTTTATCTATTATTGATGAAAGGAGCCAACACGTTCCCTCGAGAGTGGCTACTGTGCATGCAAAGGAAATAAAGAAATTAGCAAATTAAATTAAATTAATCAAAACACACTTAAACCACAAACATTGATGATTTTTTTTTGAACAATAAACATTGGAACACTATCAAAATAATGAAACTAAGAAAGGGAAGGAAATTAAGAAAGCACTAAAGCCAAATAAATTTAAAAAAATGAGAAAAAAGAACTATTGACGAAATATATATATATATATATATATATATATATATATATATATATATATATATATATATATATTTTTGTAGTTGATTTTTTTTTGAACGAGTAAATAAACAAAAAAAAATATTGAAGATTAGAACAAAATACAATAACAAATAGAATTAAACTAAAATATAGCACATTACACCTCCCAAGCAAAGACTATAAAAAATTTGATGCGTCTAAAAGTGTACTAAAAATCAATAGGCAAATACTCGTAAGTGTATGAGGTAATTATAGTACTAGTGAGTCACCCCAAGGTCGTATTCTCAAGGAGATGTTATTGGCATAAAATAATTTAATCCCTATTACAAACAAGAACAATAAAGCAAAATCGTAAACACTATAACTAGATTGTGATTTGAAAAGGCCCTAACCGACGGTTAAGGGACTTGGTAAAGGCCTTAATTGAAGAATGTGCTAAAGGCATTTCTTAGTCGAGGGTTTTTATAAAGGCCTTAATAGTTAGAGGACTTGGTGAAGGCCTCAAATGAAGAAGTGATAAAGGAAAGGATATTCCCAAAAAGGAAATGAAAAACGAAAATGGTTTTAATGGCATGAAAAGGATTTTATGAAAGATGCATCATGTGCATTCATGCATAAAGGACATTACATACATTGCATAAGTTACACTTAGTAAGCTTTACATTGCTCACCCCTTGTTTCTAATGGTGTAGGAAATGATAAAGATAAATGAAAGGTAGTCTGCCAAGATAAGTGATGGACTTGCCATTTTATGTTCTTTAGCTTTAGGGCTAGTGAGTATGGAAATTTGTGGATGGCTTGGCTTGATTTTTGGGTATATACATAGCAAGTTGGGCTATTTTGGAATGTATGTAAATTAATTAACAAATATTTTTTTAGGGTATATGAAAATGTTAATTGATGGTTAAGTTTGTAGTATTTTGATTTTGTTGGTTATGGGTTATGGATGCTTAAAGGACTAATATGGCTAGGTAGGTATAAATGATAGGATTATGGAGATGATTGTTGTTGTGTCTATTATTTATATATTATTTTAGTAATTTTTATGTTAATTTTTATAAAATAATTCTAGGTTTTTAGTAAGTTTTTATTTTATTTTCTTATTATTTTCATATTATCTTAATAGTATTTTAAGTCCTTATTTTTTGCATATTTTTAAGGTTATAAGTATGTTTTGATGCTGACTTAAATTATATTTTATATAGGTTGAGGACAAAATTAGAAACAAAGAAATAAGATTCAAGAACCAAATTAAAAGAAAATAAACAAAGGAGGGCAATTAAGCGTGAAGGAAAGTGGGGAAAAGGACAAAAAAAGAGTGCCATGGTGGTGACTCAATAGTCATGGCCATGACTCTTAAAAGGGAAAGAAAAAGCTCACGGGTAATTCTTAAAAAGGAAGAAAGTATGGTCAAAGCCACAGATCAACCTTAAGAAAAATATGCATAATTCATGCCCATGACAAACTTAGTCATGGGCATGATGCTCATCAAGTCACGATAGTGGCCTCATTCACATGGGCATGGCAAGTTATTTTCCTATTTTCTTCGGGGTTATGGAGTGAAATGTGCGGATTTTCAACAAACTAAATTGGAAAGTGAAGATTGTGCGGATTTAGAGCGAATAGAAATGATGCGAGAGAATTAGGTGAGGGGGAATCCATCCATCCATACACACATCGACACATTCATCCAACCGATACACCCATTCTATCCTTGAGAATTGGGTGGCAAATTCAAACCATCAACCATTCTCTTTATCATTGAACACAAATAATAGAGACTTAGCAAGGACTCATGCTTAAGCTAGAATGAAGACTAATCTCGGGTAAAGCAGAGCTAAACTAGATTTCTTCTAAATGTATGATTTTATTACTTTCAATTCTTGATTGTGAAAACATGGAATTTACTTTGATTAAATCAATGGATGTTTATCTTTCAATTATGAGCTAAATTCTATTTTGAGAATTAACGGATCCTTTTATTGAATATGTTTAAATAAATTGGTTACTTAGTTTTTCTTCCCATTTGTTCCGTGATTCTAGAATTATTTATATGTGAGTGTTTGGCCAACGGTTATATATCTATGGTATTGAGTTGAGCTCGACCGAAAAAATTCAATACTAGACTACGGGATTACGGACATTAGGTTATCAATGAGAAATCCAATAACTCGGGGAAGAAAGATTAATAAAAGGATTAATTAATTTATTCGAGGTTTAGACTTTACGAATACGAAAGTTATGAAGGTATTCAACTAATTAAATTAATGTCCGGTTACTAATCTCCGTAATAATAAATATTTGAGGAATTTTAATTAAACACAGGATTTAACTAGGGGAGTTAATTTCTCAAGAATTTTCTCACCTTGATTTTTGTTCCCAGTTTTGTTATGATTACGGTAGTTGCTTTTCATTCCTTTTTAATTTTCAAATCACAATATGGTTAGAGTGTTTAGGATTTTGCTTTATTGTTCTTGTTTGTAATTGAAATTAAATTATTTTATGCCAATAACATCTCCTTGGAAATACGACCTTAGGGTGACTTACTAGTACTATAATTACCTCGTACACTTGTGAGTATTTTCCTATTAATTTTTAATACACATTTAGGCTAATCAAGTTTTTGGCGCCATTGCCGAGTAGGTGTAACACACTATAGTTTAGTTTAATTCTAATTGATGTGGTATTTTGTTCTAATCTTCGGTAATGTTTTTGTTTGCTTACTCTTCAAAAAGAAATTAACTACAAAAAGAAAAAAAAAATTCGTCGGTAGTTCTATTTTCTCCTTTTTTTAAAAAAAATATTTATCTTTAGTGGTTTCTTAATTTCCTTCCCTTTCTTAGTTTCATTATTTTGACGAGTGTTTGAGTGTTATTGTTCAAAAAACAAATAATAAATAATCAATATTTATGGTTAAAAGCTTCATTTGATTAATCTAGTTTAATTTATCGATTTTTTTAATTTCCTTTTCTTCCTTTGCATGCATGGTAGGCGCTCTTAAGGGAACGTGTTAGCTCCTTTCATCGATAATATACAAATAATCTAAAGGGACCAAGGACTTGAGAGGAAGGAAGTGATCTAAAAGAGCAAATTAACAAAAAAGCGAGTGGGGGACGCACCGGTGGAAAACGAAGTCATGGGGGATCGACGAATTGTGATCAAGGAGTATGCAAGACCAATCATTGGCGCAGCTACTTGGTGCATTCGATTGGATGAGGCCACAAGAAATTATGAGCTCAATAACATCCACTATAGCCTGTTGTCGTCATTCTACGAAGTCCCTAATGAGGATCCCTTGAACTTCATAAGGGAATTTTATTCTACACTTGAGACTTTTCCATTATAAGGCTTGACGAAAACTAGCTTTGAATGAGATGTTTTCCCTACACGTCGAAAGATAGAGCCAAGGCATGGCTCATGACTCTTCCACCCAATTGATTAGTTGCGTGGGAAGAAGTGTATGATAAGTTCATGGGTAAATTCTACTCCCATCAAAAGACTCGCTGAATTGAGAACCAAGATTGTCACATTTATGCAAATAGAGGGAGAGCCATCCATGAAACGTAGGAGCAATTCAAACTCGTGTTGGTCTAATGCTCGAACTATCATTATCCATTATAACTCTTAAATCAATTTTTCTATGATGGATTGACACAACAATGTCAATACACTATGGATAATGTAGCAGGAGGTACAATGGGAGAGAAAACAAGCACAAGACACTTACTAGCTATTTGAAATATTAAGAGCTAATTCTCAACAAAAGAGTGTTGAGGAAGGAAAGAAGCTACCCATGAGGTTGGTGTAAATCACGAAATGGATGCACAATTAGCATAATTAACTAAGCAAGTTACACTCGCCACGCAAGGACCTCAAGGCACAATAATTCGGGAGGTATGTGGTTTATGTGGGGTATATGGCCATGGAGCTAACATTTGTTTTTTCTCTAGTGACTCTTATGCGGGTGATGAAGAACAAGCCTTTACGAGTGGATGATTTCCAACACGGGGTTAGGAATGACCCTTTCTCTAATAAATGTAACCTTGGTTGGAGAAACCACTAAATTTTGTATGGAAGAACAACCTATCAAGCACAGACCATAACAACAACCACACTACCAAAGCTTCCAAAAGCTCGAAAAAGTCCAAGGATAATCATCAAATCAAAATCTAATGGAAAAGTCTCCATTAGAAGATACCATGCACGCGTTTATTCAAGCAAGCACCTAAAATCAAGAGGCTAATAATAAAAGATTTGATTCTCCGTAAGCATCCTTAAGGAGGGCGGACACCTAAGTCGGGCAATTGGCAACACGGATGTAGTCTTAATAAAAAGGCAAATTGCCTAGTCGACCGAGCAAGCCAAGTCCATCACAATCTTAAGAAGTGGTAAGGTGATCAATAAAAAATTATGAGATAGTAAAATTGATGAAATGTTGCTTGATGCGGTATTCATGGAGGAAAACATGAAGAAAAAATAAACTATGTAGTAGAATATGAGCGAGATCATGAAATCGAGTGAAGGAAATCAACATGGCCATGACTCAAGAAGCAAAGATAAAGAAGAACCCATAGGTCACGCCCATCATGACTTTGCTCACCACCGTGACACACCCATGGGTCACGCACATGATGACTTTGCTCACCATCGTGACACACCCATGGGTCACGCTCAAGATAACTTATCTCCCCACCATGACATCCAAGAGAAGAAAGTAACTTCTATCCCTAGACTCCATAAAGCAAGCAAATCCTTACAAGCCACCAATTCTATATCCAAACGAGGCTTAAAGAATCTAAACAGGATGAGTAGTTTTTTGATCTATATACTATGCTATCTAAGGTAAATATTAACATACCTTTGTTGGACGCTATTAGGCATATACCTACATATGTCAAATTCTTCAAGGATTTGAGCACCATGAAAAGAAAATTTGAACCTAATGAAAAGGTTATTGTCTCGGAGGTGGCCAGTGCAATTTTACAATATAAATTAGCACCAAAAATGAAGGATCCAGGTAGTTTCATTCTAACTATTTCTAATGGTAATGGCAATGAAGTTCGAGGTATGTTAGATTTAGGGGCTAGTATTAATTTAATGCCTTACTCTATTTATTTACAATTAGACTTGGAAAGATTAAAACCTACTAAAATGTGTTTGCAATTAGCGAGATAGGTCAATTCGATACCCTAAAGGAATAATTGATGATGTTTTAATACAAGTTGGAGGATTAATTATTCCAATGGATTTTGTGGTTTTGGATATGGCTAAGGTTAATGCACAAGAGAGAGAGCACACTATACTTCTTGGTAGGCCCTTCATGGCCACCACCAATACTCTCATTGATGTAAAAAATGGAAAATTAACTATGATTGTCTTAGGTGAAATAGTAGAATTTTCTATTTTTGACACTACACTAATTCTAACCACTACTCTATATGAAGATTACTCTTTAATTGATTGTATTGATTCCGTAGTTTTTGATGTGTTTCTCCAGGATATCAAGGATGATAAAATGGAGTTGGCACTCACATTTGATGATAGTGGTGAGATTATTGATAAGGAAATTGAGGAGTGTTATGCAATACTTGATAATAGCATAGAGAGTGAGGAAATTTATGAAACCACGAGTTGACACCGAGTCTTGAAAAAGGAAATCGCCCCTCCTACACTAGAGCTAAAGGAGTTGCCTCGGCATATCAAGTATGTATTTCTAGGAGCAAGGGAGACATTTCTTGCAATTATTTTTGTCAAATTATGTGAGGAAGAGGAAGAGAAGACTGTAAGGGTACTTAAATGGTTAAGGAAGGCCATAGATTGGGGATTGAGTGACATTAGTCCCTCAATATGCATGCACACGATTACGTTAGAAGAGGGAGCAAAACTCGTGAGGGAAGCCCAAAAGAGACTTAACCCCAACATGATGGAAGGAATCAAAACAGAGGTCCTTAAGCTCTTTGATAAGGGAGTAATATATCCGATATTTGATAGTGAGTGGGTAAGCCCCGTTCATGTAGTCCCCAAGAAGGTAGGCATTATTGTGGTAAGAAATGAGAAAAATGAGTTAGTGCCTACTTGAACTACAACGGGATGGAGGATGTGCATTGACTACGGAAAATTGAATGCGGCTACAAAAAGGGACCATTTTCCTCTCCCTTTTATTGATCAAATGTTAGATAAGCTTGCTCGACATGAATTTTATTGTTTTCTTAATGGTCTTTTAGGTTACTACCAAGTGGCGATAGCTCCCAAAGACCAAGCAAAAATGACATTCACATGCCCTTTTAGGACATTTGCATTTCGATAAATGCCTTTTGGACTTTGTAACGAGCCGACTACATTTCAAAGGTGCATGTTATCCATCTTTTCCGACATGATAGAAGACTTTATAGAGGTATTCATGGATGATTTCTCTATCTTTGGCGACTCTTTAGATGATTGTTTGTGTAAATTGACTCATATGCTTGAAAGATACATTGAATGTAATCTCACATTAAGTTGGGAAAAGAGTCATTTTATGGTGAAACAAGGAATCATCTTAGGTCATGTTGTCTCTAGTAAGGGTATTAAAGTAGATAAGGTTAAAATTGAGATCATTGAAAAACTACCACCACCCACTTCGTAAAAGGGATTAGGAGTTTTCTTAGGCATGTTGGCTTTTATAGGAGATTTATAAAAGATTTTTCTAAAATAAGTCTTCCTTTGAGTCGATTATTAGGTAAGGATGTCCCTTTTGATTTTTATGAAGAATGTCTTAGTGTTTTTAACACCCTTAAGAAGAAATTGACCACTCGCACTTGTCGTTGTTGTACCCGATTGGTCTTTGCCATTTGAGATTATGTGTGATGCCTCCGATTATGCTTCGTGAGGTAGTTTTAGGGCAAAAAGTTAAGAAATCCTTGCAAGTAATTTATTATGCTAGTCTAATGTTACATGATGCATAAATAAATTACACAACCACCGAAAAGGAGTTTTTGGTTGTGATCTTTGCTTTTGAAAAATTTAGATCATATTTATTGGGTTCGAAAGTCATCATTCATTCGATCATGTTGCATTAAGATAACTTTTAACCAAGGCTAATGCAAAGCCATGACTCATTTGGTGGGTTATTATGTTGTAAGAATTTGATATAGAGATCAAAGATAAAAAAGAAAGTAAGAATGTTGCAGCAGACTATTTGTCAAGACTCACTCCTAATTGAATTACTTGAGCAACATGATAAGGAAATCATCTCCGAAACTTTTCCCGATGAGCAATTGTTTACTGTTAGTAAACTACCATGGTATGCTGATTTTGTGAATTATCATGCTTGTGGTATTCTACGGCCTAACATGTCTTTTCAAGAAAAGAAAAGATTTCTCCATTTGAGTAGGTATTATTTTTAGGATGATCCTTATCTCTTTTGCATTTGTAAGGATGAGATAAAATTCAATACTAGACTAAAGGATTATAGACATTAGGTTATCAATGAGAAATCCAAGTAACCTAGGGAAGAAAGATTAATAAAAGGATTAATTAATTTAATCGAGCTTTAGACTTTTTGAATACAAAAGTTACGAAGGTATTTAGCTAATTAAATTAATGTTCGGCTACTAATCTCCACATGAATAATTATTTGAGGAATTTTAATTAAACATATGATTTCATTAGTGGTGTTAATTTCTTAAGAATTTTCTCACCTTGATTTATGTTCCTAGTTTTGTTACGATTACGGTAGTTGCTTTTCATTCCTTTTTAATTTTGAAATCACAATATGGTTAGCTTTTTTAGGATTTTACTTTATTGTTCTTGTTTTCAATTGGGATTAAATTGTTTTATGCCAATAACATCTCCTTAAGAATACGCCTTAGGGTGACTCACTAGTACTATACTTATCTTGTACACTTACAAGTATTTTCCTGTTAATTTTTACTACACTTTTTGGTGCATCAATTGCATCTTAAGATAAAAAGTAAGGAAGTAGGTAGGAATGTGAAAGTGAAGATTAAGAGAAAACATATTTACTAATTTATTTAGAGGTTTAAATGAAATTAGTAATAGGTTTAATCGAACCTAAAGTTAAGGAGGAAAAATTTATACCCATGTTATGTAAAGGTGGACCTAGTATCTCATACTCAATAGGGACCTTATGTATGGATAAATGCCCACTTATGCTAATGCATTAGATAAGATAAGGGAGGAGGCTTCTTAGCTTACATTCATTGCGCATCCAATGCAGGTCAATATGAGTAATACCCTTAGCCTATCTAAGTTTAGGAAGGGGCATTATAGAGAGGATTCGGAACAAAAGTTTACCTTAGCTATTTAAGTTAGGATGACCAATTAAGCACGTACAAGTCATGTCTTTGTGGAAAGTAAGATCCAAAGGTATATGATGCATGGTAAGTGTATGTTTGCATTGAATGCTATGGAAAATGGTATATATGGAATTTCTATGATATGTTATGGAAAGTGAATGAATAAGAAATGTTAAATGGAAAGATGGATTGATCGTTTTTTTTACTAAATTATTAAGGTATGTGAAAAATGAATGTTATTTAGAAAGACATTGGTATGTTAATAAGGAATGGTAAATAGAAAGTATTAGGTGAAAGCATGGAAATGGTTAAGGGTGCATGATACATAGGCAAGCCATTCTACGTAGCCATGGAAAAGTAATCTGTTTATGTGTCCTAAAGTTTCATTAAATGGTAATTTGAAAGGAATGGAAATGTATAAGAGAAGAATCTATATGAAAAGGAGGCTTTGCATGGAACACCGGCATGACAATTTGGCTTCCAAGCCTATCAAAGGCTTACTCGCTCATGTCTCCCATTTTCCCCTTAATATATATATATATATATATTGTAATTAATGTACTTGAATGGTCGAATGTCACTTCCTTTGAATGATAAATTCATTACGTATAAAATTAAGTAAAAGGTAAACATGGACATGTCAAACTTGACATAGCCATGTGAAATTAGACATGGCCTTGTGGCCATTTTATCCTTAAATAGTAAATGTTAATCAATGAGAAGATACGGCAATGTAAAACTTGACATGGCCATGTGAAATTAGACATGGCCGTGTGGCCATTTTATACTTGAGTGGTATATTTTAATCAATGAGAAGACATTGCAATGTGAAACTTGACATGGCCGTGTGAAATTAGACATGGTCATATGGCCACTTTATCTGTAAAAAATATATATTTCAAATCATGTACATGGCCGTAGGACATTTTCCATTCCAAGTCATGCTGGCTATTCTACCCGTGTGCCTTCAATCCCTTGGATTTGTTATTCTTTTCGTGGCACATACACAACCATTTGAGAATTTGAACTCCAAACTGTGCAAAATATTTCCAGTCGTATGTCCTAATTTCATTTTGAATGTATGCCTTATTAATGCATGTACATGAGCATTTGAGATTTTGTTCTCCAAATCGTGCAAGACTATTCCACTTATGTGACTTCCTCTTGAGAAATTCCAAACAACCATGCATTTCTCTTAAGTGCTTAGCGATTTTGATTTTACCCTTCGGCTTGGATTAATCATCTCAAATCCACATGAAATGCAATGAATATTAGTTAATAAAGTGAATTATGAGGCATGAATGACAATGTTAATGTAAATATGAATGTAAATGTGAATGTTAATGTGATATAATTGAATTAGTATTAAGTAGTTAAGGAAAGAGGAACAAATTAGGTGTGTGACTACATATGTATAATGAGTAAGAATGCCACCTACAAAGAGAAATAACAATGATCATAGTGAAGTAGGTCTAAGTAGGGATGCTATGGATAGAGAGGAACAACTCATAGCATTTGTTAGACAATAGTGAGATATAATGCAAAACATACAAATGATGATGGAAGTATAGCAGCAGTAGCAACGGAATCCAAAAATGGCTAGACCACTATAACAAACAAACATACTTGAGTGCTTTCAAAAGTTTAATCCGAAAGGGTTTAAAGGCAAGTCGGATCTAGTGCCTATTGAGGAGCGACCGGATTCTATGAAGATGATCTTTAACCACTTAGCACTAGAGGATGCTTATAGGGTTGTGCTATTTTTAGGTTATTGGATGATGCACACATATAGTAGGAGTCGGTGAAAGACACCTTAGATGAGCCATAACTCATATGGGCATGATTCGAGGAAGCATTTAGTAAAAAATAGATTTCAAACACTATTTAGTCTCGAAAGATCCAAGACTTTCTAAAACTCGAGCAAGAAGATATGATGGTGGCTGATTACATTTGACAATTCGAGCATGGTTGTTGATTTTCCATTTTTATGTTAAGCAATGAGGCACAAAAGAAGGAACACTTCCTTCAAGGATTGAGGGTTGAGATCCGAAGTCTTATATGAGTGTCAACCGATTGTTAATCGAAGATGATTAGTCGAGCTCTCCAAATTGAGTCGGATTAGAAGGAGTGGGTCTAGTCCTCACTAATGAGGAGACCAAATATTCTTAGTAGTAGTCCTGCTAGCAAATTAAGGAAGAGAAGACCATACATGAGTCCTTCGCAAGGGAATGTTATAGGAAATGCCAAGAAAGCTAAGGTTGTTGCTCCTCCACCAAGAAATGAAGTAAGAGGCAAGCCAAGCTATCTAAAATATGGTTGTCTACATACCGATAACTTTTTGATTGGCACCAATGTGTATTTTTTCCACAAAGAGACTAGACACTTGGCAATGGATTATACAAAAAGGAAGGTAATGGTGGAATGACAAATTCCTAGAAAGGTTTTACAATTTGACTCCAAAGTAAGTAGATAAGGCACACAAAGGGACGGTAAAGGTTATAGGCTATAATGTTCTTATTCAAAATCTTACCGCATATACATTAACAAATTTAAGCGTCACATATTCATTCATTGGATGAGCATTTTTAAGGAGATTAGGTGTGATACCTAAATTACTAGAAGTATTATATAAAGTGGCTCTTCCATTAGGAGAGTTAGTTGAGTCCTACCACTTAATGAGGAATTAGGAGGTGCAAGTTGGAGATGATATTTTGTATGTGGACTTTAATGTTATCTTCGACATGATTTCTTATCCAAGAATTTTGCATCAATTAATTATGTGGGAAGAGAGGTGATTTTTAAAGGTTAGGAGAACAACCTTTTAAGTTGCTAGCCAAGACTAAGGTTTTAGCGAGTAAGCATTATCTCTATAATGATAGCATGGAAGTTAATGCAAAAGGGGTGTTTAGGATACTTGGTGAGTATAGTTGATATTATTTGGTGTGGAGCCTAATATTAGAATATTGAGGTAGTACAAGACTTCCTTTATGTTTTTTCTAATGGTTTATCAAGATTGTCCCTATAAGAGAAATTGACTTTGAGATTGAGTTAAAACAGGGGACAACACCCATATCAAATGCACCTTATATAATGGCTCTAAAAGAATTGAAGTAGTTGAAGGTTCAATTATAGGAACTCGTTGGATAAAGGCTATATTCAGCTTAGTCGTTCCTCCTCGAGAGCATCGACACTCGTTTGTTAAGATAAAGGATAGGTCATTTTTGTTATACATTAATTATCAAAACCTAAATTGAGTGACCATTAAGGAAAAATATTCGCTTCCCTGTATTGATGATTTGTTTGACCAATTGAGGGGAAGTTCGGTAGTCTCCAAGATTGACTTATAGTCGAGGTATCACTAGTTGAAAATCAAGAAAGATGACATCAAGAAGATGTCTTTCAAAACTTGATAGGACCACTATGAGTACCATGTAATACCATTCGAGTTAACCAATACATCATTCATGTTTATAGACTAAATGAATTAAGTATTCCATGAGTACTTGGATATTTTCATTGTAGTCATCATTGATGATATCCTTATATGTTCCAAGACTCATGATGAACAGGCAGAGCATCTAGCTAAGGCAAGTGCAAACCTTATGAGAGCATAAATTGTAAGCTAAGCTTAAAAAGTGTGCTTCTGGCTTGAGCAAGTAGCATTCTTCGGACAATTTATGTCCAAAGAAGGGGTGATGGTTGATCATAGTAAAGTACAAGTAGTGTGAGAATGGAAACAGACTTGAGATTGTGTTCGAAGTGAGGACTTCCTTAGTATGGCAGGGTATTATCAAAACTTCATAGAAGGATTTTTTAAGATAGCTACTTCACTAACTAAATCGATGAGGAAAAATGCTAGATTTGAGTAAAATGATGGTTATGAAAGGAGTTTCCATGAGCTAAAGTTTAGGCTAACTATTGCTCCCGTTTTAGCTCTACCAAAGGATGATGAGGACTTCTTAGTCTATATCGATTCATGAAGAATTGGATTAGGTGTATTTTTAATGCAACATGGGAGAGTCATTGCCTATACATCCAAAAATTAAAATACTATGAGAAGAACTATCCTACTCATGATCTAGGGTTAGCTATTGTAATTTTTTCCATGAAGATTTAGAGACACTACTTATATGAGGTTAAGTGTGACATTTACACCGACCATAAGAGCCTTCAATATATCTTCATCCGAAAATAGTTAAACATAAGGTAAAAGAGGTTACTTAAGGTGTTAAATGATCATGACATTACTTTCCACTACCACCTTGATAAATAAAATGTCACTCGCAAATGCTTTAAGTTGAAAGTATCGATAGTTATATGGGTATAAATTGTTAAGGACATGAAAAGGTTATAGTTAGAGGTTGCACCAAAAGGAGACTATGATATGAAGTTAGGTGCAATGAGGTTACAACCTGCCATGAGATAGAGGATTAAGGATGGTTAGCTATAGGATCCATATTTGATAAAAGTTTAGGTCGATGTAACTAATGGAAAGGTTATGAAATATATCACTAGTAGCAAAGGCATTTGGTGTTATCGAGGAAGGCTATGTGTTCTCGTAAATAAGTTTTGAGATGATATTTTGAAGGAAGCTCATGCTACATCTTATTTAATCCATCCAAGAGGTACCAAATGTACCGAGTCTTGAAAAGAAATTATTGGTGGAAAGGGATGAAGCAAAACATTACTCATTTTATAATAAGATGTATAACTTATCAACAAGTCAAAATTGAGCATAAAAGGCCATCAAGATTATTGAGACCCACCGACATAATCGAATGAAAATAGGAGCACATCACTATGAACTTCATACTTAGACTACCTCGATCCGAGAAGGGAGGTGATAGTATATGGGTGATAGTTGACGGACCGACCACGTAAGCTCATTTTTTTACAATGAAGTACACCTACTCTATCCAACAATACGTAGAACTATACTCAATGGAGATTATAAGAATATATGGTATTCCTATCTCAATTATTTTAGATCGAGATCCACGATTCATATCATAATTCTTAAAAAGCCTTCATCAAGTGATGGGAACCAATCGAACTTCAGTATAACCTTCCGCCCTCTAGTAGAATTTGATGGACGGACGGAAAGGGTAAATCAAATCCTAAAGGACATTTTATGAGCTTGCTTTCTAGACTACTTTGTTAGATAAAAAAGATACTTACCACTTGTAGAATTTGATTATAAAAATAACTATCAAGCTAGCATTGATATGGCACCCTATGAAGCCTTATACGGATGAAGATGTTGATCATCAATACATTAGGATGATGTTGGCGAGCGAAAGTCTGTTAGGGCCGAAATGGTTCAATAGACAACGAAAGCTGGTTAAGTAGATGACGTTGAGAATGAAGACAACTCAAAGTAGATAAAAGATTTATGTTGATGTTCGAAGAAAGGACCTAGAATTTGAGATCGGTGATAAGGTGTTCCTATATATGACACCAATGAAAGGGGTAATGCGATTTAGAAAGAAAAGGAAATTAAGTCCAAGATATATTAGGCCATTTGTCATCTTAGAGAGGATTAGAGGTCGTGCAAACAAATTAGCTTTATCTCTATCTCTCTCTTCGAGTATAAAATGTATTTCATGTATCAATGTTATGAAAATATATGAAAGATCCCGAATCACATTTTAAGAGATGAGTCATTGTACCTCTAACCTAATCTTAGCTATTAAGAAGGGTCAATTTAAATCCTACATTGGGAAATAAAACAATTAAGGAATAAGCAAATTCCTCTTATGAAAGTATTATAGAGAAACCATAACATAGAGGAAGCAACATAGGAAAAAGAAGAGGAGATGAAAGCAAAATATCTCGAATTGTTTTGTTAGAGAATTCTAAGGGAGAAATTTTTTATATGGGTGCAATTGCAAAATGTAAGGGCATAATCATAAAGATTAAGTTTTAACGCCCTTACATGATGATTATGAAACTTAAAAACTTGAATAACTTTAGGATTAGCCTAGATTAAGGCCAAATTGATGAAGAAAGTGAAGTTATGGATTTAGATTGTATGGTCAACTTAAAAGGATTGAAAGTTAGAGGACTAAGGTATAAAGTATGTAATGTGAGGGACCCCTAGTTGAATCTAATGGATAAAAATGATAGAAAAATCTAGATTTCTAGATTTTATAAAGAGAGAAAAAAAGGGAGATAGAAAGAAAAGGAAAAAGAAAAAGGAGAGAAGAAGAAGAGAAAATCTAGGGCACAATAGAGTGAGAGAGACTTCATCCATCCAAATTCACCACTCCCAATAACTTTAATCTAAATAAAAGCACCTTGAATTAGCCTCCAAACCATTTTAGAAGGTCAAACAAAGAGAAAGGAAGAATTTCTCCAATTTGACCAAAATTTTTGAAAGAAAAGGAAGAAGGAGATAAGGAGAAGAAGAAGAAGAAAGACTAAAATTTTAAGTGAAGTATAATTCCTCACCTACACCATAAGAGCTTGATGTTTGAGGTGTGATTAGCGATTAATGTAGGATTTACTTAATGAAGGGATTGTAATTAGGATTATTGAGAATTGTATGTTTATGATTGAATTTGATTTGTTTGTTCCTCCTTATATGTATATGATGTGAGGAAAAATGATGCTGAATACTTGAATTGATATGAATGGTTATGTTAGATATTGTCCTTATTCTAAGAACTTAGTGGTTATGAGAACTTCAAGGCATGGATAGATCGAGATTGTGTAGTTTAATGCATATTAAATGTTTGGTAGGATTTATTAAAGACATTTATTAGGTTATTAAATGAAATGATACTTGTCCCTTCTTTTGGCCTAGTTTAGCCAAGCATGGGAACAAAAGATAAGAGAAGTAAATGTGAGGCAATGGCTTAATTTGAGGTTTTGAGGTATAAATGGTGTGGAAAAGGTCATGCTCTTATGAAAAATGGATTGTTTATGATGTCTCGTTGGGTTAATTATGATGTGATGTTCATCAAGTTTTTGGATTATGGATGATATGTTTTTATGTTGCATGCATACTTAATTATTTGGAACATGAGAATGATTTATATGGTTCTACATGTTCTTAAGCTAAACTGGTATACATCCCATAGTCATGTTTATTGCAATGCATTTTATTTAAATTCATATGCTCATGCACATCATTATCATGAAAGAGCAATTTTATTCATGATTTTGATGAAAGGAAAAACAAGTTTTTCATGATTTTTATGATTTTCATGGTTTTAATGACATTGTCTTTTCTTTTTCAAGAGATTGAGTAAAGGCCTTAATAGTTAGGGAATTTGATGAAGGTCCCAACTAAAGAAATTGGCTCACTCCTTCATCGAGCAATTCTATGAAGGCCTCGATAGTTAGAGGATTTAGTAAAGGCCCCAAGTGAAGAATGTGCTAAATGTATTTCTTCATCATGGGATTTCACGAGAGGCCTTGATGGTTAAGGGAATTGGTGAAGGCCCCAATCAAAGAAAAAAGGGTACACCCAAAAAGAAAAAGGAAATGGAAAATTATTTTAGCACATGAAAAGGATATTATGAAAAATGCATCTTGTGCATTCAAGCATAATGGACATCACATGCATTGGATGAGTTATACTTACTGAGCTTTACATTGCTCATCATTTGTTTCTTATGATATAGGAAATGATAAATATAAATGAAGGGTCGCTGCTAAGACAAGTGATGAACATACCATTTTATGTGCTTTGGCTTTGGGGTATGGCTTAGCTTGATTTTTTCGTATGTACATAGCACATTAGGCAATTTTGGTATGTATGTAAGTTAATTAAGAAATATTGTTTTAGTGTAAGTGAAATTTTTAATTGAAGGTTAAGTTATTAGTATGTTGATTTTGTTGCTTATGGATTATGGATGCTTAAATGACTCATATTATTAGAAACGTATAATTGATAGGGTTTTGAAGATGATTACATCTTAGGAAAAAAAGTAAGGAACTAGTTAGGAATGTGAAAGTCAAGATTAAGAGAAAACTTATTGGCCAATTTATTTGGAGATTTAAATGAAATTTGTAATAGGTTTAATCGAACCTAAAGTTAAGGAGGAAAAATTTATACCTAAATTATGTACAAGTGGACCTACCATCCCATACTCATTAAGGACCTATGCAAGGATAAATTCCCACTTCGATTAATGCATTAGATAAGATAAGGGAGGAGACTTCTTTGCTTACATTCATTGAATGTGGAATATAGGTCAATGTCAATAATATCGTTGGCTATCTAGGTCCTAGGATATGGGCATTATTGTCTAAAAGTGAGAATGAAATCTAAACTCATCAATCCATTGCAATTAATTCTCCAATCATATCCATTACATCATAAAAAAAGAAAAAGCATAATTCCATAATCAAATCCTTCTATATCAAACAATTACATAACAACTCCACCATCAAACCATAATCAATAAAACATCAAACCATCATTTATTAACTACCCAAATAACCTATTCTTATGGTATAGTGAGGACTACACTTACCTCACTTGTTACTAGTCAAATCAAGTTCCTTTTTAGCTTGAACTTCTTCCTCCTCCTTCCTCTCAAAGTTTCGACCCAAACTAGACTTTTCCTCCTTCTTTATTTGATCTTCTAAGATTTTTTTAGGTGTGCTTTAGGTTGTATCTACGGTAGTTTAGGTGGTTTTAGGTGGCGGTTTGGTGGAATTCTTCTAGGAGGATGCTAAATTTTTGTTGGTGTTTCTTGAATTTTCCAAGTTTCTAACATCTCTATCATCTTCTTCTTCCATATTAACAAGCTAGGTTTTCCTTAGTATTAAGTCAACTATATCACATTTGGTTTCATCCTAACCATGGTAATTAGTGGCTTCTCTAGATTTTTTTACCTTCCTTCTTTTTTCTTATCCCTTTCCTTGAATTTTCTCTAGATATTTTCTTCCTCTTTCTTCCTTGTTTTTCTTACCTAGTTGGCTCTCTTTTCTCTCCATTTTTTTCCAAATTATTCTTGTTATAACTAACCTCCCAAAACCATTAATTAATCCCCTAAATCAATTCATGTAACCAAAGCCTTAAATTTTAGTTTATAACTTCATAATTTCTCGCAATCTAGCCCTTATTCTAAACCTTTCCAAGAGTGTTACAGATCCCTAAAGTTTCCTAATTATTTTATTTAAGGAAATAAAATCTTAATTATTTTAATTAAATGCCTATGATTTTGCAATTACACCTATAGGTTAATACATAACTTTAAAAATCAATGTTATAAACCTTTAATTCATAATTTAATTAATTCATTTATGTTTCATATCAATTATGCTTGCACTAATTTATTTTTTATACAAGCATAATTTGCTAACCTTTTCCTTGAATAAATATTCATATATTAATTGAATAAATTATTTTCACATGCATATGTACTTTTAAATGAGGTTTTTAAATATAAGGTATTACATTCTTCCCTCATAAAAATTCTATGCAAGGAATTTCTATCATAGTCACTAATATGCTTTAATTATGATCAATCATTGAATATTAATGATCTTTAACAATTGGCCATTGAACTTAATGGCTATAAATCTTCATTCATTAATCATTTAATTCTTGTTTATTTTTATAGTGCAGCCATACATGCATGTAAATGTTTTCATATCTAGAAAACATATACCTTTTCTCTATCCTCATCACAAGAGTATATACTAAATTATTCTCTTGTGAGCCCTTCATTCATAATCCAAGGGTATATATTAGATAATTTCCTTTACAAGATAAGAGTTTCGACTAGATCGTTCTCCAACATGTCTTTTTTTATTTGGCATATAAGGGTATTCATTATATCATTCTCATTACATGTTTTGTAAAGATTATTCATTAGATTATTCTCTTTCCGAGCCTCTTCCTTAGATATACATACTTTCTTATTGTACCTCCTTTCAACATATAAGGCTTTGTATGATTTCCAAAGAGTTTACACATTAGATCATGCTCTTGGTAATCCTTTGCTTTAACTATGTCTTTTTGAATGTTTAAATAGTTTGCATCTCATTATTGTATTTCCTTAATCTCTATTTAATGTAAGCTTGCATGAGCAATGTACCTAACATTCCATCATTGCCTCCCTCTAAAACAACTTTTGAATATAACCTTTCCTTATCCTCAATAATCTATATTATATGGCTATCATTGTTTTTGGCTTAAAGTTGTCCACAATGACTTTTATCTTATCTAGGTAGTAATGGAAAACAATGTCATGGTCACTTAACACTTCATGTCACCATCTTTACCATATATTCTACTCCTCGGAGAAAAAAATATATTAGAAGCTAGTATAGGTGTCACATTTAACACCATATAAGTAATGTCTCTAGATTATCAAGGCAAAAATCACAATAACTTATTTCAATTCATAAATGGGATAAGTTTTTTCAGCGATCTCTTAATTCCCTAAATTCATAAGCAATCATTTTTATAAAGTGCATTAAGGTTGCACCAAGTTGGATCCTTGATGCATTGGTATAAACTATGAAGTCTTTAATATCCTTTAGAAGAGCTAAAATCTAAATTGTGGTTAGCCTAAATTTTAGCTCTTAGAAATTTCCCCTCATAGTTATTATCCCGTTCGATTTCAAGATCCTTCCTTATCAATTTGATTAATGGATCAACTATATTAGAAAATTCTTCTAGAATCTTTTGTCATGTTCTTCCATTTCGAGAAAATTCCTCATCTTCAACATAATCCTTAATCACCTTCATAAAGGATCATGCATTCTATGAAGGTGTGGAATGAAACAAAAGTTTTCCTTCATCTAAAGTGGCCCAATATCATGTCGTTGAATCAAATAACCATTTATTATTTAATCAAATCTCCAAATAAAGAATTACCTTTGGTAGCATAGGTTCAAACCTTTGCGTAAAAGAGCCATCCAAGTATCCAACCTTTAGAGATAGCCTACGCAGATCCAAGCACCCATAAAAGAAACACTCAAAGTTGGTAGAGTGCTAACCTATCTTTTCTAACTTGTTTAGTGTTTCCTATAAAAATTTAATTAGGGTAATTTTGTGACAACCCAAAGACAAGTGAGAGGAGATAGCATGCGCTAGGGTTTTTAAGAGAAAACTATTTCTACTTTTTAGGACTTGATGCCATGTGCCCCTTTTTCTTTTTCCTTTGTTTTGAATTTTCTCTCTCTTTTTAACCCTTTTATTTGTTGCAACTCTCTTCCATACATATAGGGGAGAGGCTTATTTGTCCTCCGAGGATAAAGAGGGGTGGTAGTGAGTCCCTAAAGGAATCTAAGTCATTGCATTTAGGCTTTTTAATATTTACCTTTAAAACATTCATCATTATCCAATAAGGTTTAGGTTTATCATCCCACCAAAATATCATTCAAGTTTTTAATTAAACCTATTGGCCTAAATTCAGCTTTGTCCCAGTTAACTAATTTGAACTATCCAAATAAATTAAGTTAGATAATTTTAGGTGGCCCACGTTAGGAAACAATTTTCTAAAATACCCTTAAACCTAAATTAAGAAACTAATTTCCATTTTAGGTTATTTACTTCCAAATTTGGAAAAGGAAACTGATTTTTAAAATAGAAAACTTTCCATTTTTAATTTCTTCAAAATAGGAAACTTTCAAAATTGGAAAATTTTTATAATATCTTTGCTTCTCTTTAATCATGTGAAAGCTTAAACTTATGTCCGTGACTCAATGATCTCCTATATATGTTGACAATATATCAAGAGTAAAAAACACTTCTTTTATCTATAGATATATAAATCAAGATTGGTTGCTAGCAAGATATCATGACTACCTAATTCTCTAGGAGGATTAATTAATCCGTAATTATCTTTCACAAGCATGGTTACCATACAATTCAGATCCTCATGTCAACTTATTATACCGTGATCTCAAACTTGGTTATTAGTCTTATTTGATTATGTTTGTATAATTTTTCTTCTATTCTCAAAAGTTTTTGCTCTTAGAGTAAACCAATTACATGCAATTGGTGTACTCCGACTATGGCCACAAATTTCTTGAGTAGACTTCATTGAAGTTTAATGGGATAACTCCTTTAGTATAAAAGAATGATATGTACTATTTTAGTCATTCACCGACCTCCATTAGATTCCTAATGTACCTAACAAATTGCCCATGTTCAACCCTTTACTAGGTCCATCGAAATGAGTGTCAAAGTACATAAATCCTTCAATGAGATAACTATTATGACTTCAAGTCTAAGGATCAGCTTGTACCTATCTCATATGAGATTTTCATAAACTAAACCAAATGGGTTCTCGTGGTGAGTCAAGTCTAGTGATATGTTCTCTAACATAAATCACCTAAGTGATTGCTTTGGCATCATCATGCTAATAGGTGTGAGATCTTATACTACTATAATATAGCATGAGTATAATACTCACATGTCTAACCACATATAGTCAATGTCTATTTTTTACCATACTACAACTTGGGACATTTAACGATATCATTTATATATATTAGTGTTTGTCTCACATCTTTCAATTAATCACTAAAGCAAGTGCATACAGTATGGACTTGCATCTAATTCTATTCAATGAATAAATGTAAATGATAAGAACTAATACAACGACTTCTTTTGTTATTAAAAATTTAAATAATACAATAATATGATAAGTTATACCTATTCAAACAAGGTTACATCTTGGGCACCTACACTAGCACTCCATTCTTACATTGTTTATACCTTACTAAGAGCTACCATGATCTCATCCTTTGAAATTATATGATTAAGGAATACTATTTGCTTGAATAAAATTGTACACATTTAAAGTTTAGTTACAACCTCGTACTTGAGTAAGGTTTATAGTGCATCATGTTAAATGCTCCACGAGTCCCTCTTAACTCTTAAAATATATCGGGATATCATCAATGAAGATCACGATGAGGTTCTCTAAGTATTCATGCAATATTCGATTCATCACATCCGTAAATATGATCGATGCATTATTTAACTCAAATGGCATCACTAGACATTCATAGTGACTATTTTAGGTTAAAAAAGATCTTCTTAATGTCTTCTTCCTTAATCCTCAATCGACGATATCTTGATTGTAAATCAATTTTAAAGAACATTGATTTTCCTTTCTACCGATCAATCAAATCATTAGTTGAGACATGAATTTATTCTTAATGGTCACCCCACTTGAATTTTAATAATCAATGTACATTATAAACCATAATAACCGAGTATCAATCCTCCATATGGTTCAATAATTAATAGTTTGAGTGACCAATCTCTTCCCTTCATAACAAGTATCAATACTTCTTATCTAGGATAGTTGGGTCGAATATATCCGTTATCCAATAGTTCTTACAATTGAGTTCTTAACACTTTTAATTCTATTGGAACCGTACAATGCTTTGGTTGTTAGTGCTATCCTCTCGTTCTAATTCAATTTCAAATTCAATTTTCCTTGATGGTGGTAATCCTAATAGACTATTGGGAAAGACATCGAAGCAATCCTTAACTACCTTTATATCTTTCGGTTTAGGACTCCCCTCCTTATTACTATCCACCATATTTATCTAGTAATCCATACATCCTCTTTGATTAAATTTTCATTCGTCATTTCGAAACAATATTTATTAATCTCACCTTGGTTTCTACTTCAAACTCAAAAGGTTGCTCTCCTCACCATTAGAACATTACCTTATTAAATAATGAATTGATGTCCCATTCTTGGATAGATAATTTATGCCTAAGATGACATTTGGGTAATGAATTCTTCGGACCATTAACTCCACATACTAGAAATTTTTCACCATTCTCTTAGCTTAAAATTTTTAACCATTTGTCCGGATTCATTTCACTCCTCTAATAAGAGAGCCACCTCACATACCATGTTTAATATTTTAGGTATCACACCTAACCTTATCATTAACAAAAATAAAATATATGATTGCATAGTACTCGTGTCTATCATTTTCATGTAGCATAGGGTTCGGTTTGCCTTTAAACTCTTTCGGATTAGATTTCAAAAAGTGGTCAACAATGTCGGTTTATTCGGCTTCTTTACCACTATCAAATTTTTGCTACTTCCATTTCGTTCACCTCTATATTTGTTATTTTCTACTTCCTTTGTTGTTATTATATTATGTTTTACTATTATTTTAACTATATTGTCAATTATTCCGCTCTGGCTCCAAGTCCATCTACTCGGACACACATAATTGTTATTAGTATTATTATTGTTATCTCTATTTTCATTATTCCTTTTTAACATTCTATTTCATTTGCACTTTTAATCATATAGTGTCCTATTCGATCTTCCTCGAATTACTTATAAATAATTTAGCCATAGTCACATTTATATTCAAATAATTTCAATCAACATAACCTTCATACATCAAAAAAGCAACACATCATATAAACACACATTTAATCGTATTCTATGCTACTCTCCTCTTGTTTAATTGCGTATAAATAATTCAACCATCATAACATTCACATTCAAACATTTTCATTCATAATAGCATTCACTCAACATCAATTAAACAAGTCATACAAACATAAATGTATTGAGCTACAAATACCTTTCTTAGTTAATTGTCGCCTAAATCCAACTTGCATGCATAATTGATAATCCTAAATCATGTTGCTAAGGTAAACCCATTTTGATACCACTATGTGACAACCCCAATCTAGAACCTACATAGACCAAGACTATTACCGGTGTTGACATACAACTATAATGAATGCAAGGCAACAAGCCTCGTTTCTTAACATTAGAAAATAACTAACAAGAGGGTAGTTTTTTAATGGGGTTCCTTACAATTAAGGAAACAATAGATCCAAATAAAACTTTGATATAAAAAATTTCAAAAAATTTTTTAACACCAAATAATAATCTTACATGATGTGTAGAAATATTAAATACCAAAATGAGGTAAAAAAGAAACTCATATTCTTATAATAAAATTTTATTATTTGTTAACATACCTTAGATTAAATTAAATAACTCTAGGTCTTTTATTTTTCTTAGATTCTTTCTAAAAGTTCATATTTAATTAAAAATAAAGATTTTCCATATAAATAATCAAATTAATTCAATAGAATAAATTTTCGTTATTTGTACTTCAAAACCAATTTAATTATAATATAGTCAATTAATTAAAAAAAATCATTATATATTACACCATTAAACATGAATTAATACTACAATTTTAATAAAATTCTTTAAATTTGGAATTCAATTAAGCATCAATTAAATTCAATTAGACCTTTGATTAAAGAATTGAGCATTCGAAATAATATTTGAGCTTATAGAAATTTGGTTCCAATTAATTTAAACTTACCAAATTAAACTATTATGTTAAATTCATTTAGTCCATACCTTTCAAATTCAATTAATTCCTTAAAGTGTTTAAACCATTCTTTCCTTACCATTTAAATTCCATACTTCTTATCATTAAATCTTTAACCATTAAATCAATTAACCAATTAATAAATGGTTCTAATTAAACTCAAATTAATTCCTTACTTAGTTTATTAATCTAATAATCTTATGTAAACTTTTCTAACAATTAATGAATGTCATCAAGTTGCCAATTATCTAAAATTAAGCATACACATCTCATCTAATATGAAGACAAGTTGTACCATATGTTACATGCCATATTTCAATCTCAAAAATATAGTAAAAGAGAAAGTAAGTTCTATCACTCACTACTAGTAATTAAGCATAAACATTGGCGAGCCGATCATCCTCCTCGACGACCATCATCTTCAAACTTTTATCACCTATGCCATAAGAAACTAGGTGAGCACTACTTAGTAAGTGTAGTCCCTACAAGTGCATATAATGTTTAGCATGTGATGCATTTTGAAATCCTTTCATGGCTTTTGAATTTCATTTTCCTCCTCAAGCATACCCTATAAATTTTGTATATAATTGACTCTTTTTTAAAGCCTCGCAATTTGTAAAAATTACAAAAAGCACTAGATACTTTTCTTTTTCCTCATTCTTACCTTTCAAAAAGAAGAATGTAAATGGAATTCCTCATTCTTCCCTTTCTAAAAGAATCCTTTTGCTTTTCCATTTCCTTTTCCTCATGAGAGGTTGATCATTTCCTTTTGCATAATAATGCCATTTCCTTTTCCTTTTCCTTTTCCTTTTCCTTTGAAAGTGTCTAGGCATTTCCTTTTGATATCATGTCCTTTCCCTTTTCCCTTCATTAAAACCTTGAAGAAAAATCATTTTCATAGTAATGAACTACAAATACATTCAAATGAAATGTATTGCCTTAACCTTTACCTCAATTATGCATGCTTAATAAATAAATATATGCATAAATAATATTTCAAACATAACATGTACCAATAGATTCAAATCATACATATCTTTAATAATTCATGATTAGGTCAAACGATATCAATCAATTCAACATTTCCAACCCAAGACAAATCATCCGTAAACAAGTTTTAAACTATCAAAATGTACATGACTCAATAACTAAGCAAACAAACATCTAACGTTCATTTACTTGGAACCGTGGTTGAATTATTTAAGTAAATTAACCAAATCTTTTTCGTCATTTACTCACCCATTTTTCATGCCATTTCATTCATTTTAAATCATTATGACATAATTATTCATGAATCAATTCAATAGTCCTTAAATTTGTAGTTAGGTCAAAACCTACCCTTAAAGGAATAACATCAATTTTGTTAATTTTTCTCATTTCTTCACCTCAAATTCATCGCTTAACAAGTAATCTATCAATTCATCCAAATTTGGCCAATCAACCATTTACCTAATTTCCTTCAAAGATGGCTAAAACATACAACTAGTGTAACCAATCTCACTTTGTAACACCTTTAATCTAGGACCTAGATAAGTCATGGATATTACTAGCATTGACTTAAAATCTAAATGAAATAAATACAAGCTAAGAATTCTACTCACTTATCCTTCTTAGTTCCTTGGCAAGGTAGGTAATTTTAACTAGTGAGGTCCCTAATGAGTACGAGATGCTAAGTCCACCTTGAAATAACTTAGGTTTAATTTTCGTTATATTTAATAAAGTCACCATTAAATTCATTTAAACTTTTACTAATACCTTATCCATTTGATTTTCTTTTAGTCTTAAACTTAGTATTTCTTTTTAATTCCATACTTTTTATTATGAATTACAATCATTTCCATAGTCCAATCAATTATATCATCCTAGCCATATTAACCATATTATGCAACCAAATTCTATGACTAACAAATTTGGCTTAACATTGAGTCATATTTTCATCAATATAACACAATATTCAATTAACTTATTTACATACCAAAATTTTGCATAACTCACTATCATATATACCCGCCAAAATCAAGTTAAGCAAAGTAAGTTCTCATACACTTGAACCCTAGGCATACAAAAGGGCAAGTCCTTCACATATCTTGGAGGCGACTCTTCGTTTATCTTCATTTTCTCATACACCATAAGAAACAAAGGTGGACAATACAATTCTCAACAAGTGTAATCCATGCAATATATGTGTATCTTTTATGCATGAATGCACGTGATGTAACTTTTATAAAATCATTCTTGTGCCTATCAAAATTCATTTTTTGCAATTGAGTGCACACTACCAAATATATTTATATATATCTAGTTATCCATGAAAATTATTTCCATGAAAACTATGACAAGCACTAGACATGTCCCTTGTGAAGCCTATGATGTTCACAATTGTAAACCATAATTGAACTCGTGACTTTGACACCCACAAAGAGTTGATCATTCTCTTTGTGTGCCAAGATTAAATCTATGACTATGATTGAGACATGCCTAGTCATTTTCTTTAAAGCCCATGCACTTGATTTTGCCTTTGAAAACATGATTAAAATTAATTCGTGACGTGAATGTAATAACTAACATGATATATGACCTATGAATTTTAATTAAGCATTTAGGTTGAAATAAACTCTCCATGAAACATATGGCATTATTTCATGAAACATTGAACATTGCATACTTTTACAAAACACTAATATTACATGGAAACAATATTAAATCAACCTATGAATATCAAGGTCACAAAATAGCCTTTAGATGAAATTCAACCACGAACAAATAATAAACATGGATAACATCATATCATAGCCGAACATGATAAGCAATATGAATAATCTTTCACACACATGAATGTAATCATTTTTATGTCATCTATACCCTTAACCGTCATCATAATCCTCTTTGTCCTTTGTTTTCCATACTTAGCTGAATTTAAGCCAAGGAAGGACAACCTTTATTTCATTCATTTCAATTCCTTCAATTTAACCTCTTGAACACCTCCAAAGCATTCCATCAAACATCTTGTAGGCATTAAATACCATAACCATCAATTTATTCATGCTTAAGGTCATTTGACCATCTTGCTATAGAAACAAGGACAACACTAAAACATATGGATTCATTCAATCCAATCATTTAAATATCATTATCCTCACACCATAAACATATATTGCAATACCCCGAATCATTACTAAATAAATTAAAAATATATTTAAGGTATGAGAAAAATATTTCATGGGCATGGAATGATAGTAAAGAGGTTGATATAATATTTGGTGCACTATGGGTGATTTTTTCGATACTAAGTGAATGTTTCATCCGATTTTCGATGTGTAAATAGTGACTTTTATGTAAAATAATTATTTTAAGCATGTAATTGATGAATGGAAAATGGTTTTTTTTTTTTTTTTTTTTTTTTTTTGCATAGAAAGTTTGTTAGAGAGGTGCTAGATTATTCTATAAGGTTGAATTATTTTTCCGATGTTTATGGAATATTTTATTTGAATAATCGGTGCATAAATAGTGAATTGTCAAGGAAAATAATTATTTTAAGTGCCTAAATGAGCATGTATAATTTTTTTAATTAATGAATAAAATATTTTCAGAGGTGTTGAAGTACTTCATGCATTTAAATAAATATTTTTATGGTTAGGGAATATATAATGTAGGAATTAGTGACTTTTTACACAAAATAATTAATTAAAGGGTGTAGATGAGTGTGTAAAAATCATGTGAAGATTGAATAAATTATTTTATGAAGTATATAAATATATTTTGAAAATAAAATATTAATTTAAAAAGGGTGGAATAAAAATTAGGCATGGAGGGACCTAATTGCATTAAATATGGACGCAATTGAATAAAATTGAAAATTTTAATTCTTCAATAGAATTCAAATTAAATTTTAAGGATTATAAAATAGCTAGAAAGGTTTATGTAACAACCTCAATTTGTCAATTATCTAATTGGAAGGCTTATGGAAGGGTCAAATTATAAAATTATAGAATTTGAGGGACCAAATTGGAGTAACTTTTGGGAGAGATTTTTCCCCCATTTTTTTTTACTTAATGAATTAAATGAGATTTACTTTTGGTTAAATGGATGGCTAGGATTGAGCTAGATGGAGGGGTGAAATTGAAAGAATAATAAAAGGTTAGGATTTAACCAAAAGAAGGAACGAGATTAAAAGAAGAATCAAAGGCCAAGATTGCTCAAATTGAGGGTGAAGGTAAAGTCAAAAGCCCACCAATTTAGCCTATAAATATGGGTGCTTGGAAAAGGGAAAAATCCAAGGAAAATCTAAAAGCACAAGGCTAACTCTTGCAAAATTTTCATCCAAATTCCACTCACATCACTTCAAACCATTTTTAAACATCCTAAATCATCATTTAAGTCCAAATTTTAGGTCGTAGGCCCAAAAATTATGAGGAAAAACCCAAATGAGCTTGGTTGAAATATTGGGTGAAAAAGGAGGAAAACAATTTTCAACATAATCCAACTTTTTCAAGGCAAATTGGATCTTATTTGTGGTAATGTAATCTCACCTAAACCATAAGGAAGTTCAATTTCATGTTAATTTGTGCTCGATGCTTTAATTTGCATGTAATTGAATTAATTATGAAAATTAGAGTCGTGGTACTAAGTGAGGTTAACTTGAGAAAAATGATTTAGAGCCATAAATTCATACAATTGAAGTCCAAATATGTTAATTAGGCATAAAATTGATGAAGCAAAACCAAAATCTCATAGGGTTTGGAGAGAGAAAACATTCGACTAAGTAGGAAAATTTAGGGGTTTGTAGTGCTCGATTTATTTCATTTTTCATTGATTGATTATGTTTTTTTGAATTGATTATTATGAATGAGAAATTGCATAAAAAAGTTGATGATGGTACCTAATTCCTTAAGGCCCATATTCGGCCAAATTAGGGAAGAAATTAGGGTTAATGTATTTTTGCTTTCTAATTATTTAATTGATTAATTTTTAGTTAGAATAGTCTAAAAAGATCAATTAGTATGAAAGATGTGTTTAAAAATGAAAAACTACCCTAAGTTGCCTCAATTAGGGTTTCGACCCATTAGGCACAATTTAGGGTTTTTGATGCAATGTTATGTGTGATTGTGTAATTGGTGATTCCATGAAGATTTTGGTGCGATACATGTGCTTGAAATATGAATTTCGATGCCTATGTATGATTATTTATGTTTAAGGAAAGTTTCCATAAAGTGTGAAGGCATAGTGTTATTCAATTGTTTGTTGAAATGTGAGTTGGTATGGCACTTGGCAATGATGACACCGTGATTGGAATGTGAATCATGAATGCTTGGTCATGATTTATGAGGTAAGATACTAATAGTGGTGCATTTTTATAATGTTACAAAATGCATCGTTATTGCTAAATTTTACATTATGTTTGTTATTCCAAATGACATATAAAGCATCATTTATAATCATAATGCACTTGCATTATATACACGAGTATTCTAATTAATGAAAAAGAATTTTTATGGAAAGGTTTTATGTTTGAAAAAAAAAGGGTTTTTCTTTAAGGAATTTTCCAATAGCAATTGGAAATAATTTATGATTTTAAGGTTTTATGAGGAGGGCTTCATAGGTATTCTATACCATATATGGATCATGGTTCGGGGTTAGGTAAGAACAAACGTGCACCTTCAAAGACTCGACGAGGTGTGTCCGTAGACAGTGTCTAGTTCTCTATACATATTATGAAAACCCTAAAGGTCCTATAATGGGACATATCCAAAGACCAAAAATATATTCAAACTATTATGATGAGGATTTTATGATATAAAAAAGGTTTTATAATGAGCATGCGAATGATTATCATATGCATTTCACTACATGTATGGTATGCATGGATTAACTTAGTAAGTCGTCACTCACTTAGTCTCTTTGGTGGTGTAGATAACGCCGGTAATAATGGAACACTTCACTGCTAAGCTGATCATCAAGGTATGTATGCGTCGCATATATATGGAATGGGGTTTATGATTCTAGGTGGATCTCATGCATGTAATTTTCTTCTTAGTACTAGGTGTTATAGTATATATGCTAGGATTGATAGATGTATTTTATGTTATAATTAAAACTATGAACAAATAAACAGGAAACTAGTGATGTGATGTAAATAAATGAATAAGCTATTTTTGTAGTAGATGGCTTTAGCTTAATGTTTACTTAAAAGCTGATGTAGATGCTATGTTACTAAAATTTTGGTCTAAGTCAAGTAATAATAGGGTAATGTAAAATGGATGTACTAGTTTTCTTATTTTATAGTTTCATATTTGGTTCTAACACATCATTTTTATTAATGAAATGAAATAACTAAGTAATATGGGAAAATAACAAAAATGGTCAAATAAAAATGGAAATAAAGGAAAGTGAACATTAAGTATTAGATAGCTAATAAATAAACTTATACGGAATAATAGAAAAAGAAATTAGTAAAATCAAGCATCTTATATCCAATTCGTATGGTTCAAATAATTAAAATAAAATGATAAAAAATGAAAAATTGATAGTGCCTTTTTGGACTGAAAAGTAGGACCTACTAGTCAAATAGTAAACTTCTATGATGTATTCTACACTTAGGAATAACATGTATAAGTGATGGAGCCTTGTTAGCTTGCATTCATTTTACTTTGAATAGAAGTTAACGACGATAATATTCTTCATCTTCTAGGTCCTAGGTCGGGGTTGTTTTAGATATGGTATCGTAGTAGAGTTTTACTAAAATACATCCAAGATATATAAAAGGCGACCTCGATAATCGGTAAATACATTTAATATTGATTGTTATGATTGCTCAATATATGTAAATGATGAATGTGAATAATATGTTTATTACTATGATTGAATGATTGTGTCATGATTAACTCGTTACATGTAAGATGATTTTGTGGATAACATTGAATATCGTAGTTTATATTTTTTTTACCAATGTAAATTACCGATAGGGAAAGGATATTGCCCAAAAGAGTTAAGACTAGTAACAACGTGAGCAGAGGCGCAAGTCTAAGTCGAGTTATGCCAATCAAGAGGAGAAATTATTGACGCTACTTAGGAGGCAATAGGAGCTTATAAAGCTCTAACTAAAGAGGCATAAGGAACAATTGTAGAGGATCCTAAAAATGAGTCTATATGGACCAAGCAGAAGTGTGGCCACCGTAAAGGGTTGAAGTAGCCGAACATTTCCAAAGGTTTAGTCCGAGAGAATTTAGAAGTGGTCGAATCTCATCATTATGGAGAAGTGGATGCGATCTACGGAGGTTATTTTTTAGCATTTAAATTTAAGCGATGCCGATCATATAACGTGCATGACTTTTATGTTAGTTGGGGATGCTCGAAATTAGTGAGAGACAATCAAGGTGTCTATCAATGTGATGGGTCTTACCTAGAATCAATTTAAGGAATTATTTAATGAAAAAATATTTCTCGTACATAGTAGGATCTCAAAAGATTCAAGAATTCCTTCAATCGAAGCAAGGTGAGATGTTTGTTATAAAATATGTTCATAAGTTCAAGCATGGCTATCATTATGCCATCATTATTGTTGAAAATGAGGAAATGAAGAAAGAACATTTCCTCTATTAGTTAAAGGATTAGATGAGGAGTTTCATCTTAATATTCGTAGATGCTTATAAAGACATGGTGAGAGAGGCACTCATTGTCGAAGTAGATCGAAGGAGTGGACACTAGTGTCACCTCCTAATGCGGACCAAAGAGGGAACTTTTATGGTAAACTTAAAGGCCAATCCAATAAGAAAATACCATTTATAGAGAATGGATATATTGGTAATAACAAAAGGAAAAGAATTGGCAAGAGCATAGAGGATGGAAGAACAAGGTATATAAAATTATCCAAAATGTGGTCATCCGTATGTTAAAGACTCGTTTGATAGGCACCGTAGTATGCTATTTTTGTCGAGAAGCAAGACCCTTGTCTAACAATTGTCCAAAGAGGAAATTTACTAAAGGATGATGAGTTCTCGAAAGAGTATTTATGTTGACATGGAAAGAGGAAAATAACAAAGATAATGAGGATATATGCAACAATGTTTTGATCTCTAACTCATTACAAACGCATTAGTAGATTCTAGTATTTACTTATTACATGGTTATAATTAAATAATTAGGTATGATACCTATAGTATCAAACATTATTTACAAAGTAATGCTTCTATCCGGAGAGTCACTAGAATCAAACATCATAATTAAAATGTGAATTTAAGAATGGAAGCTAGCATTTTTCATGTCAATCTCATGGTCTTGAATATTCAAGACTTCAACGTCGTCTCGAGCAAGGTTTTCCTATCTAAGAATAAAAATAGTTCAAAATCGATGAGTAAGTCATACGGATGTAAGAAGAAGGGAATTAAAGTTCAAGTTGATGATAAGATATTTTTAAAGGTAGTCTCTGTGAAGGGTATAAAGAAGATTGGAAGAAAAGGGAACTTAAGTTTGAGGTATATCGGACCAAAAGGGTCAAGAAATTACCAAAATAAGGGGATTCCTTGAGTAAAAGTATTATGAATAAATCATGAAGTTGAGAAAGTAACTTAAGAAAAGTAGATATGCAAGCCTAACGAGCTTAAGTTATTTACCTAGTAATTTTGAGGGAAAAAATTTTATAAGGAGGGAGGGTGTAATACCTCGAATCATTACTAAATAAATTAAAAATATATTAAAGGTGTGAGAAAAATATTTCATTGAGGATGGAATCATAGTAAAGAGGTTGATATAATATTTGATACACCTAGGATGATTTTTCCAAGTGTTGAGTGAATGTTTTATCCGATTGTCGAGACATGAATAATGATTTTTATGTGAAATAATTATTCCGAGCGTGTTATTGATGAATGGAATTTATTTGTATAAAATCTTTGTTAGAGGGGTGCTAGATTATTTTATAAAGTTAAATTATTTTTCTAATGTTTGTAGAATATTTTATTTGAATAACGAGTGCATAAATAGTGAATTGTCAAGGAAAATAATTATTTTTGGTGCCTAAATGAGCATGTACAATTTTTGTAATCGATGATTAAATTATTTTAGAAGGTGTAGAAATATTCCATGTATTTAAATATATAATGTTACACTTAGGAAATATTTTCTATAGGAATTAGTGAGTTTTTAAACGGAATAATTAAATAAAGGGTGTAGATGAGTGTGTAAAAATCATATGAATGTTGAATAAGTTATTTCAGGAAGTTTATAAACATATTTTAAAAATAGAATATGAATTTAAAAGGGTGGAATAAAAATTAGGCATGGAGGGACCTAATTGCACTAAATATGGAATCAATAGAATAAAATTAAAAATTTTAATTCTTTAGTAGAATTCAAATTACATTTTGTAGATTATAAAATAGCTAGAAATATTTATATTAAGTAACTCAATTGGTCAATTATCTAATTGAAGGGTTATGGAAGGGTAAAATTAGAAAATTCTAGAATTGGAGGGACCAAATTAGAGCAACTTTTGGGAGAGATTTTTCCCCCTCTTCTCGTCTACTTAATGCATTAAATGAGATTGACTTTTGGTTAAATGTATGGCTAGGATTAAGCTAGATGGAGGGGTGAAATTAAAAGAAGAATAAAAGGCTAGGATTTAACCAAATGAAGGGAAGAGATTGAAAGAAGAATTAAGGACCAAGATTGGACCAAATTAAGAGTGGAGATTATGTCAAAAGTCCACCAATTTAGCCTATAAATATGGGTGCTAGGAAAAGGGGAAAAATCCAAGGAAAATAGAAAAATGCAAGACAAAATCTTGCCAAATTTTCATCGAAATTCCACTAAAATCACTTTCAAGCTTTTCAAAACATCCCAAACCTAATTAAATCCAAATTTCAAGTTGGAGGCTCAAGAATTCTAAAGAGAAACCCAAAGGAGCTTGGCCAAAATATTGGGTGAAAAAGGGGATGAAGAATTTTCAACATAATCCAACTTTTCAAAGGTAAATTGGAGCTTCTTTAGGTAAGTTAATCTCACCCACACCACAAGGAAGCTCCATTTCACGTCAATTTTGAGTTTAATGTTTCAATTGGTATTTAATAGAATTATTTATGAAAATTAGGGTTAGGGTTCCAAGTGAGGTTAATTTAGGGAAAATAAATTGGAGCAATAAATTCAAGCAATTGAAGTCTAAATATGTTAATTAGGCTTAGAATTAGGGTAGAAAAATCAAAATGTCCTAGGGTTTAGAGAGAGAATACAATCGAAAAAATGAGAAAATATGTGGATTTTTGGTACTTTTATTTGTTTCATGTTCCATTGATTGATTATGTGTTGTTTATGTTTGAATTGATGATTAGAAATGATAATTTGCCTAAAAAAGTTGAAGATTGTACCTAATTCCTTAAGTCCCATATTCAGCCTAATTAGGAAAGAAATTAGGGTTTATGTATTTTCGTTTCTAGGTATTTAATTTATTAATTATGCGTTAGAGTAGCATAAAAAAGATGAATTAGTACGAGAGGACATGCTTAAAACCGAAAACTACCCCTATTTGTCTTATTTGGTGTTTCGACCCATTATGCCCATTTAGGGTTTTTGATGTAATTTGATATGCAAATGTGTAATTGATGGTTCAACGATGATTTTGGTGTGATAAATGTGCTTAAAATGTGAATTTTGATGCCTATGTATGATTATACATGTTTAGCCCTCTCGTACCATTATCCGATTATTCGTTGAAAAGATTACGTAAAGTGTGAACACATACCATTATCCGATTGTTCATTGAAATGTGAGTTGCTATGGCACTAAGAAATGATGACATTGTGATTAGAATGTGAATTGTGAATGCTTGGTCATGATTTATGAGGTAAGATAGTCACGGTGGTGCATGTTTATAATGTTATAAATTACATCGTTATTGCTAAATTTTACATTACATATATTATTCTAAATGGTACGTAAAGCATCATTCATAGTCATAATACACTTGCATTATATACATGAGCATGCCAATTCATGAAAAAGGATTTTTATGGAAAGGTTTTAAATTAGGAAAAAAGGTTTTCCTTTAAGGAATTTTCCAACAACAATTGGAAATAATTTATGATTTTAAGTTTTTCATGACTTACATGGTTTTATGAGGAGGGCTTCATGGGTTTTTCATACCATTTATGATCCATGGCTCTTGGCAAGATAAGTGCGGACGTGCACTTTTAAGGACTTGATATGGCACACCCATAGATGAGTCTTGTTCTCCAGTACATATTACAAAAATCTTGAAGTTCCTATAGTAGGACTAATCTAAAGACAAAAAAGACTTTCGGACTTTTCACGATGAGGATTTTATGACACGAGAAAATGATTTTATAATGAGCATGTGAATGATTATAATATGCATTTAATTACATGTATGGTATGCATGGATTAACTTACTAAGATGTCGCTTAGGTAGTTTCTCTCATGGTGTAGATAACATAGGTAATAATGACACACTTCACTACTAAGTAGATCATTGAGGGATGCACTCATCACATACATATTCGATGGGATTTTGGATTCCAAGGTGGATCTCCCGCATGCAATTTTCTTCTTAGTACTGGGTGTTATAGGGTTTGTGTTGGGATTGGTAAGGTTATTTTATGCTATAATTAAAACTATGAACAAATGAACAATAAACTAGTGATATGATGTAAATAAGTGAATAAGTAATTTTTATAGTGTGTGGTTTTAGGTTAGTTAAAGTTTATATAAAAGCCGATGTAGACATTAAGTTACCAAAATTTTGGTCTAAGTCAATAACAATACAATAATGTAAAATGGATGTACTAGTTTTCTTATTTCTTAATTTCATATTTGGTTCTAGATCACCATTTCAATTAATGAAATGAAATAACTAAGTAATATTGAAAAATAATAGAAATGGTTGACAAAAAATGGAATAAAGGAAACTGATCATCAATTATTAGATAGCTAATAAATTAACTTATACGGAACAAAAGAAAAAGAATTTACTAAAATCGAGCATCTTAGATCCAGTTCATACGGTTCAAATGATTAAAATTAAATGATAAAATACAAAAAAAAATTGATAGTGCCTTTTTCGACTTAGAAATAGCATGTATAAGTTAGAATGTCTTTTTACCTTGCATTCATTACACTTTGAATGTAAGTTAACAACGATAATATTCTCAACCTTTTGGATCCTAGGTTGGGAGTGTTACATATATGTATCACCAAATCATTGCAATTCAATCACAACCCTTAACAACATATTCATTAATCCTCAATCAAGTAAACCCAAAATTAACATCAATCACAAATCAAAACATTAATTTCTTATGGTATAGGTGAGGAATTACACTTATAACACTAAGAGTTTTTAGCTTTTCTTCTTCCTTCCCTTGGCTCTCTTCGTTTTCTTGTCCACAAAAATTTGACCAAGATGAAAATTCCTTCCCTCTCCTTTATTGATCCTCTAAGTTGATTTGGAGGCTATTTTAGAGCTTTTCTAAGCTAATTAAGATGATTGGGATTGGAGGTTTAGGTGCTTGGAATGCCTTTCTCTTTAAGGTTACTTAGAGCTCTAATGGTGTCTAATCCATTCTTCTTCTTCTTCCCCATATTCATAGCTATTGTTTTGCCTCGAGATTAGGCCAAGTATACAATACTTGGATTAATCTTAAAGGGGTTCATTAAATGTTCCTTTGATTTTTTTTCTTCTTCCTCCTTTCTTCTTCTTTTTTGAGCAAGATTTTTCTCTTCTTTCTTTCTTCTCTTCCACTAACTTTCTCTCCCTTTCTTTCTCTGAAATTTCTAGATATATCAAGCAAAATTTTCCTCTTAAGTTCAATTAATAAGTCTCTCAAAATATTAACTCCTAAAACTTTTATCCATAAACTTCCAATATTTGCAATTTGACCAAACAATTTGAATCTGTAATTCACAATTATAATCAATTTAGCCCTCATGTAGGCCTATCCAAAAGATTATTTTAGTTCCTAAAATTTCTAAATCATTTCGATCAAGGACTTAAAACTTTTAATCCGTGCAATTATGTCTTTAGGTTTTGCAATTACATCCCTAGGTTAAAACATAGCCATATCAATTGAGGACACTAATGTCTAATTCAAGCCTTAGATATCCCATTAAACTTCCCAATTAGTTTTACTTATGTTTCTCTAATTCGTAACTAGAGTTTAAACCTTATTAGTAAACATACTTTTGTTAATTATACAAGACGTCTTTACATAAGCATATGCATAGATTTTTTCCCACATAACTTTAATTCTAAGTAACTTAACCACACAAAATTATGTGATTAACATAAACAAGTTTAAACACAATTTCATACTAGTCTAAAACATATACATGAACATAGTTATTACATATATGCATACGCATGCATATATACATACATGTGCATATCTACATACATACGTACGTACATACATACATACATACATAACTATATATATATATACATATATACATAAATACATACCGATATGTACACACACACACACACACACACACACACACATATATATATAAATATATGCGCGCGCACACACACACACACACACATATATATATATATATATATATATATACACACATACGAGATTCTAAGTCTCGTATGTCTACCATTTCACCACCAAGGCATTTTGAAAGTTGTATTCCAAGCATATGATATCTATTTAGTGTGATGTATGAAATATATGACAAATATGGAGTGTTGGAGTATTTCTATTGATCCTCATGTCATATAGGCCCAAATCGTAAATCTAATTGCTTTGATTTGAATTATCCGGAAGATGTCTTATCCGATAGATTAGCTAAACTATAGAAAATTAAAAAACAAATGGCATTGAAATATATTTTTCTTGATCAATTAGAATTGGCTCCTTAGATTTAGAATTGCCTAAAAAGGTCCAATATATATACATTGTGAGACCTTTTGAAGAATAGTCAAAAAGACCTAATGAAAATTAAACATTTTTGCATAGAAAATTTAAAACATATATTGGTCATTGTAAAAATAGAAAGCATTTCGGAATTAATTTACCAAAGAATCAATTTTAAATCCAATGGATCTACGTTCATTTTCATCGTTACACACACACACACACACACACACACACACACACACACACACACATACATACATACATACATACATACATACATACATACATACATACATACATATATATATATATATATATATATATATATATATATATATATATATATATATGATCTAAAGATGTATAGAAGGATTCTAATTTGGGGTGTTACATAATTTTTCATTTTAATAAACCTAAGCTCACCTAATTCGCCTAATTAATAATTAATTAATCCAAAACACAATAACCATTAACTTTCCCCAAATCCTAGGGTATAGTTAAGTTGTCTAATAACAAGAAAAACATCCAAACTCATGAATCAATTTAATTAATTCTCCATTCATATCAATTACAACACTAAAAAACCAAAGTTCCATCATGAAATTCATCTATATCAAACAATTACATAACAACTCCAACAATTAAACCATTAAATCATAATCAATAAAACATCAAACCATCATAAATTAAACACCAAACCAATCTATTTTTTTATGTAGAGAGGACTACGCTTACCTCACTTATTGCTATTCAAATCCTCTTCCTTTTTGGCTTGAACTTCTTCCTCCTCCATTCCTCTCCAAGTTTCAGCCAAACAAGACTTTTTCCTCCATCTTTATTTTATCTTCCAAGTTTGTTCTAGGTGTGTTTTATGATGTATCCGGGGTAGTTTAAGTTTTTTCGGGTGGTGGTTTGGTGTAATTCTCCTTGTAGAAGCTTGGATTTTCCTTAGTGTTTCTTGATTTTTCCATGTTTCAAACCTCTCTTCGATCTTCTTCTTCCATATTTATAAGCAATGTTTTCTCGAGGATTAAGCCAATAATATCACACTTGGTTTCATCCTAACCATGGTAATTAATGGCTTTTCTAGATTTTTCTTCTTCCTTCTCATTTTCTTCTCTTTTTCCCGGATTTTTCTCTAGATATTTTCTTCCTCTTTCTTCCTCCTTTTACCGACCTAGTTGGTTCTCTTTTCTCTTCAATTTTCTAGATTATTCTTGCTAAAATTTACCTCCCTAAATCAATTAATTAATCCCTAAATAACTAAATTTTTATACTTTAATCTCTAAACTTTTATTTCGGGTAATTGGCCCTCCAATTTCGATCAATAATTTCATAATTTTCTAAAATTTCGCTCTTATTCTAAACCCTTCCCAAATTGTTGTTGTCTTCAAAATTTGCTAATTATCTTATTTAATGACCTAAACTTTTAATTATTTCAATTACACCCTTATGATTTTATAATTGCACCCTTATGTTATACATAGCCATAACAATCAATGTTATAAATCTCTAATTCACACTTTAATTAATTGGTTTAAGTTCCAATTAATTCATTTATCTTTCATATTAATTATGCTTGCACTATTTTATATTTTATACAAGCATAACGTAGTAATGTTTATCTTAAATAAATATTCATATATTAAATAAATTATTCTTACAAACTTATTTTCTTTTAAAGTAGGTTTTTAGATTGAGGACATTACATTGTCCCTTATGAGTTTGTTGTTCTTGGCGACTTGTCTCTTATGCGTGTTATTTCAAGTAACTTGTCTCTTGTAAGTTTTCTTTTCAAGAAGACTTGTCCTTATGTAAAAATTAAAAAATGAATGACATGAGTCAACTTTGAGAATGTGACTAACCATAAAAATTATATGAGTCAACTGTGAGAATGTTAGTGACCTTAGATATAATATGAGCCATCTTTGGGAGTGTGACGAACATAAAAAATAATATGACATGGGTCATCTTTGAGAGTGTGAATAACCTTAAAAAATAAAAAATGGGTTCTGGACATCTTTCTCCGAAAAGAAAATACTTGTCAAAATCATGGTATTTGGGTCTATGTTGATATCAAAATCATTGCATTTAGATCCACATTGGTTTTAAAATCATGGATTTTGGATCCATGTTCACTATTTCTTCGGGGATTTTAGGAACTCAAATATGCATTTGGGTGATGTAGGAGCATCCCCCTTCAACTTAGCCAAAGTGTCCACTCTATAGTGGTTGAAACTTTCAACCCCCTATCTTATTTTATTTATTTATTTCTTTTAATTATTTGGGTTAGATATTAATTATCTAGGTTATTTTTATTTTTTGGACTTACCTAATGGTTTTTCAATTTCCAATTTAATTTGGGTCATGATCGAATGTAGCCTAGGTGGGTGATTGGATCCATACATGTTATGGATCCTTATTTATTTAGGAGTCATTATTTTATGTCTGAATCCATGTAATATGTTAGATGGACTCTTGATGAATATATCCTATAGGTAATATCTAAATCCTCTTTGGTGCTTGATTCTTCTAAAAGGTGAGATATTATGGCTTAGAATTTATTTGTTTGATTATTAAATTAGCAATTGACCCGAATTCCAAGACTAAATAGTATTGGTATCAACCAAGGCTAGATATTTTTTTCTAAAATTTTAAAATTACATTATTAATGTTTTAATTTAACTATCATGAAAAAATTATAAACAAATAAAAATATTTGATAACTTTCTTTGGTATTGGAAGTCATTGCAATTTTCAAATCGTATTTTGTCTACAATTTTGACTTATTTAAATAAGGGCTTACAGTGCTAGGAGTCACCCGAAATTTAGGCAAATATATCTATGGACCTTATCTACGTTATGGAAAAATTCCAGCCTATTCTTACTTGATTCGCTTTGGTATTGCATCAACCCTAACTAGTAGGTTTGGTTGTTGTTATTTAATGATTTTGGAATTTTACTTGTGTTTGTGTTTATGGATATGCTTGTTTGTGAAATAATTTATGATTGTAGTTTTCTTTAAGGTTTTTTTTAGGTTGACTTTTTTTTTTTTTTTGAATTTTGTTTTCCTTAGACTACTTTTTTGGTGCTTGTGTGTTTGAGTTTTTGCTGGGTTTGACATCTCTCGATCCGACAACAATTTGGTATCAAAGTTGAGGTTTGCATTCCGTTATGTTTTGGTCAAATGAAGGATGCCACCAAGAAGATTACCAGTTAATCGAAAGACCATGCTTGAGATATGAAGGGCAATTGAAGAATTATGATAGGATAGTGAAGAGCTTCAATGTAGAGATAAAGGTCATAGGCAATTCGTGTTCTATGAGAAAGTCAAGATATAGTAGATAGAGAGGGAGTTCTCGAAGGGATGTGAGAGGAGAATCCTTTACTTGACATACATTCCATATTTTTTAAAGAAGAGAAGGTAGCTTCTTGAATTGATAAAATGAGTAAGGAACCGCAAGTGTTCCAAGATTAAAGAGTAAAGCTTGAGATCTCTAAATTTGAAGGCAAGCTAAGCTTATATGTGTTTCTTGAGAGGTTGAATCGAGTTCAAATTATGTTTCACTTCCATGATGTGCTAGAAAACAAAAGGGTCAAAATTGCATCCATCAAATTGACAAACAATGATGCTTTATGGTGGGAGAATCTAAAAAGGAAAAGAGCACATAAGGAAAAGTCTAAAGCTAAATATGGTTCTAAATTCCGTAGGAAAGATAACTTTCTTTATTTAATAACTTGAAACAAGATGCCATGCATGGGAGGATTAAGCCGCTTAGTTTAAGTAACACCCCTAACTTAAGTAAGGCCAAGAATGTTACTAGCAATACCTCATACTAAAAGTAAAATGAATGTGAAATATTAACCCTCATGTCTTAACTCTAATGATAAATTTATTTGAAAGCATTTTGCAATGGAGGACTATTTGATTAAAAAATTAAAGCCAATTCATTGAATAGAAATAAAACTTGTAACTAGAAATTATTTCGTTTATTTTCAAAACATATGTATCCAATAGCTATATTGATTTTAAATATCAAATTATGTTTTATTTAAAATCATTATAGCTATTAGACAATCTTATTAATTATTAAATATCCATTTCAAATTTTATTAACTAATAGATTATTTTATTTATTAAACCTCTCATTTAATTAGAGACCATGATTAAAATTCCTTGATATTATCAAGCTCATCCGAAGCCATTTTAATTATTAATTTGTTAATTCATTAAACACTATTCATTATTCTTATTATGAAACCCAAATTAGGTTTGTTATCATTTATGGCCATTGAAACCAGTCTAAATTAATTTATTTCAATTAACCATTTTCATTAAGTTTTTATGTATAACCCTAATATTAAATCATTAAAAACCATTCTATCACTTTATTTTATTTCATTTAAGCATTTAATTATACTTTCCAACCCATTAACCTAATCTATAAACATCTCAATACTATTGATTTATTTATTAATTTAATATACTAAGTTAACGAAGTACCAAAACATGAAAAAGTTAAAATCTATCTAAATTTGTAACTTTTAAAGTATAGTTACTCGTTCACACTTGGTAAGCTCCATTCCTTCCAAGCATCATCATCAACTTCACAATAAGTCCTCATATGTCAATGATTCACCTAAATCATAAGAAAACAATTAGTGAATGCTTAGTAAGTGTAATCATGTATGCATGATGTAAGGAAATATATTTTTTATGATTTAGAAAACATTTTTTTGTGATCGGACGCACACTCGTCGAATGTGTATATATTTAATCCTTTATGAAAACCATGAATGGCACTAGACATGCTACATATGGAGACTGTGATGCTTTTAAAGAGTTGATAACCCTTCTTGCATGCAGTGATTGAACATTTCTATCCTTGATCCTTTTCTAGAAAACCATGCACTTGTCTTTGTCTTGGATACATGAAACATGATAAACTTTTCATTGCATGAATGCAATCCATTAACATAACCCATGAACTTTAATGTAGTTTTTGGGCCAAGTTCACCTACTAGCAAAACACATAACAACTACCCATGTAGCATTAAATATGTATATATCAATGGCACCATGTAACATATAACCATTCATTAAACACATGAAAATATCACTAATTCACTTTAATTTGTGTTGGTCGAATCTTAACAAGCTAGTTTCTAGTGAATACATGGTAATTAATATAATTTCCTCAATCATGAACCGAGTTGAATTCTTCTTACATCACACTAATAATTAGTCACCAAAGAAATAAATAGTCTTAAACTTGGATGCTTGGCCAAATGATAATCAACATGAACATAAATTTTATTTAAACTTGTATCATTAACTAGCAACATAACATCCAATTACATAAACATACAACAAGTAACTACCTTAACATATCAATGAATAATATCAAGTAACACAAAAACATCATTTGGTAGAATCTACCAAGAAATAATCCAAAACATAATCCTAGTATATAGCCATGTAAATACCACTTAAAAATAGTTCCAAATGATTATATAATCTAAAACTAACATAATCTTCAATATGAAAGATCATGCATCCTATAAAGGTGCGAAATAAATAAAAAAATTTCCTCATCTAGGGCTCCTAAGATCATGTTGTTGAATCAACTAAGCATATATAAATATGAATAAGATTAAAGTGAGTGATTAGCTCTTATAGCACATAATAAATGTATACGAAAAGAACCGTCCAAGTGTCCGGTCTTTACTAATTATCCACACAACTTAAATATTGATATAAAAAGTAATAGAAATTATAGAGTGCTAGTTCTAATCCTTATGTGTATAAATGTTCTCAAAAAGAAATCAAACAAGATAATTGCGCCAACCTTTAATTTTGTGAGGGTGGTCGAATAGGGTTTTTTAAAGAGAGAGGCACACTCTTTTCTTTTAGATTATTTTCTCTCTTATTATTGGTATCTGTTTTCTTTCTCTCCATCCTCTATATATAAGGTGTGATAGCTTCTCCATGTAGGTCAATGAGATATTGTTTGTGTAGGTTTTGTCTAATCTTATCCTTATAAATCCTAAGCCTTTATACAACAATGCTTAAGTTTATCCTTCCATCAAAATGCCTTATAGACTTATAAATTAAACCTATTGGCCCAAAATCTTATGGCCCAACTAATTAAAAATTAATTTGGATTATCTAAATAAATTGGATCAATTATTTTAATGGAACCCATAATAGGAAATAATTTCCCAACTTGCACTAAAACCTAAATTAAAAAATTAATTTCCTTGTTAGCTAACTTCTTCCAAATTTAGAGCTGACTTCAAAATTAGGAAATTAATTTTTGAAATAGGAAATTTTTTTTCATTTTAGGAAATGGATTTTCTAAAAAATAGAAAACTCTCCAAAACAGAAAAAATTTTCCAATAACCTTTGCTTCTCTTTTATAATGTTAATTTTTAAAATTTATGAGTGTGACTCAATAGGCTATAGATATTTTGGCAATGTATCAAGAAGATAAAAGGCACCTCTTTTATCTCTTAACAAATAAATTAAGATTGGCCTCTAGCAAGGTATCATGACTATCCAATTCTCTAAGAAGATTAATTAATTCGCAGTTACCTTTAACAAAAATGGTTTCCATATAATTTAGTCCTCATATCAATTTATCATAGTGTGATCTCAAACTTTGATCGATTATGATCACAAAAGTTTTTTTTGCTTTATAAATATCTTAAATTACAAGTAAACTAATTATACTCTATTGGTATACTTTTACTATAGCCATAAAATCCTTGACCAAACATTCATCGAAGTGTAATATGATAACTCATTTAACAACTAAAGAATGACATGTCCTATCTCAATTATCTATAAGATTGCCCACACGTAGCTCTTTATCGAGCCCATCGAAACAAATGTCAAAGCACACCAATCCTCTAATGAGATAATCGTGATGACTTCAAGTCAAAGGACTAGGTGTATTTATCTTGTATGAGATTCCCATAGACTAAAGCAAATGAGTTCTCATGGCGATGTCATGTCCATTGTTATAGGTTTTCTAATATTATTCACCTAAGTGCTTGTTTTTGGCATCACCATGCTAGTAGGTGTGAGATCTCCTACATTATGTAATAGCAAGAGCATAGCACTCATAAGTCTTATCACATATTATCAAAGTCCAATATTGACAATGTTATGACTTGAGACATTTAATGATATCATTTAAATGTATCAATATTTATCTCACATCAATTGATCAATCATTAATGTAATGCATATTATATGAACTTCAATCTAATTCTATCAAATTATAATAAGAATAATTACTATGAAGACTTATTTTATTAATATAAAAATGCAATGATATAATACATCAAACCTTCTAAATGTTAGTGTAGTTGCCTAAGATCTAACCTTGATTGGATAGTTTGACTTATTATAATATTACATTCTTTATTTTATTAATAAAAAAGTCTTTCTATTAATTCTTGTTGTTTATATTTATTAATAGAATTAGATAAAATTCCATATGATATGCATTGCATTAATGATTGATTGAAAGATATGAGATAAACATTCATGCACTTAAATGATGTCATTAAATGTCTTAATTCATAGAATTTTCAAGAATAGACATTGACTATATGTTGTAAGACTTATGTGTGCAATACTCATGCTATACGATAGGAGTAGGAGATCTCACACCTGCCATGGTAATGCCAAAGCAAGCACTTTGGTGATTAATGCTAGAAAACATATCACTGGACTTGACTCGCAATGAGAAGCCATTTGGTTTAGTTAATGGGAATCACATACAAGAAGGGTATAACTAGTCCTTTTACTTGATGTCATATGGTTATCTCATTAGAGAATTTATATACTTTGAAATTCATTTTGATGGACTTAGTAAAGAGTTACATGTACGCCATTCATTAGGTGAACTAGGAATCTATTGGAGAAGTGGATAACTAAGATATGACATGTCATTCCTTATGTGCTAAAAGAGTTATAATATTACACTATGATTAATGTTTGCTTAAGGAATCTGTAGCCATTGTAGGAGTACACTAATAGAGCATAGTTGATTTACTCTAGAGTTAAAACATTTGAAAATCGAAAAAAACTTATGTGATCATAATCGAATAGATTGATAACCAATTATGAAATTAGACTATAATAGATTGACATGAAAATTGAATTATATGGTAACTATGCTTGTGACTGGAAATTGTAGATTAATTAATACTCATAGAGAATTAGGTAGTCACAAGGCTTTGCTAGAGGAGTGAAAAAGGTTGAGGCTTAGAATAGGCCAAATGATGTAGTTTGCGTTCATTGGAACAAGAAAGGGCATTGGAAGCACAACTACAAGGAGTACTTAGAAGGGGTGCAAAACAAGAGTTCTACTACCACCTCGGGTATTTATATTATTAATGCTAATTCTTTTATTTCTAAATCCCACTTATGAGTATATGATACTAAATGTGGTGCTTACATTTTTGAAATATACAGGAGCTTAGAAAAGGAAGGAAGATTGCTTCAAGGGAGAATATTTGCATAATAAAAATGGATTAAGAGTTGGACCATTAGATGTAGATATTTATGAGCTAGCACTATCATGTTAGGATATGCTAACATTCCACCATTATTATTTATTAGAGGCTAAAGATCTTATTTTCATTTCTTTTTTGAATAAGTATTTTATTTTTAAGAATAATGGTTATTTTTAAAGATGAGTTTTTTATGAAAATATCTTGATAATGATTATATGTTTTAAACGTAACTCCCAAGTGTATAATATATATAATAAGAAGACTTAAATGATCTAAATAAATATTAATTAGTAAGCAACATCAAACTTTATCATATAAGCAAGAATTCCATATCCAACCTACTTATACAAAGGATATTTAGAATCATTTTTAATATAGAAGAAAACTTATTTATTTGGCAAAGAGACATATATCCCCTTTTAGTTGAAAAAGAGAAAGAGTCACTAATTAATAAAAACCTTATACATAGAGATGTATATAGGTCTATGTTCACCCAAGAAAGAGGAGAACATGTTTGTCATATAACCTTTAATGATAGTGGATCATGTTGTGGTTATAAGACATAAGTCCAAAGCATTTAAAACTTTTAAAAGTTTAAGATTTGAAAAGTCATGTGACAAACTAGTAAGAGTATTACAGCATCTCGATTAGATCAAAGAAAAAAATACTTGAATGCTAAAATTTTAGATCACCTAGAAGAAAATGAGATTCTCTATGGACATCACATGTTAGACATGATTAGTCTATGAAGAGTCGAATTAATATCCCCAATAAGAATACTCCTTACCGTAACCTTCAAAATGAATAGGATTCTAAGCTATGGAATAGATCACATATGAGATATGAGAAGGGAAAGAAAATAAATTAAACTTCCTTAAGATTAGAGGATGTCAAGTGAATGTCAAAGGGTTTGACAAAGACTATAATTAAGCCCGAAATCAATAAAGTGCTAAATCATGGGATATCCAAAGCAAGGCAAGGATGTCAATATCTTACAACTAGAACAAAGTGTTGTTCCTTACTAAGCATATTATATTCCTTAGGAAGGAATTTATAGATGCTAGAAATAGTGGGAGGAAATTCAAACTCAATAAGATTTGAGTCGACTCACAAATTGACACTTTAAATAAAGGAATCCTAAAGTAGAAAGATTACAAAGTATTATAACTCTCTCACAAAAAAAAAAAAAAAACACAAGAACTTTAAAAGTACAAAAGAAATTCATCACAAGAACAAAAGGATATGATCTTCTCATCTTGACATATGGCGATATAAGCCTTTAAAAGGATGATAAAGCTAATACTTTTGAAATGACAATGTTAGGCATTGGTTCCTATAAAAGCCAAATAAAAAGGATGTGTAGTTGACATACTTTGATGGTTCCCAAGAACATGCAAAATGCTAAAGTCCATTAATAGACTTAAGAATGCCTCCAGATATATAAGTTGACGTTTTATGAAACGATCAAAGAGTTTAATTATTCATCAAAAACAAAGATGAACCTTATGTATATAAGGAGTTAGTGGGAGTTTACTAATCATTTTTATTCAACATAAAATTACACCTCGACAATAATATCATGTTGCAAATAAATGATTAAGGAATCTAAAAGAAATTTCTCAAGGATGACATATGAGAAAAACCTATAATCTAAGAGTATAGATATATAGAGATAGATCACTTGGAATGTGAGGAGTATCCCAAGGTAGTTACAATGGCATAATACTAAAAGGTTTAGCATGGAAAATCAAAGAAATTTTTATTCCAATGTCATATAGCTTTATGGCTAATAATATAAAATCCATAGCATAAGTTTAGGAACTAAGGTCTCATCAACGGTCCAAGCAAGTACTATATGGCTACCACTTGATTATAGGGATAAAAAGGTCATGGTAACATATGGATAGAAAAGGACCACACTATGATAACATAGCTGAACCCGAGACTAAGCCTTTATCACGGGTAAAACATTTGACTCTCACTTGATCATCGAGATTAAGGGACATGATTGGTTGGCTCTAGTGCAAGTGGGAGATTGTTAGTGTTGAGCTTAAGATCCAACCTTATTTGAATGGGATCATGTTAATGTATTATTGCATTATTTATTTTAATAATAAATTTTTTTATTATATTAATTCTTATATTTACATGTTGATAAATTCAATAGAATTGGATAGAAGTCCTTATGATATCCATTTGCAATAGTGATTGATCGAAAAATGTGAGATAAACACTAATGCATATAAATGATATCATTAAACATCCCAAGTCATAGCATTATCAAGAATGGACATTGACAATATGTGGATAAACTTATGATTGCTATGCTCATGCTATATGATAGTAGTTAAAGATCTCACACCTATTGGTATGGTGATGCCAAAGCAAGCATTTAGGTGATTTATGTTAGAGAACATATCTTGACTTGACTCGCCATGAGAACCCATTTGGTTTTTGTCTATAACAATCTCATATGAGATGGGTACAAATGATCTTTAGACTTAAAGTTATCATGGTTATCTCATTGAAAGACCGTGCACTTTGACACTCGTTTCGATGGTCCCATTAATGGGTTGCACGTGGGTGATTCATTGGGTGCAATAGGAATCCAATGGAGATAGTGTATGAAAGAAAACTTATGTGATCATAATCAAACAAGATTGATAACCAAGTTCGAGATCACACTATGATAAGTTGACACAAGGATTGAATTGTATGGTAACCATGCTCATGAAAGGTAATAATGGATTAACTAAGCCTCTTAAACAATTGGGTAGTCATGATGTCTTGCTAGAGACTAATCTTGATTTTTATACCAAGAGATAAAAGAGGATTCTTTTGTTCTTGATACATTGCAAACATATATAGGAGTCTATTGAGTCACACTCATAAGTTTAGGTATTCACATTATGAATGAGAAGAAAAGATATTGGAAAAAGGTTTCAAGTATGAATGTTTTCTAGTTTGAAAAGGGTTTCTAAAATGGAAAGTTTTCTTAATTAGGAAGTTTCCTAAAATGGAAAGTTTCCTATTTCAGAAATCAATTTCCTAATTTGAAAGTTAGTTTCAAATTTGGGAATAAAAAACCTAAAAGGAAAGGAGTTTCTAATTTAGGTTAAAAGGGTATTTTGGAAAATTATTTTCTAATGTGGACCTTGTCAAAATAATTTAAGAAAATTTATTTGGATAGTCCAAATAAATTGATTGGGCTAAAATAGTTTTGTCCCATTAGATTTAGTTAAAGGCATTAAGATATTTTTATGGGAGGATAACCATCAACCTTATTGGACAAGGTTGAATGTTTTAAAGATAATGATCGAAAGTCCATCCGTAAAATAACTTCTCATCCTTGAAGAATAAGGAAGCAACAACCTAGAGTCCTTTATGGACTCATTATCACCCCTCTCCTTGTCCTTGGAGGATAAAAAAACTCTCCTATAAATAAATAAAAAGAGAGAGGAAATTTGGCCAAGGATTTTAGAGAGAGAGAGTTTTGGCCAGCCCTAAAAATAATAGAGGCACATGGCCAAGAGAGAAAATTAAGGAGAAAATAGTTTTCTCCTAAACCCTAGCAAGATATACTATGTTCTTCTCTTTTGAGGTTGTCGTAAAATTGCCCATGATTAATTTCTATAGGAAATACTAAATCAGAAATAGTGGAGCTAACACCTCATTGATTTTGAGTGCTTCTTTATGGATACTTAGACGACGTGGATCATCAATAGAAGCCAAACACTTGGATGACTTTTTTGAAAAAGAAATTTAGATCTATGCTACAAGAGGTAATCCTTTACTTATAGCTTAATATTCATGTATGAATGGTTAGAAGATTCAATGACTTGATCTTGGACCCTTAGATGGAGGAAATTATTTTTTTGTTTACTCCGCACCTCTATAAGACGCATGATCCTTCAATATTAAGTAACACGTACAAGTTTAAGCATTCACATAAAAAGAAAAAAGTGAAGCAAAGGTTTTGGAAAAGGTTTCCAGTTTTGAAAGTTTCCTATTTTGGAAAAAGTTTTCAAAAAAATAGAAAGTTTTCTCGTTTTGGAAAATTTTTTCTAAAATGGAAAGTTTTCTATTTTAGAAATAATTTTTCAAATTTAGAAATAAGTTACCTAAGAAGGAAATTAGTTTCGAAATTCAGATTTGAGGGTAATTTGGAAAATTGCTTCCTAATGTGGGCTTTACGAAAAAAATATCTAACCCAATTTATTTAGATATTTCAAATTAATTTATAATTAATTAGGCCAAAACATTTTAGGCTAATAAACTTAATATACAAGCTTGCTAGATATTTTGGTGTGAGGATAAATGTGAGCCTTATTGGATAAGGATTAGGCTTTATAAGATAAGATAAAAAAAAGTTCATATACATTGCAACTCTTAATCCTTGGAAGATTGAGAAGCAACAACCTAGAGTCTTTTCTAGACTTGTTGTCGCCATTTTCTTATCCTTAAAGGACAAGGAAGCCACTCCCCCAAAAAATAGAAAAGAGAGGTGTGGCAAATAGATAATAAAGCTACTAAGCATACATGGTATAAAGAAAAAAAATGGAAGAAAATAGTTTTCTCTCCCCAAAAACATGCCAACTCTCTTCCTCTCTTTTTGGATTGTCGTAAAATATCTTAAAATAGATATCTCAAGAGAAAAATTAAAGAAGTCAGTAAAAGGTGGAGCTAGCACTCTATAACTTTTAATTGTTTCTTATGTAGGTACTTGGACTATGTGGATCATTGATAGAGACCGCACACTTAGATGTCCTTTTATTTGTAAAAGCTAAATCTATATTACAAGAGGTAATCCTTTACTCATGCTTTAATTCATGTATGTATTGTTAGTTGATTCAATAACTTGATCTTGGGAGTTTTAGATAGAGAAAATTTTTTGTTTTATTTCGCACCTCTATAGGATGCATGATTCTTCAATTGGTATAAAAGCCTCTATTGAATCTTTAATTGTATGCTTTGTTAATTATGATTAACTACATAAATTATCAATTTTAATTGTAAACCTAACGTTTTATATTTTATAATTTCTTTAAAACTAATTTTGTGGCCACGCGAGGCCAATGTTGGATATTAGTGCTCATGCACGAGCCTTAGAGGAAAGGATAGTCCCACACCGAGCACCGACGAGCCGGTCACGCACTAGGCATGCGATAGGCGAAACATGTCTCTTATAAGCCATGCCTTCTAGGCCGAGCCGATCATGTGCTAGGTGTGCGATGATTTAGGCATACCTCTAGTTATGCTAGTCTTCCAACGAGCCAAGTGTGCCTCGGACACGCCATGCCAATTAGGTAGGCTAGTTGCATGACATGGAAGGCTTGCGTCAAGCATACACTAGGCCTATGATAAGGCCAAGATGTGCCTTTCATATGTCAAGTGCACACTAGGCATGCACAATGGTAAGGCATGCCTAGATTTGGTGTGTGAGCTTGCCAAAGGCCAAACGCTAGGTCGGTGTGTGCGAGCACGCTTAGCCAATTGATGATAGGCTAGTATAGGGCACTAGCCAATCAGCTAGCAAAGGCTAGTGTTAGGTACTAGCTAGTGGCCAATGCTAGACTAGAGGCCAACATTACGTCGGGCACACACGAGTGTCCCGTGTTAGTGGCTACAAGTGGCTAGTGGTAGGCACTACCAAGCTATGGTGTGGCAGCCCATAGGCCTTCAAGGCCTAAAAGTCCATGGGCCAAAGTCCCAAACAGCTTTAAAATTCAAATTTAGAGAAATTTAATAAAATGACCAGAATATAGATTTATAATTAAGATTAAATGAAATATGTTTAATTAGTTTGTCATGTATCAATTAGAATGAAGCATAGGTGAATGGTATAGATGAGTCGACCTAATTTGTGTAAATGTATATCCGTTAGTTTTTGGTTAAATAGGGCCTACGTGTCCCGCCTTCTCTATCATTTGGATGTATTTCTCTTCTCATCTTACTCTTCTCAAATGTAAATTGAGGTTTCTTATTCAAATAAATGTAAAAGTAAAAGATAGGATATTAGAATAGATGCAAAGAGAATAAGCTAAGAAGCGAAGACAATCGTAAAGAATTTGCAATAATTTTTTATTAGTGTAGGTGCCTAAGATTTAATCCTTTTTGGATAGGTTTGAATTATTTTCATATTATATTATTTATTTTATTAATAAAAGATTTTTTCTATTAATTCTTATAATTTACATTTATTGAATAAAATTAGATAGATGTCTATACAATATGAATAGATGCAAAGAGAATAAGCTAATAAGTGAAGACAATAGCGAAGAATTTGTAATAATTTTTTGTTAGTGTAGGTGTCTAAGATCTAACTCTTTTTGGATAGGTTTGACTTATTGCCATATTGCATTAATTATTTTATTAATAAAAAAGTCTTTTTTTTTTAATTCTTATAGTTTATATTTATTAAATAAAATTAGACAAATGTCAATATGCATTGCATTAATGATTGATTGAAAGATGTGAGATAAATATTGAAGCACTTAAATGATATAATTAAATATTCCAAGTCATAGAATTATTAAAATTGGACATTGACTATATGCGGCAAGACTTATGAGTACTTTGCTCGGTCTATAAGATAGTAGTAGGAGATCTCACATATATTAGCACGATGATGCCAAAGTAAGCACTTACATGACTCATGGTACAGAATATATCACTAGACTTAACTTACCTTGAGAACCCACTTGGCTTTGTCTATAGGAATCTCATACAAGATAGGTATAACCGGTCTTTCAACCTAAAGTATTCATGGTTATCTCATTAGAGGATTTATGTACTTGTGACATTCGTTTCGATGGACTCCATAAAAAGTTACACATGGGCGATTTGTTGGGTACATTAGGAATCTAATAGAGATAGGTGGGTGACTAAGATACGATAAGTCATTCCTTATATGCTAGAGGATTTATAACATTGCGAGCTTGATAACTCGTTTATTTATGGAACATGTTGCCATAGTAAGAGTTCACCAACAAAACATAGTTTGTTTACTCTAGAGCTATGACATTTGGGAATAAAAACAAATATGTGATCATAATCGAATAGACTAACAATCGACTTCAAGATCGGACTATGACAAATTGACATGAGAACTAAATTGTACGATAACCTTGCTTATGATAGGTAATTACGAATTAATTGATACTCGTAGAGAATTGGGTAGTCATAATTCCTTGTTAGAGGGCAATCTTAATTTATGCAATAAGATATAAAAGAGGTGCCTTTAATTGTTGATACATTGCCAATAAATCTAGGAGCCTATTGAGTCACATGCATAGGTTTAAGCATTCCCATAATCAAAGAGAAGCAAATATTTTGAAAAAGGTTTTAGTTTTGAAAGTTTTCTATTTTGGAAACAGTTTCCAAAAAATGAAAAGTTTCTTATTTTGGAAGAGTTTCCTAAAATGGAAAATTTTCTATTATAGAAATCATTTCCTAATTTGGAAGCTAGTTTCAAATTTGAAAATAAGTTACCTAAAAAGGAAATTAGTTTCTAATTTTGGTTTAAGAATAATTTGAGAAATTATTCCCTAATGCGTGCTTCCTAAAAAAAATATCTAACCTAATTTATTTAGACATTCCAAATTAATTTGTAATTAATTGAGACAAACGAGGTAGGGCCAATAGACTTAATATAAATGCCTATAAGATATTTTAGTACGAGGATAAATGTGAGCCTCATTGGATAAGGATCATGCTTTATAAGGATAATATCAAAAAAGCTCTTATACATTGTAACTCTTAATCCTTAAAGAACTAGGAAGCAACAAACTAGTCTCTTTGAATTGTTTTCAACCCTTCCTTGTCCTTAAAGCCACTCCTTCAATAAATAGAAGGGACGGGTGCGATAAAGATAGACTATGGCTATTAGGCATACACGGTATAAAGAAAAAGGGGAGAAAATAGTTCTCTCTCCTTAAGAACCCTTTATGTAACCCTCGTAAAGCTCCTTAACCTAGCAATAAGTATTGAAATACTTCTATCCGCATCTACCGAGTTTAAATTATGATTTATGTGTCATGTGCATGATTGGTGAGGAGATATGGGATTGAAAGAAAAAAAAATTATTTCAAGCATGTCGCAAATATGGATACCCGAGAAAAATATCTCCTAAAATATCTATAGTTATGTGAGTATAAATTATGTGTCATTTCTTTTATATTTATGGTGTAGAAATATTTAAGATTTATGGAAGCGTTCATAGGAATACCCTTTTTGGAATTTAATTAGTCATTATTTATTTTCCATAATGTTTTATTTAAAAGACCATGCAAGTGAAAAACATGTCCCAAGCAAGGTGCATGACTGAAATTTAGGAACCAAATGGGGTAAGAAAGTTGGTTAGTTTGGTTAGTTTAGTTACCTTTTTAGTTTCCACATTTAGTTGTTGATTTGACACCAAATCTATCACTTTTTCTAAAAGTGTGACACCTAGCCCACTTACACTTTTAAATTGCCAACTTGCCTCCCATTTAGTTCCATCATTTGACCTTTGTTTGCCACATAATTTTGACAATTGGACTCCTAATAAATGAAGAGAAAAGTGTGATATAGAAATGGAAGACAACTTGAAACTTTGCCATTCTTTTTTTTTTTTTTTTTTGACAAAATCATAGCTTTCAAACTAAGGAGAGAAAACGTGATTGAGAGGGAGAGAAACGACTTTGTGAGGGAAAGAAAGAGAGAAAATAAAGGAGAAAAAGAAAGGAAAGAAAGAAGGGAGAAAAAGAAGGAAAAGTCTAGGAAATCTTAAGCAAGCATATATCATTGTAAGTAGCTCTCATTTTAGCTTTTCTTATGTCTTAAGTTCTATTTACATGTTCAATTTATAGGTTATGTTTTAAGCTATGTAATATGTTATCATGGTAGCTTGTGTTGATGCTATGCTTTGATGTTTTGTGATGGATCTAGTATGCTTATTTTGATGTCTATTTCATGGTGAACTTTATGTTGGATTGTACAAGTATGATGATGGATGGATGGCAAGTTGATGTATCCTTATTAAATCCATGTGTGATGGGTGTTTATACATATGTGGATGGGTTTGGTGTGGTTATAAGCATATGGGTTTGGAAGATGTGTGTGAATGGGCTTGGATTAAAACACATGGACTTGGATTAAAAAAAAATGGGCTTGGATATCCTAAGGACACTTATTGGGCCTTGGTACTAAAGTGGCCAAGTTGAATTTATGTTTATGGACCTAAAGATCTAGACTTCCAAGGTAACCCACTTAAGTATAATTTAGTACATTAGGATGGAAAGAAATGACTTAGGAGCAAAAGACAAACCTTCACCTTTATGGACCCATTCAGCCAAACATAGTAAAATTTGGGTTATGAGTTTCATTCATCCTATTTGTGAATAAATGGTTTAAATATACCTAAATAAGTATAAAATAAAGTGTAGAAAGGTTAGATTCCAATAAAAATAAAAATTTCAATTTAGACTAGGAAACACTCGCTCTAAACCCGACTTATTACAAATTGAGTTCCAAACACCCAACTCCATAAGGAATGGCTCAAAGACACCTAAATAAATATAAAATAAAATGTGAGAAGGTAAGAGTGCAAGGCAATCATTAAGACTTAGATCCATTAAAAATAAAGTTCAGCTTTTAAGGCTCACATTCGGGTTAGAAAGCAAACCCACAACAAATATGTCCCAATGCATTCCTAAGACCCAAAAATGAAATGGTTTAACCCTATAAGGTGGGTCTTGAATTCCTTGTGTAATCCCAATAGTATGGAATCGACGAGTTTAGTACGTATGACTTGGTAAAATGTCGTTTATGATACATCACGTGCATCATATGCATATGGGAATGGATTAAATTGAGAAAAACCATTGAGTAAAAAATGATGAGGTTTGGTAACCAAATTAGATGGAATTGAATAGGTTTGGTAACCTATAGGAATAAATGGGTTTTAGCGATCTAGTTGTATGCGTACTCTAAGTTGTGTGATTGCACTCGTTAGACGATAGACTCTCACTAACGAGTGGCTATAATGGTGGATAATTTCATTGTTAATAGACGGTGATTCAATAATTACTTAGACTAAAAATAGAGCAGTACTTGCTAATACCTAAGATACCCGAAATTAAAATTGGATTAGTCCAAGTGGTGAAGTCGGGAGATTATTGCATATCACATTCATCACCCTACTTACCGAGCTTCAACTCTTTGTATTTATTTCATGTTTGACATGTAAAGGCGATAATAATTCGATAATGAAGCTATCGATTCCTTCCGTAAAAGGCTCATATATGACCCCCGAATTATAAGATTCATTTTTACCTATAATAATACCTACATTATTTTATAAATTTTGTAATGATATTACGTACATTGTGTATGTGTATGGGAGTAAATTTGAGACTTTGGTCTCTAAACCGTGACGTACCTAGCCACGTCTTTTAAGTAATCAACAAGGGAGTCAGGGCGCTATAGAGATGGTATCGAGCTTTAGTTTAGTTATTCGAGTAGAAACCTAAGTTTCACATGAGCTTGAAAACCGATGCGTTACTTAATAAGAAAAGTCTACTTCTTAGTCTTTAATAAATGTGAAATGGCTACTATATGTAAATGTGTGTGTTTGTTGTATGGTTTATATTATATAGTCCTTGCTTAGACATATGGTTAATGAGAAGCATTTATATTGTAGATGTCGATTGACTACCATGTTCCCGGCGTTGCTAGGACTCGCCGACAATGGGTCACTCTCGCCGTATATTGGACTAAGCTAAACAGCCTCACCATGGCCCCAAACCCGAATCTAGTGGCCCATGTGATCCGAGTTCATGACCATATTCGAGTGAATAGTATTCGCCGGTGTCTCCTTTAACCTATATCGTAGTGTCGAATTTCTAAGGCCGATAGTGCGTTAGACTCTTTTGCCACGTGATTAATAGTTATTGGATACCGTGTGGGAGAACATAATAGAGTGATATTCCTATCATCATATGATGCAAACCTTACGAGGTTGATGTATAATCGGGGTCTACCCTTGCCTTTAGCTCGTAACATCGCACAAATCTCGTCGGTTGGCGCTATAAACCGATGGAGAGTCAAGGTCTCCTTTCTACATCGTATTTGCTTTATTGATTAGTGATTGGATAGAGTAGATGTGTGTCTAGGAAACATAATGTACGACCTAGTGTCTTGTGCACCTTTTGAGGTCTTCGTGCACCTTTCGATGTAATTGGAACTTTCCCTTTTTAAATGTAATGATGACATGAAAACCTTTTAGGATGTAGCCATGTATGTCACTATGAATGTTGGGCATGTATGCTATGATTTTTTTTCTATATATTCTTGGCTATTCCCTATTGTGTGACACATGACATTAAGATTTTCAATGCAAAAACTAAACCAAACATAACGTGACATGTACAAAGTCAAAGCATGTTAAGACGAAATCTTGTACGAGTAGGAGGAGAAGGAACCTCCGATACTAACAATGAGAACCCACAAGATGCTATGAATATTCTAATAGACCTAATGCAACATCGACAACAAGCAATGCAAGAATAATAACAAACCCACGTGAAGCAAATAAGATAGCGCTTGGCTATGCATCAATAGCATCCCCTTCCACCTCAATATAGAAATGACGTAGTAGAAAGATTTTAAAAGATGAATCCCCAAGAGTTTATCGGGGGTGTTAACCCAATGATAGTGGAGGAATGGATTAAGTCGTCGGAAGTAAGATTTGAGTATCCGTAATTCGTCAATAATGAATGAGTGTCGTGTGCTATCTTTATGATGACTAAAGAAGCCCACACCTAGTGGGAGAGTGCACGATCAATTGTAGATGTGCCTTATTTGACCTCAAAAGGATTTAAGGAGGTTTTTTACAATAAATACTTCACAGCAAGCGTGAAAGCTAAGAAAATTTAGGAATTCTTGGAATTTAAGCGGGATGGTATGTCCATGGGTGAGTATGTGCGAAAGTTTGAGCGAGGGTGTCGATTTGTCCCTTTCATAATGGGGGATGAAAATCTAAAGAAAAATTGATTCCTAGAAGGGTTAAACCCAAGGATCCGGAGTATGGTGTGGATGTCGGCCGCCTAGACCTTTCTAGAGATGGTAGACAAGGTCATGCCGGCGGACGAAGATTAGAGAGAGATAGCAAAGGAGATACAACGAAGAGGGGAGCATTTAAATTCGAAGCCTCTTTTTCCGGACTAGTGAGACAAGGTCCACCTAAGACGTTTACTAGAAGTGGTGGCCCAAGCAATATAAGAGCAGACTGGACCGGTACCATTTATGTCGAGGTCGCTATCAAATAATCGATCAAGACGGATGATAAGTACCCAACCTCGGTACAATAAGTATGGTAGGTTTCACATCGAGGAGTATCGATAAGATGTGAGGACTTACTATATCTTTCGCAAGCCCGGACACATATCATATAACCGCCCCCAAATGCAGAAACAAGGACCGGGAAGGGTACCTACTCGAGTGTATATGATGACGCAAAAGGAGGTTGATCGAAGGGATGCAACGATGATTTATGGTAATGTCTCACTCCTTAGCTTGGTTACTTATATTTTGATTGATTCCGGTGCTACTCATTCATTCATATCAAAAACATTAGTAAAAAGGCCTAGGTGTCAAACCCAAGACATTAGTCGTAGGGCATCTTATAGCTATCCCTTTTAGGGAACTTATGAAGTCAACGAGTATAGTGAAAGAGAGTGTCTAGTACAAATCAAGGATAGGAGCTTAGAGGCTGATTTGATAGTGTTAGATCTCCAAGATTCTGATTTGATCTTGGGAATGGATTGGTTGATAAGGCATGGTGCCACTATAGACTATCGAGATAGAAGGGTAACTTTTGACTTACTTGGGAATCGGTAGTTAGAGTTTAAAGCTGATTCGAAGTTTCGAGTCATATCGACCATCTCAGCTCTAAAGGCTCAAAAAATGCTAGGAAAAGGTTATCGAGGATATTTAGCATATGTGATAGATTGCTAAGAGGAACAAAAGTCAAAACCAGAAGAGGTCAAAGTTATGTGAGAATTTTATGATGTATTTCTCAAAAAGTTGATGAAGATGCCACTAGAGAGAGAGATAGAATTTGAGATCGACCTAGAGCCGAGCACGACCCCAATTTTGAAGACTCCCTATTGAATGGGCCCGGTTGAGTTGAAAGAGTTGAAGACACAACTATAGGACTTATTGGATAAGGAATTTATACACCCTAGTTCCTCACCCGGGAAGCTCCGAGTATTATTGGTAAAGAAAAATGAGGAAAGCTAGAGACTATGTATCGACTATCGAGAGTTAAACTGGATTACGATAAAAAATAAGTATTTGTTACCCAAATAGATGATTTTTTTGATCAATTACGAGACGCGACGAGCATTCTCTAAAATCGATTTGCAATCGGGGTATCACCGATTGAGAGTAAGGTAAGAAGATATAAAGAAAACTATGTTCAAGATGCGATATGGTCACTATGAGTTCCTAGTGATGTCGTTCGGATTGATTAACGCCCCAACCGCTTTTATGGACACGATGAATTGAGTCTTTTGGGAGTTTTTGGATAAATTCATAAGGTCACATAAGAGGCATTTACAAGCTACAAAATACTAAAACCATGTGAAAATATAAATAATAAAAATAGATAAATATATTTTTGAGAATGAGAAATAATTACTTGAAACTTAAAAGAATATTTAGAAGGGTCAAAATAGTTTTCCATGCTTAAAGAATATTTTAGTTATTTTTTGATACATGAATAGTAGTTATTGCATGACAAAATTAATTAAATTTTAATTTGAAGGCCAAGATCCCTTGAAGAATACCTTAATTCAATGGTGGAGATGAGGTCAAAGGTCCCCCAAAAATTAACTTCTAAATAGGTATGCATGAAATTAAAGAAAATGGCATAAAAATCACTAAACCGAAAGGAAACTCTTGTAAAATTTTCCTTAGCATTTTCTACCCAAAAACCACTCTAAACACTCCTACACACCTTAATTCACCTCACTAATCAAGGACACTTATTGGGCCTTGGTACTAAAATAGAAAGGTTGACCAAATTGGCACACTTCCTTCCAGTTAAGACCACATATAGCCCGAGCCGGTATGCTCGGTTGTATATCCATGAAATTATAAGGCTACATGGAGTCCCGGTCTCAATCGTGCAAGATCAAGATTCTAGATTCACCGCAACATTCGGAAGAGTTTGCATAAGGCCATGGGGATAAGGCTAAACTTTAGCACGAGCTTACCATCTATAGATTGACTGGACAATCCGAATAGGTCATTCGGATACTCGAAGACATGCTACAAGCATGCGTACTCGATTGGTTTGGGAGATGGAAGAAATACTTACGTCTTACGAATTTTGCTTATAACAATAGCTATCAGTCGTACGTTGGGATGGCTTCCTATGAAGCGTTGTATGGACGATGGTGTAGATCTATAATACACTAGGATGAAGTAGGAAAAAGAAAGCTATTGGGGCTAAAATTGGTGCAACAAACGACCGAGGTGGTGGCTAAGATTTGCCAACGAATGAAGACGGCCCAAAGTAGATAGAAAAGCTACGCCAAAAAAGAAGAAGGGATCCGGAGTTTGAAGTTGGTGACTACGTTTTCTTAAGGATTTCACCAATGAAAGGTGTATTGTGATTTGGGATAAAAGAAAAATTGAGTCCATAATATATTGGATTGTTTGAGATACTTGATCGAGTAGGCGATATGGTGTATCGACTCGTTATTATCGCCATCCTTGTCGGAGTACATGATGTCTTTCATGTGTCTATGTTAAGAAAATGTATTAGAGAGCCTAGTTAGGTTCTAGAAGGAACGCCACCTAACTTAACCCCGGACTTAACATACGAGGAAAGACCAATCCAGATTCTCGATCGACGACTTAAACACTTAAGGAATAAAGATAGTGCCCTAGTTAAATTTTTGTAAGAGAATCATAGCCTTGAAGAAATGACCTCGAAACTAGAAGAGGAAACGAAAGAGAAATACTAAGATTTATTTATGTAAGCCAAATTTCGAGGATAAAATTTTTTTTATGGAAGGGAGAAATGTAAGCCCCGCGAAACTCCTTAACTAGCTATACATACCGAAATAATTCTATCCGCATCTACCGAGTTTAAATTATGATTTATGTGTCATGTGCATGTTTGGTGAGGAGATATGGGGCTGAAAAAAAAATTAATTCTATTTCGGCATGCCGCAAATGTGGATAACCAAGAAAAATATCTCCCGAAATATCCATAGTTATGTGAGTATAAATTATGTGCCATTTCTTTTATATTTGTGGTGTGAAAATATTTAAGGTTTATGGAAGTGTTCATAGAATATTCTTTTTTGAAATTTAATTAGCCATTATTTATTTTCCATAATGTTATATTTAAAAGACCATGCAAGTGAAAACATATCTCAAACAAGAAGCATGGCCAAAATTTAGGAACCAAATGGGATAAGGAAGTTGGTTAGGTTAGTTAGTTTAGTTACCTTTTTAGTTTCCATATTTAGTTATTGATTTGATACCTAATCTATCACTTTTTCTAAAAGTGTGATACCTAGCCCACTTGGATTTTTAAATTGCCAACTTGCCTCTCATTTAGTCCCATCATTTGACCTTTGTTTACCACATAATTTTGACACGTAGACTACTAATAAATGAAGGGAAAAGTGTGATATAAAAATGGAAGAAAGCTTGAAGCTTTGCCATTCTTTTTTTTTACAAAACCGTAGCTTTCAAAGAAAGGAGAGAAAATGTTATTGAGAGGGAGAGAAACGACTTTGTAAGGGAAAGAAAGAGAGAAAAGAAAGGAAAAAAGAAAGGAAAGAAAGAAGGGAGAAAAAGAAAGAAAAGTCTAGGAAATCTTAAACAAGCATATATCATTGTAACTAGGTTTCATTTTAGCTTTATTTATGCCTTAACTTATATTTTACATGTTCAATTTATGGGTTATGTTTTAAGCTATATAATATGTTGTCATGGTAGCTTGTGTTGATGTCATACTTTGATGTTTTGTGATGAATCTAGTATGCTTGTTTTGATGTGCATTTCATGGTGAACTTTATGTTGGATTGTACAAATATGATGATGGATGGCAAGCTGATGTATCCTTTTGAAATCCCTGTATGATGGATGTTTATACATGTGTGGGTGGGTTTGGTTTGGTTATAACCATATAGGTTTGGAAGATGTGTGTGAATGGGCTTGGATTAAAACAAGATGAGCTTGGATTAAATTAAAATGGACTTGGATTAAAAGAAATGGACTTGGATTAAAACAAAATGGGCTTGGATATCCTAAGGACACTTATTGGGCCTTGGTACTAAAATGGCTAAGTTGGATTTATGTTTATGGACCTAAAGATCTAGACTTTCAAGGTAAGCCACTTAAGTATAATTTAGTACATTAGGATGGAAAGAAATGACTTAGGAACAAAAGACAAACCTTTGCCTTTTTGGACCCATTCGGCCAAACACCCTAAAATTCGGGTTATGAGTTTCATTCATCCTATTTGCAAATAAATGGCTTAAATATACCTAAATAAGTATAAAATAAAGTGTAGAAAGGTTAGATTCTAACAAAAATGAAAATTTTAGTTTAGACTAGGAAACACTCGGTCTAAACCCGACCTTTTACAAATTGAGTCCCAAACATGTAACTCGATAAGGAATGGCCCAAAAACACCTAAATAAATATAAAATAAAATGTGGGAAGGTAAGAGTGTAAGGCAATCATTAAGACCTAGATCCATTAAAAATAAAGTTTCGCTTTTAAGGTTCACATTCGGGTTAGAAAGGAAACCCATGAAAAATATGCTCCAATGCATTCTTAAGACCCAAAAACCAAAATGGATTAACCCTATGAGACGGGTCTTGAATTATTTATGTGATCCCAATAGTATGGAATCGACGGGTTTAGTACCCATGACTCGGTAGAAAGTGTTTTATGATACATCATGTGCATCATATGCATATGGGAATGGATTAAATTGAGAAAACCCATTGAGTCGAAGCGATGAGGTTTGGTAAACAAATCAAATGGAATGGAATAGGCTTGGTAACCTATAGGAATAAATAGGTATTAGCGATCCATCCGTGTGCATACTCTAAGCTGTGTGCTTGCATTGTTAGATGATGGACTCCCGCTAACGAGTGGCTACAATGAGGGATAATTTCATTGTTAGTAGAAGGTGATTCGATAATCACCTGGACTAAAAATAGAGTAGACTTATTAATACCCAAGGTACCCAAAATTAAAATTGGATGAGTCCAAGTGGGGAAGTCGGAAGATTATTGCATATCACATGCATCACCCTACTTACCGAGCTTTGGCTCACTATGTATTTATTTCATGCTTGATAGGTAAAGGCGATAATAATGCCGATAATGAAGCTCGTTGGTTCCTCCTAGAAAAAGGCTCATGTGTGACTCGTGAATTATAGGATTCACTTTTACTTGCAATAATACCTACTTTATTTTGTAACTTTTGTAATGATATTCAGTACATTGTGTATGTGTATGTATATGGGATTAAACTTGAGACTTCGATCTCTAAACTATGACGTACCTAGCCATGCCTTTTAGGTAATCGACAAAGAGGTTGGGAGCACTTGCACTCTAACTCTCTTCTTCCCTTTTAGATTTGACATAAAATATCCCGAAATTGATTTCCTAGAAGAAAAATTAAATAAGTAAAAAAAAGGTGGAGCTAGCACTCTATAACTTCGATTGCTTCTTGTGTGGGTGCTTGGATAACATGAGTCATCAATAGAGGCCACACACTTAGATGTCCCTTTTTCCGTGAAGGCTAAATTTACGTTACAAGAGGTAATCCTTTACTCATTCCATAATTGATGTATGTATGATTAGTACATTTAACAACTTGATCTTCAAATTTTTAAATGGAGGAAAATTTTTGTTTTTATTTCATACGTCTATACGATGCATGATTCTTTAATTGGTATCGAAGCATTAGTTTAATCTTTGATTGTATGCTTTATTAATTATGATTATCTGCATGAATTATTAATTCCCGATTGTAAATTTGATGTTTTCATATTTTATAATTACTTTAAAACTAATTTTAGGGGCACGCGAGGCCATTGTTGAACGTTGGTGCTTGTGTGCAAGCCTTGGAGGAAATGCCGGTCACACGTTAGGTGTGTGATAAGCCAAACAAAGGCCGAGCTAATCACCTGCTAGGTGCACAATAGGCCACGCATGTCTTATGCATGCTAGGCCCTCTAGGCTCGGCTAGTCATGCCCTAGGCATGCGACGGGCTAGGCGTGCTTCATGAAAGCTAGGCCTACTAGTCATCCCAATCAAATGACAAGCTATTTAGGCCTCATGCATGCCACGCCTATTAGGTAAGCCAAGCGTATGGCATAGGAGACATGCATCGAGTATATGCCTAACCTATGGCAAGGCCAAGACATGCCTTTTGCATGTCAAACATGTGTTGGGTATGGATAAGGTTAAGCCATGTCCAAATTAGGTGTGTGAGCTTGTCAAAGCTCGAACACCAAGCTAGGCATGTGCGAGCATGCTTGGCCAATTGGCGCTAGGCCGGTGTTGGGAATTAGCTTGTTGGCGGTCCGGCTAATGTAGGGCACTAGCCAATCAGCCAATAAAGGCTAGTGTAAGGTGTGCGCAAGTGTTCCATGTGAAAATCTAGCATCAAGCCACGTGCACCTAAGCATTCCGAGCTTATGGCTATAATTAGCTAGTGCTAGGCACTAGTCGGCTATGGTGTGCTAGTCCATAGGCCCAAAGTGGGCCTAACGAGAAAAGTCTTAAAATTGAAATTTAAAAAAAAAATTAATAAAATGATAAAAATATAGATTTATAATTATGATTAAAATAATATAAGTTTCATAAGTATACCATGTATTAATGTGATTGAAATATGGGTAAATGATATAGATGAGTCGACCTAGTTTGTGGGAATGTATATTTGTTATTCTTTTTTAAATAGGGCTCGTGTGTCTTGCCTTCTCTATCATTTGGTTGTATTTCTCTTCTCATGTTACTCTCTTCGAATGTAACTTGAGATTTCTTATTCAAATAAACGTAAAAGTAGAAAATAGGATATTAGAATAGATGCAAGGAGAAGAAGCCAAGATGTGAAGACAATTGCAAAGAATTTGTAATAATGTTTTGTTAGATAGGTGCCTAAGATCTAACGATGTTTGGATAGGTTTGATATTATAATATTAAATTATTTATTTTATTAATAAAAGAAGTTTTTTAACTAATTTTTATTGTTCATATTTATTGAATTAAATTAAATAGATGTCTATTGATATGCAATCCATTAATGATTGATTGAAAAATATGAGATAAACATTAATGCACTTAAATGATATCATTAAATTTCATAAGTAATAGCATTATCAAGATTGGACATTGACTATATACGAGTGAGACTTGTGAGTCCTATGCTTATGATATAAGATAGCAGTAAGAGATCTCACACTAATTGGTACGGTGATGTCAAAGCATGTAGTTAGGTGACTAATGTTAGTAAGCATATCACTAGACTTGTGTCTCCATGAGAATGTAGTTGGTTTAGTTCATGGGAATCTTATACGAGATAGGTACAACTAGTCCTTTGACTTGAAGTCATCACGGTTATCTCATTAGAGGATTAAGTACTTTAACACTTGTTTCGATAGATCTAATAAAAGGTTTCATATAGGCATTTCATTAGGTACACTAGGATTTTAATAGAGATAAGTGGATGACTAAGATAAGACATGTCATTCCTTGTATGTTAAACAAGATATTACATTGAACTTTGATAAATGTTTACTCAAGAAATCTATGGCCAATGTAGGAGTATATTAAGAGCTCATAATATGTTTACTCTAAGAGCTAAGGCATTTGGAATCGAAAAAAACTTATGTGATCATAATTGGATAGACTACTAACCAAGTTGGAGATCACACGAGTAATAAAATGATATAAGGATTGAATTATGTGGTAAACATCTTGGAAAAGGTAATTGTAGATTAATCCTCGTAGAAAATTAGATAATCATGATACCTTGCTAAAGGTCAATCTTGACTTAAGTATCAAGGGATAAAATAGGTGTCATTAACGAACTCGGTAAAGGGTTGCACATGGGCATTTCATTGGGTGCACTAGGATTTTAATAGAGATGAGTAGATGACAAAGATAAGATATTTGATTCATTGTATGTTAAATGATTTATCACATTGAACTTCGATAAACATCTACTCAATAAGTTTGTGGCCACACTAGGAGCATATTAATAGAGCATAGTATGTTTACTCCAAGAGCTAAGGCATTTGGGAATCAAAGAAGCTTGTGTGATCATAATTGAATAGACTAATAACCAAGTTAAAGACTACACAAGCAATAAATTGACATGAGGACTTAATTGTGTGTTAAACATCTCGAGAAAGGTAATTATAGATTGATCCTCATAGAGAATTAGGTAATCATGATGTCTTGTTAGAGACCAATCTTGATTTAAGTATCAAGGGATAAAATAGGTGTTGTTAATTCTTGATATGTTGCTAACATGTCTAGGAGCCTATTAAATAATATGCATAAGTTTAAGCATTCACATAATAAAAGAGAAACAAAGATGCCGGAAATTAATTTCGTTTTGAAAGTTTCCTATTTTGGAAAATTTTTTTTGAAACTGGAAATTTTTTTATTTTGAAAATTAGTTTACTATTTTAAAGTCGGTTCCAAATTTAGAAGTTACCTAAAAGGAACATTATTCCTAATTTAGGTTTAAGGGTAATTTGAAAAATTGTTTCCTAATGTGAGCCTCCTAAAATTATCTAACCTAATTTATTTGGATAGTCCAAATAATTAGACAATAGGAGATTGGGCCAGTAGGCTTAATTTAAAAGCTTGAAAGATATTTTGATGGGTGGATAAATATGAACCTTATTGGATAAGGATCAAGGTCTAAAAGAATAAGATAAAAAAGCTCGCATGCATTATAACTCCTAATCCTTGGAGGATCGGGTAGATGTTGGAGTAGGTGCCCAAGTCCTAATCATGTTTTGATTGGTTTGAGTTATTATATTATTTTATTATTCATTTTATCAATAATAAAAGAAGTATTTCTATTAATTTCTATTTTTTTATATTTATTTATTGAATAGAATTAAATAGAAGTTCACATATATCATTTGCATTAGTGATTGATCAAAAGATGTGAGATAAATATTAATGCATGTAAATGATATCATTAAATGTCCTAAGTCATAGAATTATCAAGAATGTACATTGACTATATGTGATTAGATTTGTAAGTGTTATGCACATGCTATATGATAGTAGTAGGAGATCTCACACTAATTAGCATGATGATGCCAAAGCAAGCACTTAAATGATTTATCTTAGAGAGCATATCACCGGACTTGACTCGTCATGAGAACCCATTTGGTTTAGTTTATGAGAATCTCATACAAGATGGATACAACTAGTCCTTAGACTTAGAGTCATATGGTTATCTCATTATATAATTTATGTAGTTTGATACTCATTTTGATAGACTAAGCAAAAGGTTACATGTGGGAAAATCATTGGATGATGCACTACGAATCTAATAGAGGTAGGTGGATGACTAAGATAGCATATGTCATTTCTTATATGTTAAAGAAGTTATCACATTGCACTTTGATTAAAATATGCTTAAAAAATCTATGGCCATATTAGGAGTACACCAATAAAGCATAGTTGGTTTACTCTAAGAGCTAAGACATTTTTAAATCAAAGTAAACTTATAGAATCATAATTAAGCTAGATTAATAACCAAGTTTGAGATCACACTATGATAAATTGACATGAGGAATGAATTGTTTGGTAACCATGCTCGTGAAAGGTAATTATAGATTAATTAATCCTCCTAGAAAACTAGGTAGTCATGATACCTTGCTAAAGGTCAATTTTAATTTATGTATGAAGAGATAAAAGAGGTATCTTTTATCGTTGATACATTGCCAATATATCTAGGAGCCTCTTGAGTCATAAGCATAAGTTTAAGCATTCACATAATAAAAGAGAAGAAAAGATGTTGTAAAAAGTTTCCAAATGAAAGTTTCCAATTTTGGAATAAGGTTTCTAAAAATGGAAAGTTTTCTAAAATTGGACGTTTTCTAAAGTGGAAATTTTCTAAAATAGAAAGTTTCCTATTTTAGAAATTAGTTTCCTAATTTGAAAGTTAGTTCCAAATTTGAAAGTAAATTACCTAAAAAAAAAATTAGTTTCCTAATTTCGGTTTAAAGGTAATTTGAGAATTTATTTCCTAATGTGGGCCTCCTAAAAATATCCGATCCGATTTACTTATATAGTCTAAATTAATTAGTAATTAATTAGGCCAAAGGAGCTTGGCCAATAAAGCCTACAAGTTATTTTGGTAGGGGGATAAACATGAACCTTATTAGATAAAGATGAATGTTTTAAAAGATAAGATCAAAAAGCCCACACATGTAATAACTCTTAATCCTTAGAGGATTAGAAAACAACAACATAGAGTCTTTTAATGACTCATTGCTACCTCTTTCCTTGTATTTAGAGGATAAGGAAGCCTTTTCTTTATAAATATGAGAGAGAGGTGTGACAAAGGAAAGGGTTTTAGAAGAGAAAAATTTTACAAAGTAAATAAGGAAAAAGGCTATGGGGCTTATCATAAAAATAAAGAGAAAATTATTTTCTCCCAAACCCTAGCACATGCCACTTTTCCCTCTTCCTCTCTTAGGTTGTCGCAAAAATCCCCGAATTGATTTCAAAAGTAAAAACACTAAACCAGTTAGAAAAGGTCGAGCTAGCACTCTATCAATTTTGAGTGCTTCTTATATAGGATTTTCGAATACGTGGATTATTGATAGAAGTCGATGCTTGGACACTCCAATTTCTACTAAAGTTAAAATATATACTATAAGAGATAACCCTTTATTTATGCTTTAATGCATACATAAATGGTTAGTTGATTTAACGAGTATGATCTTGGGCCTTTCGGATGGAGAAAATTTTATTTTATGTCGTACCTCCATATGATGCATGATCCTTCGAAGCAATACCCAAGAGTCCTCTTAGGACTTAATACCACCATTTTTTATTCATTAGAGGACAAGGACGACAATCCCCTTACAAATAGAAAAAGAGGTATGGCAAAGAGTGCAAGGAAAGCTAGGGTGTACATGGTTGGGAGAAAAATAATAAGAAAATAGTTTTCTTCCTCCCTTATACATGCTACTTTGTCTCTCTCTCTTTCTCTCGTAGCGTTGTCATAAAATATTTTTGAATAGATTTCTAAAGAGAAAACATTAAATAAGTTATAGAAAAAGATACAGCTAGCACTCTATAACTTCTAAGTACTTCATGTATGAGTGCTTGGACTATGTGGATTATTGATAAAGTCAAACACGCGGACGACTTCTTTTCTCGCTAAGGATAAATCTATACTATAATAGGTAATCCTTTGCTTATTTTTTAATTCATGTATGCATGATTAGTTAATTCAACAACTTGATCTTTGAAGCCTTGGATGAAGGAGAATTTTTTTATTTCCACCTCTATATGATGTATGATGTTTAATTTTTCACCTAGGCTCTTGACCCACTAGTCTTCTTGTGGCTCGAGGGGATTAGTAGTATAAAACTATTACCATTCACTAGTCTTTGAGTCATGCATGAGATGTATGTGTTTAATTATGCAAGTGACTAGTTGTATGCTATGATGAGATCTATCATATTAAATCCTTCAAATTAAATATCAAGTTAGTTACCTTCCAGACGTTATGAAGAGAGAACTCTCTTGGTTGTTGTTGGCTTTTTGAGATAACTCAAGGTAACTTCTTTCTTGAGAGAATAAAATCATTAGCCATCTAATGTCCTCGAACATTTAGGCCTAACTTGAAAGGAGCTATTGGGTTTGTTGAGATAACTCAAGGTCCAACAAATTTATAGGCAGAGATTGGTATTCACATAAGATGTAAGATGACAAGAAGTTGTTATGCCAATGAGATTAGCAATCATATTGGATGCAATTGGTAAGGAGTTACCTATTTAATGCTTCATGCATGACTTATTGAGACAACTCAAGGTTAATGCTCATTAGAGTATATGATCTTAAAGCCACTAAGGAAAATGAATCAAAATGTTTTCTTAAGTCCTATACCGAAGGTTATAGAACTTAAAGAAAATAATAGGAGTGAACATAGATTTTACTTTTTTAATTTGTGCTTTTTTTATTTATATAATTCAATTAACTAAATCATATGCTTTTCTATCCATTCAAGGCTATTGCATAATATGACTTGTAATACATCGATGTATCAATTATTAATGGAAGTAATGCATTAAGTGGTATAAACTTCCTTGACTAAAAAATAAATAAAAGGAATGTCCTCCAATATGGGAAAATGCTCTATACAATAGGCGATAAGGAGTACTATGATGGGGGGCAAAAGAAGAGCTCTAACAAGTATCTCAATTATTTATGTTATTGAAGTGAGCTTTTCTACTTCTAGTCCCACATCATCGATATTTGATACTCGGATGTGGTACACATATTTACATAAATCTAAAAGGACTAAAAGAAGTAAGAAAAATTACTTCATTGGAGGTTGACTTGAGCATGGGTAATGGTTCAAGAGGTTTTCCATTAGTGATAGACACCTATGAGTTAGCATTACCAGCTATACTTGTTCTTACACTCAAAAACTATTATGACATTCCTAGCATAACTAAGAGAATCATTTCCATTTCATGTTTTAATCAAGGTGGTTTTTTATTTTTATTTAAGAACAAAGGTTGTTCCTTTTATAAAGACAAAGTTTTATATGAAAATACCGATATTAATAATTTTTTATATGTTTCAAACATAAACACACCCATTTGTAACACAAATACAAAAAGACTTAAAATAAATTATCTAGACAAAACATATCTATGGCATGTCGACTTAGCCATATAAATTGCATATCCAAATTATAAAAAAATGAATATCTAGAATCATTTGATTATTAATCTTATAATGTCTATGAATCTTGTCTACTTTACAAAATGACAAAATCCCCTTTTAGTGAAAAAGGTGAAATAATTATTGATTTATTAGGCCTCATACGTAATGATGTATGTGAGCTCATGTATACCTAAGTAAGAAAAGGATATGATTATTTCATAATCTTTATCGGTGATCGATCACATTTGGGTTATGTGTTTTTCATGAGACATGAATCGAAGTATTTGAAAAGTTTAAAGATTTAGGTTAGAAGTCGAGAAACAAACTAGTAAAAGAAGTAAGACACTTCGATAAGATGGAGGAGCTAAATACTTAGGAACTAAATTTTTAGATCATTTAAAAGAGAATGGGATTCTCTCTCAATGGACTCTACTTGGAACACCACAAATGAATGGTGGGTTTAAAAGGTACAAGTTGATGCTAGACATGGTTCGATCTATGATTAGTTAAACTGATATCCCCATTTAATTTTAGGGATATACACTCCTTATTATGACATTCATTTTGGATAGGGTTACAACAAAGTCTATTGATCGGATCTATATGAGACATGGAAAGGAAAGAAACCAAATTTTTTTTTCCTTAATATTTGGAGTTGTGAAGCATATGTCAAATATTTGGATGGAGACAAGCTAGAGCCTAAATCAACAAGTTGTAAATTTATGAGATATCTAAAAGAAACTAATGGATATTACTTTTACCAACCACAAGAACGAAAGATTTTCATGGCTAGGCATATTGGATTCCTTGAGAAGGACTTAATAGTTGCTAGAACCAATGGGAGGAATGTTGAACTTAATGAGATTCGAGAAGACTCATAAATTGACACTCCACTTGAGGAACCCAAGTAGATAGATTACAAAGCGTTGTAATTATCCCACAAAATGATACAAAAGAATTTTATAGGTCTAAAAGGATTTGTCAAGAGCCAAAAAGATATGGCCTTGTTGTCCGTACATATGGAGATGTGTCTATTATATAAGATAATGAACCTAATACCTATAAAGAGGCAATATAAGACATTGACACCAAAAAATGGCATAAAGCCATGCAATTTGAAATAGAATCCATGTACACTATTCAAGTATGGAATTTGGTTGATTCACCCGAAGGTATCAAACCTATTGGGTGTAATTGGGTTCTTAAAAAAGACTTACATCGATCAAAATGTACATAATACAAAGCCAAATTGTTAGAAAAAAAGAGTGTCATTAGAAATAAAGTGTTGATTATGACAAAAAAAATTTCACTAGTAGCAATGGTTAAATCCATTTGGATTATGCTTGTAATTACTATATATCATGATCATAAGATACAACATATGGATATCAAAACTGCTGTTCTTAATAGAAAATTAAATGAGGATGTGCACATAACATAGCTCGATGGTTTTGTCACCAAATGACATGCCAATAATATTTGCAAATTACAAAGATCTATTTATGTACCTAAGCAAGCATTTATGACATGGAATTAGCATTTTGATGAAACAATCAAAGATTTTGACTTTTTACTAAATGAAGATGAACCTTGTGCATACAAAAAGGGTAGAGAGAGCTTAATTGTCTTTGTTGTGCTATATGTAGAAGACATACTACTTATTGCAATAACACTATCATGTTACAATCAGTAAAAGATTGATTATCCAAAAATTTCTTTATGAAAGGCATTGGATAGGCGACTTACATTCTAGGAATCATGGTATATAGAGAAAGATCACGAACAATGTTAGGGCTCTTCAAAACCACGTACATTGATCAAATACTAAAGAAGTTCTTATGGAAGAAAATAAGAGAGAACTTATTTCAATGTCAAATGGCATAAAATTCTCCAAGGTTGAGTGTCCTAATACAAAAAATGAAATGAAAAGAATGAATTGCATTCCATACGCTTTAACCATAGGATCTATTATGTATGCCATATTATGTATACGATTTGATGTCTCATATGCTTGGAGTATATGTAGTATATATCAAGCTGATCTAGGTGAAAAACACTAGATTACTATAAAAAGAACATTCATAAGTGCTTCACAAGAGCTAAAGATATTTTCTTGGCCTACGAGAGGAGATGAACTAGTGATGAAAGTATTCACAAATGCTAGTTTTCAAGCCGACCATGACGATTTTAAGTCATAGTCGGGATTCATTTTCTAATTAAATGGTAGTGCTCGTTAATTGGAATAATTTTAAAAACGAAATACTGATCGACTTAATAATTGAGGTCGAATATATTGCGGTAGTAAAAATAACAATGAAAGTTATCTAGATTCATAAATTTTTATTTGGACTACAAGTGGTTCCTAGCTTTGTTGATCTAATAGTATTATACTTTGACAACAATGAAGCTATAACATAAGCTAAGAAACCAAGGTCTCATCAAAGGTCTAAGCATGTACCGTAATGTTATCACCCGATTAGAGATATTATTAGTTATTGCAATATAAAGATAGAAAAGGTCCACATCGACGATAACATAGTTGACCCATTGACTAAGCCTTTGTCACAATTTGAACATAAGACCCTTCCTTAATCATTAGGAATAAAGGGCATGGTTGGTTGACTCTAGTGTAAGTGGGAGATTGTTAGTATAGTTGCCTAAGATTCAATCTTGATTGAATTGTTTAACTTATTATAATATTACATTCTTTATTTATTAATAAAAAAATATTTCTATTAATTCTTATTGTTTATATTTATGAACAGAATTAGATAAAAGTCTATATGATATGTATTGCATTAATAATTGATCGAAAGAAGTGAGAAAAATATTAATGTAATTAAATGATATCATTAAAAGTCCCAAGTCATAGAATTGTCAAGATTGGAGATTGATTAAGAGTGCAATGCTCATTCTATAAGATAATAGTAGAAGATCTCATACCTATTAGCATGGTGATGCCAAAGCGAGCACTTAGGTGATGAATATTTGAGAATATATTACTAGACTTGACTCTTCATAAGAACCCATTTGGTTTAGTATATGAGAATCTCATACAAGATGGGTATAACTAGTCCTTTGACTTGAAGTCTTCATGATTATCTTATTAGAGAATTTATGTATTGTATGCTCATTTCAATGGACTTAGTATATATTTGCTCGTGGGCGATTCGTTAGGTATACTAAGAATCTAATGGGGATAAGTGTATGATTAAGATAGGACATGTCATTCCTTGTATGTTAAAGGAGTTATCACATTATGCTTTGATAAATGTCTTCTCAAGAAATTTATGGCCATAGTAGAAGTACACTAGTAAAACATAGTTGGTTTATCGTGGAGGTAAGACATTTGGGAATAGAAGAAAATTGTTGTGATCATAATCAAACAAGCTAATAACTAAGTTCAAGATCACACTCGTGACAAATTGATATAAGGAATAAATTATGGGCTAACCATACTTTTAAAAGGTAATTATGAATTAATTAATCCTCCTATAGAATTTGATAGTCATGATTCCTTATTAGAGGTCAATCTTGATTCATGTATCAAGAGATAAAAGAGGTGTCTTTTATTCTTGATACATTTCTAACAAATCAAGAAGTCTATTAAGTCACACATATAAGTTTAAGCATTTATATAATAAAAGAGAAGCAAAGGTTTTGGAAAAGGTTTCTAGTTTTGAAAGTTTTCTATTTTGGAAAAAAAATATGAAAATGGAAAGTTCCTGTTTTGAAAAAAGTTCCCTAAAATAGGAAGTTTTGTATTTTAGAAATCAATCTCCTAAGTTGGAAGTCAGCTCCAAATTTTGTAATAAGTTACCTAAAAAGAAAATTAGCTTCTTAATTTAGGTTTAAGGGCAATTTGAAAACTTTTTTCCTGATGTGGGCTTCCAAACAAATATATAACCCATTTTATTTTGATAGTCCAAATTAATTTATAATTAATTAGAACAAAAGAGTTTGGACCGATATGCTTAATATAAAGCCTAAAAGATATTTTCATAGAAGGATAAACTCTAGCCTTATTGGATAAGGATCAAACTTTATAAGGATAAGATCATAAAAGCCCACATGCATTGCTACTCCTAATCCTCGAAGGACTAGGAAGCAACAAACTAGACTCCTTTTAGACTTTTTGCCACCATTTTCTTATCCTTGGAGGACAAGAAAGCCACTTCCCAAAAAAAAAAAAAAGAAGGGAGAGGTGTGGCAAAAAGAGACTAAGGTTATTAGGCATACACCACATAAAGAAAAAAAAAGAGAGAGTAGTTTTCTCACCCTAAAAACATGCTAACTCCCTTCCTCTCTTTTAAGGTTGTTACAAAATATCACAAAAATTGATTTCTAAATAGAAAAATTAAAACAAGTCAATAAAAGGTAGAGCTAGCACTCTATAACATCTGATTGCTTCTTGTGTGGTTACATGAACTACATGAATCATCGATAGAGTCGGATACTTGGATGGCTCTTTTTTTGTAAATGATAAATTTAGGCTATAAGAAGTAATCCTTTACTCATGCTTTAATTCATGTATGTATGATTATTTGATTCAATGTCTTGCTCTTAGGAGCTTAGATAAAGGAACATTTTATTTTTATTCTACACCTCTATAGGATGCATGATCTTTAAACAAACAGATTAGATCTTGGCCACCAACACTATAATCTCCCACTTGTACTAGAGCCAACCAGTTATTTCTCTTATGTTTGACGATTGAATAATGGTCTCATTCTTTTACTATGACAAAAGCTTAGTCAAGGGATCAAGTATGTGGTCATTAATGTTGACCTTTTCTATCCTTATATCACCACGAATGATAATCTCTTTAATCATGTGAGAACATCATAGTACATTTTGATAGCATGTCATATCGCTAACAAATTAGTAATTTGTATATGTCCTTGTAAAGCTTTCAATTACAATAATATAATTAGGACAAATAAGGGTCAAACCCTCAAGGAAATAGGCTAAATTGACAATTTCTTTTTGGTGGAGTGTTCTTGTAGTGTAAAAGGAAGGGTTTTGTGTTTGGAGTAATTAGAAACAAATAAAGCAAATTGAAATAATAATATTAAGAAGCCTTGGATTAACTTCAATATCAACTTTTAGTTTGGTCGCTAATCATCGATTAAGTAATTTACTTATCCTAAACATGTATATTCATTATAGGACAACAACATTATTTTATCCCCAGCCTTTCCTTACTTAGTCATTAATCGAATATATGATATCCTATTAAATCCCTATCTACCGAATAACCTACTAAGTACTAGATAGATTTAATCTAATAACAAAATTAATTAAAGAAAGGCTATTAAAATCAAGCAACCATCCTAAGTGCCAAAGAAGATGTAACCTAGTTCTATGTTTTCTAAAGGATGGAATATGAAAAATAATCATCAAACCCTAGTTACTACCATAGGAAAGTTTAGACAAGCAATTATATGGACTTCAATACTTAGCTAGCAACAAGTTAACATAATCAAGCAACTAGGGTGGACTTTAATTAATTTAATCATATAACTATAAACCAATCATGCTAAAAAAAATAAAATATCCAAAGGACATAGCTTTAGAAATAAAACCTATAATCTCACAATGATTTAACTAAAAGCTTAAACTTAATTCAATCAGGAATAGAGTTTAATTACTCGTAATGGGCTACAAAGTGAGAGTTTTCTATGAATGATGGCGGCTAATGGTTAGAATCTCAAAATAATTCCCTAGCTTATTATTTATAGCTAAAATTAAGGTTATATCACATAGGGGTCAACGCTATATGGCAAGATGGATTATTGAATAAGGTTATATAGTTTGTTGTTTAAATTTGTATGGTTTAGAGCTTTAAAAAATTAGCATTACATGGTTTGTTCACAAGAGGCACATGGTCGTGTGCCTTTGCTTTTGATTTCATGTTAATTCCTTACTCGCTCGTATAGACTTTTGCCTTCAAGCCATATTGAATCTTTTTGCTCATTTGATCTTCTTCTACTTTCCGAGACACGAGCATGTGAATTTACATTGTAAACCATGTGCAATACCTACTGCTTATGTGGTTTGCTTTTCTCTTGGATTTTGCTAGGTCGCGTGGAATGCTACTACCTATGTGGCTTGTTTTACCGAGAAATCCACACAATTTCTTTCTTTACGTCACTTGGTCGATAGCTTTTTTCTTTGTTATTCAAAACGACTCGTATGACTTTTCTAAGCCTCTTTGATGACTTCTCTCTTTCATGCTTCAATTTTTGGTTTCTTTGCTTCGATTATTCTTTTTACCTAAAAAACAAAAAATCATCATCTTATTCTTAATTAACCTAATATAAAACAAAAAAACACTAGAAAGCTCAATGTAATAGAGCATAAAAATCATACTAGTTATGCACTCATTAAATACCCCACACTTAAATTTTGCTAGTCCTCCAACGAAGACAAACAAAATAAAACTTTACACACTTTAATTGGAACCATGATTACATTTAGCTTATGTAACTAGTCTTTAAATTCCCTAGCATACCCTTAGTGCACAAGTTGTGTCTTATGAGGGTTTTTAGAAAATAAACCCATAAAATCATTCAAACAAATTTCATGCTAGTATAATTATTCTTCAAACATTGATGCTTAATTTACAATTCAATGAAATTCAAAAGTTGACTTGATCATGTTTAAGATATTATTATCATATCAATACGTGCCTCTAAATTATTTATGAATCTTTATAACCGAACATAATTCAAGCATACGACACTAACTCTACCTTTATCTCTTTTCCACCACTACAAGCAAGGCAATAAACTAAGATTTTCTTTAATAAAAACATTTTTATTTTAAGCATTCCAATTTTTTTGTTTTAAGGCCTTAATAGTTTCTACCTTTAAGGCCTTTTTATGTGATTATTGACATTTGTTATGAAGGCAACTAGTTACTTAGAAAGTCATCAACCTAGACTCGCTTTACATACACATACTTTTGAATTATCATTTGATGTAAAAGTAAACATTTGTGATAAATACTCCTATTTACTAAGCAACTCAAATCATTAGAGTAGAGTTTTTTACTTGGGCCAATTTTTTTAATGGAATGCTTTTCAAATTTCATTTTAAAATCCCATAAAAATTAGAAAATCTTATTTATTTAAATCATGCTTAGGTCTAGTTTCCAAAGGGTTTTCTTTTCTTTCAAAGTTAGTGTTACTACCTAGATTATATTAAATCATAAAGACATATAAAGCTTTCTAGCATGCATGCATATCTACAACAATAATATCCTAAATATTTTCATTCATCTCATCAAATTTCCTCTAATTTAACGCCAAACATCAATCAAGAAGATCATACTAACATTTTTTTTATAGAGGGATAAACAAACACACAATTTATATAAATAAACACAAAAACAATAAAAACAATGCTAAATGCACCCCATACTTGAATTGGACATTATCCTTAATATCCAACATAGATGATCAAATTAAAATAGCATTAAAAGAGAAAGGGATTAGAGAGAAAAAATGGATGAAGGCCTTCGAAAAAAGATAGTGGAGGTGGTAGAAAGTGTGTCATAAAGGCATTGTAGAGGTAGGCAATTTGAGCATTGACCAAAGGAAATTCGACAATGACATTTCTATTCACTTCCCGAATTTGTTCACTCAACTTAATCAAGCTGGCTTTTGGCATTGTTGTTCATGGTCTAAAAGTTTTTGTTCAACATGTGAAACTAGCTATTGACATTGAGTTAGAAGTCATCCAACCGCGATGTCAATTGCTCCACCCTTTCCTAATCACTCTTATGGAACTTGTTCAACAATAGTTAGGGATTCATCATTACCCTCTCTCTCACTATCACTTTCTATTTCTCGTCACTATCTTTTAGTAAGCTAAATGAGTTATCTTTTTCAATTTTTCTCTAGTAACCCAATCTTGATCAATTTCTCTAGAGTCATGCACTCGAGCCCTTTTTCTAGTGCTAATAATGTGGTGTTTCAATTGAATATCTTTACTTTCTCGATAATGTGGGTCATGAACCCACAAATAAAAATGTCATCATCCAACAACTTCATGATCGTCAAGAATGATTGGCTAGAATATAGGCAAAATCCACTTTCACTTTCTTAGTGATAAAGAAAAAGATCGCCAACTCTAATCTCCATTACTATTTTCTCATCCACATAACATCCATGCAAAAAAATGAAGGGATTGTACACCTCTATGTATGAATTGTTTTTCTTTTGGAATCTTAAAAGCTTCATTTAAATCATACAGATCATGTCAAATTGCTACACATACCATGTGAAAATCTACTAACCGTGTCTCCTTTTCTCTTTACGAACCTAAATTGCCCTAACTCGGCCATACAATCATGCCAAATTTTTATATAAACTATGTGGAAATAGTTTGCCTATGTTCCCTCTCTCTTCGGTTCCATTTATAGTCCTCTTTTAGGCACAAAAGTGTGCTATTTTCTTTTATAAATTATTTCTTTGGCTACTACCCTTATTGCCTCTCCCTTTCTTATCGAAATTCTAACCAAATACATATACATGAGCATGCTCATTAACTATAAAAATTGTATGGAACTCCACTACCCATGTGTATATGTCTCTTTTCTTCACTTAACACACCAAATTACCTATACTACAAAATCCGGATGATTATGTCAAGTATGGGTGAAATTTAAATCCAAATTAAGCAACTAAATTTAAAATTAAATTAAAACACAAAATTTACTAGAATTTATTGGGTTGCCTCCTAATAGGCACTTTTGTTTAACACCGTTGGCTCGATGTTACCTTTCCCATTAAGGAGGATCCTTCATCATCAAGTTTGATCTTAAACTTCCTCACCTTGGCATAGGCCTTAGGATATTGAATCAAATCACCTTACCATCAAACTCTATGGTGAGAGCTCCAACATGGACATTGATGTTTGTTCTTGCAATTTTGAGGAATGGCCTCTCTAACAAGAAGTATGGCATTATACGGAGATTCATCTCCGATTTTTAAGAAGCAAAATTCAATTAGGAACATAAATTTGTTCATCTACACCGAACATCTTCTACTACCCCTTCGGGGTAGGCGTTAGTACAATCAACCAATTAAATGATAATATTTATATCTTTTAATTGTCCTAAATTTAATGCAACATATACGAGTATATGGCATTACAATAATTGATGCTCTTAAATCTAGCATAAACTTATCTATTATATATTATCAATTTGACATGGTAACATAAACATATCCGGATCCATGCACTTAGGAGGAATTTTTCTTTATAAAATAGCAAAACATTCTCCCTCTTTCTTACCTTTTCACTCATGTCTAGCTTGCTCTTTTTTATGCATAAGCCTTTTAAGAATTTATAATACCTATGCATTTGCTTGATCGCCTCTAATCGAGGTACGTTCACCTCTATTTTGATGAACGACTCAAATATCTCTTTCTCCTTCTCATTCTTTATTTCCTTTTTTCTTAGCCTCTCTAACCTCGCTAGAAAATGGTACATAATTAGTTAAAAATGAACTTGAAGGCTTATAATTTACCTCAAGGATTGGTGTAGCTCCATCAATGGGTGTGCTCTCCTTCTCTTCTTCTAACTCCACTCTTCCTTCTTCAACCAATTTAAACACTTCTTACTCAATTGCTCCACTCGAGCACGACCTCATAAGGTCATGGCACTCGTATTTTTCTTGGCGTTTATCACCATTTGGGATGGTAATTTCCCTCTAACTTCAACCTTTAGACGATTCACAATAGTCTTCATTTGACTCATTTAGCTCTCAAGATTCCGAATGCTTGATTGAGTCTTTTGCTAAAATATTTTTGCACTCAAAGTAAGAGACTTTACCATTTCTTCTAGTGAATTGTCTAAATGTTATAGGGCATGTTACCCGAATGCTTGATACTCGTATTACCTTTCTTGGTAAAAATTTTTCCCACCTTGCCTATTGTCCCCATATCTCAAATTAGGGTGGTCTCCAACTAGGATTATAAGGTTTAGAAAAAAAGTTATAGGGTCGTGTTTGACCTCTTCTAAATTTACAATCCCCATTAACATATTTAATGTGCCCCTCTTAAAATATCAAGCATGCATCCATAGGATGATCAATAATCATACAAATCCCACAAGCCTTAATAGCTTACAGATTATCAAAAATCATCCGACTTACCAATGAGGTCTTATCGAATATTTGTTGCTCCAAACTATAAATGTTTACTTCATTCATCCTTTTTGGCATGTGATCAATGCTCACACCGAATTGTTATGAATCTACAACCATATTTAATATTAAAAGCTCTCTTAACATCGAGTGTTTTATCTACTAGTGCTCCTCCACTAATAGCATCTATCATACTTCTCTCCATAGGGAGCCAATGCTCATAGAAGTACATAATCAATAATTAATCTAAAATTTGATGGTACGGGCAGCTAAAGCATAAATTTTGAAACTACACCGGATACTTAAACAATATCTCTCCAGTGAACTATCTAATCCCATAAATTTTCTTCCATATACTTATAGCTCTTAAAGCAAGAAAATAACTCACTAAGATAGATTGCTTCATTCTATTCTATGGATCAATTTATTCTATATGGAGATCATAGAGCTAGTCTTAAACGTCCTTATTAAATTAAAAATGGTTACCCTTAATTTAATTTTCTCCTCTAATAGCCTTTATGGTCTCATGGTTGAACAAACAAGATAGAACTCCTTTAGATGTTTATGAGGGTCTTTTCTAGCTAGACCTTAAAATTTAGGCGAGTAAGTGTATCGGTCTCAATTTAAGTTCAAACACCACATCGAGATTAGGGAACTAGATACATAGGAGCTATTGATTAGGGTTCGGAGCGACCGACTCCTTTAGAGTCCGATTCACTTTATTTGAGCCATGTTTTCTCCTTTAGAGTAACTTGATGATAAAAACTCAAGAAAAATGGTTATGCCCAATGAAACTAATCTTTTGGATGACTCAATTCTTTCTATCGAAGCTAACCTAGCTTCTCTTCTTAGCTTACTCGGCTCTATCTCTAGTTTGAGGTTAAAAATTGTTTTTGGAATGCTTGGAAAGAAATAAAGTAAATGGAAATAACAATATTGAGAACCATTGGTTGAACTTCAGTATCCACTTTTTATTTGGTTGTTGATTATCAATTAAATAATTTACTTATCCTAAATAAGAATATTCACCATAAGACAACAACATGTATATTATCTCTTCTCTTTCCTTACTTTTTCGTTAATTAAATATATCATACTTGATTAATTCCTAAGCTACTCGAATAACCTATTAAGTGCTAGATAGAATTAACCCGATAATAGCAATAATTAGAGAAAGATAGGTGCGGTTAAGCCATGTTCCTAAGCACTAGAGAAGATGTAACCTAGTTTTATGTTTTCTAAAGGATTAAACAAAAACGTGAAAAATAATCACCAACCCTTATTTACTATCACAAGCAACTTTAGATAAGCAATTACATAAGTTGAATACTTAGCTAGTAATAAGTTAATATGATCAAACAACTAGTGTTCATTCTAATCAATTAAATCATACAACTACAACTCAATCATGTAGAAAAATAAAAAATATCCAAATAAGATAAGTTTAGAAATTAAACTCGTTATCTCATAAAAAATTAACCTAAAGCTTCAAATTGATTCAACCAAGAATACATTTCAATTCCTCATAATAGGTTATAAAGAGGGAGCTTTATATTAATGATGGCTATTAAAGGTTAGAATCCCAAAATAATGCCCTAGCTTTACTATTTATGGCTAAAACTTAGGTTACATTGCAAAGGTGTCATCCCCATATGGCCACACAGGTTGTTGAATAAATTTACATGATTTTTTATTTAATGTTACATAATTTGGATCCTTGAAGAATTAGCATCACACGATTTACTCATAAGAAGCACATAGTCATATGCTTTTGCTCTTTATTATATATTACTTTCATACTCGTTTGTATAGACTTTTGCTTTCAAGCTATGTTGAATCTTTTTACTTGTGTGATCTTCTACTCCTTTGTGAGACACGAGCATGTGAGTTTATATTATAAATCATGTGTAATGTCTTCTTTCCTCTTAAATTTTGCTATAATGTCACATCCATATGACTATGGAGGATTTCTATCTCTAGTCATATGGAATGCTACTGCTCGTGTGGCTTTTGTTATTGAGCAATCCATATGGTTTCTTCTTGCATGTCACATGGTCGGTAACTTTTTCCTTTATTATTTGACACAACCGTGTGACTCTTTTAAGCCTCTTTGGAGACTTTCACTTCCTTGCTTCAATTTTGGGTTTCCTTACTCTAATTCATTATTTTACTTATAAAATCTAAATCCATCACCTTATTCTTAATAAATCTAATATAAAATAATAAATACTAGAAAGTTCGATGCAATATAGCATAAAAACCGTGCTAATTATGCACTCATCAAATATCCCTACACTTAAACTTTTCTAATCCTAAAGTAAAACAAACAAAATAATACTTAACTCACCTTCATAGGAATCATAGTTGCATTTACTATATGCAAAAAGTCTTTAAACCCCTAGGTTGCCCCTAATACATGAGTTAAGTGTCGTGAGGGTTTTCGGATGATAAACCCATAATATTGTTCAAACAAATATCATGTCGGTATGGTTTTCTTCAAACATTGATGCTCAATTTAAAATTTAATGAAATTCAATAGTCAACTCGGTCATGTTCAAGTTAAGCCTCTAGATGATAATTTTCCTTAGGGTTTATGACCATTTACGATGGTAATTTTCCTTCGACTTGAGCCTCTAGGTAAGTCACGGTAGTCACCAGTTGACTCATCCGGTTCTTAAGATTCTAAATGCTTGATCGAGTCTCTTGTAGAAATTAAATTATACTCCAAACAAGACACTTCATCATTTCTTCATGTGATTTATCCGAATGTTGTGGGGTGTGTTGTTTGAATGCTTGATACCCTTATAGCCTTTACTCGTACAAACTTTACCCGACTTGCCTATTATCCTCATATCTTAAATTAAAATGGTCTTTCCAATAAAGATTATAAGTGTTAGAGAAAGGGTCATAAGGTCGTTCTTGACCACCCCTAAAGTAACCAACAAAATTGACATATTCAGGTGTGATCCTCTTACAATGTTAGGCAAGCATCTATAGTATGATCGGTAATCGAAAAAATCTCATAAGCCTTAATAGTATATAGATTACCAACAGCTATCTATCTCACTAATGAAGTCCAATCAAACATTTTTTGCTCCAACTAAAAATGTTGACTTAATTCACCCTTTTTGGTACATGTTCAACCCTCGCATCAAACTACTAAGAATTTGCAAACATATTCAATATTAAAGCTCTCTCAACCTTGAGTATTTTACCCATTAGTGCTCGTTTCACTAGCAAGATCTATCATGTTTCTCTCCATCGAGAGTAAACCCTCATAGAAGTACACAATCAATAATTGACCTAAAATTTAGTGGTGTAGATAGCTAAAATATACTTTTCAAACCGCTCCCAATACTCATACAATGTCTCTCTAGTGAACTATCTAATCCCATAAATTTCCTTCCATATACTTGCACCTCTTGAAACAAGAAATTTTTTCATCATGAAAGCTTGCTTCATTCTATTCTAAGAATTAATTAATCCCATAGGGAGATCATAGAGTTAGTTCTTAGCATTCCCTTCTAATGAAAAAGGGAATGCCCTCAATTTAATTTACTCCTCCGATACCCCTTATGGTCTTATGGTTTAGGATACCATATGAAACTCCTTTAGAAGTTTATAGGGATATTTTGTAGCTAGATCCTAAAATTTAGGCGAGCAAGTGTATCAGCCTTGATTTAAGTTCAAATGCCACTTTGAGATCGAGGAACATGATACACAGGGGTTGCTGATTAAGGTCGGGAGTCGTCAACTCTTTTAGAGTCCGATTTGCCCTATTTGTAACCATTTTTTCTCCTTTTAAGTCACTTAACGACAAAAACTCAAAAATAGTGGTTATGCCCAATGAAACCACTCTTTTGGATGATTAAATTCTTTCTATCGAAGCGAACCTAGCTTCTCTTCTCAACTTGCTCGGCTCTATCCTTGGTTCGGGGTTGAAAATTAGCTCTCTCAATTGAAACTTGACCATATACCAAAAATAATAGAAACACAAGAATACTAAAAATAATAATTTCAATTGTAATTCCCAACAACATCATAAAAATTTGATTTTATATCATACCACCAATAAATCGGTAATTTGTATTTGTTCTTACAAAGCTTTCAATCACCATAATGTAATTAGGGTAACTTAGGGTTATGCCTATATCAAAAGAGGCTAAATTCGTCATTGCCTTTGGTGGAGTGTTCTTATATTGTAAAAAAGAGGGTTTTGTGTTTAGAGTGCTTGTAAATAGATAAAGTAAATTTAAATAAGAATAGTAAGAAACCTTGGTTGAACTTCGAGCATCAACTTTTAGTTTGGTCACTAATCATTGATTAAATAATTAACTTATCCTAAACAAGAATATTCACCATAGGATAACAACATCTATGTTGTCCAAAGTATTTCCTTAATCGTTTACTAAATATATAATCTCTTATTAATTCCCGAGCTTTTAAATAACCTACTAAGAATTAAATAGATTTAATCAATTAACAACATTAATAAAAGAAAGACAGTGAAGCTAACCCACCTAACTCTGTTTTTCAAGGGATTGAAGGAAAACATGAAAAATAATCATCAACCCCTAGTTACTATCACATACAAGTTTAGACAAGCAATTACATGGACTTGAATAGTTAGCTAGTAATATGTTAATACGATCGGACAACTAGCATGCACTCTAATCAATTTAACCATACAACTATTAAGCAATCATGTAGAAAAATAAAAAATACCTAAATAAGATAAGTTTAAAAATAAAACACGTAATCTCATAGCGAACCCAAAGCTTCAATTTGATTGAACCAAGAATAGATTATAATTACTCATAATGGGTTACAAAGAGAGATTTTTCTATTAATGGTCGTCGTCAAGGGTGAGAATCCCAAAATAATTCCCCGGCCATATAATTTATAGCTAAAACTAAGGTTACATCTTATAAGTGTTAGCCTCACATGGCCATACGTGTTGTTGAATTAGGTTACATGATTTATTGCTTAATGTTACATGATTTGGAGTGCTAAAGAATTTACATTACATGGTTTGTTCACAAGAGATATACGACCATGTGTCTTTGCTTTTCATTCCGTGTCACTTCCTTATTGCCCATGTAGACTTTTGCCTTCAAGTCGTGTTGAATCTTTTTGCTCATTTGATCTTCTTCTACTTTGTGAGACATGGGTGTGTGACTTTACGGTACCAATCACCTGCAATGGCTAATACCCATGTGGTATTCTTTCCTTTTGGATTTTGCTAGGCTGTGACACCCAATGGTTGTGTCGAATGTTTTTCTCTAGACGTGTGGAATGTTACTACTCGTATGGCTTTTATTGCTGAACAATCCATACGGTTTCTTCCTTCATGTCACATGATTGATAGCTTTTTCCTTTGTTATATGACATGGTCATAAGATTCTTTTGAGCCTAATTAGTGACTTCTCTATTCCTTAATTCGATTTTAGGTTTTCTTGCTTTCATTCATATAAAACCCAAGACCATCATCTTATTCTTAATTAACCTAATTTTAAAAACATAAAAAATAGAAAGTTCAAGGTAATAGAGCATAAAAATCAAGCTAATTATGCAATCATCACATTCTTAGAGCATTAATGAGACCTTGGTTTCTTAGCTTGCACTTTGGCTCAATTGTTGTCGACTAGTAAGCCATATGACATTGGAAGAATTCCTTTTATTTTATTTTCCCATACTAAACCTTTTAGAACTTTATCAACGTATGTGCTTTGTGAGAGCCCTAGATTTCTAGATGACCTATCTCTATAGATCTTTATTCCTAGAATGTAGGTTGCCTCTCCTAGGTCTTTTCTAGAGATGTTCTTGAATAGTGAATGTTTTATAGATTGTAACATGATAATGTTATTTTCTATAACTAGTATGTCATTTGCATATAAACCAACAAAGACCATTGAGCTCCCACTAAACTCTTTGTATATAAAAGGTTCATCTTCATTTTATAAAAAATTAAACATCTTGATTGTTTCATCAAAATGTTATTTCAACTACTAGATACTTGCTTTTTTTCGTAAATGGATCTTGGCAATTTGTATGTTCTTTGGTGAAAAAACCATCGGGTTATGTCACATTTTTATTTAAATTTTCATTAAAAAAAATAATTTTGACATCCATCTACCATATCTCATAATCATGACATGTAACAATTACAAGCATAATTTGAATGGATTTAACCATATCTACTAATGAAAAGGTCTTGTCATAATCAACACCTTGTTTTTTATGATAACCTTTTGCCACTTGTGTGGCTTATTACTGTATGTACGTTACCATCTATGTTAGTCTTTTTCTTAAAGACTCACTTACACCTAATAAGTCTAACACCTTTATGTGGATTAACCAAAGTCCATACTTGATTAATGTACATGGATTCTATTTCAGATTGGAGGACTTCAAGCCATTTATCAAAGTCAATGTCCAACATTGCTTCCTCATAAGTATTAGGTTCATCATCCTTAATAAGAGACACATCACCATGTGTATAGATAAGAAAACCACATTATTTTTGTTTATTAACAAACTCATTTAGACCTACAAAGTTCTAGTGTATCAATTTATAGGATAGTTACAATGCTTTATAACCAATCTACTTAGGGTTCCACTAGTGGAGGGTTGAATTGTGAGTCTTTTCGAATCTTATTAAGTTCAAATTTTCTCCCATTAGCTCAAGCATATATAAACTCCTTCTTAAGGATTACAATATGCCTTGCCACAAACACTTTTTTTTCTCTCGGTTGGTAAAAATAATATCCATTTTTTTTAATATCCCATAAATTTTCCCTCTGTTGATTTGGGCACTAGCTTGTCTCCATCTAAACATTTGACATATACATCATAGCCCCCACCTTAAACAAAGTTAAATCACTTTCTTTCCTTTCCATATCTCATATAGAGTCTGATCAATAGACTTGGTTGGAACCCTTTCAATATAAAGATTGTAGTAAGGAGTGTTTTTAATATAGGTTCCCAAGATCCAACCTTGCTTAGATGGTTTGACTTATTATAATATTCCATTCTTTATTTATTAATAAAAAAGTTTTTATATTAATTCTTATCATTTATATGCTTTTAGAATTATGATGGGGTGTCGTACCGTCGACAAATTAGTAATTGGTATTTGTCCCTATAGAGTTTTTAATCATGATAATGTGATCGGGAAAAGAAAAGGTTAAATTCATAGGAAAACGAGCTCAAATGATCGTTTCTTTTGGTTGAGTATTCTTGTAGTGTAAAAGGGGTTTGTGTTCGAGTGCTTGAAAGCAAGTAAAGTAAATTTGAAATAACAATGATGAAGAAATGTTAGTTGAACTTCAGTATCCACTTTTAGTTTGGTCAATGGTCATCGATTAAATAACTAACTTATCCTAAACATGAATATTCACCATAGGGAAACAACATATATGTTGCCCTAGTCTTTCCTTAGTTAATTCACAAATATATGGCACTCGATTAATTCCCTAACTACTAAACTACCTAGTAAGCACTAGATGGATTTAATCTAATAATAGCATTAATCGAAAAAGATAGCTAAAGCTAAGCTACCTTCCTAAGCACTAGAAAGATGTAACTTAGTTTTATCTTTTCCAATGGATTAAATAAAAACATGAAAAATAATCATTAACCCCTAGTTACTACCACAAGAAAGTTTAGACAAGCAATTACATGGACTTGAATACTTAGCTAACAATAAGTTAATATGATCAAACAACTAGTATGCACTATAATCAATTTAAACATACAACTAAAAGCCAATAATCCAGAAAAACATAAACTACCTAATCAAGATAAGTTTAGAAGTAAAACCCATAATTTCACAGTAATTTAACCAAAAGCTTTAACTTGATTCAAACGAGAATAGAATTTAGTTGCTCATAATGGGTTATAAAGAGAGTTTTCAATCAATGGTGGTTTCCAAGAGTTAGAATCCCTCCCTAGAATGAGAGAATAAATAAATTGAAACATTAACTTCTCTATTTATAGCAAAGGTAAAGCTACAATGCACATATGGTAGGCCCATATGGCTTGTTTGTTGTGATACATGGCTTGCTTGACTAAGGAACATAACCATGTGGCTTTTAAACTTCATCTCATGTACTTTTTTCTTCTTGTGTCCCTAGCTACTACCCATGTGATTTTCTTGCCTTCATCTAGTGTCCCAAGCTTCTACTCATATGGAATTTACACTTCATCCCATGTTCTTGAATAATTAGCTGGAATAAACTTTATACATATCAAATTGGTTTTTATTATTTATTAAGCTTTATCCCTCTTTCTTATCTTTCCAACTCATTAAGGCTTGCATCAATTGGATATCTACATATTATGTTATGAGCGAAATATCGACACCGACTCAACTCTGTTCTTCCACCTTTAGGATTTAACTTTGTAGCCAAAATCCTCCATGATAATGACCTATTTTTGGCTCAAGACCTTCATAAGGCTTATAGGTATGCCTCTTAAGTATTCAATAGGCTTATCCTTTCATCCATTGGAGTTCTAAAAATCTAGATATGAATTAAACTCTATAACTAATCTAGACTCTAAATGGGATTTGGATTAGTTTTCTATATCAAATTATAAAATATTATTTACAAGCCCAAACGAACTTGGATTTTGACCCACTATATCATTATAAAAAGATTGAGATATCCTCTTTAACATCTTTGAAGCTCAATTTTACCAGCATTAAAATTTAAGTCTTTGGAAAACCTAGAAGAGGTTTGGAAGGTATAAGTTAATCATGTTGGGCATCCACATGGTTTTCGTCTTTATTTCACATGACTAGTAGCTATTTCTTCTTGTATCACACACATCCATGTGTCTCCTTAAGATTCCTTGGTGGCTTTTGGCTTCTCCTTTGTTTTGGTTTGAGTTGATTACTTTAATTTGATGTTTTTCCAATAAAAAATGAAATTGTTATCTTTATCCTAATTTTCTAAATATAGTACAAGTAAACACTAAAAATTTCAATGTAAAAGAGTATAAAAATCATGCTAATTATGAGCTCATCAAATACCCCAACATTAAACTTTACTAGTCCTCGAGGAAAACAAACAAAACAAAAACCTAACTCACTTTCATCATAATCATGGTTGCATTTAGCATATGCAATAAGACTTTGAACCCCTAGGCTACCCCTAGTGAAAGAGTTATGTCTTGTGATAGTTTTCGGATGATAAACCCATAAAATTGTTCAAACAAATATCAAGTTAAATGATTGTTCTTCAAACATTGATGCCTAATTTAGAATTTCACAAAATTCAATAGTCAAATTAATCATTTTCACAATATTATTATCATATCAATGCATGTTTCTAAATTGATTTATGCATATTCATAACCAAACATAATTTAAGCATGTAACAATAACGTTACTTTTACCCTTTTTTCCATCACTACAAGCAAAGCAATAAACCAAGATTTTCTTTAATAAAATATTTTCCATTTTAAGCATCCTAAATACTTTTTCAAGGCTTGTAATAGCTTTTTTCCTAAGCGATCACTTGCCTTTTTATGTGACTACCGATATTTGTGATAAAGGCAACCAGTTACTTAGCAAGCCATCAACCTAGAGTGTTTTATATACTCACAATTTGAATTATCATTCGACATAAAAGTAAATATTTATGATGAATACTCCAAGTTACTAAACAAATCAAATCTTTGGAGTAGAATTTTTTACTTACTTAGGCCGATTTTCTAATGGAATGTTTTTTAGATTTCTTTCTCAATTTCCATAAAATTTAAAAAATCTCATTTATTTAAATTGTGCTTAGGTCTAGTTTCTAAAGGGTTTTCTTTTCTTTCAAAGTCAAAGTTACTGCCTAAATTATGTTCAATCATAAAGATACATAAAAGTTTCTAGCTTACATGCATATCTACAACAATAATATCCCAAATATTTTCATTCATATCATAAATTTCATCAAATTCAACATTAAACATCAATCAAGAAGAACTATCATACTAAACCATGACATTCGTTTCATCTTTCTCTCTCTTAAAGAAAAATTGTATATAGGGGAATAACTTAAAAACAAATATACACACACAAATAAATACAAAAGCAATAAAAAAAACCTAAATGCTAAATACACCTCTACATTTAAATTGGACATTGTCCTCAATGTTCAAATAAAACTAAGTGTAAGCATGTGAAAATTAAAGAAAAAGGGTAAGAGAGCAAATCTGGTATGTGGCAATAAAGAGAGAGATAGAGGTTACGAGTGGAAGAGAAGCCTAATATACATAGCCATGTGTAAGTTGTTGCATAATTCTTATCGGATGCTACCGCCCGTGTCTCCTTTCTTCCTTTCTTACCATTGTATAAGCTTATCACCCATATGAGCGTGTGGATTGCCTCTTATAAGCTATGCAACATCCTACCGCATATGTCTCACATCTTTCATTTCTTTGAACTTGCAACCATAACACACACATAGGCATACTTGTTGACATACACAAATCATGTTCTCCTTTTCTACTCGTGTGTGTTTCTTTTCCCTCCTTCAATCAACACCAAATAGCACCTATGCTACAACACTCTCTAAATCAAGTCAAGCAAAGGATAAATCTAAAAAAAAAAAAATTAATTTAAACATGAATTGAAACAATCAAATAGAAAAATTCAAAAGAAAAATTATTAGGTTGCCTCCCAATAAGTGCTTCTATTTAATTTCATTAGCTCAACACCGGTACCATTCAGTCTTTATAATGATGTTTTACTCATGTCAAGCTTGACACCTAAAATGCACCTCTAAGTATTTGCCACATATGGCTTCTCAACTTCGATCCCAATTGACATATCACTTTCACATCATTCGAGAAAATCCTTCCCCGAATCTTACACTAATGGAGAATCAATAGTGATAATGGCATGAACAAGACCTACAAAATAAGAATTAATAATGGCAAGAAAAACTCAATTCTATTTGTATTGTTATTGAACACATTTGGAAGGAAAAATTTAATAGTGGACACATCAAAAATATTATCCAAGTCCTTTTGCTTAAAATCATTTTCTTGTTTGGCTAATTTATCAACAACCACAATCTTGTTTAGCTCTTCATTACAAGTTGGCTCTATTATGAAATCTTCAACAACTTGATCCTCGTCCAATAGATCCTCTCCCTCACTTGTTACACTTGAATGTTCTATTGAACTAATTTTTATTTTGGAGGAAAGTTTCTTGACACTTGTGCTTCTACCTCACTTATTAATGTAGCTAATTGACATAATTGATTCTCTAAATCTTAAAGGCTTACTCTTTTTTTGTTGTTCAAATTGCATTTTATCAATAATAAGAGAATTGTTGATATCCCTAAGAGATATACTTGAATTTGGAGTAACTTGTTATCTAGCTTTCAATGATGGTTGCACTTGTTGACATCTTTGACAATTGTGAATTGCATTGTCAACCACTTGATTGTCATAACTAGTGCAAGTGTTGGAGTAGGGATCATATTAGTATTGTAGCTATTTTGAAAATCCTCTCATGACATGATACGCAACAATAGGTTCTTTTAGAAGCATTGGGCACATATCTATTGAATACTCGATATCAAACATATGCCGTAAATATGGACTTGCACATTTTCTAAAACCATTTGATATGCTAAAGAGGTTATATTTGCAATTTGTTGTACAACGACAGATAATTTTACCTCTTTGAATCTCTTGGATTGTAAGTCATATTAAGAGCTAAACCGTTAAGAATACAAAATCATGTTAAAAAAATTACATAAAAACAACAAAAATACCAATAAACATTAATTTAAGTGCAATCCTTCCTCGACAACGATGCCAAAATTTGAGAGGGTGATATACCACTAACAAATTAGTAATTATAGAGCTTTCTATCATGATAATATAATCAAAGCAACAAAGGGCCAAACCTAGCGGGCAAAAAGCTCAATTGATCGTTTTTCTTTTTTTTCTTTTTTTCTTTTTTTTGGTTGAGTGTTCTTGTATTGTAAAGGGGGGTTTTGTGTTAGAAGTGCTTGAAAACAAGTAAAGTAAATTTGAAATAATAGTGAAGAAGAAGCCTTGGTTGAGCTTCAGTATCCATTTTTATCTTAGTTGCTAATCATCGATTAAATAATTGACTTATCCCAAAAATGAATAATCGGTACCCTCTAAAACTGGAATTTAATCAAAAATAAATGCCAAATGCATGCGAAAAATGCTTTAAAGGTATAAAAATAATCTTTAATGACTTAAAAGAATATTTAGAGTAGTTAAGATAGTCCTTTTATACTTAATGAATATTTTATTAATTTTACGATGCATGAATAGTAATTTTTGCAAGAAATAATTATTTAGAGCATGTTGCATGTGGATAAAAAATATTTACTTTCCTTAGAATATTTGTTAAAGGGGTGTTGAGTTATTTTATTTGATTGTGAGAATTATTCTATATGTTGTGAATATTTTATTAGAATTTTTGTGTGTAAGAATAGTATTTTAGTGAAAGAATAATTGAATTAGGCAACTAAAAAGGATGAGGAATTTTTTTAACGGCATACAAAAATCATTAAGGATGTGTAGGAGTACTTAATAAATTTAAATTAATTTTTCAATACATAGGGAATATTTCTTATAGGAAATTGTAATTTTTACACAAAATAATAAATTTGGAGGCCAAAATAAGGATATAAAAAATATGTAAATCATGATTAAATTATTTAATAAATTTTTGAATTTGTTCTAGAGAAAAATTAAAATTTTAAAAGTATAGAATAAAATTTTAGAATTGAGGACCTAAATGCACAAAATTAATAACTTGAACTTCAAAATTAAGTTAGCTATGAATGTCAAGAGTGTAAAAGTTACTAAGGTACCTTTAAGGGAAAGACTTATAGTGATGAATTGAAAAATTAAAGGATGATGAGAGAGGTAATTAGAGAAAAGATTAGTAAAATGAGGGACTAAAAGAAAGAAAATTTTTTGGACACTTCTCCACGTTTCCAGCTGCAATTTTGTTGCATGATTAGGTGTTAATTAATGAGCTTTGACTCATTTAAAAAGGAAAGGTTAAAAGGAATGCAAAATGGAGGGTTAGGAATTAAAGAAAAATCGGAGGTTAAAAACTTATCCGAGTTCAAGGGCTAGGATTTAGAGTTAATTTAAGGGTCAAGATCAATCCAAAAGACAACAATTCAATAGTGGAGATGAGCTAAAAATTCTACCAAAAATTTTCCTACAAATAGGGTTGTAAGAAATATGAGAAAATGCATGGAAATCAGCTAGAACTAAAGGAAGCTCTAGCAACATTTCATTGGGAATTTCCGCCCAAAATCCATGAAAATCATCTCCAAACACCTTAAATTAACTAATCAAGCAAGGAAATCAATTTAGGAGTCAAGAGTTATCAATGGAAAATTTGGAAGTTTAGGTCGAATTAGTGGAGAAAAAAGGGGGAAGAAATTTCTCAAATCATCCAACTTTTGAGGTTTAATTGGAGCTTGATTTGGTAAGTTAAACCTACATCACAAGGGCTATTTAATTGATGTTAATTTATGATTGATGTGCTTTAATTTGTGAAGTTTAACTTTAATTTTAAAAATTAGGGTTACAATTCTTGATGAAATAAAATTAGGAAAAATAAAATTAAGCTTACAATTCATACAACCGAGGTTGAAATATGTTAATTAGACTTTAATTTGAGGTTTAAAACTCAAAAATTTGTTAGGTTTTTCAAGGGTTAGCATTTGACCAAAAGTGGTGATTTTTTATGCTTATATGTAATTGTTGTTTTAGAGCTTGATTACAACTTAATTAGGTATGAATTAGTATTTAGGAATTAAAAACCCCTGAAGAAAAATTCATGAAATACCTAAGGTTCCATTTGACCTAACCTTGGATTTTTAGGTTTTTAATTTCACCCATTCAATTCATGATTTGTTGGCCAATTATAGTACTTTAAATGGGTTTAATTTGATGAATATCAAGGAAAAATTTGAAGAAAATTGCTTTAATTGGCTTAGGCCCAATTTTGGCCCAATTAAGGATTAGGTATGAAATAATACTTTAAATGTTATTTAGATTAATTCCTATTGATAATGAATGTCTAAACTACTTAGTATTAAAAAATTAGAAGTAAATGAGAAGGAATTAATTGGGTTTGAGGTAGGGTAAGTTTCGGACTACAATAGTCACATTTAGGGTTTAGTTTTAAATGGTCTCTAAACCTTAAATTGGTTAATTTGATCTTATGATAGCATAATAAAATCAATACGAATGAAATATTTTAGTAGAAACTAGAAATTAACTTATAATGTTGAAGTTAGAGTTTGGGCCTAATAAGGCCCAAATTGGAATTAATGCTTGTAATTAATTAAGTAATACTTAGTTAGGTTAAATCATGACATTAGGATTAAATTGAGGAAAATTAGGATTGAAATGAATGTTAAGAATTGAAGAAAAAAGACTAGATTAAATTATCAACTAAGTCGGCCTTAGTTAGGAAGTTAGGGATTTTGGTTTGTTTTCTATAACTTTTATGCCTAATTGTGTTTTTGAATGGTGGTTAATGTATTTAAATTATGGATGTTGTATTTGGTGAAATGTGGATGATGTTGATGTTATGTTTGTTGGAATGGTATGTTGGTATTGGTATGAATTATGATGGTTTGTATTGTTTATGCAAGGTAATATTATTAATGCAAATATATTGTTGATTTTATACACTATCTTGACGATTGCATGATTATTTATGGCATGAATCTCATGAGTCAATGCTAATTATATGTTACTAATAAAATGCTTATGCATACCTAATTTCATGAAAAATATTTTAAACTCATGAAAAAGTTATTTTACAATAAGGTTTCCAATAGCAATTGAAAATGTTTTAAAGAATGTTGTTTTCATGACTTGAGAATTTTTATGAGGAAAGGCTTCATGGGTTTCCATACGATAATGGTAATGGTTTAAGATCGAGCAAGTGTAGAGTGCACTTTTAGAGGTTTGGAAAGGTGCATCCGTAGATGGGTTTGGTTTGTTAGACATATATTATGAAAACCACGAAGTACCTGGACTAGTCGAAGGATGAAATAGGACTTTTAAACCGATTATGAAATGTAGTATAACAAGGAAAAAGTATTTAATGTGCATATACAAGTGTTTAACACATGCATATACATTCACATACACGACATGCATAAGTTAACTTACCGAGCTATCACTCACTTAGTTTCTTATGACATAGATAATTAAGGTATGATAACTTATTTCTCTAGCAAACTAATTTTTAAGGGGTGCACTAGACGTATATACCCGGGGTCGGGGTTTGGCTTCTCGGTGTATCTACCGTATACTATTCTATTTTTGGTACTAGCTATTATGCAGTATGTGTTAGGATTAGTTGGTCTATTTTACACTATATTAAAAGCAATGAACAAGTACATAAAGTATTTTTAACATAATGTAAATAGTTAATAAACCAATTTTGTTATAGTTTATAGTAAACTAGTTTTGTGTAATGACCCGGACCTTACACATATCATATGCATACTTTTATTTGTTTAGTTTGATGCGTAATTAATTTGTTTGGTGGATGATTTTTGTCGAAATGCTAGCTGCATCAAGACATGCCAAATTCATTGTCAAAAATAACGGTTACTCGATGCCCTAGTTTTGCTATCGAAACTGTCACACTATGACAAGCCTATTTCGTCAACAAAATTGATGCGTCCAAACTTACTACTTTCATTGATAAGTTTAATGTTTAACTAAGGTTTTGCTATGAAATGCTATCGAAAATGACTAAGTCTAAACAAGCCATTTTTCATTGATGAAAAATGATGTCCACACATTCCAGTTTATGTCAATGAAAACTATCACCGTTGTGTCAACAGCTTTTCGTTGATGAATTTTATGTCTAGTCATAGATAGTGACATATTAGTCCTTTTATTATAAAAACTACTTAAGGACACAATAATTATGATTTGGGATTAATTAAGGGACTTGATGGCATGGATTAGACATTTAAGAGGGACTTACTTTTTCTTAAGTTAATGGAAAGCTAGGTGTCACCACCATGCCTTGCATGGGTGATTTGGCCAAGGAGGTGTTATCATCTTGAATTTTTGGCCATTTTCTATTGCATGGCTAGCCTATATAAAGAGAGGGTGAGACCATGGCTGATTCTTTTAGCCATTTGAATAATCTATAAGAGACAAAGGAGAATTGCTTGAGTGGGAGCTACCGCATTTATCAGTAGCTTACTCGGAACTCGCCGAACTAGTTTCAGCTCGCCATTTTCTATCTCCTCACTCTAAACCAAGTAAGTGTAATCCATTCAACTATACTACAAGACCTAGGTTTAGGCATTCTAGACATGTTGAGCTTTGATTGTTGCTATGTTTGTTTGCTAAATGAGAATGAGTTAAAACTTGATGCATCCGGACTTAGGACCGACCACTAAGCCTAGATTTGCCATATAAACCCTAGAAAAATGTGAGTTGAACTTGGTCCGCCTTTGTGGCCAAATGGAATGCTTAAAAATGCTTGGCTTATATTCCGTCGAAAAGGCTTGGCTTGTGATTCCGCAAAAATTGCATAGCTTGTGTTTCAACCAAAATGTTGAATTGTGTGGCTATCATGCTTTGCTTGATGAGTTATAACTTATCTTGGATTAGCTTTAATGCATAGAGGTTATTAGCATAGTCTAGTTAGCTTGAATTTGTTGACAATATTTGGTTGTTCAAGCATTAAAAGGCATGTATTCATGGCATGGCATGGCATAGCATTGGTTTTCATGACTCATGTTTTATAAGAGAAAAGAAGTCATTGCATGAACATGGAAATGTCACCCACAAGAATGATCTGATGTATACCCAAAGGTTGAACATAGGAATGATCCGGTGTATACTTAAGGGTTGGTCCTCGACTAGACGTTGTCTAGTTTCATGGTTTTCAAGGTTTTAGAAAAAGGTCGATCGGACATTTGATAGGGCATATCCCAAAGATAAAAAATGAATTTCTTCATGAAAGTATGCTTTCATAACCTCATGCATGATTGCACTTGCTAAGCATTAGCTCATTCTTTATGTCTTGTGGTGTAAGTGATCGTGATGATGCTTGCGAGTAGGTCGTCGTGAAGATGGTGCTACTAGACGCTTTTGGAGTTTTCCAAAAGGTGTACTTTCATCTAGCTATTCGAGGTCATAGGGCATCGATGTTCATTCGGCGAGCATGAGACGTTGCCACGGCACGCCTAGACCTTACCGGCCATGTATGCTGCAGCTATGTCTAGGACTCCACGAATGTTCGACACTATCGTAACATTCCAGCCTCCCTCTTAGGGCTCGAGGCGTCACATTTTGTATGTAAATAGTAGTTGTATGTAATCGGAGTACCAATAGTAAAATGGTAGTGTACTTGTAGTGGTATAGTTACTTTAAATTATCTATTGCATGTTAGTATTCTTAGGACATTAAAGAAATGTGATTAATGCACACCAATTAAAATGGACAATAAATAATGCAACGGAATAAATAGTTAAATAAAAATAATAATGGATAGTAATTAAATAGATTTATATAAATTAATAAGAAAATAATTTAGGATGATCTATTGTCTCAAATTCAATTATTTCAATCCAAAGAATGTAAGTAAAAGGATAAAATGCAAAAATTTATAACATCTTTTCAGCTAAAGTATAGGACCTACCTTACCAAGTATTAGAATTCTATAACATAGATTACACTTTAAACATTATTATTAAGCCACAATGCCTTGTTAGCTTGTATTCATTGCACCTCAAATATAAGTTAATGACAATAATATTCTTAACCCTTTAGGTTCTAGGTTGGGGATGTTATAGACATATTATCCGAGCAAGTTTATCGAGCCACATTCAAGGTATAACAAAGGAAAAACCTTAGAAATCAGTAAGTATGTTTAATGAATGATGATTATGATTGTTTGTTATGTATTTGATGAATATGAATGATATGATCTTATCTTAGAAAGTAAGGTTCTAAGTTAATATGATATGAATGAGTTAATGAACATTGTATATGTGTGTGATCAAAAGAGGAAAGATCATATCACTCACATTCATGATGAAAGCGAGTAGTGCAACAAGTACAATATTTTCAAAAACTATTTAGGAGTGAAAGCATTGTTATGGAGGATAACTTCCTTAACATTTTGTCCTCGGTAGTAACAACCGAACAAAATGAGGCATTAATGGCAATTACTCTTCATGATGAAATTAAGATAACTATTTTTGATATGGATGAAGGGAGTGCCCCAATACTAGATGGCTTTACAAGAGCCTTTTATAAGATTTGTTGAAATATTATTACTTATGATGTTACACTTATCGTCCAAAAGGTGTTTAAAAGAGGGAAAATTCCAAAAGCTGTTACTTCAACAAACTTGATTCTCATTCCTAAATGTTCCAACCCATAAGATTTGAAAACTTATGACCTACTAGCCTTTACAACATTTCATACAAGATATTATCTAGGATTCTTACAAACAGAGTTGAGGCGGTTCTCCTAAATCTAATATCTAGATAACAAACTCGATTTGTTAAAGGAAGAATGATCTATCAAATGTTGTATTAGCACAGGAGCTTTTTAATGATACGGATAAGAAAGCTCATTGAGGGAATCTCATTCTCAAAGTCGACATGTCTATAGCATACGACAAGCTAGAGTGGTCACTTCTCAATTGCGTATTAAGTAAATATGGGTTCTCAAGTAGCTGGAGAGAGTTGGTGTCTAAATGCATTTCAAACTCGTTGGTACTTAATAATTCTCAATTCAATAACATATGGATTTTCCAAATTAAAGCATGGGGTAAGGCAAGGTGATCCTTTATCATAGCATTGTTTTTTTTTTGCCCAAAATATCCTCTTTATAAATACAAACAGATTGGCTTCGAAGGCACTATCAAGCCTTACTACACTCGGTAGAACGACTATGATCATCTCTCACTTATTATTTATCGATGATATTCTAATATTTAGAAATGGTGGGAAAGGAATCATAGAGAGACTCCTAGCCCTCCTTCATGAGTACTCAACTATGAGTGTGTTATTAATTAATAATAACAAAAGCTTCTTCCTCTTCCAACCAACAAGAAAGCACTACTCGCTAGGCGGACAAGGTTCCTAATGACTACAAAGGTGATGCCATACTTGGGTATTCCTTTGTTTAAAGGTAGAGCATGGATTACATATTTCTCTATGTTAGAAATGAAAATAAAAGACAAAATGGGAGGGTAGAAGGGAAGGCTTCGTCAATTAGGGAGAAGCTTACTCTATTTCAAAGCGTCCTCTCCTCCATCACTATATATACCATAAGGGGATTACCATTTCCAAAAATAGTAATGACCGAATTCGAGTGCATATCTCTAATTTCTTTTGGAATATTGGAGAGGATAGTAGATATCATTGGACCGGTTGGAAAACCTTTTCATTTTTTATTCAAGAAGGGTGCCTAGGCATCGGGAATCTACAAAAGGGTTTGGAATCAATGAAGGGAAAACTAGCATGGTCATTATTGGATAACTCATCTCGTTGGATTTGTTTCATGAGGGCCAAATATGGTGAACAAAACTATGCTATATAGGCTAATAATCGAAAGGGGTCATTGGTATGGAATGTTAGTGTCGATGCCCAAGATCCAACAATATTTGGATGGGCTTGAGTTAATGTATTATTGAATCTTTTATTTTAATAATAATAACAAAGTCATTTTATTAACTCTTATGGTTCATGTTGATAAATTCGGTAAAATTAGATAGAAGTTCTTATGATAAGCATTTGCAATACTGATTTATTGAAAGATGTGAGACAAACAATACTACATATAAATGGTATAATTAAACATCCCAAGTTGTAGCATGTCAAGAATGGAAATTGACTATATGTGGATAGACTTGTGAGTGCTATGCTCATGCTATATGATAGCAATAGGAGATCTCACACCTATTGGCTTGCGATGTCAAAGCAAGCACTTAGGTGATTTATGTTAGAAAGCATATCTTTAGACTTGATTGGTAATAAAAACCCATTTGGATATGGTCTATGGGAATCTCATACAAGATAGGTACAAACGATCCTTAGACTTGAAGTCATCACGGTTGTCTCATTAGAAGACTTATGCACTTTGACACTTATTTTCATAGACCCATTAAAGGGTTGCACATGGGTGATTTGTTGGGTGCACTAGGAATCTAATGGAGATAGGTGCATGACTAAGATAGGACATGTCATTCCTTGTATGCTAACGAGTTATCATTTTGTACTTCGATAAATGTATGTTCAAGAAATCTATGGCCATAGTAGGAGCACATCGATAAAGCATAGTTGGTTTACTCTAAGAGCTCGGAGGTTTGGGAATTAAAGAAAACATGTGTGATCATAATCGAACAAGAGTTATAACTAAGTTTGAGATCTCATTGTGATAAGTTTTTATGAGGAGTGAATTGTATGGTAACTATGCTCGATGAAAGGTAATAATGGATGAATTAATCCTCCTAGAGAATTGGGTAATCATAATGCCTTATTAGAGGCTAATCTCGATTTATGTATCAAGAGATAAAAGAAGTGTTTCTTGTTCTTAATACATTGCCAATATATATAAGAGCCTATTATATCACATGCATAATTTTAAATATTCACATGATGAATGAGAAGCAAAGATATTGAAAAAGGTTTCAAATTTTGAGAGTTTCTTCAAATAAGAAGTTTCTTGAAATGGAAAGTTTCCTTAATTAGGAAGTTTTCTAAAATGAAAATTTTTCTATTTTAGAAATCAGTTTCCTAATTTGAAAGTTAGTTCTAAATTTAAAAATAAATAACCTAAAATGGTAATGAGTTTCCTAATTTAGACTAAAAGGGTGTTTTGAAAAATTATTTCCTAATATGGACGCGCTAAAAATAATCTAACATTATTTATTTGGATAATCCAAATAAATTAATTGGTCTAGAATAATTTTAACCCATTAGGTTTAATTAAAAGCCTTAGGATATTTTAATGGGAAAAGAAACATCAACCTTATTGGATAGGGATGATTCTTTTAAAGATAAAGATTAAAAATCCACATGTAAAAAAACCTCCTATTCCTTAGAGAATAAGGAAGCAACAACCTAAAGTCCTTAAGGGACTTATTGTCACCCTCTCCTTGTCCTTAGAGGACAAGGAAACCCTCCTATAAATATATGTGAGAGAGAGAGGTGCGATAACATAAGAAAAAAAGGGAAAAAGATAGGAATTTCGACTAGAATTAAAAATGCCACTAGGGCACACGACAAACACCAAAAAATAGAAAGAGAAAATAGTTTTCTCTGAAAACCCTAGCATGCCACACTCTCCTTCTCTTTTAAGGTTATCATAAAATTACCCATAATAGATTTATAGAGGAAACACTACACAAATTAGAAATGGTGAAGCTAGCACCCTATTGATTTTGAGTGCTTTTTAGTAGGTACTTGGACTACATGGATCCTCAATAGAGGCCAAACACTTAGATGAATTTTTTGCTAAAAGAATTTAAATCTACATTACAAGTGATAATTCTTTATTCATTTCTTTAAATTCATTCATGTATGGTTAGTAGATTCAACGGCTTGATCTTGCATCTCTATATGATGCATGATCCTTCAATTGGTATCGAGCCTCCATTGAATTTTTGATTATATGATTTGTTAATTATGATTAATTACGGAACTAAGCTATGCCTAATTATAGATCTTAAGTTTTTGGTATTTTATATTAGTTTAAAACTGAATTTTTGTGTTAAAATTAATAGAGGCATGAGAGGCCAACTTAGATGTCGACGCTCGCATTTACAACGACCCACTAGCCGGCTACACATTAGGTGCGTATGCTAGGTGTTGCACGCTAGGTAGCACGCGTCAAGCACTTGCCCGATAGGTCAAGTGCTAAGTGTGTAGTAGGACCCTATGTGCCGGGCCGTGCACTAGGCATGTAGACCGGGCGGTGTGTCTTACCGAGCACTAGGAAAATAAGCCAAAACGAGCAAAGCAGTGTGCCGGGAATGCCGAGCCATGCACCGGGCACGCAAGCCGAGCCATGCACCGGGCATGCATTCCGGATAGTAAGCCATTGGCCAAACCCTCTCATGCCGGGCTACATGCTACGAGCAGGCAAGAACGAGCATGCCAAGCCGAGGGTTTAAGCCCTCGAGGCCTAGAAGCCTATGTGCACAAAGTGGGCCGAAGGCCCAAAGTTATTTTAAAATTGAAATTTAGAGAAATTTTGATAAATTTATAAAATGACCAAAATCATAGATTTATAATTGTTTTATGAATGAAATGTGTTTTATTAGTATCCCATGTATCAATGTTATTGAAGCATGGGTGAATGGTATGGATGAGTCAACCTAGTTTTATGAGTAAATGCTTATAATTTTTTTGATAAATAGGACATGCATGTCCTCGCCTTCTCTATTGTTCTATTGTATTTCTCTTCTCATTTTACTCCCCTCGAATGTAACTAGAGATTTCTTATTTCAAATAAATGTAAAATTAGAAGATAAGAATTAAAATAGATGCAAGGAGAAGACACTAAGGAATAAAGACATTCATGAGGAATTTGTAATACTTTTTCACCTAGAAATCAACCCACTAGTCTCCTTATGACTCGACGAGCTAATACTAGAAATCTATTACCATTCATCAATGTTTAAGTCATGCATGAGTTGTATATATGTTATGAGATTAATATTAGTATGCATGATAGGAATAATATGATTATTGTTTAGTATGCAAGCTAGGATGAGACCAGCCATATTAAATCCTTAAAATAAAATATTAAGTTAAATGCTTTCCATCTTTATGAGAATGGAACTCAAGGTCACTTTTTTATCAAGGAAAATAAATCATGGATCATGTGATGTCCTCAAACGTTAGGTCTAACTTAAATAAGTTATTGGGCTTATTGAGATAACTAGAGGTTTAATAAACTTGTAAGCAAGGATTGTTATCCACATAACATATGATAAGATAAGGAGTTGTCATGCCAATAAAATTAGGAATTACATTAGATATAATTAGTAAGGAGTTATCTACCTAGTCCTTCATGTATGGCTTGTTGAGATAACTCAAGTCTAATGCATGTTAGAGTATGGGATCATAACCCAATAAGAAAGCGAATTTAAAAGTTTTCTTGAGTCCTATATTGAAGGTTATAGAACTTAAAACAAATAGTGGGAGCGAACATTGATTTTACTTCTTTAATTTATGCTTTATTTTTATGTAATTTAACTAACCAAACCACACGCTTTTCTATCTATCGAGTTGCATAGTATGACTGGCAACACATTCATACGATCGATCATTGATGAAAATAATGCCCTTAATGGCATAAAATTCCTTGACTAGGAAATGAATTTGAGGATAGTCCTCCAATATGAGATAATTCTCTATACGATAGAGAAAGCTCTCCCAATTGAACCTCCTCTAGATCAAGTCGAAGCTAATATAGCATGGAACAAATATAGAGATGATGCAATCACTACTCATAGTATCATGTTTGTTGATATGACATTGGAACATTGGCGCCAACATAGAAGCTCACAAGCTTTTAACATCATAGCAAAAATTAAAAGCTTATTTAAAGAGAATGCTAGGCATGATCGCCATAAGATAACGAGGAAGCTCTTTAGAGCCGGAATGGATGAATGATCTAACAACAAAAAGCATGTCACCGAAATGATAGGCTACATCGACAAACTAGCTAAACTTGAAGTTAGAATGGATGTTAATTATCCGTTGACTAGGTATTACAATCGTTGCCCAATAGCTTTGGACAACTCATCATGAACTTCAACATGGTGCACATGTAAAAGACTCTTGGAGAGTTATTATCCTTGCTCGGGAAAGTTCAGCCCAAAATTAATAAGGACAAAAATTCTATACGTCTAGTTAATAAGGGAAATGGTGTAGTAACGAGCAAAAAAACCCTAAAAAGAAGAAGAAGTCTTCAATTGTGCCTACTTGGAGTGAAAAAGTCCATGGGTCGGAATAGCCCAAAGAATGTAGTTTGCTTTCATTGCAATAAGAAAGGGTATTAGAAGTGCAAAAGAAGAGTTCTATCACTACTTCGGTATTTATGTTATTAATGTTAATATTTTAATTTCTAAATTCCACCTCATGAGTATATGAAACTAGATGTACATTTTTGAAATTTATAGGAGCTTGGAAAATGAAGGAAAATAGCTTCGTGAGAAAATATCTACATGACTACAACATATCAAGAGTTAGACCATTAGATATAGGTATTTATGAGCTAGCACTACCATATAGGAATGTGCTAAGACTTAATCATTATTAGTTTAGTAGAGACTAAAGATCTTATTTTCATTTCGGTTTTGAATAATTATTTTATTTTTTAAGAATAATGGTTATTTTTAAAGATGAGTTTTTATGAAAATATCTAGATAATGATTATATATTTTGAAAATAACTCCCAAGTGTATAACATAAATACTGAAAGACTCAAATGATCTAAATAACATTAATTAGTAGCAACGTCAAAATTGGTCATATAAGTAAGAATCTCATATCTAACCTACCTATACAAAGGATATTTAGAATCATTTGATGATGTGTAAGGAATCTTGTTTACTTAGCAAAGAGACATGGATCCCCTTTTAGTTGAAAAGGAGAAAGAGTTATAATTAATAAAGACCTTACACATAGAGATGTATATGGGCCTATGTTCACCCAAGCATGAGGAGAACATACTCGTCACATAACCTTTAATGATAATGGACCATATTTTAGTTATAAGAAAAAAGTCCAAAGTATTTGAAAGGTTTAAAAGTTTAGACTTGAGAAGTCATGTCATGAACTAGCAAGAGTATTAAGGCAACTTGATTAGATTGAGGAAATGAATACTTAAATGCTAAAATTTTAGATCACTTAAAAGTGAATGAGATTTTCCATGGACACCACATGTTAGGCATAATCATTCCATAATGAGTCGGATTAATATCCCATTTTTCCGAATAAATAATCCTTACTATAACCTTTATATTTAATAGGATTCTAATTAAATCTATTTAAATAGATGAAATATGAGATATAGGAAAGGAAAGAAAATGAATTCATCTTTTCTTAAGATTTTAGGCTATAAAGTGTATGTCAACGGGTTTAAAAAGACAAACCGAAACCTAAAATCAATAAAGTGCCAAATTGTGAGATATCCAAAGTAACACAAGGATGTCAATATCTTACCACTAGAACAAAGTGTTGTTCATTACTAGGCATACTATATTCCTTAGGAAGGAATTTATGGATGCTAGAAATAGTGAGAGAAAATTTAAACTCAATAAGATTTGAGTAGACTCACAAATTGACACTTTAATAAAGGAATCCTAAAGTAGAATGATTACAAAGTGTTGTAACTCTCTCATAAACAAAAACACAAGAAATTCAAAAGTTTAAAAGAAATTCATTAAAAGATAAAAAGATATGATCTTCTCATCTTAACAATGGTAATGTGAGTCCTAAAAAAGATGATAAAGCTAATACTTTTGAAATGAAAATGTTAGACATTAATTCCTAGAAAAGGCAAATAAAAAGGATATGTAGATGACACACCCCGATGATTCCTAAGAACCCGCAAATAATATTTACAAAATGCTAAAGTCCATTAATAGACTTAAGCATGCCTCTAGGAATAAAATTCGACATTTTTATGAAATGATCAAAAAGTTTGATTATTCATTAAAAACAAAGATGAACCTTATGTATATAAGAAGTTAGTGGGAGCCTATTAGTCATGGTTATTCGACATAAAATTACATATCGACTATAATACTATCATGTTTGAAATTATAAAAGATTAAGAAATCTAGAAGAAAGTTTTCAAAAATAACAAGGGAGGGTAACTTATAGTCTAAAAGTATAGATCTATAAAGATAGATTGCTTGGGATGTGAGGAGTCTCTCAAGGTATTTACAATGACATAATACTAAAAGGTGTAGTATGAAAACAAAAATCAAAGAAAGATTTGTCTCAATCCCATATAGCTTGATGGCTGATAATAAAGGATCCATAGCATAAGCTAAGGAAACAAGGTTTCATTAATGGTCCAAACATGTACTATATTTCTATCACTTGATTGTAGAGATAAACAAGTCATGGTAACATAAGGATAGAAAAGGTCCACACTAACGATGACATAGCTTACCCCTTGACTAAGCCTTTGTCACAACTTGAAACATGAGTCTCTTACTCGATCATCGGGCTTAAAGGAAATGGCTGGTTGGCTCTAGTAGAAATGGGAGATTGTTAATGTAGGTGCCCAAGATCCAACCATATTTGGATGGGCTTGAGTTAATGTATTATTGCATCTTTTATTTTAAAAATAATAAAGAAGTCATTCAATTAATTCTTGTGTTTCATGTTGATAAATTTAGTAGAATTAGATAGAATTCCTTATGATATGCATTTGCAATAGTGATTGATCAAAGATGTGAGACAAACACTAATGTATATAAATGGTATCATTAAATGTTCCAAGTTGTAGCATTGTTAAGAATGGACATTGACTATATGTGAATAGACTTGTGAGTGCTATGCTCGTGTTATATGATAGTAGTATAAGATCTTACACCTATTGACATGGTGATGCAAAAGCAAGTGCCTAGGTGATTTATGTTAAAGAACATATCTTTAGACTTGACTCGCAATGAGAACCCATTTGGTTATAGTCTATAGGAATCTCATACGAGATGGGTACAAATGGTCCTTAGGCTTGAAGTCATCACGGTTATCTCATTAAAGGACTTATACACGTTGACATTTGTTTCAATGGACCCATTAAAGGGTTACATGTGGATGATTCATTGGATGCACTATGAATCTAATGGAGGTAGGTGTATGAATAAGATAGGACATGTTATTCATTATATGCTAAAGGAGTTATCACATTGCTCTTTGATAAATGTACGCTCGAGAAATCTATGACCACACTAAGAGTACACCAATAGAGCATAGTTGGTTTACTCTAAGAGCTAAGACATTTGGGAATCGAAGAAAACATGTGTCATCATAATCGAACAAGACTTATAATCAAGTTCGAGATCTCACTATGATAAGTTGACATAAGGATCGAATTGTATGGTAACCATGCTCGTGAAAGGTAATAATGGATAAATTAATCCTTCTAGAGAATTGGGTAATCATGATCCCTTACTAAAGGCCAATCTTGATTTATGTATCAAGAGATAAAAGAAGGACTCTTTTGTTCTTGATACATCATCAACATATCTAGGAGCCTATGGAGTCACACGCATAAATTTAAGTATCCACATGATGAATGAGAAGCAAAGATATTAGAAAAGGTTTCCAATTTTGAAAGTTTCTAATTTTTGAAAGGGTTTCTAAAATAAAAAGTTTCCTTAAATGGGAAGTTTCCTAAAATGGAAAGTTTCATTTATTAAGAAGTTTCCTAAAATCAAAATTTTCCTATTTTAGAAATTAGTTTTCTCGATTTAGATGTTAGCTCTAAATTTAAAAATGAATAAGTTGGAATGGAAATGAGATTCCAAATTTAGGTTAAATGGTATTTTACAAAATTGTTTCCTACTCGTGGACCCATCTAAAATAATCTAAAGATTATTTATTTGGATAGTCCAAATAAATTAATTGGGCTAGAATGATTTTAGCCCATTAGGTTTAGTTAAAAACCTTAGGATATTTTACTATGAAGAGAAACATCAAACTTATTGAATAGGGATGACTCTTTTAAAGATAAAGATTAAAAGTCCACATGTAAAAAAAACTCCTACTTCTTGGAGAATAAGGAAGCAACAACCTAAAGTCCTTAAGGGACTTATTGTCACCCCTCTCCTTGTCCTTGGACAACAAGGAAACTCTCATATAAATATATATAAGAGAGAGAGAGAGAGTTGCAGCAACATAAGAAAAAAAGGAAAAGGAGAGGAAATTCGATCGAATTAAGAAGGCCACTAGGGGACATGGAAAACACCAAAAAATAAGAGAAAATAGTTTTTTCCCAAAACCCTAATACACCACACTCTCCTTCTCTTTTAAGGTTGTCATAAAATTATCCAAAATAGATTTCTAGAGGAAATAGTATATAAAGAAGAAAAGGTAGAGCTAGCACCCTATCGATTTTGATTGCTTCTTTGTGGGTACTTAGACCGCATAGATCATCAATAGAGGTCGAACACTTAGATGGCTTTTCTCGCTAAAAGAATTTAGATCTATGCTACATGAGGTAATTCTTTATTCATTAGTTTAAATTCATACATGTATGGTTAGTAAATTCAATGATTTGATTTTTGGCCCTTAGATGGAGGAAAAATTTTTGTTTATTCGACACTTCCATAGGATGCATGATCCTTCATGGACAACTTTAGTTCCCCATATATGTTATCTATTGGACCGTTCGTTATGGAGGGTGGGGGCGGGAGATATTAGTTTATGGGGAGACCGATGGACATTATCAAAACTACCTCGACCTATAGGAGACTTAATAACCCATTAGTTCGAGCGAAGCAAAATTGGTCTATCCTTTTGGCCCTTCCCCTTAAGATGCAAATCGAGTTGAACCGGATAGTTTTCTAGAAAAATGAAGCAAATTGGTGTATATTCATTAGAACAAAAATAAGGAAATTTACCTCCAAATATTACCATGAAGAAGAGAGCCAAGAACACAAATTTTGAATGGTGGCATAATCTTTGGGATTACTCGGCTTCCTAAGAAGATTGGAGTCCTAGTCTAGAAAATATTTCATAATGCTATAGCTGTAGAGAAGAATATCCAAAGCCGTGGCATCTCACAAGCATAAAAATGCCAATGATGTAGGCTACCTAAAGAAGAGATAATTACTCATTTATTTCTGCATGGGGAGATACCGAATGGCTTATAGAATCATTTTGGCGTTTACTAAATACAACGATGGGGGAATAATAATGTTAATTCACTAGAAAGGAAGTGATTCTTAAAAGGAAAACCTCACTCATAAAAATAGTTCACGAGAATGATTATATGTAATTGCATTCTCTATGAAAAATGGATTGAGAAACAAATTTGTTTTTTAGGGGGAAGATATGAATGAATTGGCCATTAGAATAAAGGTTGATAAATGGCTATTGGAGTTATCTACATTATTTACTCCATCTATCAGCTTTATGTTTTGATGATAAGATCCGCATCGAGGCATTGGGAATGTTAGTACACCGACCAGTATTCAACACATAAGGCCTCGCTAAGCATAACTCTTACTCGTGGGGGAGGAATTTTGAGAGATGATAAGGGTAATATGGTTATGGCTTTTTCAAGTCATTTTGGACACGGAACACATTTAAGAGCGAAGTGTTGGCACTCTTAGAAGGTCTAAAAATATGTTACAATTTTAGCCCTTATAGTGGATATTATAGAGTCAAATTCCTCATTGATAATAGGTTATTTCAATACTAGTAGTGTCTACCCTTGGGATTTGGTGTATATAATATGGGAGTGTAGGGGATATTTCTAATTAGAAATGATCATTCAATATATATACAAAGAAGGTAATATAGTAGTAGATAGGTTGACATCCTGGCTTACTAACATAATTCTCACAAGGTGATACTTAACCCTTTTGAACAACCTAGCTCATGTACAAATGCCATTTCAAATGATAGACTATGCCTCCATATTTTTGGACAATAGTTCATGCCTACTACTAGCCTAACGTTTGTTACTATATCAAGTATGGCACTATTTGTGACCCATGCATCTCATATACGTGAAGTTGTGGCATCTAGTATCTATTCATTTATTTTGTTTTTGTTTTACCATTTTTCCCTTATTCTATATTTTAGAACATTGCGAGTTCATCGAGTGATAACCTTTTAGGGGTTTGTGCTTCCTTGCCCTCCAAGTACATTGGACCAAGCTGGATTATCCCCCTTGTGTATGATTAAATTAAATCAATATATTGTCAAGGTGTTGCCCCTATTTAAAAAAAAAAGAAAGAAAGATCATGCCACTAAAGTAAGTTAATAATAATAATAACATTAGTAATAATGAGGAGTTGAGACGTATGTCGGGTGACCAAAAAGGAGAATTGATGGAGCCGCTAAGAGGCGGTAGGAGATGATAGAACTACAATAAGAAACGCATGAGGAATAGTTATAGGTAATACTAGACATGACTCGACTTGGTCCAGATTGAGACACGTCGACTACACAGGATTGAAATAGTAGAGAGGTTCTAAATGTTCAAACCAAAGAAATTTAGGCGTGGTCTAAACCCTAATAATGCGGAAGAATGGATTGAATCCATAGAGGTTATTTTTCAATGTATAGATATAGGTGATGCAAATCGGATAGCATGAGTCACCTTTATATCAATTATTGATGCACATAATTGGTAGGAAGCGATGAAAGCATCCATTAATGAAGAGGGGCATATGTGGAATCAATTCAAGGACATATTTAATGAGAAATACTTCTCTAATACGGTAAGATCCCATAAGATTCGGGAGTTTCTCTAGCTTAGGCAAGGTGATATGTCGATTACTAGTATGTTTGTAAATTTGAGCACGATTGTCGTTATGTCGTTTTCATTGCCAAAAGTGTGGAAAGGAAGAAGGAACCTTCTTCCATGGTCTTGGGGTGAAATAAGAATTTTTCTTCAAATGTTAGCTAATACTTATAAGGACATGGTAAAGAAGGCACTCGAGTTAAGGTAGATTAGGAAGAGAGTGCTCGTATTCCACCACCGAATATAAGGAAAAAGGAGTGCTCCAAAATAGGTTTGAAGGACGAGTCAATAAGAAGAGGCCTTTTAATCCAAAATGGAAAAGGGACAATAAGAAAAGGAAGGCACCCGTAAGGCCACCAAGAAGGGAGATCGACATAACCATAAATGCCCAAAATATGGATGCTTGCATATCGATGTTTGTCCGATGGGCATAAATGCATGCTATTTCTATCGAGATGTAGGGCATCCGGCTAATAACTATCCAAAGAAGGAGCCGATAAAAGGATGACATGTTCCTACATACATGTACACACTTACGTAGAAGGAGGTGAATAAAGAAAATGCTAATGTTTATGCAGTAATGTCTCAATTCTTATCTTTACTAGATATGTGTTGAAATATTTAGGTTCCACACATTCATTTACCGCACATTCACTACTAAGATAATTAGGTATGGTATTAGAAACATTAGACTTGATGGATGAGGTAGCACCCCCATCAAGAGAGTCACTAGAATTTGACATTATAATTAGGAAATGTGAGATAAAAATTGAAAATTCTACTTTACATGCCGATCTCGTAGTCTTGAGTATTTAACACTTCAATGTTATTCTTGGTATGGACTTCCTATCTAAGAATAGGCATCAATTGACTATCTAAAAAACCTATCGAGTTGAATGTCGAGACTCGAATGAGACTCGTAACCTTAGTTTCAACCATAACGACCTAGAAATTAATAAAAGGTGGATGTAAAGGCTTCTTAGTGAATATGGTTGATACTAAAAAAGAGACACGTACAAAATTAGAAGATATAAAAGTAGTTAAAGAATTCTTAAGCGTCTTTTCTAAACATATATTGGGCTACCTCCAAAAATGGAAATGAATTTTGAAATTGAACTGGAATTGAGAATAACACAAATATCCAAGGCACCCTACTTGATGGCTCCAAGCAGAATTATAGGAGCTTAAAATTTAGATGTTAGATTTATTGGATAAAGGCTATATTCAGCCTATTTTTTCACCGTGGGGAGCTCGATGCTATTTGTAAAGAAGAAGGATGAGTCACTACGGTGATATATTGATTATAGAGATTTGAACCGAGTGATCTGTTAAAAATAAGTATCCACTTTTACGAATCGATAATTTGTTTGATCGGCTAAGGGGAAGATCAGTTTTCTCCAAAATTGATCTCCAATTAGGATAACACCAATTGAGAATCAAGGAGGAGGATATAAAGAAAAAAAAATAGAACTTGATATGAGCATTATGAATACTTAGTGATTCCATTCAAGTTAACCAATGCTCCCACCATGTTTATGGATCCGATGAACCATGTATTCTATAAGTACCTAGATAAGTTCATGATTGTATTTATTGATGATATCCCGATATAGTCAAAGAGCCATGAGGAGTATAAGGAGATCTAAGAAAGGCACTATAGACACTACGAGAGCACAAATTGTATGCTGAACTTAAAAGTGTGCATTTTGGCTCGAGCAAGTCACATTTCATGGCCATGTTGTGACTAAAGATATAATTATGGTGGTTCCCAATAAAGTACAAGTAGTGCAAGAATGGAAGCAACCGAAGAATTTTTTGAAGTATGAAGCTTCTTTGGGATGGTAGGCTATACCAAAAATTTATAGGGAGATTTTCAAAAATAGTCGTACCCCTCACTTGATTAACCGGGAAGAATGCTAAGTTTAAGTGGGATATCGGTGTGAACAAAGTTTCCTAGAGCTAAAGTTCAGCCTTATTACAACTCCAATATTAGCTCTCCTTAAACATAATGAAGACTTCGTAGTCTACACGGATTCCTTTTAGATTGGTCTAGGAGTAGTTTTGATGCAAGATGAGAAAGTGACTGCCTATGCATCTTGACAATTGAAAAGACTATAAAAGAAATCATCTCACTTATGACCTTGAGTTGGCTATAGTGATCATTTTCCTAAAAATTTAGAGGCACTATTTATACAATGTTCGATGTAACATCTATACCGTTTAAATACATTGCTACTAAAAAGGAATTAAATATGAGGCAAAAAAGATGGCTCAAAGTGCTTAATGACCATGGCATCATTTTTTATTACCATCTTAAAAGAGTGAATGTCATTGCTGATGCATTGAGATGAAAATCTTTAGTAGCCTTACAAGTGTAAATTATACAAGATATGGAGAAACTTCAACTAGCTAGAAGTAATACCTAATCAAAATCGAGGAAAATTTCTAGGTGCATTGACCATACCACCAAATATGAAATAGAAAATTAAAGTAGGGCAACTATAAGATCCGAAATTCCTTAAGATTTGATAGAAAGTGATAGAGGGAAAAACAATGGATTTTTTCATAGATGACAAAGGTGTTTGGTGTTATCAAAATACGTTATGTTTTCCCGATGAAAAGTAGCTACGGGAAGAAATTTTAAAGGAAGCCCATACCACACCTTACACCATACACCTTGACGGTACAAAGATGTATCGAGATCTTAAAGACACTAATTGGTGGAAGGAAATGAAATGGGATATCGCGGACTATGTGGCAAGATGTTTGACATGTCAATAGATTGAAGTCGAACACCAAAAGATGTTAGGAATATTAAGGCCATTAGATATTCTCGAATGAAAATGGAAACATATATCGATGGATTTTATATTGGGACTACTTGGATCGGAATGAGGAGCAAATGGCATATAGGTTATAGTAGACATGTTGATGAAGTCGGCTCACTTCTTAGCAATCAAAACAACATATTCCATGCAATAGTATGCGAGTTATATTTACAAGAAATCAACGAGTCGTAAGGAATTCCCATCTCCGTCATATCGGATAGACATCTTTGGCTCACATTGCATTTTTGGAGGAGTTTACATGAAGTGATGGAAACCAAATTAAACTTTAGCATCACCTTTCACCCTCAAAAGGATGGAAAAATGGAATAAGTGAATCAAATATTGGAAGACATGTTATGAGCGTGTGTGCTAGATTGGTCAACAAGTTGGGAAAGGCATTTGTCACCGGCTTAGTTCGCTTACAATAATAGTTACCAAGCAAGTATTAGTATGGTGCCTTATGAAGCCTTGTATGGAAGAAAGTGTCGATCATCGATACATTAGGTTGATGTAGTTGAACAAAAATTACTAGGACCAGAATTAATCTAGCAAGTAGTTGACATCATCTAGCAAGTTAGGACGAGGATGGAGGTAGGAAAAAGTTGACAAAAGAGCAATGCCGATGTAAGAAGGAAAGAATTCAAATTTCAAGTCGACGATAAAGTGTTTCTAAAGATAGCATCTATGAAGGGTGTAATGAGGTTCGGAAGGAAGGGAAAATTGAGTCTAAGGTATATAGTCCCTATGAGATACTAGAGAGGATTAGTGATTGAGCTTATAGATTAGTGTCACCATCTTCACTCTCATCAATCCATGATGTATTTCATATGTCTATGCTTTGAAAGTGTGTGGAAGATCCAAATCATATATTGAGTAATGAGCTTTCAGTCATCCAAGCCAATATGAGTTATGAAGAAGGGTTAGTACAAATCTTAGATCGGGAGGTCAAGAAATTACAAATTAAGGAAGTTCTTTTAGTTAAAGTGTTACGAAAAAATCACAAAGTGGAAGAAGCAACAAAGGAGAGAGAAGTATAAATGCATGCTCGGTATCTCGAATTATTTTCGTACAACTTTCGAGGATAAATTTTTTGTAAGGAGAGAAGAACGTAATAATCGATACCTACTAAAACTAGAATTTAATCAAAATTAAATAATAAATTAAAGTGAAAAATGTTTTGAAGGTATAAAAATAATCTTGAAGCGGTTAAAAGAATATTTAGAATAGTTAAGATAGTGCATTTATGCATAAGGAATATTTTATTAATTTTATTATGTATGAATAGTAATTTTTTCATGAAATAATTATTTAGAGCATGTTGCATGTGCATGAAAAATATTTTTTTTACTTAGAATATTTATTAGAGGGATGTTGAATTATTTTATGTAATTATGTGAATTTTTCTATACACTATGAATATTTTATTGGAATTTTATATGTAGGAATAGTGTTTTAGAGGTAGAATAATTGAATTAATCACTCACAAAGGATGTGGATTTTTTTTTAACACCAATACAAAAAATCATTTAGGATATGTAGAAGAACATAATAAATTTAAATTAATTTTTCAATAAATAGGAAATATTTCTTATAGGAAATAGTGTAAATTTTACACTAAATAACTAATTTGGAAACCAAAATGAGGATATAAAAATTATGTAAATCATGATTAAATGTTTTCAGTAAATGTTTGAATTTATTCTAGAGAGAAAATAAATTTTTGAAAAGTATAGAATAAAATTTTTAGAATGAGGAACCTAATTGTATAGAAATTAGGGACATAATTGCATAAAATTAAAAGCTTGAACTTCTAAATTAAATTAGCTATGAACCTAAGGAGTTTAAAATTTATTAAAGTACCTTTAAGGAAATGACTTAAAGTGATCAATTGAAAAATTAAAGGATGATGAGAGGAGTAATTAGAGAAAATATTTGTAAAATGAGGGACTAAAATTAAGAACAAATTTTGGACACTTCTCCACCCTTCTAGCTGAATTTGTTTTGCATCATTAGGGATTAATTAATGAGCTTTGACTCACTCAAAAAAGGAAAGGTTGAATGGAATGCAAAATGGATGGTTAGGAATTAAAGAAAAATTAAAGGCTAAAAACTTGTCCAATTGAAGGGCTAGGATTAAGAGTTAATTTACGGGCCAAGATCACTCAAAAACATACCAATTCAATGGTGGAGAAGAGGTCAAAATTCCACCAAAAATTTGCGTATAAATAGGGTTGCATGAAATTAGAGAAAATGCATGGGAATTAGCTAAAACCAAAGGAAACTCTTGCAAAATTTCCTTAGGAACTTCCACAAAAAATAAACTAAAATCTCCTATAAAAACCTTAAATCAACTAATCAAGCTAGGAAATCAAGTTAAGAGATCAAGACTTATCAAGGGAAAGTTTGGAAGTTTAGGCCGAATTGGTGTAGAGAAGGGAGAGGGAGAAATTTCACAAATCATCCATCCTTTGAGGTTCAATTGGAGCTTGATTAGGGAAGTTAAATCCACCTACATCACAAGGGTTGTTTTATTGATGTTAATTTGTAATTGATGTGCTTTAATTTTTGAATTTTAACTTTAATTTTAAAAATTAGTGTTAGGGTTCTTGATGAAATCAAATTAGGGGAAATGAAATTAAGCTTACAATTCAAGCAATTAAGGTTGAAATATGTTAATTAGACTTGAATTTGAGGTTTAAAACTCAAAAATTTCTAGGGTAGTTCAAGGGTTAGCATTTGGCCTATGATTTGGGAATTTTTTATGCGTACAAGTATTTGTTATTTTAGAGCTTGATTACAACTTAATTAGGTATGAATTAGTATTTAGGAATGAAAAACCCCATTTATATTCAATAAAAAAATCATGAAATACCTAGGGTTCCATTCGACCTAAACTTGGATTTTTAGGGTTTTCATTTCACTTATGCAATTCATAATTTATTAGTCAATTATTACTTGAATGAGTGTAATTTGATGAATAGGAAAGAAAAAATTAAAGAAAATTGCTTAAATTGGCTTAGGCCTAATTTTGACCCATTGGGGCCCAATTCGAGTTTAGACATGAAATTGTACTTGAATTGTTAATTAGAATAATAGGGATTGATACAAGCATGTCTAAACTACTTAGTGTTCAAAATTTAGAAGTAAATGAGAAGTAAAAGAGTCACTAAACCATAATTTGATTTAGGGATAACATAATAAAATCAATAAGAATGAAAGATTTTAGTAGAAATTAGAAATTGAAATATATTGGTGAAGTTTGAGTTTGGGCCCAATAAGGCACAAATTAGAATTTATGGTTGTAATTAATTAAGTAATACTTAATTAGGTTAAATCATGAAATTAGGATTAAATTGAGGAAAATTAGGAGTGAAATGGATGTTAAGAATTAAAGAAAAAGACTAGGTTAAATTATCACCTAATTTGGCCTTAATTAGGAAGTTAGGCATTTTGGTTTGTCTTTCTATACCTTTTATGCCTAATTGTGTTTTTGAATGGTGGTTAATGTATTTGAATGATGGATGTTGTATTTGGTGAAATGTGGATGATGGTGATGTTATGTTGGCTGGAATGGTGTGTTGGTATTGGTATGAATTATGATGGTTAGTATTGTTTATGCAAGGTAATATTATTAATGCAAATACATTGTTGATTTTATATATTATTATGACATGTGTTAGCACCCAATTTTAGTTCTAAAAAAATAAAAAATAAATAAAAGAAAGAAGAAAAAGAAGGAGAAGAAAAGAAGAAAAGAAAAGTAAAATAATAATGTAGGGGTGCAATTGGACAACAAAGGAAAAAGGAACCAAAATAAAGTGCGTTTATAAATGGGGGACCGGAAAGACTTTTAGCAAAAAAAAAAAAAACCCCAAAAAACCTAGTATAAAAACAACCCTTTCTCCCTAAAAAAAGGGTAACCATTATTCACCACCACCTTCACAAGAAAAACCCTTCCAGTCGAAATTACCTTCCTTTTTTACTCACCCGAAAAGTTCTCCATGGCGACCCCTTTCCTCCCTTTCTTTCCTAGACAAAAACCACCACGACCACCCTACAAACACCTATTCTCCCTCCCTCCCACACATATCCTCAACCAGCCTATCGTTCATCATCTTCGGAAAAACGTAACCTAGCTACCAGCCTCCACACACACTAGCCCCACCCACACCAGGCAGCGTCTCCACCGGACACGGCTCCACACACACCTGCTCGTTCCACCGGTCCACGCCTTAGGACACGGTAGTTTCTCGACCGGATGCCTCAACCACACCCCGGCGTACGCCAAGCACGAGCACACCCGGCGATGCCCCATGCCACACTTGCGGTAGCTCTCGCCCGCCTCACCCTCTCCTCACCCATGGCTCACGCGGCCACATGCTAGAGCCTCCTTATGCATGCGCCCGCCCTCGCTAGCCCCCGGCGCACCCCCGTATATGCCTACCCCCGCCGAGCCTCCTCATGCGTTCCTCGCCCCTCCCGGCGCCCCCTATGCATCCGCCGGTTGGCCTCCTCGCATGTCGGCGGCACTCGTGCCTCCAGGCGCACCAAGCACCAGCGAGCTTGCCTCGCTCCGACCAGCGGCTCCCCAACATGCTAGCGACCACCTTTCCTCCTGTGTTAACTAAGTGTTAGTCTCCATCGGGGTTGAAATGGTTGAATCCGACTTCGAGACCTTCAAGCCAATCGATCCAGACTTATTTTCTTTATAGTAATATTTTTCACTTCTTCACTTTATTTTTTTATTTTTATTTTTTATGTATTAAATTTGATTCATGTTAATATGTGTCATGTAATTAATTAAATAGATGCGATGTAATTATTGTAGCCTATTTATTCATGTGTAAAGTGCTTGAATTGTTATGATGCGTATTTTTTGATTATGCGATATGCCGATGAATGATGCGTCGGTTTAAATGTGTAGATATTTATTGAAATTTGAATGCATGTTTTAAAAGCACGTCTTGTATGATAACTTTTATAAAAAATATTGAATCATGAAAGTTTGAAATGGTGCCATGTAACTCGTTTTTGTTAAGCATGGTTGGTTATGTATACCAAAGTAATTAATTTCATCGGCTTTTGCATTTTCTCCGATTCTGGTCCTATTGTTAGTTCTCGTCAATATTCGCCTAATTGTGTTTCTTTTTTATTTCGTTGTCGGTTTTAGCCTATTTTTGTCAAAGTTATCAATTTTTTATTTTGTTGTCGATTGTAACTTATTTTAGCCTAAGCCGCCGATTTTTATTTTTCGTTGTCGATTTTAGTCTATTTTAGCCTAAGTTGCCGATTTTCACTTGCGTTGTCGCCTATAGCCCATTTTTAGCCTAAGCCGTCGATTTTTGTTTTTCGTTGCCGATTTTAGCCTATTTTAGCCTAAGTTGCCGATTTTCACTTGCGTTGTCGCTTTTAGCCTAAGTCGCCGATTTTGTTTTTCGTTGTCGATTTTAGCCTATTTTAGCCTAAGTCGTCGATTTTCATTTGCGTTGTCGCCTTTAGCCCATTTTTAACCTAAGCCATCGATTTTTGTTTTTCGTTATCGATTTTAGCCTATTTTAGCCGAAGCCGTCGATTTTCACTTGCATTGTTGCTTTTAGCCCATTTTTAGCCTAAGCTACCGATTTTCGTTTTTCGTTGCTGATTTTAGACTATTTTAGGCTAAGCCACCGATTTTCACTTGCGTTGTTGCTTTTATCCCATTTTTAGCCTAAGTTGGTGATTTTTGTTTTTCGTTGTCAATTTTAGCCTATTTTAGCCTAAGTCATTGATTTTCACTTGCGTTGTCATTTTTAGCCCATTTTTAGCTTAAGCCGTCGATTTTTACTTGCGTTGTCGTTTTTAGCCCATTTTTAGCCTAGGCCGTCGATTTTTGTTTTTCGTTGCTAATTTTAGCCTATTTTAGCCTAAGCCATCAATTTTCACTTGCGTGGTCGCTTTTAGCCCATTTTTAACCTAAGCTACCGATCTTTGTTTTTTCGTTGTCGATTTTAGCCTATTTTAGCCAAACTTATCGCTTTCGTTTTTTGTCGCCGATTTTAGCCTATTTTAGCCTAAACTCGTTGATTTTTGCTTTCATTGCCATTTTTGTCTAAGTTGTCAATTTTTGCTTGTTTTTGCCTAAGTTGCCTATTTTTGCTTAAGTTGTCAAATTTTATTTTTTTTTCCGTTTTGACCTAAGTTGTCAACTTTTACCGTTTTTTTTATTTGTTTTTCCATCCTTTCTAGCCATCCATTATAGAGTGAGGATGAGGTCTCCGATCGACCAAGTCTCGAATCACTCGACTAGGGGCATTTTCATGGAAAGCGGAAATCGAACCAATGTTACATGCGATGCGACTTACCTTAGGCAAGATGGGGTAGGATGACTTTTGATCTTCCCTACACAAATAAACCTCTTATCCAAAATTCTGAACGTAACAATCACGAGGCTTCCTAGTAACTATAATACTAGGTGGTGACTCTAATTATCCGCCCTACATTTTCACCTCACCGCCCGACATCGCCTCGCGACAACATGATTGCATGATTATTTATGCCATGCATCTCATAAGTCAATGCTAATTATAAGTTACCATAAAATGTTTATGCATGCCAAATTTCATGGAAAATATTTTTAAATCATGAAAAAAAATTTTACAACTTGGTTTTTCAATATCAATTGGAAATGTTTTAAAGAACGTGGTTTTCATGACTTAAGGATTTTGATGAGGAAGGGCTTCATAAGTTTTCCATATGATAATGGCAATGGTTCAAGGTCAAGTAAGTGCAAACGTGCACTTTTACGAGCTTGGTAGGGCTCGTTTATAGACGGATCTGGTTCACCAAAAATATATTATGAAAATCCCGAAATACCTAAATTGGACATGTCCCAATATGGAAAAATATTTTTAAAACTATCATGAAATGTAGTATGACAAGGAAAAAGGATTTAATGTACATATAGTAGTGTTTTGCACATGCATATACATTCACAAACACGACATCCATAAATCAACTTACTCGGGCTATCACTTACTTAGTTCCATTTGATGTTGATAATTAAGGTACGATGGCTTGTTTCTCCATCGAGTTGATTTTCGAGGGTGCACCGGACTCATGTACATTGGATAGGGATTTGGCTTTCAAGTGGATCTACTACATGGTACTAGCTATTATCCTATATGTGTTAGGATTAGCTAGTCTATTTTACGCTATAATAAAAGTAATGAACAAGTAGATAAAGTAATTTTAACATAATGTAAATAGTCAATAAACTAATTTTGTAGTAGTTAGCGAGTAAACTAGTTTTGTATGTAAATAGTAGTTGTATGTAACGAAGTACCAATAGTAAAATGGTAGTGTACTTGTAGTTATGTAGTTACTTTAAAATTTTCATTGCTTTTTAGTATTCTTAGAACATTAAAGAAATGTGATTAGACACACACCAATTAAAATGGATGATAAATAATGTAATGGAATAAATAGTTACATAATAATAATAATGGATAGTAATTAAATAAATTTACATAAATTAATAAGAAAATAATTTAGGACGATCGATTGTCACAAATTCAGTTATTCCAATCCAAAGAATGTAAATAAAAGGATAAAATGTGAAAAATTTATAATGTATTTTTAGCTAAAGTATAGGACCTACCTTGCAAATATTAGAATTTTATAGTATAGATTACACTTTAAGCATTAAGATTAAGCCACGAGTGCTTGGTTAGATTGCATTCATTCCACCTTGATTGTAAGTTAACAACGGTAATATTCTCAAACTACTAGCATGCACTCTACTCAATTTAATCATATGACTATAAACTAATCATGCAGAAAAAGGCATAAAATACCAAATCAAGATAAGTTTAGAAATAAAACCCATAATCTCGGTGATCTAACCAAAAGTTTAACTTAATTCAACCAATAATAGAGTTTAGTTGCTCATAATAGGTTGCAAAAAGAGAGTTTTCTATTAATGGTGGCTACCAAGATTTGGAATCTCTCCTTGAAATGAGGAAATAAATAAACCGAAATCAAAAATTCTCTATTTATAGCAAAAGGTAGGGTTATAACACACACAAATATGGCAACGCCACATGTCTTATCTCGTTGTGATATAGGCTTGCATGACTAAGGGACATAGCCATCTGCCTTTTACATTTCATCTCATGTTTGTTTTTCATCTCATATCCCTAGATACCGCCCGTGTGATTGTTTTCCTTCACCCCGTGTCCTAAGCTTCTACCTATGTAAAATTTGCACTTCATCCCGTATCCTTGATTAATCAACTTGAATGAACTTCATAAAAGTAGAATTAAGATTTGTGTTATGCATGAAAGTTATATCCCTCTTTATTATCTTTCCAAATCATTAAATCTTGAATCAATTTGATATCTATAGATTTTGTTATGCGCAAAATATTGACACCAACTCAACTCCGTCTACATAGCCTTAGGACTCCACTTTGTAGTTGAATTTCTTCATGATAACAACCTATTTTGGACTTAAGACCTTCATAAAAATTTTAGGTATTCCTCTTAAGTATTTCATAGGCTTATCCTTGCATCCATTAGAGTTTTAAAACTCTATATATGAATTAAATTCCATGGCTAATTTGGACTCGAAATGGGATTCGGATTAGTTTTCTAGACCAAATTATGAAATATCATTTGGAGGCCTAAACGAACTTGGATTTTTACCCAATATGCCATTATGAAAAAGATTGAGAAGTCCTCTACAAATCTTTTGAAGACCACGTCTTCCAAATCCAACTCTAAGGCTTTAGAAAATATGCAAGAATTTTGAAAGGTCTAAGTTAATCATGCTAAACATCCACACGATTTCCTTCTTTCTTTCACACGACCAATAGCTATTTCTTCTTATATCACACACGACCATGTGTCTCCTTAAGATTCATTTATGGTAACATAAATAAATTAGTTATTTATATTTGTCCTTACAAAGCTTTCAATCACAATAATGTAATTAGAGTAAGTAAGGGTTGAACCCACAAAGAAAGAGGCATAATTGATTGTTACTTTTAGTTGAGTGTTTTTATCATGTGAAAAGGAGTTTTTTTTTTTTTTGTTCGAAATGTTTGGAAAAATTAAATTAAATTTAAACAAAAATGATAAAAAAAAAAACCTTGGTTGAACTTTAGTATCAACTTTCGGTTGCTCGCCGATTATTGATTAAATAATTAACCTATCCTAAACTTGAATTATCATCGTAAGATTTCAACATGTATGCCATCCCCGGACTTTCTTTACTTTGTCCTTAACTAAATATAGGATACCAAATTAATTCCCTAGACATTGAATCACCTACAAAACACTAGATAGGTTTAATCAAATAACAATATTAATCGGAGAAACGAAGGTGAAGCTAAGCCACCTTCCCAAACGCTAAAGAAGATGTAACCTAGTTCTATATTTTCAATAGAATTTAATGAAAATATGAAAAATAATTATCAACCCCTTGTTATAACCACAAAAAAGTTTAGACAAGCAATTACATGGACTTGAATACTTTGCTAGCAATAAGTTAATATGATCAAACAATTAGCATGCATTCTAATAAATCTAAACATATAAGTATAATCCAATCATGTAAAAAATCATAAAATAGAGAAATAAGATAAAATTAGAAATAAAATCCATAATCTCACAGTGATTAACCAAAAGCTTCAACTTGATTCAACAAAAAATAGAGTTTAGTTACCTATAATGGGTTATAAAGAGAGATTTTTCTATGGATGGTGGCTACTCAAGGGTGGTAATCCCAAAATAATGTCCTAGCTTTACTATGTATACCTAAAACTTGGGTTACATTATATAGGTTTTAGCTACCACATGGCCACACGGTTTAATACATAGAGTTACATGTTTTGTTCTTTGATATCAACTAATTTAGAGCCTTGAAATATAAGTGTTACTTGCTTTGCTAACTATGGCACATCGTCATGTGCCTTTGTTCTTAATTTTATTTTGCCAAGCTTCTACCCCATGTAGATTTCTTCTTCAAGCCACGTTGAATCTTTTCTACTCATGTAGACATGTTTTGCCTTAGAGACATAAGCGTATGACTTTGGATTGCAAACTATGTGCAATACCTTCGCTTGAGTGATCTTCCTCTTTATTTGGACTTCGCTAGACTAAGGCACCCATATGATCATGTGGGATGTATTCCTCTATCATGTAGAATTCTACCGCTCGTGTGGCTTATTTTGTTTTTAAGATTCCATAAGGTTTTGCTCCTTCATGTCACATAGGCGATAGCTATTTCCTTTCTTATTTCACATAGCCTTATGACTCTTCTAAGCCTCTTTGAAGTTTTCTCTCTTCTTTGCTTCAGTCCATCATTTTTCCTATAAAACCTAAAACCATCATCTTATTCTTAAATAGTATAATATAGTACAATAAACACTAGAAAGTCAATATAATATAGCATAAAAATTATGCTATTTATGCACTCATCAAATACCCCAACAATTAAACTTTGCTAGTTCTCGAGCAAAACAAATAAAATAAAACTAACTAATTTTTGTAGGAATCATGGTTGTATTTAGCACATGCAACAAGCCTTTAAATCCTAAGGTTACCCCTAATAGACGAGTTATGTCTCGTAAGGGTTTTCAAACGATAAACCCATAAAATCATTCAAATAAGTTTCATCCCGAGTAGGGTTGTTCTTCCACATTGATGGTTAATTTACAATTCACAAAATTCAACAATCAACTTGATCATGTACAAGATATTTATTATCATATCAATGCATGTCTCTAAATTGGTTTATGCATCTTCTTCACCAAACATAATTCAAGCATGCAACAACAACTTTACTTTTACCCTTTTTCCAATACTACAAGCAAGGTAATAAATAGAGAATTTCTTTAATCAATTTTTTTTCATTCTAAGCATAAAAAATTTTTGTTTAAAGACCTTGATAGCTTTTTCCTAAGTCTTACTTTTTTATGTGAATATCGACATTTGTAATGAAGCCAACCGATTACTTAGCAAGTCATCGACCTAGAGTGCTTTGTATACTTATAATTTAAGTTACCATTTGATGTAAAAGTGAACATTTGTGATGAACACTCCTAGTTACTAAGCAACTCAAGTCATTGGAGTAGAAGTTTTAATTACTTAGGCCAAATTCCTAAGTGATTGCTTTTCATATTTCTTTCTCAACTAAAAAATTAAAAAATCTCATTTATTTAAAATATGTTAAGATATAGTTTTTGAAGGGTTTTCTTTTCTTTCAAATTTAGTACCACTACTTAAATTATGCTTAATCATAACATAGTACAAAGCTTTCTAGCATGCATGCACTTTTATGGCAATAATATCCCAAACATTTTTATTTATCCTATAAAATTTCATCAAATTCAACTATTAAACATCAATAAAAAAGAACATACTAAATCATGGCTTTTGTTTCATTTTTTCTATAAGGGATAACCTAAAAACAAACACATGATTTACATAAATAAACACCAAAACAATAAAAACCTAAATGCTAGATACAATCCCATACTTGAATTGAACATTATCCTCAATGTTCAATAATCTTGATCAAAGGTCAAAACAATTAAAGGGTAAAGGTAAAAAGAGAAAATATAGGATTTCGGTAGTAAAAGGAAAGGTGGCATGGAAGATAGGATTGAAGCCTATGACACGTGCATGCGCTCAATTTAGTGTATAAACTGTCTTAATGTTTCTATTTGTGTCACCTTTCATTCTTTTTTACCTTTTGCATAAGGTGAGTATCCATACAATTATGTTGATTTATTTTGTAAACCATGTAGATGCCTCATAGCTCGTGTTACCTTTACTCGTTAGGATGAGTTGTAAAAGGCAAGGCTGCCACACTAGTGTGTGATCATTGGTGGGAAATCATATTTAATGTCACCGCCCATACCACCTTCACCACTAAGATGAGTTGCAAAAGACAAGGCTATGACACGGGTGTCTCATTATTGGTGAGCAACCTCTATCTAAGGTCACCTGCTCGTATGCATCTCCAATTGTTTCTTGAACTTTCAACCAAACATATAAATATGGGCATGCTTCTTTCTTCCACAAACTGTGTGGGATGTCATTGCTCGTATGCGTCTTTCTTTCCTTTAACTTATCAAAACTTACATTTTACCGTAAAATTCCTCTAAATCAAGTCAAGCATGGGGCGTTTAAGATAAAATTAAATGACTAAAAATAAGCATTCACTAGAAGGAATAAAAATTACATAAATCATTGGGTTGCCTCCTAATAAGCACTTTTGTTTAACATCATTGGCTCGATATTGATAATCGTATTCTTCACAAAGATGATCCTCTAATATTATTACCTCCTCTTATTGTGCTTGGAGTCCTTCATGGAAGGGCTTTAATTGATGACCATTCACTTTGAATACCTTGTTAGTCTCCAAGCTTTGGATTTCAACTCGCATCATGAAGAAACACACTAGTGATAACAAAGGCTCCAACCCATTAAGAACATAGCTTACCCGGGAAGAGCTTGAGTTTGGAATGAAAGAGGAGGACTTTTTATCCAACAACAAAAGTCTTCCTATCAAACATCATATCATGAAATCTTTTCTTTTTCTCCTCGTAAATGCTTTCATTCTTGTAACAATCAAGCCTCAACTCTTCCAACTCTTGTAGTTGTAGTTTCCTTTGTTCCTCTACTTCATCCATCCTCATATTACAGTTGTTTAATCACCTAAAAGGCTTTGTGTTCAATCTCTACCAAAAGATGAGAAGTCTTTTCATAAACCAAGCGAGTAAGTGGACATGCCAATCGATGTTTTTAAGGCTATCCAATATGCCTAAAGAGTATCGTTGAGTCTCTCATTCCAATCCTTGTGGTTTGGGTTTACCATTTTCTCTAAGATTGACTTAATCTTTCGATTTGATATTTCAGCATGCCCATTTATTTGTGGATGATAGGCTATAGATACCTTATGTGTAACCTTTGCAAATTTACTACCACAGGATTGCAAAAATACATACCCATGTCACTAATAAATGTTTTTCGTGTTCTAAATCTAGCAAAAATGTTAGTTTTGATAAAATCCATAAAAACTTTAGCATCATTAGTTTGGTTGGTTTTAGCTTTCACCCACTTGAATACATAATTCACGGCTAAGATAATATGCATAAAACCAAATGAAGGGGGAAAGGGTCCTATGAAATCAATGGCCCATACATCGAAATTTCATAAGTAATGATAGGAGAAAAAGGCATTTAATTTCTACTTAAGAAATTACCTTGCTTCGACATTATTCACATGCCTTAAAAAATATATAAGAATCATGAAATAAACTTAGCTAATAAAAGGCACACTTAAAGTACTTTCTTAGTAGTTCTATTGGGCTCGAAATGTCCACCACAAGCATAGGCATGACTAATACCTTTAATATCGGCTATGGTCCACTCTATAACGATTTTGTGCTCCTAGAACACTTAAATGATACTCTCTTATTGCATGATGATTAAGTTGTTTGCTATGATTATCGAAAGCATTTCCTCTTCTCCCTAAAAAACATACTTTAGGTGCGCTGGTAATGGTTTGAGTTTAATAACTAATGCTCGCATAATAAAAGGTAGCAATTTCAAGTGGGATAAAGATAAATCAATTTTAGCAACATCATACCTATCAATAAGTGGAGGTAAGGAATCTAGGGCGAACACCATTTCTTCTATCTCATCATCAAAAGTAAAGTTAGAAGTAAGCAAGAGATTTCATCCGACAATCATGATGATTGCAACTCCCAACTTATCGTCATTCTCAAGATAAAACATGTCTTGTGACAAATAATCAAGATTTCAACCGAAAGTGTACATTTAAAATCACTAAGGTACGTCAAAGCTTCAAAAATGTTGAAGTGAACTGTTTCACCATCGAACTCCATTATTAAAGTTCCTTCATGCACAAATATTTTTTTCCCTTGTTGTTTTCAATAAAGGTCTACCAAACTCGTAAGGGTGTGAAAGTTGGCAAATTTCCACCCTTCAAATCTTAAAACATAAAACACTATTGGAAACACTAACTCATTAATCTACATCAAAACATCCTCAATTACCCCTTTATGTTAGGTAACGGATCTAGCTACTAGTTGAATTATCACACAAGTTTCTATTAGATGCCCCAATTTAAAAATTACATAAGTGGAGTATGACGAACATTAATTAAGGCTCTTAAGTCTAACATAGATTTTGCAAGTCTAGTATTACTTATTACATAAGGAATGGTGCATGTAATTGGATCTTTGCAATTTGAGAGAAGCCTTCATTGAATAAATGTCGATAAATTTTCCCCTATACTTACCTTTTTATTTTATGTTAACTTCTTTTTAGAAGCAAATAATTCCTTTAAGAATTTTGCATATCTAGGAATTTGCTTAATTGCATCAATAAGAGGTATGTTCACCTTAACTTTTCTAAAAATCTCTAATATTTCTTTATCTTTATCTTATTTCTTTGATTTGTTCAATCTGTTTGGAAAAGAAGGTAAAGAGTTAGCTAAATCTTTATTCATAAGAGTTAAAGAGTTTACCTTATGAAAGGTTATAGGCATTTCAAGTTTTGTTTCTACTTCTTTTTTATCTTCCACTAGAGGAGTCTCACATTATGCCTCTAACTCTTTCCCACTCTGCAATATCATGACACTCATATTTCTTTTGTAGGTGTACATTCATGGGGGACTAGAGTATACCTAAATTTTAGGTTTTCAATCCACCTCCAAGTGGTGGTGATTTGACTCATTTGAGTCACTAACTTTTAAATACTGGTCATTGCTTGTTGTTAGAATGGTAGGGTCTTAGTTTGAAGTTATGCAGTATTCTAAACTAGTACCTTCATCATGTCTTCCAAGGATTAGTTAAAATCTAAAATGGGAGCTTATTGCTCTTAGAACGATGGTTGATAAGGCCTTTGTTGTGTACCATATTAATTAGTATAGTAGGGAGTATTTCTCCTTCCAGTATGGATATCATATCTTCTTTGTTATGACCACCATGAGAATTCACTTACGAGCATTGACTTGTTCATACAACCATCCTACAAGGTGGGACATCCATCGGTGGTGTGCCCTAATGCTGAACAAATCTCATATGCTTTCATTTGCTATACACCGTTTGCTACCATTTGTTGCTTAAGTGTGGAGATACAATTTTCCTCCACTTTCTAATGGGATGGGTGATCATTTTGAACACTAAACCGTTAGGAATTGATAGCCGTATTAGCAATCAACATTCTTGCTTTTTTTTTTTGGTGTTTTATCTATCAAAGCACCTACACTAGATGCATTATCATGGTCTAATCCTATGGGAGGAGTCCCATAAAAAAATATTGGATTAAGAGTTACTCACCGATTTGATGGTGAGGATAACTAGCATGTAGTTTTTAGAATCTCTCCTAATACCCATATAATCTCTCATCTATGTATTTTCTAATTCCATATATCTCCTTATAGATGTTTATAACTCGAGACGCAGGAAAATATTTCTCCAAAAACAAACTCTTCATTTGAATCCATGTGTTGATTAATTTCGATGGTAGATAGTAGATCCAATTCTTAGCTAAGTCAACCAATGAAAAGGAAAAGCTCTTAATTTGTCTAATCCTTGGATACCATGCTAGTTTCATACTAGAGTAGACTATATAGAATTCCTTTAGATGCTTGTGTAGATATTCACCTGAAAAACCCCGAAACCATGGCAACAGATGGATTAGATCATAGTTTAGTTTGAAATCTACCTCAATATCGGGATAATCGATATATAAAGGTTGGAAATTTAGATTTAGAGTGGTTAATTCTTTAAAAGTGTTGTTGATGCATGGATCAACCATTATTCCACTTCATAGTCACTAGAGGAAACAACAATAAGAACATAAACAAATAGTTAATTTGAACTATCTTTTCCTAACAACAGTGCTAAAATTTGATGGCGTGTTCTACCACCAACAAATTATTTATTTATATTTTTCCTTACAAAGGTTTCAATCACAATAATGTAATTAGAGCAAGTATGGGTCAAACCTACAAGGAAGGAGGCTTAATTGACCGTTTCTTTTAATTAAGTGTTTTTATCATATAACAGGTTGCATTTTGAATGCTTGGAAATAATTAAAGTAAATTGAAATAACAATGATAAAGAAAAGCTTGGTTGAATTTTAGTGTCCATTTTTAGTTTGGTCGCTAATTATTGATTAGATAATTAACTTATCCTAAATATGAGTACTCACTATAAGACATTAATATTTATGTTATCCCCCATCTTTCCTTACTTTGTTGTTAATCGAATATACAACACCCTATTAATTCCTTAGCTATTGAACAACATACTAAGAATTAGATAGATTTCATCCAATAACAACATTAATCGGATAAAGGCAGGTGAAGCTAAGCCAACTTCCTAAGCATTAGAGAAGATGGAACCTAGTTCTATATTTTCTAAGGAATTCAATGAAAGCATTAAAAATAATCATCAACCCTTAGTTATTGCTACGAGTAAGTTTAAACAAGTAATTACATGAACTTGAATACTTGGCTAGTAATAAGTTAATATGATCAAAAAAATAGCATGCATTCTAATCAATGTAATTTTGTAATTATAACTCAATCATTTAGAAAAACATAAAATGCCTAAATAAGATAAGATTAGAAATTAAACCCATAATCTCACGGTGATTAACCAAAAGCTTCAACTTCATTTAAGCAAGAATAAAGTTTAGTTGCTTATAATGGGTTACAAAAAGTATTTTCTATGGATGGTTGCTGCCCAAGGGTAGGAATCTCAAAATAACACCATATCTTTACTATTTATACCTAAAACTCGTGGTTATATCGCACAGGTGTTAGCCCTCACATGGCCACACAATTTAATATATGGAGTTATATAATTTGTTTCTTGATATCACACGAGTTTAGAGCCTCAAAATATAAGTGTTACACGACTTGCTAACTATGGAACATGGTCATGTGCCTTTGTTCTTCATTTCATGTTGCCAAGCTTTTACTCATATAGACTTCTACTTCAAGCCATGTTGAATCTCTTCTATCCATGTAGACCTACTTTGCCTTGGAGACATGGCATGTGACTTTGCACTACAAATCATGTGTAGTACACTTTGTTGTGATGTTCTTCTTTCCTTGGACTTTGCTAAACTAAGACACCCACAAGGCCATATGGGATGTCTTTCTCTAGTTATGTAGAATGCTACTACCTATGTGGCATGTTTTGTTTAGGATTCCATGTGATTTCTTCCTTCAAGTCATATAACTAGTTATTGATTCCTATGTTACTTCACACGATCGTGTGACTCTTCTAAGCCTCTATGAAGTTTTCTCTTTTGCTTGCTATAGTTCATCTTTCTTTCTTTTTTTTTTTTTAAACAAAACCCAAAACTATCATCGTATTGTTAAATAGTATCATATAAGAAAATAAAGACTTGAAATTTGAATGTAATAAAGCATAAAAATCATGGTAATTATGCATTTATCGAGTGAGTTTTGGCTTCTCCTTGCTTTTGGTTTGGGTTTCTTGATTCAATTTGAAGTTTTTCCTATAAAATTTGAAATTGTTATCATTATCTTAATTTCTCAAATATAGTATAACAACCACTAGAAAGTTCAATGTAAAAGAGTATAAAAATCAAGCTAGTTATACACTCATCAAATTAGATAGAAGTTTATATGATATACATTGCATTAATGATTGATCGAAAGATGTAAGATAAATATTAATACACTTAAATGATATCATTAAATTTTGTAAATCATAGCATTGCCGGGAATGGACATTGACTATATATGATAAGACTTGTGAGTGTTATGCTCATGCTATAAGACAAGTAGCAAGAGATCACGCTTCTATTGGAATGGTGAAGCCAAAGCAAGCACTTAGGTGATTAATGTTAGAGAACATATCACTAGACATAACTTACCATGAGAACCTATTTGGTTTAGTTTATAGGAATCTCATACAAGATAGGTATAAGTGGTCCTTTGACTTGAAGTCATCATAGTTATCTTCTTAGAGGATTTGTGCTTTTTGACACTCGTTTTAATAGGCTCCATTAAGAGCTGCATGGGAATCTCATAAATGTTTGCTCAAGGATTTGTGCTTTTTGACACTCTAGAGCTAAGATATTTAGGAATCAAAGAAAACTTATGTGATGATAATCGAATAAACTATAAATGAAGTTTAAGATCACACTACTAAATTTATATAAGAACTAAATTGTATGATAATCATGCTTGTGAAAAGTAATCTTTGATTAATTAATGCTCCTAGATAATTGGGTTGTCATGATGCCTAACTAGAAGCCAATATTGATTTATGTATCAAAAGATAAAAAAGGTATCTTTTATTTTTGTTACATTGCAATATATCTAAAAGTCTATTGAGCACACGTATAACTTTAAGCATTCACACAATAAAAGAGAAGTAAAGATTTTGCAAGAGGTTTCTAGTTTGGAAAAGTTTTCAATTTTGGAAACGGTTTTTGAAATTGAAAAGTTTCCTATTTTGAAAAACGTTTCCTATTTTGAAAAGTTTCATGTTTTTGAAATGTTTCTAAAAATGAAAAGTTTCTAATTTTAGATATCGGTTTCCTAATTTGGAAGTCAATTTCAAAATTGAAAGTGAGTTACCTAAAAAAAAAAAAATAGTTTCTTAATTTAGGTTTAAGGGTAATTTAGAAAATTGATTCCTAATGTGGGCTTCGTAAAAATATCTAACCCAATTTATTTGAAAAATCCAAATTAAATGGTAATTAATTGAAATAAAAGAGTTTGAGTTATTCTTAATTTAAAAGCCTACAAGATATCTTGGTGAGAGGATCAACTTCAGCCTTATTAGATAAGGTTCAAGGATTATAAGGATAAGATTAAACAAGCCCACACACATTACAATTCATTATCATTGGAGACAAGGATACCCCTACATAAATCATAGGCAGAGAGGTGCTAAAGAGGGCAAGAGATCCACACATACGCATGGAAAATAGAGAAAGTAAAAAAGAGAAAGTGTTTCTCTCTTAAAAGCTAGATTTGGTGTATCCCTTCCTAAAAAGCCTAACCTATCGCAAAAACCCTAGCTGACTTTTTTTAAAGAAATAAACTATATAGAATAATTAGAGCTAGCACTATATGATTTTATGGCTTCGTATGTTAGTATTTAAGATGCATAGATTATCAATAGATGTTGGATACTTGAAAGATTTCATTTTCTATAAAATGCTAAATCTATGTTACAAGCGGTAATCTTTTACTCATGCTTTTAAATCATGTACATATCATTAGCCGATTCAACGACTTGATTATGAGCGCCTTAGATGACGAAAATTTTTTATTTTATTTCATACCTCCATAGGATGCATGATCCTTCAATTGATATGAGAGCCTCTATTGAATCTATAATTATATCCTTTGTTAATTATGATTAGCAATACGAATTATTAATTCTTGATTATAAATTTGATTTTTTTTGGGTTTTATAAATATTTAAAATAGATTTTGGGCTAAGAATTTAGTTGTTTCACATAAGGCCAATGTTGGATGTCGATGCTTACATACATGTTACCAAGCTAGGGTAGTCACATGTTGAGCGTGCCACAAGCCGGACATGCCTTATTTATTCTAGGCCTTTTGGCCGACTCTAGCCGCATGCTAGGCACATGATAGGCTAGGCATGCATTATGTATGTCTCACCTTTTGAGTGCTAGGTGTGTGACAAGCTAGGAATGCCTTGCGCATTTTACGCCCGTTAGGCAAGCCAATTGCACGCTAGGCATGTGCCGGGAATGCAAGCAAACTTATGGTCGAGCTAAGAAGTGCCTCACACTTATCAAGCATGCATTAGGCGCATGTAAGGGCCAAGTAGTAGGCTAGCCATACGAGCATGCTAGATGCCAAACGCTAGGATAGGTGCGCACGATCACATCAAGTCAATTGGCACCGAGCCAAAATAGGACACCGGCTTCGAGGGCATACAAGGCTAGTGTTGGGCATAGGCTATCGGCCGACTTGAATAGTAGTCGTTGGCTAGTGCTAGAAACTAACTAGCTAGAGCGTGACAACCCATGGTCCCGAAGTGAGCCCAAGACTTAAAAAGTCTAAAAATTAAAATTTAGAGAAATTTTAACATTTTTATAAAATGAAAAAATCATTAATTTGTTATTATGATTAAAATAAAATATGTTTCATTTATATTTCATGTAGGAATGTGATTGAAGAATGGGTGAATGGTATGGATGAGTCGACCTAATTTTTAGGAATGTATGTTTGTAATTTTTGTTAAATAAGGCTTACATGTCTTACCATCTATATCATCTTGATGTATTTCTTTTCTCATCTTACTCCTTTCGAATGTAACTTAAGGTTTCTTATTCAAAGAAATATAAAAGTAAAAGATAGGATATTTGGATCGATGTGAGGCGAAGAAGCCCGTAAGAGAAGAAAATCTCGAAGAATTTATAACAATTTTCACCTAGTTACTTGACCCACTAGTCTCTTTGTGGCTCAAGTGGACTAGAGATCAATTATCATTCATTGATCCTTGATTCATGCATGAGATGTACGTATTTATTGTGTGATTGATAGTATCCATTATAAGATTAATGTGATTGATGACTAGTATACATGCTAGGAGGAGACCTAGCATATTAAATTCTTTAAATTAATATCAAGTTAATTACCTTTCAACATTATGAGGACAGAACTCTTTAGGCCATTGTTGGTTTGTTTAAATAACTTAAGGTCACTTCTTCCTCGAGGGAGTTAAATCATGGGCCATGCTATTTCCTTAAATATTTGGGTTTGACTTGAATAGAATCATCGAGTTTGCTAAGATAACTCAAGGTCTAATGAATTTGTAGGCAAATATTGGTATTCTCATAAGATGTGAGACGATAAAGATTTGTCATACCAATGACATTAGGAGTTACATTGGATGCAATTGGTTCGTAGTTACCTATCTAATTCTTTAAGTATGACTCATTGAGATAACTCAAAAAGTTGATGCATATAAGAGGATGAGATCCTATCCCACTAAGGTAAATGAATCAAAAACATTTCTCAAGTTCTATATTGAAGGTTATAGAACTTGAAGAAAATAGTAAGAGTGAATATATATTTTACTTAAATTATGCTTTATTATATTTATGAAATTCAATTAATCAAATCGTACATTTTTCCATCCTATCATATTGTATAGTATGATCGATAACATATCAATATGATTGATTAGTGACAAAAGTAATGCCTTCAATGGCACAAACTTCCTCGATCGGGAAATAATACAAGGGCGGTCCTCCAACATGAAAAGATACTCTTATGTGATAGAGACACCTCTCCTAGATAAGCCTCCTCGAGATCAAGCTAAAACTCATGTAGCAAGGGTCAATCATAAGGATGATGCAATCATCTCTCAAAGTATCATACCGACAATTATGACATTAGAGCATATGTGCCAACATAAAGGCATGAGCACCTTTGACATCATAACAAAGCTTAAAAGCTTATTTGGGGAGAATACTAGGCATGAGCACCATGAGATAGCTAAGAACCCCTGCAGAGTATAAATGAATGAAGGTTCTAATGTTGAAAAATATGTCACTAAGATGATAGACTATATCAATAGGCCGACCAAGCTTCAAGTTGGAATGGACGCTGAATTATCCATTAATCTAGTATTGCAATAATTGCTTAATAGCTTTGAATAGTTCATCATAAACTTTGGCATGATTCACATGGAAAAGACTCTTGGAGAGATACTATTCAAGCCGAGAGAAGCTCACCTAAGATTAACAAGAAGAACAAGAGGTTTATACTTCTTCTTAGCAAGGGAAAAGGTATCATGAAGGATAAGGAAAAGCCTAAGCATTAAAAGAAGAAATCTTATACTATGCCTATTATAGGCGTTGAAAAGCCCAAGGTTTAGAAGAACCCAAAGGATACAATCTACTTTCACCGTAATAAGAAAGGTCACTAGAAGCACAATTATAAGGAGTACCTAAAAGATGTAAAGAAAAAGAATTCTACAACCATCTCGTGCATTTATGTTCTTAAAGCTGATTTTTTTTATTTTCTAATCCCACCTTATAGGTATATGATACTATATGTGGTGCTCACATTTTAAAAATATGTAAGAGCATAGAAAGAGAAGGAAGATAACTTTAAGGAAGCATGATCAATATGATAGCAATTGATCAAGATTTGGACCATTAGTTGTAGGTAGTTATGAGTTAGCACTACTATGTGGGCTTGTGCTTAGACTTAGTAAAATATTATTATTTTATTCATAACATAGACTAAGGATATTATTTTCATTTCTTGTTTGCAATAAGTTTTTTATTTTATTTTAGAATAATGATTGTTCTTTTTAAAGATGAATTATTATATGAAAATGTTTTGATGGATAATAGTTTATATGTTTTGAACATAATGTAACTCCTATATATATTACATAAATACTAAAAAAACTCAAACAATCTATATAAATACATATTTATAGCATTGTCAACTCAGCCAAATAAATGAGAATAACATATTTAAACTACTTATAAATGGATACCTAAAATCATTTGATAATGTATATGAATCTTTTTTACTTAGTAAAATGACTTGAACACCATTTTAGTGAAAAAGGAGAAAGAGTCGCTAATTATTTAGGTCTTATGCATAGAGATGTATTTAAGCCCATGTTCACTCACGTAAAAGAAGGACATGATTATTTCATAACGTTTATTGATGAAAAATCATGTTTTAGTTATAAATGAGACAGAAGTCTAAACATTTGAAAAGTTCAAAGAATTTAAATATAAATTAAAGAATTTAATCGGTAAAAGTATTAGGGCATTTTCATCATATCGAGATAATGAACACTTAAGTAATGAATTTTACATCACCTATAAGAGAATGGCATTGTCTATCCGATTTGGTCCATGATGAGTCAAAATAATATCTCAATTTTATTTTGGGATATGTATTCTTTACTACAACCTTTACCTTGAAAAGGGTTCTAATAAAGTCTATTGATCAAACTCCTTATGAGATATGAAAAGAAAAAAAATAAAATTATCTTTCCTTAAGATTTGGGGCTAAAAGCATATGTCAAACATGAGAATGAAGACAAGTTAAAGCCTAAATCAATGAAATGCAAATTTGAGAGATATCCTAAAGAAACAAATGAATATTATTTTTCCTACCACTAGAAAAAATGTTATTTGTGACTAGGCACGTTGTATTTCCTAGGAAGGAATTTATAGAAGCTAGAAATATTGAAAGAAAATTAAAACTCAATAAGACTTGAGTAGACTCACAAATTGACACTCTACTAAAGGAACCCCAAGTAAATAGGTTAGAAAGTGTTGTAAATATTTGACAAACCGATACATAAGAACTTCATAGATCTAAAATGAGTTCATCAAGAGTCAAAAGATATGATCTTCCTCTCTTAACGCATGGTGTCAAAATGGCAAGTGAATAAGGATGTGTAGATGACACACCTTCATGGTTTTATCACAAAAAGAAAATGCAAATAAGATTTGCAAATTGCAAAGGTCAATTTATTATATTGAGCATGCCTTTGGGAATTAAAATTAATATTTTGATGAAACAATCAAACAGATTTAATTTTTTTTATAAAAAACAAAGATGAATTTTGTATGTACAAAAGGTTAGTGGGAATTTACTAGTCTTGGTTATTCTATATGAAGAAAAACTAGTTGTCGACTATAAATTTCTCATACGAGAATCCATAAAGGATTAGGTATTCAAGAATTTCTCCATGTATGACATGGGAGAGTAGCCTACATTCTAAGAGTCGAGATCTACCGATATAGATCAAATAGAATGTGAGGGCTCTCCTAAGGTAGCTATATTGACTTGATACTAAAAGGCTTAGTATCAAAAAATGAAAGAAATGGTTTCTTTTGATGACTCTTGGTTTGATGGCATATAAGATCTATAATGTAAGCTAAGAAATCAAAGTCTCATCAATAGTCCAAACATGTACTACGGTGTTACCACTTGTTAGAAAGATTATCAATCATAGTGATATATGGATAAAAAAATATATCCACATTGATGATAACATAATTGATCCCTTGACTAAGCCTCAGTCATAGCTAAAGTATGAGACCCTTTTCTTAATCGTCAAGCATAAAGGATATGGTCTGGTTAGCTCTAATGTAAGTGAGAGATTGTTATTATAGGTACTTAAGATTCAACCTTATTTCGATGGTTTGACTTATTGTAATATTGCATTCTTCATATTATTAATAAAAAAGTCTCTCCATTAATTCTTGTCTTTTATATTTTGATAGAATTAGATAGAAGTCCATATGATATGCATTACATCAATGATTTTTCAAAAGATGTGAGACAAATATTAATATACTTAAATGATATCTTTAAATTTTCTAAGTCTTAGCATTTTTAAGAATGGACATTGACCATATGAAATAAGACTTATGAGTCTATGTGTATGCTATAAGATAAAGATAGAAGATCTAAAACCTATTAGCATGTTGCAGCCAAACCAAGTACTTAGGTGATTAATGTTAGAGAACATATCACCGAACTTAACTCACCATTAGATTCCATTTAGTTTAGTCTTTGGGAATCTTATATGAGATGGGAAAAATTGGTTCTTTAGCTTGAAGTCATCAAGGTTATCTCATCGAAGATTTATGTACTTTGACAAGTCATTTCGATGGGCTTAATCCAGAGCCGCAAATGGGCGATTCATTGTGTACACTCGGAATCTAGTTGAGATAATTGGATAACTAAGGTAGGGCAAGTGATTTCTTCTATACTAGAGTCATCACATTGTATTTCGATAAATGTATGCTCAAGGAATTTATGGCTACAGTAGAAGTACACTAATAGAACATAATTTGTTTACACTAGAGTTAAGACATTTAAGAATCAAAGAAAACTTATGTGACCATAATGAAATAATCTATAAACCAAGTTCGAGATCACATTATGATAAATTGACATGAGGATTGAATTGTATGATAACCATGCTCATGAAAGGTGATTATGGATTAATTAATCCTCCAAGAGAATTTTGTATCAAGAGATAAAAAGGTATCTTTTATTCTTGATATATTGTCAACATATCTAAGAGCCTATTGAGTCACACACATAAGTTTAAGCATTAACTTAATAAAATAGAAGTAAATATTTTTGAAAAGATTTCTAGTTTTAGAAAGTATTCTATTTTGGAAAAGTTTTTCGAAAATAGAAAGCTTCCTATTTTTGAAAAAGTTTCCTATTCTAGAAAGTTTCATGTTTTGCAAAAGTTTTCTAAACTAGAAAGTTTTTTATTTTGGAAATCAATTTTCTAATTTGGAAGTCGGTTCCAAATTTGGAAGTAAGTTACCTAAAAAGAAAGTTAGTTTCCTAATTTAATGTTTAGGATAATTTGGAAAATTACCTCTTAATGTAGGCTTTCTAAAAATATCCGACCCAATTTAATTGGTAATTATTGGGCCAAAAGAGTTTAGGCCAATAAGGTTAATTTAAAAGCCTATAAGATGTTTTTGTAGGAGGAAAAACTTGAGCCATATTGGATAAGGCTTAGGGTTGACAAGTATAGGATCACACAAGCCAACCTATATTGCAACTCACTATCTTAAGAGGACGAGAGATGTCGCCCCCCATATAAATAATAGGGACGAGAGGTGCCATAAAGGGTAAGAGATGCACACACGCATATGGAAAAAAGAGAAAGAAAAAGAGAGAAAGTGTTTCTCTCTTAAAAGCTAGGGTTGTCATTTCTTTTCTTAAAAGCTTGAGTTGTCACAAAAATCCTAACCGATATCTATAGAAAACAAATTAACTATGTAGAATGATTGAAGCTAGCACTCTATGGCATGTAGTACCACCAAAAAATTTATAATTTATAATATCCTATGGAACCTTAACAACAATAGTGTAATGAGGGCAAGTAAGGGTCGAAACCGTAAGAAAGAGGCTTACTTGATAGTTTCTTTTGATTGATTATTCTTGTAGTATAAAATCAATAAAGGGTGTTTTTAAAGTGTTTAGAACTAATTAAAGTAAATTTAAATAATGATAATAAAGGAACCTTGGTTAAACTTCAATATTCATCTTTAGTTTGATTGGTGATCATCGATTTAATCATTAACTTATCCTAAACATGACTATTCACCATAGGACAATAACATGTATATTGTCCTTAGTCTTTTTTACTTAGTTGTTAACTAAATATATGATATTTGATTAATTCCCTAACTACCTGAATAACCTACTAAATAATAGAAAGATTTAATTCCATAACAACATTAATTAGTGAATGATTGGTGAACCTAAGCCACTCTCTTAAGTCCTAGAAAGATGTAACATAGTTTTATTTTTTCCAAATGGATTGAATAAAAACGTAAAAAATAATCATCAACCCCTAGTTACAACCATAGGTAAGTTTACACAAGCAATTACGAAACTTGAATAATTAGCTAGCAATAAGTTAATATGATCAAACAACTAGCATGCACTCTAATCAGTTTAATCAATCATACAAAAAAACTTAAAATACTTAAACAAGATAGGTTTAGAAATAAAACTCATAATCTCATAGATATTTAACCAAAAGCTTTAACTTGATTTAACCAAGATGGGTGTTTAGTTATTCATAATGGGTTAAAGGAGTGAGTTTTTTTTTTATCTATGATGGCTATTAGAAGTTGAAATTCCAAAATAAAACCCTAACATCACTATTTATATCTAAAAATAGGGTTACATCACATAGGTGTCAACCTCACATGACCACATAGGTTGCTTAGGAAATTTACACGGTTCGTTGGTTAACTTCATAGAGTTTGGAGACTTGAAGAATTGGTGTTGCATGATTTGCGGACTAAAGACACACGATCAAGTGCCTTTCTTCGTCATTCCATGTTACTTCCTAACTACCCATGTAGACTTCTTCGACTTTCTAAGACACAAGCATGTATCTCTTCTCTACAAACCATATGGAATGTCTACTGCCCCTATGCTTCTTCTTTTCCTTTCAAAGATAATCGAGTTTGACACATGTATAATAGTGTGGATTTTCTTCCTCTAGCCATATGGAATGCTGCTACCTATGTGGCTTTTGTTGTTAAGTAATCAATATGGTTTCTTCCTTAATTTGATATAAATAGTAGTTGATTTTGTTTTTGTAATTTGGTACAATCATGTGACTCTTATAGGTCTCCTTAGTGACTTCTCTCTTTCTTACTTTAGTTTTGGGTTTTCTTGCTCGATTCATCATTTTTCTAATAAAATCCAAAATCATCATCTCGATCTTAATAAACGTAATATAATACAATAAATACAAGAAACTTTAATACTATAGCGCATAAAAATTATACTAATTATGTACTCAACAAATACCCTCACACTTAAAATTTTCTAATCCTCGAGTAAAACAAATAAAACGAAACCTAACTCACTCTTGTAGGAATCACGATTGCATTTAGCTCAAATAACAAGCCTTTCAACCCTTAAGTTACCTCGAGTTGACGATTTGTGTCTCATTTATGGTTTTCAAATGATAAACCCATAAAATCACTCAAACAAATGTCATGCTAGTATGATTATTCTTCAAATAGTGATGCTTAATTCAAAACCCAATAAATCTAATAGTCAATTTGATCAAGATTAAAATATTATTATCATATCAATGCATGTCTCTAAACTAATTTATGCATCTTCGTAACCAAACACAATTCAAGCATGCAACACCAACTTTATCTTTATCCCTTTTCTGCCACTACAAGCAAAGTAATAAACCGAGATTTTCTTTAATCAAGATTTTTCCTTTTTAAGCATCCTTTTTGTTTTCAAGGCCTTTAATAGCTTCTAGCTAAGTGATCACTTACCTTTTTGTGTGACTACCAACTTTTATGATGAAGGAAACTAGTTACTTAACAATTCATCAACTTAAGGTGCTTTGTATACTTATAATTCGAATTACTATTTGACATAAAAGTAAATATTTATGATGAATATTCTTACTTACTAAGCAACTCAAATGATTTTAGTAGAATTTTTTTTTTTACTTAATTAGACCAAATTTTTTTAATGGAATGCTTTTTATATTACTTCCTCAAATTTCATAAAAATTAGAAAATCTCATTTCTTTAAACATACTTAGGTCTAGTTTATAAAGGGCACTCACAAATTCAGGTGTTACTACCTAAATCATGCTCAATTATAAGAACACATAAAGCTTTCTAGCATCCATACTTATCTATAACAATAATATACCAAGCATTTGCATTTATCTCATCAAATTTCATCAAACATTAATTAAGAAGAACATCATACTAAACCATGGCATTCATTTCATCTTTTTCTCTTTTCAATTTTTTTATAAGGAATAACCTAAAGAAAGCATATAAAATGCATAAATAAACACAAAAAATAATACAAAGAAAGAAAAACCTAAATGCTAAATACACTCCCACATTTGAATTAGACATTGTCCTCATTATTCAATAGACTTGATCAAACATGTGAAACAACATGTAAACATAAAGAGATAAGAGATAAAATTTCGATGGAAGCACTTAGATAGAAGGCAATGGAGGTGGTGGAAAATGTGTGGTGAAGGCGACGTAGAGGTGGTTAATCTAGGTGTTGACCATGTCAAATTCGACTATGAGATTGTTATTCACATTCCGAACTTGATCCATTAGAAGGTTAAATTGGCTATTGTAGTTGAGTTAGAAGTCGTCAAACCTCAAGGCAAGCTATGCCACTCTATCTAATTAGGCACCTAAGGTGCCTTCTTGATGAACCTATTTAGCTATTTGTGAAGCCTCATCATCTCTATTGCCATCACTACTTGACTCACTTTCCTCCTTTCACTGCTATCTCTTGGTCGGTTGGACGAGATATCTTTTCCCTTTCCTTTTTAGCAACCCAATCTTAACCTTTTTCTCCCTCTCACTATAATGTTGGGCTTATGATTACCGAGGCTTTTGACCAAGATAGATTGAACACCCTGCTTCTTGAACTAGTAATTTCCCTCTAAAAGGGTTTCTCATACCCGACTAATGGTTGCCTTTCACCTTTATGCAGCCAACCTAACAAATACATTATTTTAGGTATCTCATTATTATACTTCGTATTACCTATCCTAACGAGTGAGAAACTCACAAACCCGTGATCGATTATTCAATCAATGTTTCAAATTAAAATAAACTCTAAAACTCTATTATTAACTCCTTGTAGGAGGTGCATCCATTTTCAGCAAACCAACCCATCCTATACTATCTAGTATTTTCCTAATCTCATTCAATAACCCAATAACTTCTAATACCCGAAGATCAATACACTATTACACTCTATTTTCCTATTCTTTAGCACATTATAGTGAAACTCTTGCTTATCATTAACAAATTTAGTTCTTTGGTAAATAGGGCACATACTTAGATCGGGGTATGTACCCATCTAGTTAGGCCATCATTTTCTAATGGACTCTCTTCTATGGTGCTACTACTTGCTTTCCTTTATCTATAGAGGTTAACATTGTTATCTTTGGTTAAGCTTGAATTAGAAATGATGGGGTTTCTTTGCTAATGATGGAGTGGTGAAGGTTCTTCGATGGGTAGTAACGGAAGGGTAGTGTTTGATTTATGGAGGTTGGATGGTGTGGTGGCTAGTTATTTTTGAGAAAGAGATGGAGAGTTATACGACATAAATGGATGGAAGAATGGGTGGCAATTGTAATTAGAGGGTTGGAAAAGATGAAGTGACATCCTTAGGGTTCGGTTTATATTGGAGTACATTTGTGAGGGATAAACTTGTATGACTTTTTAGGCTAGAGAGGGACACATACTCGTATGGAAAAAGTGTACAATCATGTCTCTTCCCCTTTTATCGGTATGCCTTTCCTTCTATCCAAGAAGTGTAACCTTTCATATCTCACACGCCATATGGAATTCCTTTTTCAACCCATATAATATCATTATACTCGTGTCCCATTTTCTTCTTTAGAAGTTGAAATGTCTCACTTAGTCACATGATTACTCCTTATTATGTGTGAAAATCTACTGCCCATGTCTTATTTCATCTATAATATCTACTGTAACACTATCTTGGTCACACAACCATGTCAAATTATTACATAAAGCGTGTGAAAACCTACTACCCATGTCATATGTCTCATTTGCTTGATTTTTTAGCCATACTTCATGAAAATGAGTGTGCCATTTTTCCTCCATAAATTGTTTTCCTCAATTACTACCCATGTCTCCCTCTTTCTTTTCTTGAACTTCCATCCAAATACACATACACGGGTGAGCTTTTTAACTATACAAGCTATGTAAAATCCTATCGCCCGTATGTGTGTTTCTTGTCTTCCCTTAACACATCAAAGTACCTATTCCGCAAACATCTTCCAAATCAAGTCATGTATGGGTAAAGTTAAATGAAGAATACATAACATAATTTAACATTAACTTAAAATAATTTTTTACAAAACTTATTGGATTGCCTCCTAATAAGCACTTTTGTTTAACATCGTTGGCTCAATATTACCTTCCCCATCAAAGGGGATTTTTCATCTTTAGGTTTGGAATTGACCTTCTTTACACCTTAGTAGTAACCTTATCTTATCTATTGAATTGAATTAGCTCGCCATCAAATTCCATGGTGAGAGTTCCCTCATGAACATTGATGTTCATCCTCATCATCTTAAGGAATGGTCTCCCAAACAAAAGGGTGCAAGATTATAGGAGATTCATATCCCACTCGTAAAACATAAAAGTTAGTTGAGAACATAAATTTGTCTACCTACGGAAGAACATCTTTTACTATCCCTTTGGAATAAGGGTTAGTACGATCAACCAATTGAATGATAACGTTAGTGTCTTTTAAATATCCTAGATTTAATGCAACATACATAGAATATCATATCACATCGATTGATGCTCAAAATCTAGCATGGCTTTTTCTATTCTAGTGTTACCAATTTGCTAAGGTATCGCAAACATAGTTGGATCCATGTACATGGTAGGAATTTTCCTTTGTAATACGGTGGAAACATTCTCCCTCATCATTACCTTTTTGTTTACATCTAGTTTTCTCTTATTTCTTCACAAGTCCTTTAAGAACTTGGCATACCAAGGCCCCTATTTAATGGCCTCCAAGAGAGGTATGTTCACCATGATCTTACTAAGTAGCTTAAATATCTTCTTTTTTTCTCCTTTTTCATCTTGACTATCCGAGGCCTCTTTAACTTGCTTAGGAAATGTGCATGATAAGTCAAAAATTGAATAAAAGGGTTAGAATTTACCTTAGAGCTCAATATACCCACATCAATTAGCATGTTTTCCTTCTCTTATTCTAGCTCAAATCTTCATTCTTTCACTACCTTAGACACTTTCTTGCTCGATTTCTTGACCGAGCACCGCTTCTCGAGGTCATGCCACTATTATCTTTTAAGTTTACCACCATTTGGGATGGTAATTTTCCTTCGACTTAAACCTCTAAGAAACTCACCGTAGTTGCCATTTAACTCATCTAATTTTTAAGGTTGTAAATGCTTAATCTCATCTCTTGCTGGAATTGTTATGTACTCGAGGTAAGAGACTTTGCCATTTCCTTCGATGAATTATTTAAGCGTTTGAGGGAGCATGTTTCTAAAAAGGCTTGGATCGATAGCCTTATTACCTTTATTGATAGAAATTCTACCCACCTTGTTGATTGTCTCTATATCTCATATTAGGGTGGTCTCTCCGAACTGGATTGTAGGTGTTAAAGAAAGGGTCATAAGGCCTTTTGATTGACCACTCCTAAAATTTCTAACAACATTAACATGTTTGATCCGCACTTTTTGCATTACCGATCACACATCAATAGTATGACTTATAATTGAACAAATCTCATAAGCTTTAATAACTTATAAATTTTCCATGACCATTTGCCTCACCAACGAAGTCAAGTTAGACATTTATTGCTCCAAGCTCAAGATATTGACTTCATTTACCCTTTTTGGTGCGTGATCGGTACTCACGACAAACTAATATGAATTTTCAATCATGTTGGATATTAGTGTTCTTATAGCATCGGACATTTTAACTACTCGAGCTCCTCCACTAGAAGCATCTACCGTGCTCATCTCCATTAGGAGCAATACCTCATAAAAGTATACAATTAGCAATTGATCCAAGATCGAGTGGTGAGCGCGGTTGGCACACAACTTCTAAACTTGCTCCCAATAATCATATACTATCTCTCCATTTGATAGTCTATTACCATAAATTGATTTCCATATACTATCTCCCAATATTCATATACTCACTCTCGAAGTATGAAAATATTTTATTAAAAGGGCCTTCTTCATCTTGTTTTATGAATCGGTAGATCTTATATTAGGATCATATAGCTAATACTTCACATCCCCATCTAATGAAAAAGGGAATGTTAATAATTTAATTTGCTCCTCTAATACTCTTTATGCTCTCACGATTGAGCGGACGATATGGAAGCTGTTTCGGATGCTTATGGGGTTCTTCTCCAACAAGGCCTTGGAATTTCGACAACAAAATCTATTAGTTTCAATTTTAGTTTGAATGCAATATCAAGATTAGGGACATCGACACACAAGGGCTAATAGTTAAGGTCAAGAGCAACTAGCTCTTTTAAAGTCATGTTCTTCTAATTTGCAACCATTATCTCTCTTTTAGAATCATCGATGACAAAAATTCAAAAACAATAGTTATGCTTAGTGAAACTACTCGTTGCATGACTCAATTCTTTTTATTAAAGCTAGTCTATCATCCATAATTTTCTCAATTGTTTCTCTAGTTTGGGGTTGAAAATAAGATCATCTAGTTACTACCTGGTCATATACCAACTACAATGGAAACATAAGAACAATCAAAATATCAAAAAACAATTATTTTCAAGCACAATCCTCTCATGTAACGGTGCAAAAAATTTGATGGCTTGTGGTACGCCAATAAATTAATAGATCTTATATTGAGATCATATAGCTAATACTTTGCATTCCCATCTAATGAAAAAGGGAATGTTGGTAATTTAATTTACTCCTTTGATACTTTTTATGCTCTCACAGTGAGCAGAGCATATGGAACTATTTAAGATGCTTATACGGTTCTTCTCCAACAAGGCCTTAGAATTTCAATAGCTAAATGTATCGGTGTTAATTTTAGTTTGAGTGCAATATCAAGATTAGGAAACTCGACACACAAGGGCTAATAGTTATGGTCCAAGAGCAACTAGCTCTTTTAAAGTCATGTTCTTCCAATTTGCAACCATTATCTCTCTTTGAGAATCATCGATGACAAAAATTCGAAAACAATAGTTATGCCTAGTGAAACTACTCTCTTGGATGACTCAATTCTTTTTATCGAAGCTAGTCTAGCTTTTTTCCTTAATTTTCTCAATTGTCTCTCTAGTTTGGGGTTAAAAATTAGATAACCTAGTTGCGACACTGGTCATATAGCAACCACAATGGAAAAATAAGAACAGTCAAAATATCAAAAATAATTATTTTCAGCACAATCCTCTCATATAACGGTGCAAAAATTTGATGGCTTTTCGTACCGTCAACAAATTAGTAATTTATAATGCACTCATAGAAACTTAACCATAATAGTATAATTAGGGCAAGTAAGGATCGAAACCATAGGAAGGAGGCTTAATTGATAGTTTCTTTTGAATGATTGTTCTTGTAGTTTAAAAGTAGAAAAGAGGAGGGTTTTGTGTTTGAAGTGTTTGAAAACAATTAAAATAAATCAAAATAACAATAATAAAGGAACCTTAGTTCAACTTCAGTATCCACATTAGTTTTTTCATCGATCATCGATTCAATCATTAACTTACCCTAAACATGAATCTTCACTATAGGACAACAATATGTATGTTATCCCTAATCTTTCCTTTCTTAGTAGTTAATCGAATATACAATCCTCGATTAATTCCTTAGCTAATGAAGAACCTATTAGGCATTAGATAGATTTAATCCAATAATAGCTTTAATTAAAGAAAGATAGGTAAAGCTACACCACCCTCTTAGATGGTAGAAAGATGTAACCTAGTTTTATTTTTCCAATGGATTAAAGGAAAACATGAAAAATAATCAACCCCTACTTACTACCATAGACTAGTTTAGACAAGTAATCACATGAACTTGAATACATAATAAGCAATAAGTTAGTATAATCAAACAACTAGCGTGCACTCTAATCAAATTAATCCCATAACTATAAACTAATCATATAGAAAAACATAAAATAGTCAAAACAGATAAGTTTAATGTTTATCTTTAAAACATTCATCCTTATCCAATAAGGTTGATCTTTATCATCCTACCAAAATTATCTTAAGGCTTTTAATTAAACCTAATGGGCCAAAACTATTTTAGCCTAATAAATTTACTTAGACTATCCAAATAAATATTCTTAGATTATTTTGACGGGGTCCATATTAGGAAATAATTTTCCAAAATACCCTTTAACCTAAATTAGGAAACTCCTTTCCTTTTAGATTCTTTATTTTAAATTTGAAACTAACTTTCAAATTAGGAAATCGATTTCTAAAATAAGAAACTTTCCATTTTAGGAGACTTTCCATTTTAGAAAACTTTCTATTTTAAGAAACTTTCCGAGTTTAGGAAACTTTTCATTTTGGAAACTCTTTCCAAAATTAGAAACTTTCATAATTGGAAAATTTTTCCAATATCTTTGCTTCCCATTTGTAATGTGAATACTTAAACTTATGCGCGTGACTCAATATGATCCTAGATATGTTAGCAATGTATCAAGAATAAAAGAATCCTCCTTTATCTTTCGATACATAAATCAAGATTAGCCTCTAGCAAGGCATCATGACTACCCAATTCTCTTGAAGGATTAGTTAATCTATTATTGCCTTTCATGAGCATGGTTATCGTACAATTCAATCGTCATGTCAACTTATCATAGTATGATTTCAAACTTGGTTATTAGTCTTATTTGATTATGATCACACAAGTTTTCTTCGATTCCAAATGCCTTAGCTCTTAGAGTAAACCAACTATGCTCTATTGGTGGACTCTAGCTGTGGCCATGATTTCTTGAGTAGACATTTATCGAAAGTGCAATGTAATAACTCCTTTAGCATACCAAGAATGACATATCTTATCTTAGTCATACATCTATCTCTATTGGGTTCCTAGTGCACCCAACGAATCGCCCATGTGCAACCCATTAATGGGTCCATCAAAACGAGTGTCAAAGTGCATAAGTCATCTAACAAGATAACCGTAATGACTTTAAGTCTAAGGATAACTTATACTTATCTTGTATGAGATTCCCATAGACTAAAACCAAATGGATTCTTATGGCAAGTCAAGTCTAGCGATATGTTTTGTAAAATAAATCACCTAAGTGCTTGCTTTGGCATCACCATGCCAATAGGTGTGAAATCTTCTACTGCTATCATATACCATGAGCATAGCACTCACAAATCTATCTGCATAGTATTATAGTCCATTCTCAACAATGCTACAACTTGGGATATTTAATGATATCATTTATGTGTATTAGTGTTTGTTTCACATCTTTCAATCAATCACTATTGCAAATGCATATCATTAGGATTTCTATCTAACTTTAATGAATTTATCAACATGTAAACATAAGAGTTAATAGAATGATTTTTTTATTAAACGATGCAATCATACATTAACTTGGGCCCATCCAAACATGGTTCAATATTAGGCACCCATACTAACAATCTTCTACTTGCACTTAGAGCCAACCACCCACGTCCCTTAATCTTGACAATCGAGTGAGGGATAGATGTTTTAGTTGTGATAAAGGCTTAGTTTGGGTTAATAGTGTTATCGAAGTGTAGTTCTTTTCTATCCTCATGTTGCCATGACCCTTTTATCTCTATAAACAAGTGATAACATTATAGTACTTGTTTGGAGCGTTGATGAGACCTTGGTTCCTTAGCTTGTGCTTATGGATCCTTTGTTCTTGGTCATCGAAGCTATATGACATTAGAACAAAAACCTTATTTGATTGTTCTATACTAAATATTTTAGTATCATGTCATTGTGACTACTTTGAGAGACTCCTCATATTCTAAGTAATCTATCTCTATAGATCTATACTCTTAGAATGTAGGTTTCTCTCATATGTCATCTTTGAGAATTTTCTTTTAGATTCCTTAATCTATTGTTTGCAACATGATGTTATGGTCGAGGTGTGATTTTTTTTCAAATAACCATGGCTAGTAGACTCCCACTAACTTTTTATATACATAAGGTTTGTCTTTGTTTTTGATGGATAATCAAACTCTTTGATCATTTCATAAAACATCGAATTACATTCTTAGAGGCATGCTTAAGTCTATTAATGAACCTTAGCATCATGCAAATCTTATTTGCATGTCCTTGGGAGCAATTAGGGTGTGTCAACTACATATCCTTTTTATTTTCCTTTTATAGGAATCAATGTCTAACATTACCATTTCAAAGGTATTAGCTTCATCATCCCTTTTAGGGCTCACGTCACAATGTGTTAACACGAAAGTATTATATCTCTTTTATCTTTTTGATGAATTTGCTTTGAAATTTTGAAATTCTTATGTTTTTGTTTTTGAGAGAGTTACAACTCTTTGTAATCATCCTACTTTAGGATTCCTTTATTAAAATGTTAATTTGTGAGTCTACTCAAATCTTATTGAGTTTAAATTTCCTCTCACTATTTCTAACATCCATAAATTCCTTCTCAAGGAATATAGTGTACTTAGTAAGGAACTACACTTTGTTCTAGTGGTAAGATATTTACATCCTAATCTTGCTTTAAGGTATCTCACAATCTAACACTTTATTGATATTAGGCTTCATTTTATCTTTGTGAAACCCTTTGACGTACATTTTATAGCCTTAAATATTTAAGGGAAGATTAACTCATTTTCCTTCTCTTCTCATATCTCATATGTGATCTATCTTCAATAGATCAGAATCCTATTCATTTTAAAGGTTGTAATCAAGAGTATTCATTCATAATTAGCGATATTAATTCGATTCATCATGGACTAATCATGTCTAACATGTGATGTCTATAGAGAATCTCATTCTCTTTTAGGTGATTTAATATTTTAGCATTTAAGTATTCGAGTCCTCAATCTAATCGAGATGTTTTAAAAACTCTTGCTAGTTCATCTAATGACTTTTCAAGTCTAAACTTTTAAACATTTTAAATGTTTTAGACTTGTGTCTTATAATCATAACATGATCCATTATCATTAATAGTTATATGACATCCATGTTCTCCTCTTGCTTGGGTGTCATATACATCTCTATGTATGAGGACTATATTGATTAGTAACTCTTTCTCCTTTTGTTAAGTAAACAAGATTCTTTAGATATCATCTAATGATTCTAAATATCCTTTTGTATAAGTAAGTTGGATATGGGATTCTTGCTTATATGACTACGTTTTATGTTGCTTACTAATTAATGTTTATTTAGAACATTTGAGTCTTCTAGTATTTATGTTATACATTTAGGAGTTATGTTTAATGCATATAATCATTATCAAAATATTTTTCATAAAAACTCATTCTTAAAAATAACAATTATTCTTTAAAATGAAATACTTATTCAAAATAAGAAATGGAAATAACATCTTTAGTCTCTAATAAAATAATAATGATTGAGTCATACCACATCCCAACATAGTTGTGCTAGCTCATAAATATCCACATCTAATGGTCTAACTCTTTGATCCATTGTGGGTATGTAGATATTCTCTCTTAAAGCTATCTTCCCTCCTTTTCTAAGCTCTTGCATATTTAAAAAATGTAAGCACCACATTTAGTATCATATACTCATGAGGTGGAATTTAGAAATACAAAAATTAGCATTAATAACATAAATACCGAGGTGGTGGTAGAACTCTTCTTTTGCAACCATTCTAGGTACTCTTTACGATTGTGCTTCCAATGTCCTTTCTTGTTGTAATGAAAGCAAACTACATCCTTTGGGCTATTCCGAGCCTCGACCTTTTCACTCCTCCAGTAGGTGCGATTGAAGACTTCTTCTTTTTGGGCTTTTTCTTCCCTTTACTTGCACTTTTTCCCTTATTAAATAGAAGTACGAGTTTTTGTTCTTCTTGTTAATTTTGGGTTGAGCTTCCCTTAGCATGGACAATAACTCTTCGAGAGTCTTTTGTATATGCATCATGTTGAAGTTCATGATGAGCTGTCCATAGCTATTGGGCAACAATTGCAATGTAGGTCAATGGATGATTCGGCATCCATTCTAACTTCAAGTTCAATCGGTTAGTCGATACGACCTATCATTTCTATGACATGCTTTTCGACATTGGATCTCCCATCCATTCGGCCCTAAAGAGCTTCCTTGCTATCTCATAATGCTCATACCTAGTATTCTCCTCAAATAAGCTCTTAAGCCTTGCTATGATATCAAAAGCTTGTGAGCTTTTATATTGGGGCTTATACTCCAACGTCATAGCGGCAAGTATGATGCTACGAGCGAGTGATTGCATCATCTCTATGTTTGATCCATGCTTTGTGAGCTTCAGCTTGAAACAAAGGAGGCTCATCTAAAATAGCTTTCTCTATCATATAGAGAATTTTCTCATGTTGGAGGACTATCCTCAAATTCATTTCCACTGTGGAAGAAGTTTGTGCCATTAAAGGCATTACTTCCATCAATGATCGATCGTATCGATGTGTTGCCAGATCATACTATGTAATCGACAAGATAGAAAACCGTACGATTTGGTTAATTAAAATACATAAAACAAAGCATAAATTAAAGAAGTAAAATCTATGTTCGCTCCCATTATTTTTTTCAAGTTCTATGACCTTCGATATAGTACTCGAGAAAACTTTTTGATTCATTTTTCTAGTGGGTTAGATCCCATCCTCTAACATGCATTAACCTTGAGTTATCTTAACAAGCCATACATGAAGGATTAGGTAGGTAACTCCTTACCAATTACATCTAATGTAACTCCTAATTTCATTAGTATAACAACTCCTTGTCTTTATCACATCTTATGTGAATACCAATCCTTGCTTACAAGATTATTGGACCTTGAGTTATCTCAATAAACCTAACAAATCATTTAAGTTAGAACCAACATTCAAGGTCATCACATGGCCCATGAATTGTTTTCCTCGAGGAAGAAATGACCTTGAGTTATCTCAATAAGCCAACAATGACCAAGAGAGTTCTCACCTCATAACATTGGAAAGCATTTAACTTAATATTTTATTTGAAGGATTTAATAAGGTTAGTCTCATCCTAGCATGCACACTAAACAATAATCATATTATTCATAATCAAGCATACTAACAAAGATCTCATCACATTCATACAACTCATGCATGACTCAAGGATCGGTGAATGGTAATGACTTTCTAGTACTAGCCCCCTCGAGCCACAAGGAGACTAGTGGGCCAATTCCTAAGTGAAACATTATTAAAAATTCTTTATGAATATTTTCATTCCTTAGCATCTCATCCTTGTGTCTATTCTATTTCCTATCTTCTACTTTTACATTTATTCAAAATAAGAAACCTCGAAGCTACATTCGAGGGGAGTAAGATGAGAAAAAAATACAATAAAGTAATAGAGAAGGCAAGACACACAAGTCCTATTTATCCAAAAAATAACAAGTATTCATAAAATTAGGTTGACTCATGAAACAATGTCATTCCTAAAATGATTATAAATCTATAGTTTTGATCATTTTATAAATTTATCAAAATTTTTCTAAATTTTAATTTTAAAATCCTTTGGGCCATGGGCTTACTTCGGGCCCATAGGCTTTTGAGCCTTGAGAGTTCATGGGTTTCAAAGATCAAACCCTCGGTTCGCATGTGTCCCCTCCTAGTGCTTGGCACGTGCACCTAGCACACGGCCCGGCCACTTAGGCGTACTACACAGCGAGCACTGCAGCGCCCTGCCTGCACGCTCGAGCACTACTAGCGATAGGCTACCACCCGTGCGAGGTTGATATCTAACGTCGACCTCACATGCTCCTACTAATTTTGACCTCAAATTTTAATTTTATATTTATATAAAATACCAAAAATATAAGATCTATAATCGGACATATCTTATTTATGTAGTTAATCACAATTAACCAATCATACAATCAAAGATTCAACGGAGGCTCGATACTAATTGATGGATCATGCATCTTATGGAGGTGTAGAATAAATAAAAATTTTCCTCCATGTAAAGGTTTAAGATCATGCCATTGAATCTACTAATCATACATACATAAATAATAAGCTAGAAGTAAAGGATTACCTCTTGTAACACGAGATCTAAATTTCTTTTCTTTGATTAGCCCTCCAAATTTTCAGCCTCTATTGATGATCCACACGACCCAAATGTCCATAAAGAAGCACACAAAATTTATGGGGTGCAGCTCTATCTTTTCCGATTAAGTTTTTTCTCTAGAAATCAATCTTGGGTAACTTTACGACAACCTTAAACGAGAAGGTAAGAGTATTTTTTGCTAGGGTTTTAGGAGAAAACTATTTTCTTCCTTTTCTCTCTCTTGGCCGTATGCTCTAGATTATTTTAGGGGCTGACCAAATTTTTCCTTTATATTTTTACTTGGACAAAAATACTCTTTTTAGGTCATTCTCATTTTCCTTGCCGCATCTCTCTTCCTATATAGGGGGAGAGTTTCCTTGTCCTCCAAGGATAAGGAGAGTGGCGGCTTTGAGTCTATAAAGGACTCTAGGTTGTTGCTTCATTATCCTCTAAGGATGAGGAGTTATTTTATATGTGGACTACTTCATTATTATCTTTAAAACATTCAACCTTATCCAATAAGTTAATGTTTATCTTTAAAACATTCATTCTTATCCAATAAGGTTGATGTTTATCCTCCCACCAAAATTATCTTAAGGCTTTTAATTAAACCTAATTAGCTAAAACTATTTTAGCCTAATAAATTTATTTGGACTATCCCAATAAATGTTCTTAGATTATTTTGATAGGGTCCACATTAGGAAATAATTTTTCAAAATACCCTTTAACCTAAATTAGGAAACTCCTTTCCTTATAGGTTATTTATTTTCAAATTTGAAACTAACTTCCAAATTAGGAAACTGATTTCTAAAATAGGAAACTTTCTATTTTAGGAGACTTTCCACTTTAGTAAACTTTCCATTTTGGAAACTCTTTCCAAAATTGAAAACTTCATAATTGAAAACATTTTCCAATATCTTTGCTTCCAATTTGTAATGTGAATACTTGAACTTATGCGTGTGACTCAATAAGCTCTTAGATATGTTGGCAATGTATCAAGAATAAATGAGATACGTAAATCAAGACTAGCCACTAGCAAGGCATCTTGACTACCCAAAATTCTAAGAGAATTAGTTAATCCATTATTACCTTTCACAAGCATGGTTACCATACAATTCAATCGTCATGTCAACTTATCCTACTTGTGATCTCAAATGTGGTTATTAGTCTTGTTTGATTATGATCACACAAGTTTTCTTCAATTCCTAGATGCCTTAGCTCTTAGAGTAAGCCAATTATGCTCTATTGGTATACTCCTACTATAGCCATAGATTTCTTGAGAAGACATTTATCGAAGTGCAATATGATAACTCCTTTAGCATACAAGAAATGACATGTCCTATCTTATTCATACGCTTATCTCCATTGGCTTCCTAGTGCAACCAACGAATTGCCTATGTCCAACCCATTAATGGGTCCATCGAAACAAGTGTCAAAGTGCATAAGTCCTTAAATGAGATAACCATGATGACTTCAAGTCTAAAGACAATTTGTACCCATCTCGTATGAGATTCCTATAGAATAAAACCAAATGGATTCTTATGACGAGTTAAGTCTAGTGATATGTTCTCTAACATAAATCACCTAAGTGCTTGCTTTGGCATCACCATGCCAATAGGTGTGAGATCTTCTACTATTATCATATAGCATGAGCATAACACTAACAAGTCTATCCGTATATTCTCGATGTCCATTCTCGATAATGTTACGACTTGGGACATTTAATGATATCATTTATGTGCATTAGTTTTTGTCTCACATCTTTTGATCAATCACTATTGCAAAAGCATATCATAAGGACTTCTATCTAACTCTAGTGAATTTATCAACATGTAAACATAAGAGTTAATAGATTGACTTCTTTATTAAACGATGCAATAATACATTAACTAGGACCTATCCAAACATGATTGGAGCTTGATCACCAATACTAACGGATTCAACCAAGATGGGTGTTTAATTATTCATACTAGGCTATAAAGAGAGAGTTTTCAATCTATGGTGGTCGCTTGGAAGTCAAAATGCCATAATAAAACCAAAATATCATAATTTATCACTAAAAGTAGGGTTACATCACATAGATGTCCACCCTACATGGCCACATGAGTTGCTTAGGAAAGTTATACGGTTTTTTGGTTAAATTCACATTATTTAAAGCTCGAAGAATTGATGTTACATGATTTATTGACTAACTGTATGCCTTTGTTCTTCATTCAATGTTACTTCCTTACTTGCTCGAGTCGACTTTTTCTACTTTATGAGACACGAGCATGCCTCTCTTCTCTACAAACTATGCGGAATGCTCACTACCTATGTGCCTTTTTTCTTCTCTTGGAAGACAATCTAGTTTGACTTATGCACGATCGTGTGGATACTCTTCCTCTAGCCATGCGAATGTTATTACCTATATGGCTTTATTGCTAAATCCACACAATTGCTTCCTTGATGTCACATGACCAATAGTTAATTTCCATTATAATCGAGCATGGTTGTATGATTCGTCTAAGTCTCCTTAGTGACTTTTCTCCTTCTTTCTTTGGTTTTGGGTTTCCTTGCTTCAATTCATCATTTTTCTAACAAAAATCAAAACCATCATCTTGACCAGTAGTTAACCTAATATAATTCAATAAACACTAGAAAGTTCAATGTAATAGAGCATAAAAATCATGCTAATTATCTCGCTCATCACACTTTGTGATTTTTATAGTTGTCTTTATAGGTGTTTAAACTATGTGAATTATTAGTAGAGACTAGACACTTAGACAGACTCTTTTTTCTACAAATGTTGAATTTACATAATAAGAGATATTCATCAACTCAAGCTTTTAATTTATGTATGTATGATTAGTTAATTTAATGGCTTGATCTTGGGAGCCTTAGATGGAGAAATTTTTTTGTTTTATTCCACACCTCTATATGATGCATGATACTTTAAACGCATATCTCTAAGAGGAAAAAAAGATATCGGTAAGACTAATCATTGATTAGACCATATCTAATAGTGTCTTATTCCTCTTTTTAGGCACACCATTCAGTGTGGTGTTCTAAGTTGAGTCCATTGAAAGAGAATCTCATTCTCTTTCTAATGATCTAAAAATCCGAGTGTTTAAGTATTCACTACCTCAATTAGATCAAAATGCCTTAGTACTTTTGCTAGTTTGTTTCTCAACTTCAAATCTAAATTCTTTAATCTTTTTAAATATTTCAGATTTGTGTCTCATTAAATACACATAACTAAAACATAATCTCTCATCGATAAATGTTATAAAATAGTCATGTCATTGTCCTACTTGGGTGGACATAAGCCTATATACATCATTATGTATAAGGCCTAACAAATCGGTAACCCTTTCACCTTTTTCACTAAAAGAGGATTTTGTCATTTTCTCAAGTAAATAAGATTCATAGATATCATAAGATTCATAATCAAATGTTTCTTGATATTCATTTTTATGTGTTTGGGATATTCGATTTTTGTTTATACGACCAAGTTGACAATGCTATAGATATGTTTTATTTAGATCATTCAAATTGATTCTTTTTGAATTTATGTTTTTTATGAGAGTTTTAATGTTCATAACATATAAACCATTATTAATAATTCCATTTTCATATAAAATATCATGTTTATAAAAAGAATAATTATTAGTCTTAAATAAAATTGAAAAACCTTTTGGGTCTAAACAAAAAATGAAATAATGTTTATAGTAATACTAGGAATATAATAGCAGTTTCTAAGTCTTAACATGACCGTAGATGGTAGTGCTAACTTATTGGCGCCTACAATAAATGGTACAATTCTTGATCCATTGCCAATGCGTAGGTCAACCTCCCTAGAAGTAATCTTCTTCATTCTTTAAGCCCCTACAAATTTGTACAAATGTGAGCCACACATCTAGTATTAAATACACATGATGTGAGATTAGAAGTAGAAAAATTAACTTCAATAACATAAATACCTAAGGAGCTGGTAGAACTCTTCTTTTGCATCTCTACCGGATACTCTTTGTAATTGCACTTCCAATGCCCATTTCTTGATGCAATGAAAGCAAACTACTTCCTTTTGGCTATCTTGAGCTACGACCTTTTTCACCCCTTATTTTGACACTAGAGAAGGCTTCTTTTGGTGCTTAAAATTTTTCTTATCATTCACCTTGCCTTTGCCTTATTAACAAGAAGTATAGAACTCTTATATTTTTATTAATCTCGAGCTAAGCTTCCCTCAAGCATGGATAGCAACTCTCCAAGAGTTTTTTCCATGTGCATCATATTGAAGTTCATGATGAACTATCCAAAATTTTTTAGCAATGATTGCAATACTAGGCCAATTGATAGTTCAACATTCGTTCCAACTTGAAGCTTAACCAACCTATCGATATAGACTATCATCTCAACAACATGCTATTCGACATTAGATCCTTTATCGATTATGGCTTTAAAGAGCATCTTGGCTATCTCATAGCGCTTGATAAGTGCATAATTTGCATAATTATTATGCTCTTTTACATTAAAATTTTTAGTACTTATTGTATTATATTTAAAAAATTAAGATAAAGATAACGATTTTGGGTTTTGTTGAAAAAATATCAAATTAAAGCAGAAAACCAAGCCAAAAGCAAGGAAAAACCACAAGTCATCAACGAAGCTTTAGGAGACACACAACCATATTTGATACAAGAAAAAATAGTTACTTGCCATGTGAAACAAAGAAGGAAACTATGTGGAGTCCAAGCATGATTAAGTTAGACTATCGAACTTCTTGGAAGTTTTTCAAAGCCTTTCAATTGGATATGAAAGAAGTTGTCGGCAAAGACTTTGTAGATGACATCTCAATATTTCTATAACGATATAGTGGGTAAAAATCCAAAAATTTTGGGACCTTTAAATAATATTTCATATTCTATTCTAAGCAACTAATCTAAATCTTATTCGAAGTCCATATCAATTATGGAGTTTAATTCATATTTAAAGCTTAAGAACTCCAATTGTAGTAACCGATACCTATTAAAATTAAAATTTAATAAAATTAAATTTTAAAAAATGTGTGAGAAATGTTTTAAAGGCATTAATTAATCCATAAAGTCTTGAAAGAATATCGAGTAGTTAAAATAGTCTTTTTATGCTCAATGAATATTTCATTGATTTTACGGTTTGAGCACTTAGAAAAGTTTTTAGAGGGGTCTTAAATAATTTTATATTATTGTATGAATTTTCTCGGTATGTTATGAATATTTTATTTGAATTTTTGTGTGTATGAATAATGTTTTTGATCTAAACTAATTAAATTAGGTACTTTAAAAGTATAAGAAAATTATTCAAAGGGTACAGAAAAATCATTTAGAATGTGTAGGAATATTTAATAAATTTAAATGAATTTTTCTATATATAAGGAATATTTCTTATAGGAAATAATGTGTTTTTTACACTAGATAATTAATTAAAAGGCCTAAATAAGTATATAAAAATTAGTGAATGATGATTAAATTCTTTTAGAAAGTATTTGAATTTATTATGAAAAGAATTTGGGTTTTGAAAAGGTATGGGATGCAATTTTGGATTTAGGGATTTAATTACATAAAATTAAAAGTATAAACTTTAAAATAAAATTATGTAGTAATTTTAAGAGTCAAAAAAAGGTTATAAAAATTTAAAAAAGAATTGCCAAAAGTGATTATTTGAATAAAAGGAGGATTTATCAAAAAAAAAAAAAAATAGGCCACGGAAAACTCTAGAAACTTAATGGACTAAAATTAATTATTTTTCCTTTAACTTTAGAAAACCTAGAGTATTAATCAAGTTTGACTTTCACTAGAATTGTGGCCTTAATTAAGCTAAATGGAAGGCTTAAACTAAAAGAAGGATAAATTACCACAAATTTAGTCAAATGAAAAGCGAGGATTGGAAATTGAATTAAGGGCTAATATTTATCCAAATTAACGGTATAGATGAGGTTAACAATTCCACAACGGAAACTCTAGCAAAATTTCCACTTAAAATTTACTCAAAATATTCCCAACCAATTTTAGGGACTCCAAACAAGGAAATTAAGCCTCAATTTCAAGTTGGAAGCTAAAAATTTCCAAGGAGAAAATTCAAGGAGCTCATTTGAATTTAAGCGAAAAAAGAGGAAGAAAAGAATTCTCAAGCAACCCAACTTTCCAATGTTAATTTAGAGCTTAATTAAGTAAGGTAACTTCAACTAAATCCTAAGAAGTATTTAATTGATGTCAATTTGTGCTTTAGATGCTTTAATTTGTGAGCTTTAATTTTGAAAATTAGGATTAGGGTTCTTAGCGAAGAAAAATTAGAGAAAATGAAATCAAGCTAGTAATTCATGTAATTAAGGTTGATACATGTTAATTGAACTTAAATTTGAGATTTAAAAATAAAAAATTTCTAAGGTTAGTCATGGGTGAACTCTTGGCCCAAAATGATAATTTAGGGCTTTTTGATCCTTTCATGTAATTATTGTTCTATAGCTTGATTATGACTTAATTAAGTGTGAATTAATGTTTAAGGGTAACAATTTTCATTTAAATTGAAGAAAATTTTATGAATTTCTTAGGGTTCATATTCGACCCAAAACATAAAAATTTAGGGTTTTGATTTCTTCATCCAATTCATGAATCATTAGTGAATTGGTAGTTGAATGAGTATAATTTGATGAGTATGAAATAAAAATTCTAGGAAATTTGAAAAAAATTGCTTAATTTAGCTTAGTCTCAATTTTCGCCTATTAAGGCCCAATTAGGGTTTAAGCATGTATTTGTTTTATAAATGTCAATTAAATTGATTCTTATTGCTAATGGGTGAGTGAATTTCTTGATATTAGAAATTAATGATGAAATGAGAAGAAAATAATTAGGTTATGGTTAAGGGTAAATTTGGCCCAAAATAAGTTTTAATTGGTCTTTAACACCTCATTTATTTGATTTAGTCTTAAGAGAATGTATTGAGATAAATGAGAATAAAAAATTTCATTGAAACCTAAAAATTTGCTTATATTAGTAAAGTTAGGGTTTGGGCCCAATAAGACCTAAAGTGAAAATAATACATACAATTAATCCCATTACACTTGATTAAATTAGTTCATGAAATTAGGGTTAAATTGAGTAGAATTATATATGAAATAGATGTTAAAATTGGAAGAAAATGGTTAGGTTAGATTAGTATCTCATTCGGCCTAGATTAAGGAATTTAGGGTTTATGGTTTATTTTGAGTAACTTAATGTGTAATTATGTTTTTGAAGGCCATTTAATGTGCTTGAAATACATATGTTGTATGTATTTGTAATATGATGATTGTGGAACTATGTTGTAAGTGTGGTGTATTGGCGTTGGTATTAATTATGGTGAATTGAAATCATTTATTCAAGGTAATGTTGATAATGCAATTATATTTTCACATTATGCATTATCATGTCACACTTGCATATTATGTATGGCATGCGTTTCATGAATTAATATTATTTATGCATTCTCAATGAAATGCCCATGCATGCCAAATTTTATAAAAGATATTTTAATGTCATGAAAATGTGTTTTACATTATGTTTTCCAATAGCAATTGGGATTATTTTATGAAAGAAAATTTTTAATGAATATGAGGATTTTTATGAGAAAGGACTTCATGGGTTTTCCATACCTTAATGGTAATAGTTCGGGGCGGGGCAAGTGTAAATGTGTACTTTTAGAGGCTCGACGGGGTACATCCATAGATAGGTCTTGTTTGCTAAACATATTATGGAAATCCCGAAGTTCTTACACTAGGACATGTTCAAAGATGGAAAAAAAGGATTTTTAGACCAATCACGAAAAGAATTTACGACATGAGAAAAATTTAAAATGAGCACACTAGTGTTTTACACATGCATATTCATTTATATGCATGGAATGCAAAAGTTAATTTAATGAGCTATTGCTCGTCTACTTTCTTATTATGTAGATAATTAAGGTTATCATGGCTTACTTCTCTACCGAGCTTATCTTCGATGGTTGCACCGGACGTTTATACCTTGGATAAGGATTTTGTTTCCTAGTCAACCTACTCCATGCTAGTTTCTTCCTAGTATTAGTTGTCATCATTTATGTTGTCACTACCCGATGTCAAACGGGACTTCCAAAAAATATCTAATTTACAGAGTTAGATTTATCATATTTACAAATTAATTTACAAGTTCATAGTTGTCACCATTGACTCGGATATTCTATGGTAAGGAGTTGTTTATGCTTTTAGGAAGATATTTAATCACCCGAAAGTGTCATTTCCAAAGAAAGGTACTATGTCTAGTTTAGTCCAAAATTCATCTCCAAAAATATTTTATTTATACCAAATTATTTTTTGATTTCTAAACTCTAATTTTTAAAGCCAAATAATTTTTTTTAGTTTAGGCGTGACATCGTATTGAAATGATCGTTGGTCCCCTTTATCGGGCGACACGTGGCTTCAAACATCGGATCCACTTTAAGTCTCGATACGGTCGGTGTGTTAGAGAACACCCTAATTATTAAATGATGATTTTTTGTAATGAAAGTCCTTATTAGATCGAAAACTTTGTCAAGAATTTTTACTTTCTTAGTCAAATGACAGTCTACGTCGGATAGGAGACTTCGTTGAAAATTTGTATTAATTTTTTTTTTGTCCAACGATAGTCTCTATCGGATAAAAGGCTTCATTGAGAATTTTTTATTTTTTATTTTTTTGTCAAACGACTCGTTCTAATTAGATAAGAGACTTTGTTAATAATTGTTTATTATTTTTTAATTTTTTTATTGTTGATAAAGAATCATCATCGGTCTCTAAATATTAAGAGACTCGACAACTCACCTATCCTTTAATTATCTAAACCAATTATGAAATTAAAGTCCAAAACTAAAAAATTACTTAAGATTTACTAAAATATTCAATATAACTAGAATATTAAACACTAAAAAAATAACGAGGCATAAATAAACGAGCATAAATATATTCAAAATAAATTGAGCTTAAAATTAAATAATAAAACAAACTTGAAATTAAACATTGAATCAATTCCGTAGATGGACCATATTGCGCCAAGAAAGGGCTAAACCAAAGCCAATTATGTTTTACATTTTTACTTTTTTAAGGGAGCTGGATCAATCCCTTTCTTTTTCTTTTTTAGGGGTTGGATAGATTGTCTATCCCTTATTGGACGACCTAGCGGGCTAAAAAATCTATCCATCCCTTGCTAGACAATCTAGTGTGTCGGAAAATCTATCTAGCAGGCAAGATAGATTGTCCAACCCCTAGTGGACAATCTAAAGGGTTGGCAATCCAGCCCCTTGGCTAGGCATTCGGCCAAGTCAAAGACTGGACAATCCGACTGTCACATGGGTTCCAACCATTCTTTCTCAAATTGTTTCCTACAAAAGAATAACAAAAACAAAACAAAGATTTATACCTTGTTTTCATTCCCTTCCTTGCCTACTTTTTCGTTCTTCCTTTTTTCTTTGTTTCGATGATGAAGGAGGAGCGAGTGTTGTTGGTAGGTGTGAGGAACTTGGGATCTCATTGTTTTGGATTGCTTATAGACAATGTATAGAATGGAATTTGGGAAGAGATGGGGTTGTTTTTTGGGTTTTTAGTGAGCTAGAAAGGAGTAGGTAGGAGAGTTTTTCTTTCTTTTCTTTTTGCAATGAGAGAGACAACTTTCCAAAGAAAAAATAATGAATCATAGTCTCGCTCTCAAAAGATGCCAAAAAGTGGGTTTTTATAGGTAGGTTTTAGGCTTTTTTTTTTTTTTGGTAAACATTGTTTTGGTCCCTAATTCTTAACAATCCATTAATTTGAGTTTAGTTTTTATTTTTTTCATTCTTTTCTCTTTCTTTTCCGGAATCCAAAATTGGATTACGACAATTGCCCCTCTTTACAATGTTTCGGTACAAAGTCAAATGAAAAAGTTATTTTTCAATGAATTTGTATAATAAGCTTGTAAAGAAATTCTTTTTTTTCTTTTGTATATTTTTTTAGATTGATTTGGTTGTTTTGAGAAACCTTCCTTGAAAAATAAAAAAGTGAGAGGATAACCTTAATGTGAAAGATGGTCGGCCTAGAAAATTAAATATACGGTATGTGGCCATGTTGTAAAGATGACTCGCCTTGAAAAATTAAATATGTAATAGATGACCATGTTATAAAGGCAATCCGCCTTGGAAAATTAAATATGCAATGGTCTATTATTAGGCGACCCTTCCTAGATGATGGTCCATTATGAGGCGGTCGTACTCGAAAAAATTATCTATTATTAGGTCACTTTACCTAAGTGAAAGGTCTATTGTAATGCGAACCTATCTAAATAAATGATCTATTATTAGGTGACCTCGCCTAAGGAAATGGTCTATTATTAGGCGACCCTACTTAAGTGAATGCTCTATTGTAAGGCGACCACCGCCTAAATAAATGATCTATTATATGGCGACCTTACCTAAGTGAATGCTTTATTGTGAGGTGACCATATCGAAATAAATGGTCTAGTGTAAGGCAACCCTATCTAAATGATGATCTATTATGAGGCGACCCTAAATGAATGAATGGTTTATTGTTAGGTGACCCTACCTCAAAGAATGGTATATTATAAGGTGATCCTATCTAAAAGAATAATCTATTGTGAGGCAACCCTACCTAAGTGAATAGTCTATTGTGAGGAGACTTTGATTAAATAAGTGGCCCACTCGTAAGATGACCTTACCTAAATAAATGATATATTATTAGGCAATCTTACCCGAGGAAATGGTTTATTATTAGACAACCCTACCTACGTGAATGGTTAATTATAATGTGATCGTGCCCAAATGAATGGTCCATTATAAGGTGACCTTGCCTAAGTGAATGGTCTATTATGAGGCGACCCTATCTAAATGAATGGTCTATTGTAAGGTGACCCCGCCTAAGTGATGGTCTATTATAAGATGACCTTACCCAAATACATGGTCTATTGTGAGGTAACCCTACCTAAATGAATGGCTTATTGTTATGCAACCCCGTCTAAATGAATGGTTTGTTATTAGTCAACCCTATCTCAAAGAATGATCTATTATTAAGCAACCCTACTTGAAAGAATAGTTTATTACAAAGTAACCTTACCTAAGTGAATTGTTTATTGTGAGGTGACCTTGTCTGAATGAATGGTTTATTATGAGGTGACTCTACCTAAGTGAATGATCCATTGTGAGATGACCACCGCCTAAATGATGGTCTATTATAAGGAAACCTAGTCTAAATGAATGATCTATTGTTAGGCGACCCTACTTGAAAGAATCTTTGAGAAATGTCAGCCTTTTTTTAGAATTTTAAACTTGAATAATGGTTCTATCTTTTTATTTAAGTTGATGTTCCAAAAATATATCAATAAGGTTTATAGTAATGGTTAGCTTCTTACTTGAGAGAAACATAGGCTATCCCACCTTGTCAATACTTAACTCCCTCATTGGCGGCTCATTCTGAAATTTTATAAAAGATCGTATTCGACAAGTACTTATCAAAATTTCCTTATCCCCTAGGCCTAAATCACTAATCTTTATGAACTTGAATCTTTTTTAATTTCTCCAACCAACCGAATTAGATGGACATTTTAGAACTTTGAGGATGGTTAACAACTCAGCTCGTTATGGTTTACCCCTATGAGACCATACCCGACTACTCGATTGCTTGCCAAACTTTGATCGAGTCATTATCCTCCCTCGGGATTGCTCTTTGTCCGCACGCTTGATTGCTTTGACTACTTTAATTTGTGCTCAAAAGCTTAATGTTTAGACCTATGTTCCTCTAGTTAGCATAGTGATGCCATTATCCGACTAGTTGTTAAACTCGATTGGAGTTGCTAGACCCTTGGTCTTACTCTCAAGTGTTCTCAATTTAATGGATTACCATTCAAGTTGAACCATGAAATGCCCCAAGTGTTGGTCGACATCAAAAATTTATTTTTTTCAGCATATCGTTGTCGATATTCAAATGCTTGTCTTTCGATGCTTACTTCATTATTTGTAAATTAGTTTTAAAATTTTCATCATCTTTTAAGAAAAATTAAGTAAACATTTTGGTTTTCATGAATTAAGTCATGAACTTGAATGATTTTCTTAAATGCAATTCAATTCACTCGATAGAAAAGCAAAGATATTTTGATGAAAGTACTTTCATTGATAAAGGTATTTAAATTGATTGATTATAAAGCCAAAACATGATGTTCGGATGCTATAATGTAATTTCCTCAAGAAAGTTATTAGGATAAGCAAATAGAACAAGTATTTAGATTATGCAAAGTTTGTATAAAAAATTAGCTTTTGATGTGCTTAAAGGTGATTGGTTGAATGGTAAACCATTTTAGGTAAATGGAAATGGTTTAAGTAGAAAGTATTTTGAAAGACTTGGCTCCGAAGGATAATTTTGTCTCGTGAATATCTTGATTCTATTTATTTTTCCCTCGAGTTATCGATGAAATCTTATGATTTGATTTCTTAAAATCGATGAAGAGCACATCGACTAGTCAAGTTTTTTTATCTTTCCCAATCAATTTTTTCTTCTACTTCTTTTTTTCCTTAAGAATCCAATAACATAGAATAACTACCTTTCATTAGAAAGGGCTTCTAAAAGTAAATAAGGTGAGCTATGATATGGGCATATAAAAGAAGGATATAAAGGCTCAAAAAGAGTTTAAATATCATATGACATAGAATCAATAGGTTGTTCACGAAGCCTCGGTTAGGTGATGTTGTCCGACTTTGTCACTTTGGTCATTAATTAGGCTATTGTGTTACATAAAAAAGTTTTTTTCTTTTTTCTTTTTAGTCTTTTCTAGGTGTCTTTATCATTTTGAGTGTTGATTTTGCTTCCCGACCTTAACTCTTATTATCTATTTATTTGAATTTTGACTACCATAGTCACTTGTAATTTTTTTATTAGGGAAGTTTTCTTTTCTTTATTTTTTTCTATTTTTTGTCCTTTTTTTTAAAATTGCATTCTCATTCCCTTTCATTTTTAGAATCATTGATAGGACATAATTTTTTTAGAGTTTCACCAACCCTTTGTGGACTTTGCATCCTCGTCCCTTAGTGTAAGGGATGATCCTAGTCTCAGGTTATCATGAAAGAAATCATCGAGCTTAAATGGGACAACAAGGGATAAAATTCTATGAGACATATGAAAGATGGTCTTTCCTTATCTCTACAGACTAATTTGCCTATGTTGATAATGCTAATCTCTTTGAAAATTAGTTTGGAAAACCCTTAGGTTAACTCTGAAAGAAGAAATGATGAATATAATTTGAGATCATGACTGGAAGATATACTATTCATTATTATTTAAGGCACCAATCCTCTAATCTTTCAACTTTGGGCTTCATGATATTTTCTTAAGCAAAAGTTTTCTTCGAGGTTTAGTTAGAAAAGGATATATGGATTTCTTTTTGGTTTTGGTTCCAACAAAAGGATGGATTGCCCACTACTTTCTCGCTTAGAAAGATCCACTAGTAAATGAGGATGTATATTTGGCTTTAATGGATTGAAGAATTACTTCTAGCATCTATTTGTCATGCTTTGACATTTGATCAATCCTTCAAAAATTTTTCAATTAATTTTCCATTGTATTTTCTTGGTAGAAAAGATATAATGCCAAAATAAAATTTTCAAATGAAAATCTTTTGATTTTTAGATTAGACAATATGAAGTGTCATGAAGAAAGTAAAACATTTTTTTTTACTCAAATATATAACTTAACTCATGCATAACCAAAACATTTAGGGAATAGTATTCAGAATCCGAAAAAAAATAAAATAAAATAAAAGATGACATTTGCAAATCATAAGCATACATCCTCACCATATCTTTCAAGTTCACTCAATCTCTCCATTCCATGCATTGACGATTGTATGGTTTGGCAATTGATTGATGCTCATAGAAAAAGTATTTGGACCATTATTAAGATTGATCCACCCTTTCTTAATCAAAGCTAATAGCCTTTTTTTTTAAAGATGGACAAATATCGATGTTATGTCCAATAACATAAGAATGATATTCGTAACTCTTATATTATTGGTGCCATAAAAGATAAGGAGAGAGCTTTGGCTTGGCGAGGAATTAAGATGATCAACCTAATACTCGTTAAGTGTTCAAATATTTCACCCAATGAGAGAGGTAACGATGGTAGTTGTTTGAGTTCTTTTTTATAGTCTTGGTTATGATTAGTAGATTTTGGAAATGTAGATTAGCTTGAGGGAATTGATGTGCTTGATATGTTTGGTGAGGCATATACGATGGATTCGAGTTGATTTGGTAAGTATGCTCGGTTCGCGGTGTTTGTTGGGATAGGGGTATAGTGGGAAAATGAAAATGTTTGGGGGTTATTACCACTCGTAACCATGTTTTCCTTGATTACTCCCTCAATTCTTGGATTGATAAGATCTAACCTCAACCCGATATATCCGACCTTCTATCCTCTTGCTACTCGTTGCTTCCTTTCTTTTTAGAACCATCGAATCTTTCTAACCTTAATCACTTGCTCCACCCTCTTAGCTATGATGACCATATTAGTAAAATTAGAGGAAGAGTTCCCAATAAAATAGTCAAAATATGGTGTCTAGAAAGTATTTGAGAAATTAGTGATTAACTCTTGTTCGAGAAGTAATAGATAAATCTAGGCTACCACCTCACGCCATCTATGGGTATATTCCTTGATGGTTTTTTTGGTACCCTTTTCCATGTTTTGCAAATCAGATTTGTTTGGGGTTACTTCCATGTTAAATTTTTATTCCTTGATGAAAGCATTAACCAAATCCTTCCATCTTCGGATCTTGGATCCCTCTAACCTTATATACCAACTTAGCACTAATCCACCCAAGCTCTCATGAAAGAAGTGTATAAGTAGCTTTTCATCTCGTATAACTTATATTATCTTACTATAGTATACCCTCGAGTGGATCTTAGGACACTAGGTTCGGTATATTTAGCAAAATCCATCACTTTAAATTTCCTCGGGATTACCTCATCAAGCACTAGGCACATTTTAGAGGCCTTGATAAGAACATAGATGTCTTTCCCCTCTACTACTCTTATGTGCTCTTCAAGGACCATAAGTCTATCCATACTTAGACGTTCAGCTACCTTATAACCATGAGTTTCTTCCTCTATAGGATCTATGATAGGCATAGGTGGCATTTGTAGAACTCGTGAGTCTATGGGATAGGCAAATGCCACTAGCAGGATATGGGGCTTCAACATGAAAAGCCACTTGATTGATTACCGGCATCGTGGATGGTCCAAGTTGATTTGGTGATGGAATAGCTATGGCATTTTAGGTTGTGCTTATCCCTAATTCGAGGCTACCTCCTCGACTTAATGCTTATTTTAATAAAGATTTCAATTGGGCCACATCTTTTTCCAGCAAGTCAATATCTTGCTAATGAACTTTCTCTTGTCGGGATCTCTCCTCATTCTCCATTTGGCATGTCTTGATTTTAGTGTTGCAAATGTATAGAGGGGATTGAGTGGAGCTACCTATATTTAATTCCCAAAAAAAAAATGAAAAATGTATACAATAAATACAAGATGCAAATGCATGATTTGAACTAGGTTGGATACCTTTCTTTGTTTTATTGCACATTAAATCGTGACGAGTTTGTATCGAAGACGGACTAGATTAGATGTTAATCCCATAGATATTTGAGGTAATTTGAGAAACATATCTACTTAGATCAAGTTTTTTTTTTATGTTTTTTTTTAAGACCTCAAGTGATGAATGCAACTTATAGCATACACAAAAGAATTTAAAACTTAGATTTCTAACACATTATGAATATGAAGAATGAAAATAGTACAACTATTTTTTTAATAATTATTTGTTACAATCACTTAGATTATAATTTTTATGATACAAACAAATTCCTATTCTATTCTTCGTAATTCTTGACTCGAGCCTCGAGTAGTAACAACTATGTGGTTTCGAATTTTGATATGTGCTCATCTTCAATAGAGTACTCATTACTTGAGGAACCTTTTTTTTGTTTTTTTAATAAGATCCGGGATAGACAACCTCCCTCCTTAACTCTGGGCCTATTTTGATCTAGCCCTAAAATTCTCGATAGGATTCTCTATCATGATTTGTTTTAATGATATCCTATAAAAAAAGGGTTAGAATAAATCGTTTGAATAATTTATTTCTTAACGCATAAATCCTAATGGACAAGATCTAGCTTTTCCGTTGTTTAGGCAAAGATCATCTAATCTTGGAGTCTTTTCAAGGTTCCGAACTATCTAAATTACTAGTGAACAAATTCAACCTCTAACCTTACGTACAAGGAGCAAGGGGAAGGTTATTCTACTATTTTCTATGCATAGGGTGAGTTTAAGTCCAAACATGAGTCCGAAATAGCATTAGTAGACTTTCATCATACTTACCTCCGAGTCTCTCTATCTACATACAAGCATGGTTTTAACTCGAGTCTAAAGCTTTTGCGGGTTTTTCATTATGTGTGCAACGAGTTCAAAGGAAAGCATGCAACCTAGTTCAAAAGTAAACATGCGAGAGAGAAAACAAATTATAAGAAAATAAATTTCAAAAACTTAAAGATTTACAAAAAAATAAATAAATAAATCAAAAAATAAATTGATAAAAATAAATATAGGAGATAAATTACATAGACTAAAGCTATGGCCTAACTTTAGGTCCTCAATGGAGTTGCCATTCAGTCGCTACCCAACGTCTAATAGGACTTTCAAAAAATATTTGATTTACAGAGTTAGATTTATCATATTTATATAGTTATTTACAAGTTCGAAGTCGCTACCTAGTATTAAGGAACTAGAAACCTAAAAGTAGCATTAGTTTAAAGATTCTATGGTAAGGAGATGTTTACACTTCGAGAAGATATTTAATCAATAAAAGTGCTCTTTTCACAAAAATGTACCATGTCTAAATTAGTCCTAAATTCATCTCATAAAATATTTTATTTATGCCAAATTATTTTTTGATTTTTAAACTTTAATTTTTAAAGCCAAATTAAGTTTTTTAGTTTTGGCTATGGCATCGTATTGAACGATCGTCGGTCCCTTTCATTAGACGACACGTTGGTTCAAACATCGGATCCATTTTAAGCTTCGAAACAAACGAGTGTGTTAGAGAACATACCGATTATTAACTAATAATTTTTTGTAATGATAGTCCGAATCAGATTGGACACCTTGTCAAGAATTTTTTTTTTTAGTCAAACGAGTAGTCCTTATCAAATAGGAGGCTTCGTTAAAAATTTTTATTATTTTTATTTTTTGTCCAACGATAGTCCCTATCGGATCGGAGACTTCGTTGCGAATTTTTTTATTATTTTTATTTTTTGTCAAACAACGAGTCCCTTTCAAATAGGGGACTTTGTTGAGAATTTTTTTAAAAAAATTTATCATTTTTTTATAGAGAATCATCATTAGTCCCTAAAAATTAAAAGACTCGATGATTCACCTATCCTTTAATTATCTAAACTAATTATGAAATTAAAATCCTAAAATAAAAATTTACTTAAGATTGACTAAAATAAATTCAATATAACTAAATATTAAATACAAAAAATAAATAGGAATAAATATATTCAACATAAATTGAACTTAAAATTAAATAATAAAAAAATTAAAATTAAAAATTCAATCATTTCTTTAGATGGACCATATTAGGCCAACAATGGGCTAAACCAAAGCCCATTATATTTTATATTTTTCATTTTTTTTACGGTGGCTCTATCCAACCCCCTTTTTTTATTTTTTAGAGGCTAGACATATTGGCGACCCTTGGTGGCTAATCTAACGATTTGGAAAATCTATCCAACAAAGTCTCCTATCTAATAAGGACTGTTGTTGGAAAAAAATAAAATAATAAAAATTCTCAATGAAGTCTCTTATCCGATAGGGACTATCGTTAGACTAAGAAAACAAAAATTCTTGACGAAGTCTCCTACTTGATAGGGATTGTCGTTATAGAAAATTATCATTTAATAATCAAGATGTTCTCTTACACACCGATTGTATCGAGGTTTAAAGTGAATTCAATATTTGAATCGATGTATCGTCCAATGATCGTTTCAATATGATGCCAAACCCAAAACTAAAAAACTTAATTTGGTTTCAAAAATTGGAGTTTAAAGACCGAAAAATAATTTGGCATAAATAAAATATTTTAGAAGATGAATTTAGGACTAAACTAAAAATTGTACCTTTTTTTTAAAAGGGCACTCTCGGGTGATTAAATATCTTCCCAAAAGCGTCAACAATTCCTTACTATAGAACCTCTAAACTCGTGCTATTTTTAGGTTCTTAGTTCCTTAATACTAGGTGGTGACTCTAAACATATAAATAACTCTATAAATATGATAAATCTAACTTTGTAAATTAGATATCTTTTAGAGTTTCGTCCGATGTTGGGTAGCGACATATGTATTAGGGATAGCTAGACTCGTTTTATATTATACTTAAAGTAATGAACAAATAGATAAAAAACTATTGTTATGATGTGAACCTATAAATAAGCCACTTTTATAGTATGTGGCATTAAACTAGTTTTTGTATGCTAGTAAACGTATGTATGTAAATAAAATGTTAGTAGTAAAATAGTATTAGTTTAATTTTATCAAAGTTATTTATTTCCCGACTAGTAAGACAAGTAAATTAGAACATTGATTAAGGTAAGTGGTAATTAATAATTACTCACCAAATAACGAGGTAAAAATAATCGGTAATTAGCATAAAAGGTAAAATAATAAAAACAAAAACAAGTAAGTATCAAGTAATAGATCACACTTAAATAAATTTAAATAAGTTAAAGAAATTTAGGAAAACTAAGAGCCACGAATTTAATTACTTCATTCCATAGAATTTAAATAAAATATAAAAATATAAAAATTTATAGTGTATTTTAGACTAAATTGTAGGACCTAATTATCATTTTTAGACTTTCATAATGTAACTTATACCAAAAAAATATTAAGAATAAGTCGTAGTGCCTTGTTAGTTTGCATTTATCGCACTTTGAATATAGGCTAGCAGTGGTAATATTCCCGACCAATTAGGTCCTAGAGTAGGGGTGTTACTCCAATGGATTCAAGGAAAATCCCATGGAATACTTAAAAAGCATACCTATAAGTCTTATGAAGCTCTTGAGTCAAACTATGTAGTTATCGTTGAAGAATTCGATCACAAAGTGGAATTCTAAGGCTTATGGATAAGTTAAGTCGGTGTCGGTATTTCGATCATTGCAAAAGTTGTAGATATCCAATTGATACAACCCTTAATTGTTTGGAAAAGAAAAAAGAAACTAGTTTAGAACTTTTTTGGAGAATGTAAACTCTAATTCGACTTGTATCAAGTTCATTTAAGTCGATTTTTCATCAATACACGAGTAGTAAGATAGTGACATAAGATGAAGTGTAAATTCAATACAATCAAAAGATTAGGACACGGGATGAAGGCAAAAAATCACACGGACAATAGCTAGGGACATGAGATGAAGTAAAAGGAGATATAAGATGGAGTGCAAAAGGCACACAATCATATGCCAAAGTGAAGCAATTCTTGTGTCCATATAGGATTGTCATGTGTGTGTTGTAGCCCAACCTTTTCCTATAAATATAGATGTTAGGGTTTTGCTTTAGTCATTCTCTATTTTAGGGAGAGAGTCCAAATTATAATAGCCACCATAGATAGAACAACTCTCCTATGTAACTCATTATGAATAACTAAACATCCTTATTGGTTGAATCAAGTTGAAGCATTTGGTTAAATCACTATGAGATTACGTGTTTTCATTCTAAACTTATCTTATTTGAGTATTTTATATTTTTGTACATGATTGGTTTACGGTTATGTGATTAAATTGATTAGAATACATGTTAGTTTTTTTATCATCTCAACCTATTGCTAACTAAGTATTCAAGTCACGTGCAATTACTTATCTAAACTTATCTATGGTAGTAATAGGGGTTGATGATTTTTTTTCATATTTTCATTCTATTAGTTTAGGTGCTCAAGATCCAACCTTGATTGAATGGTATGAGTTATTATAACATTACATTATTTATTTTATTATTGATAAAAGAAATCTTTTTATTAATTTTTATTGTTTATATTTATTTGTAGAATTAGATAGAAGTCCATATTATATGTATTTGGATTATTGATTGATCAAAAATGTGATACAAACATTAATGCACTTAAATGACATCATTAAATGCCTAAGTTATCAGCATTTTCAAGAATGGACTTTGACTATATGCTATTAGACTTATGAGTTTTATGCTCATACTATAAGACGATAGTAGAAGATCTCCTACCTATTGGCATTGTGATACCAAAGCAAGCGCTTAGGTGATTAATGTTAGAGAACGTATCGCTAGACTTGACTTGCTATGAGAACCCATTTGGTTTAGTCTATATAAATCTCATACGAGATGGGTACAACTAGTCATTTGACTTGAAGTCATCATAGTTATCTCATTAGAGAATTTATGTACTTTGATACTCATTTCGAAGGACCCATTAAAGGGTTGCATGTGGACGATTCATTAGATGCACTAAGAATCTAATGAAAATAGGTGGATACCTAAGTTATGACATGTCATTCCTTGTATACTAAAGCGAGTTATCACATTGCACTTCGATAAATGTTTTCTCAAGAAATCTTTAGCCACGGTAAGACTATACCAATAAAGCATTGTTAGTTTACTCTAAGAGCGAAGGCATTTGAAAATCGAATAAAACTTATGTGATCATAATCAAATAGACTAATAACCAAGTTCGAGTTCACATTGTGATAAATTGATGTAAGCACTAAATTGTATGGTAACCATGCTCATGAGAGATAATTGCAAATTAATTAATCTTCCTAGAGAAGTGGGTAGTCATGACGCCTTGCTAGAGCCCAATCTTGATTTATGTATCAATAGATAAAGAGGAGTCTTTTATTCTTAATACATTGAAAACATATCTAGAAGTCTATTAAGTCACACACATAAGTTTAAGCATTTACATAATAAAAGAAGAAGCAAAGTTGTTAAAAAAAGTTTCCAATTTGAAAATTTTCCTATTTTTTAAAAGTTTCCAAAAATGGAAAGTCTTCTAAAATAGAAAGTTTTCTATTTTAAAAATGAATTTCCTAATTTAGAAGTCGGTTCCAAATTTGGAAGTATGTTAACTAAAAAGAAAATTATTTTCCTAATTTATGTTTAAGGGTAATTTAGAAAATTATTTCATAATCTGGTTTTAAAATATCTAACCTAATTTATTTTGTCCAAATTAATTAGAAATTAATGAGGCTAAAAAATTTTGGGCTAATAGGTTTAATTACCAAAAAGCCTCTAAGATATTTTTGTGGAAACATAAACATAAAATTTATTGGATAAGGATCAAGGTTTAAAAGGATAAGATCAAAAAGCTCACATAGAAAAAACAACCAAAAGTTCTTTTAGGACTCATTACCATCACTTCCTTATTCTTGAAGGACCGGGAAAACACTTCCCTTGTAAATATAGAGGGAGGTGTGGCAAAGAGAGAAAGCAAGCTAGGGTTACTTGATAAAAAAAAATAATAATAAATGGGAGAAAATAGTTTTCTCCTCTCAAACACACATGCCACCTCTCCCTCTCTCTTAGGATTGTTGCAAAATATCCCCGAATTGATTTCAAAATAGAAAACATAAAACAAGTCAAAAAAAGGTGGAGGTAGCAATCTCCTACTTCTTATTGCTTCTTATGTCGGTGCTTGGATTGTGTGGATTATTGATAGAGGTTGGACACTTGGATGACTCCTTTTTTACAAAGGTTAAATTCTACTCTATAAGAGATAATCCTTAACTTATGCTTTAATTCATGTATGTATGATTAGTTGATTTAATGGCTTGATCGTAGGAGCCTTAGGTGGAGAAAAAATTTTTTGTTTTATTCTCGTACCTAATTAGGATGCATGATCCATCAATTTTTTATTTGAGCCTTTATTAAATCTTTGATTGTATCTTTATTAATTATGATTAACTATATGAATTAGTAATTTTGGATTATAAATCTTTTATTTTTGGTATTATATGTATGCTTAAAACTAAAATTTGAGCTTTAAAAGTGAGGGGCATGCGAGGGCAACATTAGACGTTGGTGCTCATATGCACCATTAGGAGCATAGCTAGTCGTGAGCCGGGTGCACGATAGGCCTTGCTGCTCACACGTTGGGAATGCGATAAGCCAAGTATGCCTAGCACATGCTAGGCCTCCTAGCAGCCCTAGTGGCATGACAAGCCACGCCCTAGTAGGTCAATTGCATGCTAGGCATAGGGACCGGCCGAGTCTTCTGAAGGCAATCACACACTAGGTGCATGATAGGCAAGGCATGCCTTATACACAATAGGCTTTACGGCTAAGGCTAGTCACGTGCAAGGCACATGACATGCCGTGTATGCCTTGCATATGCTAGGCCTACTTGGCAAGCCGATTGCTTGTCGGATGCACGACATGGTAGGTGTTTGCTAGGTGCATGCCAAACCTAAGGCCAAGCCAAAAGGTGCCTAGTCCACCTCAAATGCATGGTGGACTCACACATGGGTGAGGCCTACGAGTAAGCCGGACGCATTCGAATGCTTCATGTCGGTGACCATTAGCAAGCTAGGCATGCTCTTAAGGCTAGCTCGAGCCCGTGCACATGTAAGAGCACCGGGTAGGCGTGAGCATTCGGTGTTTTGGTTCGGTTTTGATGATTTTTTTTCAATTTTTGATTAACCGAATCTGAAAAAATAGAAACCAAAACTGAACCGAATTAAGATTTGATTTTTCGGTTTAAAAACCAAAATTTTCGATTCGATTTTTGGTTTTTTGATTAAAACTTTTTTTTTTTAACTTACCATCTTGGATAACTTTATATACATGGAACATTGGAACTAGAAAGCAATGGCCATTTCTAGCAATTTGAAATGCAACAAAACATTAAACAATAAACATCCAAAACAAATAAAAATTTAACATCAAATAACCAAAACATCCAATCATCCAAACATTATTAAAATACATTATTAAATCAAATAACCAAAACAAAACATCATCCAAACATCCAAACACATCCAATCATCTAAACATTATAAAAATACAATACATAAACCAAATAAAATAACCAAAACAAAACATCATCCAAACATCCAAATATCAATTTAATTATGGACTTGAATTTAAAATGTAATATCAAATAACCAAAACAAAACATCATCCATTATTAAAATACAATACATAAACCAACATCCAAACATCATCCATAATTAAAATACAATTCATAAACCAACATCCATAATTAAAGTGCAACCCACACAATCCATAATTAAAATGCAATCCATGCAATCCATATAAAATCATCCATAATTAAAATTTTAAATACAATCCATTAAACATCCTTAAACCATAATATAAATAAAAACATTAACTTCCAAAATCCAACTTCCAAATCTTGGCATCTCCTAAAAAAAAAACACCTCATTAACTTAAATAATCTATCAAAATATTCAAGTTGGAAAAATTAATATATCATGCAAATAAAAATTAAAAACTTACCCATGTCATCCAAACGATCAAAACACCATTAATCCATCATATATCTATCATAGTTGGCACCAAAGAAAGTGTTGCTATATCTAAAAATAAAAAATAAATCAATACTTCAACATTATTAAACATTAAACATCTTAAATAAAATAAATGAAAAATAAAAGATAAAGAGTTAACAAAATTACCACTTCAGCTTTATCAAGATCTTGCAAATCTTCTTCAACATTAACTAGTGTTAATGAATTTTGAAGCCAATCTTGAGCACATATAAGAGATTGGACAATGTTAGGAGTTAAAGAACTCCTAAAAGAGTCAAGAAATCTTCCTCTAGTACTAAATGAAGATTCTAAAGCAACAATTGAAATAGGAACCACCAAGACATCATGAGCCATTTGAGAAAGAATGGAAAATCGAGCACAATTATTTTTCCATCACATCAAAATATCAAAATCTTTATCCTTTTTCTCTAAAGCTTTATCAAGATAACTATCCAACTCCGATTTATTTTCTCTACCTTCAACATCAATCTTGAATTTTTTATATTTTAATTTCATCTCACGAACCACACCCATTGTCCTTGCTCAACCACTTCTTCATTTGCATCTTCCATTCTCCCACCGCCTTGGTCAATATTAGATCTTCCCGACCCGCAATATGACTACTACATGGCATATATAGGTTCGCTCACAAGATTTGTCATCATTTCACCATACAATTCATTGAAACAAAATTGAACAAATCAAAATTTATGCCTAGGATCAAGAATTATTGCAATATAAATCAACTTGTTCATTTTCTTAACATCTCCCCAATACTTATCAAACTTTTCTTTCATTCTTGTACCCATAAAACAATCATCAACCTCAGAACTTTGTTGCCATTTTCTCAAAACATATTCAACCCCACAAATCTCTTCAAAGAAAGCATTAGAAGTGACATACAAAGAACCTAAAACAAGCAAAGTAAGATTATAAAAGGGTTTTAACATGTCCACCATCTTCGTACAAACTCTCCAATCATTGGCATTAGGCGCTCCAAATACATCTTCACCATGATTCACATCAAGCTCACATCTATATAATGGATCAACTTGCTCAAATCTTTTAAAAGCTATCTCAAATTGTTTGGGTTGCATCTAACATCAAATACGTTGAATTCCATCTAGTTGCAACATCTAGATATAACAAACTCTTATAATCAATCTTTTCTATCTCAATGCATTCCTAAAATTTTTTTAACCTAGCCGAAGATTGTCTCACATACCTCACGGTCGCTCGAACATAAAGGATCGAAGGATTAACATGCTTTAACCCATCAACAACAACAAGATTCAAAATATGTGCCACACACCTTATATGAAGAAATTCCTCATCTAAGATACTATGACCCCAATTCTTAATAACATCTTTTAAGTGTCTAATTGCCACATCATTAGAACTTGCATTGTCAACCATAATAGTAAAAACCTTTTCAATCTCCCAATCAATTAAGCACTTCTCAATGGCATTGCCTAAATCCACACCCCTATGAGTATCAACCGGACAAAAATTTAAGATCTTTTTATGTAACTTCCAATCATTATTAATGAAATGGGTCGTTAAACTCTTTGAGCGTTCGTTTTCAAGAATTGTTTCAATACTAATCTCTCATTTAAAAAAAGTTGATAGTAATCTCTTGAAACCGTAAACCGTGATAGAATTTTGAATCTAGGTAATGCAATGGATATAAACTTTTGAAATCCCATAACCTCCATAAATTTAAATGGAAGTTCATCTACAATGCTCATGAAAGATACGAGCATTTCTAATAGCATTTTGATCAAATTTCCATGTGCTAAGAGTGCTTTCTCCTTGAGTACTTGAGTGAAGGTTTAATTGAGTTTGTGAAGTCTCAATACTATAGGGGTGTTTTTTACATACGATCATTTGACACTTAAGTACGGTAGTGTTATTTTTTATAGGATGAGCGGCAAGTACCTTATCACAATAATTGCATCTTGCTTTGATTTCTTTGTTTTCATCTTCAAACTCGGTAAAATGTTCCCACATAATCGATCTTAGTTTCATTGCTTTCCTCTTTATTCCTCTATCATTTTGTGTTTTTGTTTGAGCTTCACTTGGAGTTGATGGTTCATTGGTTGAACTCATAATTTATTCGAGTTGTGACATCCGCACAAAGGAAAAAAACTATCACATTAGCATTAGCATTAAATTTCAACAAGCAAAGTGTTTCTCTTAATGCATTAAATCAAATATAAATAGTGTTAAGCAAAGTGTTTTGTTAAGCAAAGCAAATGTGTCCATGTCTACATTGCCTAATCAAGCAAACAAAAGTTCTATTAGTTTGTGTTTTTTGTCTTGTTAATTTTAGCAACACGGATGAATTACCGACATTCCAAGGAATTATGGCATACATGAATTAGTGTCATACATGAATTAACTTGTTTACATGATATTTTTAGTTATGTAGAAACAATAATGAGTGATGCCTTCCCTTTTTCATAGGCTTACGCATGCTTGGAATTCTACATTATATGTCGATGAAACCAATCGGAAGAAGTAAATGCCTTTAATAGAGGGTAGGCTCCTAGTGGTAGTGAATGTGAACCTAACATTAACAATATTACTATCAAAGAGAGGTTGATGCTTTATTAATTGGTAAAACAATTCCAAACTCGTCCCAAACACTCCAAGTATCAAAAACTCCAACGTGGACTTCCTTACTCTGTTTTGAAAAATCAATCAAAGAATCTCCAATAGCTGCATACCAGGATTTTGCAAAAACCTAATTTTCTATATGAAGTTTCATAGTTCTACAAGATGAAGATTTGTCTTTACGTTCAAATTCTACGGAGAGGGGTGCTTTTGTAACAAATATAAATTTTTAAATAATCCATAACCTAACATTCTTATTTCACATTTGAATGACACAAAAAGCAACTAGAAAAAATATTGTTACGGACTTATAGTTAAAACTCTCTCTCCTTGTCCCCATAGAACTTATCACCATGTCTCGACAATAAAATGAATCCCTCCCTACCATGATGAAACTCATCACCATGTCCTAATACCAAAGATCTTCATCGTCAATCTCTACCCTTTCAATTATCTTTTTAATTTTGTATGTTACTAAACTAGAAACCCATATGCAATCATGCTTTTGCTTTGCCACCGGTGGAACAATTTTCTTTTTAATTTGAACAATTTTATTTATATTCAAGAAAAATGCTCCTATTAAGAAATTCATTCTTCGAAGTTTTGAGTTTTAACGGGGGAACCCAAGAAATACTACTTGTAACCCTTTTTATTTAAACTTTATTTCGAAAAATCAAACTCGCATTTTCTTTAAATTTTTATGAATTTGCAAAGATTTGCTTATAGATGTGATAGCAAGCATCGGCAAGTTAAGTACATCGACAAGCTAAGAATGGGTGCAAGCAAAGAACAAGCAAGGTAGTGGAAAAATTACATCTATAAATACACCCACATTTGAATTTTGATTATGAAAATTGAAAACTTACCGTGCGAAAAGGGAATGCCGACTACCGAGTGCAAGCCAAGCAATAAGTGTGTGGATTGGATGGTGATCTGTCGACCGGTCACCGATGAGCACTCGAGCGAAGTGGAGAACGGGTTACGGCTTAGGAGAGTTTTGGGGTTAGATTTTGGGTTTGAGTGAGCAAAGTGGTAGTGGCGATAGGTGGCAGTGAGAAACCGAGAAAGCAAATAAGAAGAAGTGAAGAACTAAAACAATACTAACAAGATTATTAGGGTTTTCGGTTTTGTGTGTTAAAATTCGATTTTCGGTGGAAACCAAATTTTTAAAAAATTAACCGAACCAAACCAAAATAATTTTGGTATTTTGATTCAGCTTTTTTTAAAAAAAATTGAATCAAATTTATCAATTCAGTTCTGTATAGTTCAATTTTTGTATTTTTACCAAATTGTGCTCACCTCTAGCGCCGAGGCTAAAGGCTTGTGCGTGGTAGTCCATGGGCTCTCGAGGCCCAAAAACCCATGGGCCTAAGGCCCAAAAGGTCTTAAAATTGAAATTTAGAGAAATTTTGATAATTTTATAAAATGGCAAAAACATAGATTTGCAATTACAGTTAAAATAAAATATGTTTTACTAATATGCCATATATCCATATGATTGAATCGTGGGTGAATGGCATGGATGAGTTTATCTCGTTTATGGGAATGCATGTTTGTAATTTTTTAGATAAATAGGGCCTACTGTCCGGCCTTCTCTATCATTCTATTGTATTTCTCTTGTCATCTTACTTCCCATGAATATAACTTAAGGTTTCTTTTTCAAATAAATGTAAAAGTAGAAGATAGCATATGACAATAAACGAAAAGAGAAGAAGCCAACAAGTGAAGACAATCTCAAAGCATTTGTAATAGTTTTTCACCTAGATATTTGACCCAATATTCTCCTTGTGGTTCGAAGGGGCTAGTATTACGGATCCATTGCCATTTCACCAATCCTTAAGTCAAGCATGAGATGTATCTCGTTAATATTAGGCAAATGATTGTTAGTATAGATGATAAGTGTATTATGATTATTAACTAGTATGCACGCTAGGATGAGACCTATCAAATTAAATCATTTAAATAAAATATTAAGTTAATTACATTCCTACGTTATAAAGAGGGAACTCTCTTGGCCAATGTTGGCTTGTTAAGATAACTCAAGGTAACTTCTTCTTCGAGGGAAACAAATCATGGGTCATACAAAGTCTCCAAATGTTAGGTCTAACTTGAAATTAGTTATTGGATTTGTTAAGATAACTCAAGGTCCAATACACTTGTAGGAAAATATTGATATTCATATAAGATGTGATATGATAAGGATTTATCATCCCAATGAGATTAGAAATTACATAGGATGCAATTGGTAAGGAGTTACCTACCTAATCCTTCATATATGACTTGTTAAGTTAACTCAATGTTAATGTATGTTAGAAGATTAGATCCTAACCCACTAAGAAAAATGAATGGAAAAGTTCTCTCGAGTTCTATAATGAATGGTATAGAACTTGAAGAAATAGCAAGAGCGAACATAGATTTTACTTTCTCGATTTATCCTTTGTTTTATTTTATGTAATTTAATTAACCAAATTGTAAATTTTTCTATCCTAGCAAGGTTGTTGCATAGTATGACTTACAATACATCGATGAGATCGATAATTAATGGGAGTAATGCCTTAAATGGCATAAACTTCCTTGACTAAAAAATGAATAAGAGAAATGTCCTCTAACATGGGAAAATGCTTTATGTAATGACGATAAGGAAAAGCATGAAGGGGTGCAAAAGAAGAGTTCTAATAGCACCTTAAGTATTTATGTCGTTGAAATAAATTGTTCTACTTCTAATTCCATATCATAGGTATTTGATACTAGATGTGATGAACACATTTGCAAAAATTTAAAAGGACTAAAAAAATTTAGAAAAATCACTTCGGGGAGGTGACCTATGCATGAGTAATGGTTCAAGAGTTATACCATTAGCGGTAGCCACCTATGAGTTAGCACTACCATCCGGACTTGTGTTACGCTTAAAAACTATTATTATATTCTTAGTATAACTAGGAATTTCATTTTCATTTCTTGTTTGGACCAAGATGATTTTTCATTTTTATTTAAGAATAAAGGTTGTTCCTTTTATTTAAATGATGTTTTATATCAAAATGTCGACATAAATAATGGTTTATATGTTTTGAACATAAACACACCTATATATAACATAAATGCAAAAAGACTCAAAAAATGATCTAAATAAAACTTATCTATGGCATTGTTGACTTGGCCATATAAACAAGAATCGTATATCCAAACTACATAAAATGAATATCTAAAATCATTTGATTATGAATCTTATGATTTATGTGAATCTTGTCTACTTGGTAAAATGACGAAATCCCTTTTTAGTGAAAAAGGTGAAAGAGCATACATAGTGATGTATGTAAGCTCATGTCCACCCAAGCACGAGAAGGACATGATTATTTCATAACCTTTACCAATGATAGATTGTGTTTTGGCTCTATGTATTTGATGAGACACAAATCGAAACATCCGAAAATTTAAAGAATTTAGGTTTGAGGTCGGGAAATAAACAAGCAAAAATATTAAAGCTCTTTGATCGGATCGAGGTGAAAAATACTTAAGCACTCGAATTTTTTGATCATTTAAAGAAGAATGGGATTCTCTCACAATGGACCCCATCTAGAACTCCATAAATGAATGGTGTGTCCGAAAGGAGGAATTGGATATTGTTAGATATGATTTGGTCCCCGATGACTCAAACTGATATCCCTATTTAATTTTGGGGATATGCACTCCTTATTATGACACTTATTTTAAACAAAGTTCTAACAAAGTATGTTGATCGGACTCCATATGAGATATCTAAAGGAAAGAAAGTAAATTTGCCTTTCCTTAAGATTTAGAGGTCGTGAAGCATATACCAAATGTTTAGATGGAGACAAGCTAGAGCCTAAATCAACAAACTATAAATTTATGAGATATCTAAAAGAACAAATGGATATTACTTTTACCAACCATAAGAACAAAAGATCATGTTAGACATGTTGTATTCCTTGAAAAGAAATTTATAAATGCTAAGACTAGTGGGATGAAAGTTATTCAAGACTCACAAATTAACACTCCACAAGATGAACCCCTAGTAGAAAAGTTACAAAACATTGTAACAATCCCACAAATTGATACACAAGAACTTCATTGGCCTAAGAGGATTCATCAAGATCCAAAAAGATATGGCGTTCTAGCCTTTACATATGGAGATTCATTTGTTAAATGAGATGACAAACCTAATATCTATGAAGAGGTAATGTTAGCCATTGACTTCAAAAAATGACATGAGGGCATGCAATCTAAAATGGAATCAATGTAGACTAACCAAGTATGGACTTTGGTCGATCCACCTAAAGGTGTCAAACTTATTGGGTGTAAGTGGATCTTTAAAAGAAAGACTGACAAGTGATGGATATGTACATACATACAAAGCTAGATTGATGGCAAAAAGATATTATGACGAAACTTTTCCACTAGTGGAAATGATTAAATCCATTCAGATTATATTTTCCATTATAGCATATCATGATTATGAGATATGGCAGATGGATTAAAAATTGCTTTCCTTAATGGAACATTAAATGAGGATGTATACATGACACAACTTAATGATTTTGTCACTCAAAGACAAGCAAATAAGATTTGTAAATTACAACGATCCATTTGTGAACCTAAGCAAGCATCAAGGAGTTAGAAATAACATTTTTCATGAAACAATCAAAGAGTTTGAGCTTTCACAAAATGAGGATGAGCCTTATGTATACAAGAAGGTTAGTGGAAGCTAAATTGTTTTTATTGTGCTATATATAGATGATATACTACTTTTAGGCAACAACACTACCATATTGCAATCTATAAAATATTGGTTATCCAAAAATTTCTCCATGAAAGACATAGAGAGGTAGCTTATATTCTAGGAATCAAGATCGATAGAGATAGATCACGAAGAATGTTAGGGCTCTCTCAAAGTATGTACATTGATGAAATACTAAAGAGGTCTAGTATGAAAAATCCAAGAGAGGACTTATTCCAAAGTCTCATGGCATAAAACTCTCCAAAGCCGAGTGTCCTAACACATAAAATGCAAGAGAAAGGATAAGTCGCATTCTCATCGACCATAGGATTTATTATGTATGCCATGTTATTTATGCAATTTGATGTCTCATATGCTTTATGTATATGTAGTAGATATCAAGCCGATTTGGGTGAAAAACACTAGATTGCTATTAAAAGCATTCTTAAGCACTTAAGAAGAACTAAAGATGTTTTCTTAGTCCGTGAAGGAAATGAACTAATGGTGAAACGATTCACGGATGCTAGCTTTATAATTGACCATGATGACTTTAAGTCACAATCAAGATTCATTTTCTAATTGAATAGAAGAGCTATTAGCTAGAAAAGTTTCAAACAAGAAATAGTGGTCAACTCAACAACCAAGGTTGAATACATTGCAATTGTAGAAGCGACTAAAGAAGCTATCTAGAGTCATAAATTTTTATCTAGACTATAAGCGACTCCTAGTGTTATTGATCTAATAGCATTGTACTCGTGACAACAATGGAGCTATAGCATAAGCTAAAGAACCAAGGTCTCATCAACGTCCAAGCATGTACTCGCGACACTACAATCTAATTAGAGAAATTATCAATCGTGGAGATATAAGGACGGAAAAGGTCCACATTGATAATAATATAGCTAATCCCATGACTAAGTCTTTGTCACAACCGAAACATGAGACCCCGACTCAGTCATCGGGATTAAGGGAGGCATAAGTTTAAGCATTCACATAGTAAAAGAGAAGCAAAAATTTTTTAAAAGGTTTCCATTTTGAAAAGTTTCCTATTTTGGAAAAAGTTTCTAAAAATTGAAAGTTTCTTGTTTTTTGAAAAAGTTTCCTAAAATGGAAAGTTTCTAATTTTAAAAATTAGTTCCTAATTTGGAAATCGATTCCAAATTTGAAAGTAAGTTACCTAAAAAGGAAATTGGTTTCTTAATTTAAGTTTAAGGATAATTTGAGAAATTACATCGTAATGTGGGTCTCCTAAAAATATCTAACCCAATTTATTTGGATTGTCTAAATTAATTAGTAATTAATTAGACCAATAGAGTTTGAGCCAATAGGTATAATTTAATAACCTATAAGATATTTGTATGGGAGGATAAACTTAAGTCCTATTGTTTAAGGCTCAAGGTTTACTAGGATAAGATCAAAAAGGATACATGCATTGCAACTCTTTGTCCTTGGAGGACTAGGAATCCATACCTAGAGTCCATGTAGGACTTGTTGTTGCCACTTCATTGTCCTTAGAGGAAAATGAAGCCACTCCACTATAAATAGAAGAGAGAGGTACGAGAAAGTGAGAGCATTAATAAGGTGATACATAACATAAGAAAAGGAAGAGAGAAAATAGTTTTCTCTCCATAAAAATCATGCGAACTCTCTCCCTCTCTCTTAGGTTTGTCGTAAAATATCTCAAAATAGATTTCTAAAATAGAAAGTTAAACAACTCGTAAAAAGGTGAAGCTAGCACTCTACAACTTCGATTGCTTCTTATGTGAGTGCTTGAACTACGTGGATTATCAATAGAGACCGGATGCTTGGATGACTCTTTTCTATAAAGGCTAAATATGCATGACAAGAGGTAATCCTTTACTCACACTTTAATTCATATATGGATGATTAGTTGATTCAACGACTTGATCCTAGGTATCTTAGATGGAGAAAAATTTTTGTTTTATTTTGCACATCCATAGGATGTATTATCCTTTAATTGGTATTTAGAGCCTATAACGAATCTTTAATTATAAGCTTTGTTAATTATAATTAACTGCATGAATTATCAATTACTAATTATACATTTGATTTTTTTTATATTTTTTAATTATTTAAAACTTATTTTTGATTAGAAATAAGTGGGGGGTATGAGGCCAACGTTCGACATTAACGCTTGCACGCATGACTTGGAGGCATGGCTTGTTATGCATTGGGCACACAATAGGCCGGATGTTCCTCATATATGCCCGGCCTACTAACCGGACTAGCCATGTGCTAGGCAAGCAACAAACCAAACGAGTTGCTAGGCTAGTCTTGCACTAGGCAAGCGATAAGCCTACTCGGTAAAGCCAATCACACACTAGGCATGCCGTAGGCAAGGCATGTCACATGCTATATGCGCCACGAGCCGGGCATTCCTTGCACACCTTAGGCCTTCCGGCTAGGCTAGTAGCACGCAAGACGTGCGATATGCCAAGTGTGCCTTATGCATGCTAGGCCTATTAAGCAAGCAAGTTGTGTACTAGGCACATGATATGAATGGCATGCACTAGGGCATGCCTAGCTTATGGCTAGGCCAAGACATACCTTGCATCAAGCATGAAATGGGCACAAGCAAGGGCAATGCATGCCAAGGCAAAGTGCGCATACACTAAGCGAAGGCTAGATGGAAGAGCATCCTAGAGGCCAAACTCTAGGCTAGTGATATGTGCTAGGTCGTGGGCGGCTAGGCTAGTGTTGGGAACTAACTAATCGGCCGACCAAGGCTAGTGCTAGGCACTTACTAGTGGTTAGTGCCAAGCAAGGTGCACATGAGCACGACGAGCGAAAGCACAATGCCAAGCTTGGCACGCATGAGCACACTAGGCTAATGGTAGCTGCTAGCCGGTGTCAAACACTAGCCAACTAACGCAAGGCAACCTATGAGCCTAAAGTGGGCCTAAAGCTCAAACGTCTTAAAATTAAAATTTAATAAAATTTTAATTTTTTTATAAAATGAAAAAAATTATATTTATATTTATGATTAAAATGAAATATGTTTCATAAGTATGTCATGTATCAATGTGATTGAAGCATGGGTGAATGATATGGATGAGTCGACCTAGTTTATGAGAATGAATGCTTGTAACGTTTTTGGTTAAATAGGACCTATGTGTCCCGCCTTCTCTATAATTCGATGTATTTCTCTTCTCATCTTACTCTCCTCGAATGTAACTAAAGGTTTCTTATTTAAAGAAATATAAAAGTAGAAGATAAAATATTAGAATAAATACAAACAGAATAATCTAATAAGAGAAGACAATCCCTAAGAATTTGTAATAATTTTTCATCTAGGTATTTGACCTCATCGCTCTCCTTGTGGCTCAAGGGAACTAAGTAGAGATTCATTACCAATTATTGGTCCTTGAGTCTACATAAGATGTATTTATTTGTTATTCAATTGATAGTATACATGATAGGATTAATGTAATTGATAACTACTATGCGTGCTAAGATGAGACTCGTCATATTAAATCCTTTAAATTAATATCAAGTTAAATGCCTTTCAAAGTTATGAGGAGAGAACTCTCTTAGTCATTATTGCTTGTTGAGATAACTCAAGGTCATTTATTCCTTGAGGGAATCAAATCATATGCCATGTAATATCTCCAAATGTCGGGGTCCAAATTGAAATGGATTATTGAATTTGTTGAAATAACTCAAGGTCTAACAAATTTTATAGAAAAGGATTTGTATTCATATAAGATGTGAGATGAAAATGAGTTATCATGCCAATGAGATTTGAAATTGCATTGGATGTAATTGGTAAGGAGCTACCTACCTAATCCTTCATGTATGACTTTGAGACAATTCAAGGTTAATGCATGTTAGAGGATGGAATCCTAAACCCTTTTAAAAAAAATGAATCAAAATATTTTCACGAGTCCTATATTGATGGTTATGGAACTTGAAGAAAATAGTAAGAGCAAACATAGGTTTTACTTCTTTAATTTATACTTTGTTTCAATTATACAATTTAATTAACTCAATCGTACACTTTTCTATCCCGTCAAGGTTATTGTATATTGATAAGGCATCGATTTGATCGATGATTAATGAAAATAATGCCTTAAGTGGCATAACCTTCCTTGGCTAAAAAATGAATAAGAGGAACATCCTTCAACATGGGAAAATGCTCTATGCGATAGACGATAAAAAGTACCATGAAGGAGTACAAAAGAAGAGTTCTAAAAACACCTCAAGTGTTTATATTATTAAAGTAAACTTTCTACTTCTAGTCCTACATCATAGGTATTTGATATTGGATGTGGTGCACACATTTGCACAAATATGAAAGGAATAAAAGACGTAAGAAAAATTACTTCAATGGGAGGTTGACCTACGCATGGGTAATGGTTCAAGAGTTGTACCACTAGTGATAGGCACCTATGAGTTAGAACTACCATCTACATGATGGCGTGTCGTACCACTAACAAATTAGTAATTTATAATGTCCTTATAAAGCTTTCAATCACACTAATGTAATTAGGACAATAAGGGTCAAACCCACAAGGGAGGAGGCTTAATTGATCGTTTCTTTTGGTTGAGTGTTTTTATAATGTAAAGGGGGTTTAAATTTTTTAGAATGCTTTAAAAAAAATAAAATAAAAATAATAAAGAAACCTTGGTTGAACTTTAGTATCCACTTTTAGTTCAATTACCGATCATCGATTAAATAATTAACTTATCCTAAACATGAATATTCATCGTAAGACAATATGTATGTTGACCCTAGTCTTTCTTTACCTATGAAGATACAATACCTAATTAATTCCTTAGCTATTAAACAATTGAATAAGTGTTAGATAAATTTAATCTAATAACAGCATTAAGATGAAAAAGACAAGTGAAGCTAAGCCACCTTCCTAAGTGCTAGAGAGATGTAAACTAATTCTATATTTTTTAAGGAATTGACAAAAAAAAACATCACTAATCATCAACCTCTAGTTACTACCACTAGCAAGTTTAGAAAAGCAATTACACAAAATTGAATAATTTGCTAACAATAAGTAATATGAATAAATAAATAGTGTGTGCTCTAATTGAATTAATCATACAACTATGAACCAATCATGTAAAAAAGTATAAAATACCCAAGTAAAGATAAGTTTAGAAATAAAATTGGTAATCTCACGGTGATTAACCAAAAGCTTCAACTTGATTCAACTAAGAATAGATTTTATTTATTCATAATGGCTTACAAGAGAGAGTTTTTATGAATGGTGGTTGCTGGTAGAGAATTTTAGAGAGAATAAAGTGAGACCCTAACTTCTCTATTTATAGCAAAAGGTAGAGTTACAACACATATAACAACCCCCCACATGGCTTGTTTGTTGTGAAACATAGCATTTTTTTACTAAAGGACATGACCGTGTGCTTTTTTCCTTCATCCCATCTAAAAAGCCTTTTACTCATGTGAATTCTACCTTGATCCCGAGTAAAAAGCCTTCGGTCGTATGGAATTTGCTTTCATTCCATGTCTCTAAATAATCAGCTTGAATAGACTTGATATAAGACAAATTAGGGTTTATATGCCTCATGAAAGTTGTATCTCTATGTCTTATCTTTCCAACACATTATGGTTGTATCAAACGGATATTCCCAACTCTAGTTATGATCTAAACACTAACATAAACTCAATTTATCCGCCTGACCCTAGAATTCCATTTTGCAACTAAATTACTCCATGATACCTACATATTTTGGATTCAAATCCTTATAATACTTATAGATATGCCTCTTACGTATTCCATGGGCTTTACGTAGCATCAATTGGAGTTCTAAAACTTAAGATATGAATTAAACTCCATAACTAATCTAGATTATAAATCGGATTCGGACTACTTTCCAAGACTAGAATATAAAATATCATTTGGAGGCACAAAAAAACATGGATTTTGACCCACTATATCATTCTAGAAATATTAAATATCCTCTACAAAGTCTTTGAAGGCCACTTCTTCTAAATCTAACTCTAAAGATTCGGGAAACTTGTAACAAGTCTAAAAGGTCTAAGTTAATCATGTTGGACATTGACATGATTTTCTTCATTATTTCACACATCAAGTAGTTATTTCTTCTTGTATCACACATGGATGTGTGACTCTTCTAAGCTTTTTTGATGACTTATTTCTTCCTTTCTTTGGTTTTGGGTTTTCTTGCTCCAATTCATCACTTTTCTTACAAAACCCAAAATCGTCATCTTGATCTTAGTTATCCTAATACAATAGAATAAACACTAAAAATTTCAATGTAATAAAGCATAAAAATCATGTTAATTATGCACTCATCATTGGGCTTTTGCTTACACTCAAAAACTGTTATTACATTCCTAGTATAACTAGGAATATCATTTCCATTTCTTATTTGGACCAAGATAGTTTTTCATTTTTATTTAAAAATAAAGGTTGTTGCTTTTATAAATATGATGTTTTATATGAAATTGCTAATATTAATAATGGTTTATATATTTTGAACATATACACATCCATTCATAACATAAATACAAAAAACCTCAAAATAAATTATCTAAACAAAACCTATCTATGGCATTGTTGACTTGGCCAAATAAACAAAAATTGCATATCCAAACTACACAAAAATAGATATCTAGAATCATTCGATTATGAATCTTATGATATCTACTAATCTTGTCTCGCTTGGTAAAATGACAAAATTCCTTGGTAGTGGAAAAGGTGAAAAAGTTACCGATTTGGTAGGTCTCATACATAGTAATGTATACGAACCCATGTCCACCTAAGCAAGAAGAGGATATAATTGTTTCATAATCTTTATTGATAACGAGATCATGTTTTGGTTACCTATATTTGATGAGACATAAATTTGTAGTGTTTGAAAAGTTCAAAGGATTTTGGTTTGAAGTCGAGAAATAAAAAGGAAAAAATATTAAGGCACTTTGATCGGATCAAGGTGGAAAACACCTAATCACCGAATTTTTAAATCATTTAAAAAAGAATGAGATTCTCTCTTAATGGACTCCACTTGGAACACCATAAAAGAATGGTGTGTCTAAAAAAGGAATAGGACAACTGTTAGACATGATCTAGTCCATGATGAGTCAAACCCATATACCCATTTCATTTTAGGAATATGCACTCCTTACTATGACATTAGGTTCCAACAAAGTCCGTTGATTAGACTCTATATGAGATACGAAAAGAAAAGAAAGCAAATTTGTCTTTCCTTAAGATCCGGGGCTATGAAGCATATGTCAAACCTTTAGATTGAGACAAGCTAAAGCTCAAATCTACAAAGTGTAAATTTATGGGATATTCGAAAGAAATAAGTGGATATTTACCAACCATAAGAACAAAAGGTGTTCATGGCTAGGCATGTTATATTCCTTGAGAAGGAATTTATAGATGCTATAAATAGTAGGAACAAAGTTGAACTCGATGAGATTTAGGAAGACTCACAAATTAACATTCCATTAGAAGAAACCTAAGTAGATATGTTACAAAGTGTTATAACTATCCCATACATTGATACATAAGAAATTTATAGGTCTAAGATGATTTGCCAAGAACCTAAAAGATCCGGCCTTCTTATCACTACACATAGATATGTGTCTGCTATACTCGTTAGTGTAAGTGGCTAAGATTCAACCATGTTTGGATAGGTTTGAGTTATTGTATTACTCGTATTATTTATTTTACTAATAATGAAAGAAGTCTTTCTATTAATTCTTATCATTTATATTTATATATTAAATAGAATTAGATACAAGCACATATGATATGTATTTATATTAGTGATTGATCAAAAGATGTGAGACAAAGATTAATACACAAAAATGATATCATTAAATATCCTAAGTCATAGCATTATCAAGAATGGATATGGACTATATGCGATTAGACTTATGAGTGCCCCGCTCAAGCCATATGATAGTAGTAGGAGATCTCATACCTATTGGCATGATGATGCCAAAGTAAGCACTTATGTGATTAATATTTAAGAACATATCACTAGACTTGACTCATCATGAGAACCCATTTGGTTTAGTCTATGGGAATCTCATACAAGATAGCTATAATTGGTCCTTAGACTTGAAGTCATCATGGTTATATCATTAGAAGATTTATATACTTTGACACTCATTTCGATGGACCCGATGAAAGGCTTACACTTGGGCAATTCATTGGGAGCACTAGGAATCTAATAGACACGAGTGGATAGCTAAGATAGGACATGTTATTCTTTGTATGCTACGAGAGTTATCACATTGCACTTCAATGAATGTCTCGCTCAAGAAATTTATAGCCATAGTAGGAGTACACCAATAGAGCATAGTTAGTTTACTCTAAGAGTTAAGACATTTGGGAATCGAAGAAAACTTATGTGATCATAATCAAACAAACTAAATAACCAAGTTCAAGATCATACTATAATAAATTGACATGAGGACTAAATTATATGGTAACCATGCTCGTGAAAGGTAATTATAATTAATTAATCTTTCAAAAGAATTGGGTAGTCATGATGCCTTGCTAGAGGCCAATCTTTTTTATGTATCAAGAGCTAAAAAAGATATCTTTTATTCTTGATATATTGCCAACATATCTAAGAGTCTATTGAGTCACACACATAAATCTAAGCATCCACATAATAAAAGCGAAGCAAAGATATTGAAAAAAAATTCCTATTTTAGAAAAGGTTTTCAAAAATTGAAAGTTTCCTAAAATGAAAAGTTTCCTATTTTAGAAATTAGTTTCTTAATTTGGATGTCAATTTCAAATTTAGAAATAAATTACCTAAAAAGGAAATTATTTTCCTAATTTAGGTTTAAGGATAATTTGAAAAATTATTTCATAATGTGTCCTTTTGAAAAAAGCTTGACCTAATTTATTTTGATAGTCCAAATTAATTAGAAATTAATTAGGCTAAAGGAGTCCGAGCTAATAGGTTTAATTAAAAGCCTACAAGATATTTTTATGAGAGGATAAATATGACCTTATTGGGTAAGGATGAATGTTTAAAAGGATAAAATTAAAAAGCTCACATACATAATAACTCCTAATCCTTCGAGGATTAGGAAGCAACAACCAAGTGTCCTTCGAGGGCTCATCGTCGTCGCCTTCCTTGTCATTGAAGTATAGGGAAGACACTCCCCTATATAAATAGAAAAGGAGACGAAAAAGAGGAAAAATGATGAAAGAGAGAGAATACATGGCAAAGAGGGAAAAATAAATTAGGGCTACATAGTAAAGAGAGAAAATAGTTTTCTCTCCCTAAAAATTATGCCACCTCTCTTCCTTCCCTTAGGGTTGTTACATAAATTACCCTAAATATATTTCTAAAGAAAAAAAAAACAAGTTAGAAAAGGTGGAGCTAGCACTTTACTAATTTTGAGGGCTTCTTGCTAGGTGCTTAAACTGCATGGATTATCTATAGAGGTTGAACGTTTAGACGACTCCTTTTCTACAAAGGTTTAATTTAGTTCTACAAGAGGTAATCCTTTATTTATGATTTAATTCATGCATATATGGCTAGTTGATTTACCGGCATGATCTTGAAAACTTTAGATTGAGAAAATTTTATTTTGCACCTTTATAGGATACATGATCATACCTATGAATAGGCAATGTTAGACATTGACTCCAAAAAATGGCATGAAGCCATGCAATCCAAAATGAAATCCATATTCACTAACCATGGACTTTGGCTGATCAATTAGAAGGTGTCTATTGGGTCTTCAAGAGAAAGCCGACACGGATGGAAATATACATATGTACAAAGCTAGAATGGAGGCGAAAAGGTATCGTCATAAACTAGGTATTGACTATGACAAAAAATTTTCACTAGTAGCAATAGTTAAATCCACTCGATTATACTTGCAATTGTTGTATATCATGATTATGAGATATTATAGAGGGACGTCAAATTTTTTTCCTTAATGGAAAATTGAATGAGGATGTGTACATGACACGACTCGATGATTTTATCACCAAAGGACATACAAATAAGATTTATAAATTACAAAGATCCATTTATGGATTTAAGAAAGAATTTAGGAGCTAGAGTCAACATTTTGATGAAATAATCAAAGAGTTTGATATTTCACAAAATAAAGATGAACCTTGCATATAAAAAAGGAATAGTGGCAGCTTATTTTATTTTTTTTGTGCTATATGTAGATGACATACTATTTATTTTCAATAACACTACCATGTTACAATCTATAAAAGATTAGTTATCTAAAAATTTCTTCATGAAAGACATGGGAGAGGTAGCTTACATTCTAGGAATCAAGATCTATAAAGATAGATCATGAAGAATGTTAGGGCTCTCCCAAAGCACGTACATTGACAAAATACTAAAAAGGTTTACTATGGAAGAATCCCGGAAAGGATTTATCTTAAAGTCACATGGCATAAAACTCTCCAAGACTCGTGTGTCCTAACACATAAAATGAAAGAGAAAGAATGAATCGTATTCCCTATACATCGGTTATAGTATCTACTATGTACGCCATCTTGTGTACATAGTTTGATGTCTTATATGCTTTGAGCATATGTAGTAGAAATTAAGTTGATATGGGTGAAAAATACTGAATTACTATTAAAAGCATGCTTAAGTACTTAAGAAGAACTAAGGATGTTTTCTTTGTTTCTCAAGTAGATGAACTAGTTGTGAAAGGATTCACAAATGCTAGTTTCAAAGCCGACCATCATGACTTTGACTCATAGTCAAGATTCATTTTTCAATTAAATAGCGGTGTACTTAGCTGAAAAAGTTTCAAGAAAAAAATAGTAGATGACTCAACAACCAAGGCTGAATATATTGTAGTCATAAAAGCAGCTAAGGAAGTTGTACTGGATTTGTAAATTTTTATCTAGACTACCAGCTATTCCTAACATTATTGATAAAATAGTGTAATATTATGACAACAATAGAGTCATAGCACAAGCTAAGAAACCACGGTCTCATCAATGTTCCCGGCATGTACTACGATGCTACCACTAGATTAGAGAGAATATCGATCATGGTGATATAAATATAGAAAAGATCCACACTCGATTACAACATAGCTAACCCCTTAATTAAGACTTTATAACAGTTGAAATATGAGACCCTTACTCAATCATTGAGAATAAGAGACATGGTCGGTCGGCTCTAATGGAAGTGGGAGATTGTTAATTTAGGTGCATAATATCTACTCTAGATTGGATGCTTTGACTTATTATAATATTGCATTCTTTATTTTATTAATAAAAGAAGTCCTTGTATTAATTTTTATTATATATTGATAGAATTAGATATAAATTCATATGATATGCATTGCATTAATGATTGATCGAAAGATGTGAGATAAAAATTAATATACTTAAATAATATCATTAAATGTCTCAAGTTGTAGCATTGTCAAGAATGAACATTGACTATATACAATAAGACTTGCAAGTGCTATGCTCATGGTATAAGGTAGCAGTAGGAGATCTCACACTTATTGGCATGGCGATGTCAAAGCAAGCACTTAGGTGATTAATATTAAAGAACATATAACTAGACTTGACTCGTCATGAGAACCCATTTGGTTTAGTTTATAAGAATCTTGTACGATATGGAAAAAATGATCCTTTGACTTGAAATTATCATGGTTGTCTCATTAGAGGGTTTATGAACTTTGACACTCATTTCGATGGACTTAGTCAAGACTCGTACGTGGGAAATTTATTGGGTGCATTAGGAATCTAGTGGAGACAGGCGGATGACTAAGAAAGAACATATAATTCGTTATATACTAAAAGAGTTATCACATTATATTTCGATAAATTTCTCCTTAAGGAATATGTTGCTACGATACAAGTGCATCAATGGAGGATATTTGGTTTACTCTAGAGCGAAGACATTTGAAAATCAAAAAAAAAACTTATGTGATTATAATCGAATAGACTAAAAACCAAGTTCAAGATCACATTATGATAAATTGACATTAGGACTAGATGGTATGGTAACCATACTTGTGAAAGGTAATTATGGATTAATTAATCCTCCTAGAGAATTATGCGGTCATGATTTCTTATCGAAGTCAATCTTAATTTACGTATCAATTAGATAAAAAAAAAAAAAGCATCTTTTATTCTTGATACATTGTCAACATATCTAGGAGCCTACTTGAATCACACACATAAGTTTAAGCATTCACGTAATAAAAGAGAAGCAAAGATTTTGGAAGAGGTTTCTAGTTTTGGAAAAAGTTCTAAAAAATTGAAAGTTTGTCTGTTTTGGAAAAATGTTCCTAAAATAGAAATTTTTCTAAAATAGAAAGTTTCTATTTTAAAAATTAGTTTCCTAGTTTAAAAGTAAGTTACTTAAAAAGGAAATTGATTTCCTAATTTAGGTTTAAGGGTAATTTGAAAAATTATTTTCTAATGTGGGCCTCTTAAAAATATCTAACTCAATTTATTTGGATAGTCCAAATTAATTGGTAATTAATTAAGCTAAAAGAATTTAGAGTAATAGGTTTAGTTTAAAAGCTTGTAAGTTACTTTAGAGGGAGGATAAACTTGAGCCCTCTTGGATAAGGCTCGGGGTTTAGAACGATAAGATCAAAAAGCTCACATGCATTGCAACTCCTAGTCTTTGGAGGACTTGAAAGCCATAACCTAAAGTCCATGTAGGACTTGTTGCCATCGTTTCCTATTTCTTAGAGGACAAGGAAGCCACTCCCTTATAAATAGAAGAGAGAGGTGTGGCAAAGTTAGAGAATTAATAAGGTGATACACGGCATAAGAAAGAAGAGATAAAATAGTTTTCTCTCCCTAAAAATCACATTAACTCTCTCTCTCTCTCTCTCTTAAGTTTTTGCAAAAAATCCTAGAATAGATTTCTAAAGATAAAATCAAACAATTCAAAAAAAGATAGAGCTAGTACTCTATAACTTCGATGGCTTCTTGTGTGCATCCTTGGACATAGATTATCGATTGAGTCTAGATACTTGGATGACTCTTTTTGCAAAGGTTAAATCTATACTATAAGAGGTAATCCTTAACTCATGCTTTAATTCATGTATGTATGGTTAGTTGATTCAATGGCTTGATCTTGGGAGCCTTAGATGGAAGAAATTTTTTTTTCTTAATTTCACACCTCCATATGATTCATGATCCTTCATTTTCCACCATTATAAGCAAAGAAATAAATTAAGATTTCCTTTTAATCAATTTTTTTCCTTTTTAGCATCCTAATCCTTTTCAAGGCCTTTAATAGCTCTTTCTTAAGTGATCACTTGCCTTTGTACATGACTATCGACATTTGTGATGAAGGCAACCGGTTACTTAGCAAGTAATTAACTTATAGTGCTTTGAATACTCATAATTCAAATTTTTGTTTGACATAAAAATACACATTTGTGATTAATACTCTTAGTTAATAACCAATTCAAATCATTAGAGTATATTTTTACTCAATCAAACCAAATTTTCTAATTAGAATGCTTTATTTTTCATTTCTCTCTCAAATTTCCATAAAAGTTAAAAATTTTGTTTATTTAAACTTTGCTTAGTTTTAGTTTCAAAAGGGTACCTGCAAAATTAGTGTTATTACCGAAATCATACTTAATCATAAAAAATACATAAAGCTTTCTAGCATGCATGCACTTCTATAACAATAATATCTAAAACACTCTTAATAATCTCATCAAATTCTATTAAAATTAGTCATTGATCAAATCATACTAAACCATGGCATTCATTATCATTTTTCTTTTTCATTGTTCAAAAAAGGGGAATAACCTAAAAACAACATAAACAAACAATTATAAACATAAAAAATAAAAAAATAAAAACCTAAATTCTACCTCCATAATTAAATAGGACATTATCCTTAATGTTCAAACAGAAATGATCAAAGGCATATAATGTTGAAAGAGAAAGAGTAAGAGATCAAATCTAGAATTGTAGCAATCAAAAGGGAGTTGATGATGGTAGATGGAAGGGAGGCTTGAGAGACACATCCATCCTAAATTTAGTGCACAAACTATGCCTTAATGTTTACGTTCGAGGCTCCTTTCTTTCTCTCTTGTCATTGCATAAGTTTATTAGCCACATAGGCAAGTGGATTTTCTCTTACAAGTCGTGTAACTTTTTATTGCTTGTGTGCCGGTTCTTCATTGGAAGTTAAAATATTAAGCTTAGGACATATGGGTGTGCCTAGATTTGATGCATAACCCACATCCGAAACCACTCGCCTTCGCTTCTTCTACTCCAAAATGACTTGTAGAATGCAAGGTTCCCAATGGTGTGCAAACCTTGTCCGAAGCCCCTACTTGTGTCGTCTCTTTTCCTTCTCCTTTATGCACGACCAAAAATACCTACACTACCTTCATTCTCAATATCAAGCTAAGCATGTGAGTAATTTAGCAAGAAAAAAAACTAAATTAAACATATCATTAAAAAAATTTGAAATAAATTCATTGGGTTTCCTCCCAATAAGCACTTTTTTTAACTTTGTTAGCTCGACTTCATCATAGTCCATCAATTTGGATCCTCCATTTCAAGGTGTTAGGGATCCTATATGTGGCTCCTTGAATTTAGCTCCATATGACATATCACTTTCACATAATTAGAAAAACCCTTTCTCTAATCTTGAACAAATAAAGAATCAAAAGTGTTAATGACATGAACAAGATCTATAAAATAGAAAGCAATAATGGTAAGAAAAACTCAAATTTGTTAGCCTTGGTATTGAACTCATTTGGAAGGAGAAATTCAATAATAGGCACATCAAAATATTATCCATGTCCATTTGCTTAATAACATTTTCTTGCTTAGCCAGTTCATCAGCAACCATAATCTTGTTTTGCTCTTCAATACAAATTGGCTTTATTTCAACAACTTCAACAACTTACTCTTCTTCAAACACATCCTCTCCCTCACTTACTACACTTAAATGTTCTTTTAAACTTATTTATAAATCAAAAGGAAAATTGCTTGCAATTTGTGCTACTACCCTACCTATTAGTGTAGCCAATTGATACACTTGAGCCATCAAATTTTGAAGGCTAGCTTTTATTTTCTATTGAAATTACAAAGTATCAGTCATAAGAGAATTCACAACATCCTCAAAAGATATACCTGAATTTGGAGCAACTTCTTGTCTAGCTTTGAATGATGGTTACATTTGTTCATATCCTTAATGATTATAAGTTGCATTATCAATCACTTGATTCCTATAACTCGGTGGAGTAGAGGTCATATTGGTATTGCGACTGTTTTGAAAATCCCATCACGAATAATACACACCAATAGATTCTTCTTGAAGCATTAGGCATATATCCGACGCATGCCCCGATATCAAACATATGCCATAAATATGGACTTGTTACACATTTTCCTCGGCCATTTGAAATGCTAGAGAGGTTAGATTAGAAATCTATTGCTTAATCGAAGATAAGTTTACCTCTTCAAATTTCTCAAATTTTTGCTCATATTGAGAGCCCAATTGTTGAAAATACCAAGTCATGTTAATAAATAAATAAAAATAGTCGGATTAAGAAAAATAATTGATTATATGTAATTCTCCAATAACAATGCCAAAATTTGATGATATGTCGCACCACCAATAAATTAGTTATTTATTTTTCCTCACAAACCCAACCTCGAGGATGTAGATAAGACAAGCAAGGGTCAAACCCACAAGGAAGTCCAACGAGTTTCTATTATCTAATTGTTCTTATAGTGTAATAGAATTAAAGGGGGAGCTTATGTTCGGTATGATTTGTAAATAAGCAAAAGAAAATAATTAGAAACAAAATAAAGAGAAAACCTTGGTTGAAGTTACGTATCCATTTTTTATTTAGTTGTGATCATTGATTCAATTATTAACCTATCCTTAACATGAATATTCATCATAGGACAACAATATGTATTTTATCCTCAATCTTTTATTAGTGAATCAATAACCAAATATATGATACTTGAATAATTCTTTAGCTATTAAACAACTTGTTAGACACTAGATAGATTTAATCCAATAATAGCATTAAAGTAAAGAAAGATAGATGAAGTTAAACCAACCTTTTAGACACTAGAAAGATGTAATCTAGTTCTACATTATCCAAGAGATTGAACAAAAATATAAAAAATAATCATCAACCCCTAGTTACTACCACAAGTGAATTTAGATAAGTAATTACATGAATTTGAATAATTAACTAGCAATAGATTGTAATGATTAAAGAAATAATGCGCACTCTAATCAATTAATCAAACAACCATAACCAAATCATGTAGACAAACATAAAATTCTCAAAAAGAATAAGTTTAGAATTAAAACCCATTAATATCTCATAATGATTTAACCAAAAGCTTCAACTTCCTTCAATCAAGATGAGTGCCTAGTTATTCATAGTTGATTATAAAGGAGAGCTTTCTATCTATGGTGGTTGCTCAAAGTTCGAATTCTAAAATAAAATCCTAACATCATTATTTATAGCTAAAAGGTAGGGTACATCACACACATGTCATCCCTATATGGTTACATGGTTTGCTTAGTACAAACACACGGCTTGCTCTTCATTTCATATGGCTTAGAGCCTTAGGAGACTAGTGTTGATGGGCATAGGCATAAGGTCATGTGGGTTTGTTCTTCATTCCATGGAACTTCCCTCTCGCTCGTGTGGACTTTGTTAGTGCAAATGCCCAACATCTAACCTTGATTGAATGGCTTGAATTATTATAACATTGCATTATTTCTTTTATTAATAATAAAAGAAGTCTCTCTATGAATTCTTATTTTTTATGTTTATTTACTAAATAAAATTAGATATAAGTCTATATGATATGTATTTGTATTAATAATTGATATAAGGATGCGAGAAAAATATTAATGCATTTAAATGATATCATTAAATGTCCCAAGCCATAGCATTGTCAAGAATGGACATTGACTATATATCATTAGACTTGTAAATGCTATGCTCATGCTATAAGATAGCACTACAAGATCTCATAGTTATTGGCATGGTGATGCCAAAGCATTAGAGGACTTATGTACTTTGGGTAATATTTGATATCCGTTAAAAATTGACATTTAATAAATTTAAAGTTGTTAAAGGTATATGAAAAATATTTTATGGGTATAAAATAATCTTTAAAAGGGTTCTAAAATATTTAGAGTAGTTAAGACAGTCTTTCCATGCTAAGTGAATATTTTGTTGATTTGTTTATGCATGAATAGTGGTTTTTATGTAAAATAAATAAATTCAAGCATGTTAAGTGTGCATGAAAAATATTTTATTTGCATAGAATATTTTCTAGAGGGGCGTTAGATTATTTGATGCCATTGGATGAATTTTTTGATGTTCTATGATTATTTTATTTGAACTTTATTGCACATGAGTAGTGTTTTTTAGCTAAATTAATTAATTTAAGTATTTTAACGGTATAAGAAAATTATCCAATGGGCATAGAAAAAATCATTTAGGATGTGTAAAAATATTTTATAAACTTAGATGAATTTTTCTGTATATAGGGAATATTTTCTATAGGAAAAAGTGTATTTTTACACAAAATAATTAATTTGAAGGCCTATATGAGTGTATGAAAATTATTTGAATGATGATTAAATTCTTTTAGGAAGTTTTTGAATTTATTATAAAAATAAATTAAATTTTGAAAAGGTATGGAATAAAATTTTAGAATTAGGGACTACTTGCTTGAAATTATTATGAACCTAATTGCATAAAATTAAAAGTTTGAACTTTTTAATTAAAATAGATATGAAATTTCGAGTCAAAAATTTGTTAGAAAACCTTTAAATGAAGGGCGTAACGTAATCAATCGGATAACCGAGGGACTAATGGAAGAGTAATTAGAGAAAAGATTAGCAACTTTAGGGATAAAAATTAAGCAATTTTTGGGAGAAATTTTGCACCTTTTGCCACCACTTTCAGCTCAACAATTAGAGTGTAATTAATGCATGCACAAATGGAAGGAATAGATTTAAAGAGAGTGGTTAGATGGAGAGATAAAATTTAAAGAATAATTGGAAGGCTAAGATTAAACCACTTGAAAGGCTAAGATTCAAAGATGAATCAAGGCCTACGATTGCACCAAATTAAGGGTGGAGATTCATTCAAAATACCAAAAAATTTTGCCTACAAATAAGGGTGTAAGAAAATTAGAAAAATGCAAGGAAAATAGGAAAATAAAAGGGAAACTCTTAAAAATATTCCATAGAAATTCCATAAAAAAATTCTCCTAACCACCTTTAAACACTCTAAACCATCTAATTAAGCAATGAATTCAAGCTATAAGGTTAAGAATCATCAAGGGGAAAAACTTGGAGTTAGATTGAATTTAGAGGGAAAAGAGGAAAGAAAGAATTTTCAAACAATCCAACCTTTCAAGGACTAATTAGAGCTTATTTGAGTAAGCTAATTTAATCACACCACAAGAAGTGTTTAATTGATGCCAACTGATGATTTGGATTCTTTAATTTGTGTTTATTGGCCTTAATTTTGAAAATTAAAGTTAAGGTTCTTGATGAGAAAAAATTAGAGAAAATGATTTTTTAAGTTAGAAAATCATGTAATTGAAGTTAAAACATGTCAATTGAGCTTAAAATTGATGATTAAAAATTAAAAAAAAAATTAGGGTTGGAAGAGAGAAAGCATTCGGCTCAAATCATAAATTTTAGGGTTTTTGATGCTTTGCTTTGTTTGATGATTTATCACTTGATTATGTGTTAATTAGGCCTGAATTGATGATTAGGTGTGAAAATTTGCATTAAAAATGAAAAATTTTCCTTCATTTTCTAAGGGAAGAATTCAACCCAAAACTTGTAATTTTAGGGTTTTGATTCTTTGCTTACTTGATGAATTATTAGTTAATTAGGAGTTTTTTAAGTATGACTTGATGAATGAGAGTGAGAAATTTCATAAAAATTAAAGAATTTCACCTTAATTACTTAGGCCCATATTGTACCTAAATTGGGAGAAAATTAGGGTTTAGGTGCTTTTGAATGTTAATGGTTAAATTGATCAATTTAAAGTTAGAATAATATAAAAAGATAAATTAGAATGAGAAATAGCATTGAAATTGAAAAACTAACCAAAATTACTAAAGTTAAGGTTTCGGTCCATTAGGCCCAATTTAGGATTTATGTATATATTTAACCTATGAAAGCCAATTTAACTAAGTCCTTGACATTAGTGTATAATTGAGAGAATTAGTACGAGAAGTCGGTGATGAATTGAAAGTAAATACTAGGTTTAATTCAAGGGTAACATTAGGCTTAAGTTTAAAATTTTAGTGTTTGTGATTTGATTTGTGTAATTTCATTGTAATTTTGTTCTTTGATACCAATTGATGTGTATGATATGTTTATAATATGTGAAAGTTATGATTTTGATGATTATAGAAGTGCATTGCTTTATATTGTGCAATGGTGAATTGTTTGAATGGTTTGGAATGTTTTAATAAGGTAATGTATATGATGCATTTTATGTTATTAATTTATGTATTATCATGGAATAAATTCATATCACTCATGGTATTCATTTCATGAAATTATAATGGTTATGGAATTACAATAAAGTGCATATGTATGTCAAGTTTATGAAAATTGTTTGAAGCCATGAAAAATGAGGATTTTGTGTCAAGATTTTCCAATAGCAATTAGAAACATTTTATGGTTATATGGTTTTCATAGATTTCAAGATTTTAATGAGGAGGGCTTCGGGATTTTTCTATACCATTTATAGTTCATGGTTCAAGATCGAGTAAGTGCGGACGTGCACTTTTAGAGACTCGATAGGACGCATCTATAGATGGGTCCGGTTCACTTGAATTATTATGGAAACCCCGAAATGCCTATTATGGGACATGTCTAAAGACAGAAAAAAAATTTAGAATAACTCATGATAAGGATTTTATGACATGAAAAAGGATTTATGATGAGCATGTAAATGATTTTCATATGCATTTTATTTACATGCATAGCACACATAGATTAACTTACTAAATTGTAGCTCATCAATTTTCTTGTGGTGTAGATATTATGAGTAAAAATGATAATGTTCAAGTTTAAGCTAACTACCGAGGGGTCAATCGTCGTGTATACCTTGGATGTGACTAGAAGATGGACCTCCTTCACACTATAGTTATTTTAGTACTTGGTATTTTAGTTTATTTTCAAAGTATGACATCTTTCTCTTATATGATAGTCAAAGCTATGAAGTAATTAGTATTTTTAAAAAAAAAGAAAAAAGAAAAGAGATGTACTAAATAAGTCATTTTTATAGTATGCAACATAGAACTAGTATATGTAAATTAAGTACAATCTATATATTAATCGAAATATCGATAGTAAAATAGTAGTGCAACCATACTTGGTGTAGTTTTCTTTAAGCTATTCTATTAGATGTTAGCATCAATAGTAAAATAAGAAAAATAAAATTAGTGAGACAATAATAAAAATAAATGATAATTAGTGAGGATAAAAGTAATTAATTACCGAGTAACGCGTCATAACTAAATAAATTTATACAGATTAATAGAAAAGGAATTTGAGAAAATCGAGTGTCATGTATTCAGTCATTTCATTCCAACTAATTTTGATAAAATAATAAAAAGTAAAAATTTTATAGTGCATTTTTTGGTTGAAATTTAAGACGTCTCTATCATTATTAGGCTTCGTAGCTAATTTCATACCTAGAATACCATAATAAAGACATAATGTCTTGTTCATTTGAATTCATTGCACTTCGAATATAAATCAACAACGACAATATTCTCAACCTACAATGTCCTAAGTTGGGTATGTTACGGATCGGTACTAGAGTTGGGTTTTTGTTAGCAAGTGTCAACGAACACATCTAAGATACGTGGGTGGTGACTTTTGGTAATTAGTTAGTATGTTTGATGAATGATTGCTATGATTGCTTAGTGAATATATGTCATGAATGTGAGTGACATCATTATGTGCTATGATTGAATGTTATGTGTACGGAATGTTATAAGCTATTATGACAAAGATGACTTAGTTTACGTTATTGTGTTCATAACTTAAGAGAGAGGAAAACCATGCCATCAAAGAGGTTTGTTAATAATAACATTAATAATGATACGAGGTCAAGCCAACGGACCAAAAAAGAGAGTTGATTGAGTTACTTAGGAGGCGGTAAGAAACAACAAAGTTACAACATGAAAGGCATGATGAGTAGTTGTAGAGGATCCTAGAAACAAGTCGAGGTGGTTCAACCGAGGCTCATCCACCCTAAAGAGTTGAAATAGTGGAATTTCCAAATATTCAATCCAAAGAAATTTAGAGGTAGTCCAAAACCTAATATTATTGAAGAGTGGATTGAATCCATGGAAGTTATTGTTAATAATCCGGGTTTAAGTGATGTCGATCATGTGGCATGTGTAACCTTTATGTTGGTCTCGTGATGCTTAAAACTAGTAAAAGACTATGAAGGCATCTCTAGATGTAACGGGACTTACTTGGAGTCGGTTTAAAGAGCTATTTAATGAAAAATATTTCTTAGACACTATAAGGTCTCGTAAAATTCAAGAGTTCCTTTAGTTGATGCAAGGGGATATGATAGTGACAAAATATGTTCATAAATTTGAATATGGCTACTCGCTATGGCACTTTTTTTATCGAAAGTGAGAAAAACAAAAAGAAAGAACATTTTCTTCAAAGGCTAAGAGTAGAAATTAGAAGCTTCATTCGGATGTCGGTGGACACTTATAAAGATATAATAAGAAAGGTGCTCGGAGTTGAGATAGACAAAAATGAGTGTACTCACTTACCACCTCTTGGTATGAGAAAAGGAGGAAACACTCCAACGGGTTTGAGGCCAATTTGGTAGAAAGAGACCTTTCACTTTGAATTAGAGAAAGGATAATAAGAAAGGAAAGGCATAGTAAAGCCACCAAGAATGGGAGAGCAAGATACAACAAAGTGTCCTAAATGTGCCACCCATACACAAAAGATTGTCTAGTGAGCATGAACATGTGTTATTTCGTCAAGAACTAGGACATTTGGTAAACAATTTTTCAAAAAGGAGACCGACTAAAGGTAGATGTGTTCCTAGACATGTTTACATGCTGATGCAAGAAGAGAAAAATAAAGAGGATGCTAATGTTATATGTGGTAATGTTTCAATCTTTAGTCTTACCGCATATGCATTAGTAGATTCCGGTGCTATATACTCGTTTGTTACATACTCATTTTTAAGATCATTAGGTATGGTATCTAAAATGTTAGGTATTATATAAGAAGTCATCCGGAGAGTCACTAGAATTTAGTACCATAATTAAGGATTGTGAAATGAAAATAAAAAATCATACCTTACCTGTCTTAAGTATTTAAGACTTTGATATTATCTTAGGAATGGATTTTCTATCTAAATATGGAGCATCGATTCATCGCTTGGCTAAGTAGGTGTTATTTCACCCATCGAATGAGCAACCTTTAAATTGCAAGTCGGAGCTTAGGTGAGACCCATAACCCTAGTTTCGACTATGATGACTCGGAAAATGATGAAGAATGGATGTATGGGCTACTTGGTAAATATGATTGATAATAAAAGGGAGGGGAGCCCGAAATTAGAAGATATTAAAATGGTTAAAAAAATTTCGGATGTTTTTCCCGAAAGTATATGGGGATTACCTCCAAAAAGGGAGATTGATTTTGAAATTGAATCATAGTCAAGAACGACACCTATATCTAAGGCACCATACTGAATGGCCCCACCGAAACTTAAGAACTTAAGACACAAATATAGGAATTCGTTGGTAAAGGCTATATTCAACCTAGCTATTCACCATAGGGAGCACCGAGTACTATTTATAAAGAAGAAGGATGGGTCACTACGATTATGTATAGATTATCAAGATTTAAATTAGGTGACCATTAAGAATAAAGATCTGTTCCCTCATATTGATGACTTGTTTAACCAATTAAGAGGGAGCTTAATGTTCTCTAGAATTGATCTCCGGTCGGGATATCATCAATTAAGGATTAAGGGGAAAGATGTAAAGAAAAGGACTTTTAGAACTCGATAGGACATTATGAGTATCTAGTGATGTCGTTCGGTTAACCAATGCATTATTAGTATTCATGGATTTGATGAATCGAGTGTTCCATGAATATTTGGATGAGTTTATTATTGTATTTATTGATCATATCCTGATAAATTTTAAGAGTCATGAAGAGTATGCTTGAACATTTAAGAAAAGCACTATAAACATTGCGAGAGCATAAATTATGTGCTAAACTTAAGAAGTGTGCATTTTAGCTCAACCAAGTAGCATTGTTTAGACATGTAGTATCCAAGGATGCGATCATGGTAGATCCCGATAAACTACAAGCGAGTGAAAGAATGGAACTAACCAAAAAATGTTTCGAACCGAGAAGCTTCCTTAGAATGACAAACTATTATAGGAAATTTGTAGAAGGATTCTTTAAAATAGTCATGCCACTCACTCGGCTAATGAAGAAGAATGCTAAGTTTGAGTGGGATGATCGGTATGAACGAAGTTTTTGAAAGCTAAAGTACGAAGCTAATTACGGTCTCGATACTAGCTCTTCCAAAGGATAACGAAGATTTTATAGTCTATACGAGATGCCTCTCAACTTGGATTAGGGGTAATATTTATGTAAGATGGAAAATTAATTGCTTATGCATCTCAATAGTTAACGGACTACAATAAAAATTATCCCATTCGTGACCTTTAATTAGCTACTCGTTATCTTTGCCGTAAAAATCTAAAAGCATTACTTATACAATGTTCAATGTAATATCTACACCCATCTCAAGAGCCTCAAATATATTTTCACTTAGAAAGAGTTGAATATACGGCAAAAAAGATGACTCAAGGTACTTAACGATCACGACATCATTTTCTATTACCACCCTTGTAAGGTGAATGTAGCAGTACGATGCCTTAAGTAGAAACTCAATAGCGAGTCTTATAAATACAAATTATATGAGACATGGAGAGATTTCAATTGGAAATTATACCCCATCAAAGTACAAGAAATTTGTTGGGTACAATGTTATTATAGTCAAATACCGAGTAAAGAATTAAAGAAGGGTAATTACATGATCCAGAGCCACTTAAAGTTCAATAAAAAGTAGGCTGAAGGAAAGACATTAGATTTTACCCAAGATGATGAAGGTATTTTATGTTATCAAGGTAGATTATGTGTTCTTGATGTAAAGGAGCTTCAAGGAAGCTTATGCCATTCCTTATATGATCCATCCTAGTATAAAGATGTAACGAGACATCAAGAAGGTCTATTGGTGTAAGAAAATGAAACGAGACATTGTAGCTCATGTGATAGGGTGTTTGACGTGTCGGCAAGTCAAGGTCAAACATCAAAGACCCTCGGGATTACTAAGGCTATTAGATATTCCCAAGTAAAAGTGGAAACACATATTAATAGACTTCATATTTGGATTGCCAAGGTCAAAAAATGGAGCCAATGGTATATGGGTTATTGTGGATTGATTAACTAAATCGACTCATGTTTTAGCAATTAAGTCTACATATTCCATACAACGGTATGCGAAATTATACCCGAAAGAGATTGTAAGATGCATGAAATTTCAATATCAATCTTGTCGGATCAAGATCCATGGTTTACATCACGATTTTGGAAGAGTTTACATGAAGTGACGGGAACCAAGTTGAGTTTTAACACTACCTTCTACCCATAAACTAATGGATAGATTGAACTCGGTAAACCAAATATTGGAAGACATGTTGCGGGCATGTATGTTGGATCGGTCCACTAGTAGGGAAAAGTATTTACCATTAGCCGAGTTTGCTTACAACAACAACTATTAAGCACGTATTGGCATAGCACAGTATGAAGCTTTATATGAAAGAAAATATCAATCGCCGATACATTGAGATGATGTAGGTGAATGAAAGATGCTAGACAAAATTACTCTAGCAAATGACTAAAGTCTTACAGACAAATTAGAGAAAGAATGAAGACGACCCAAAATTGATAAAAAAAGTGACAAGGATATAAGAAGAAAAGAATTGGAATTTCAAATCGATGATAAGGTATTTTTGAAAATAACTCCTATAAAAGGTGTGATGAGATTTGAAAGGAAAAAGAAGTTAAGTCCGAGGTCTATTGGACCCTACGAAATATTGGAGAGAATCTATAATTGAGCTTATAAGTTTGCTTTACCACTTTCTCTCTCATCTATTCATGACGTGTTTCATGGGTTCATGCTTTGAAAATAGATTGAAGGCCTAATTCATGTAGTAAACAACGAGCTACTAGACCTCCAAGTAGACATGAGTTACAAAGAGGGACCGGTCCAAGGGTTGGACCGAGAGGTTAAGAAATTACGAAATAAAGAAGTTCCTTTAGTGATAGTATTATGGAGAAATCATGAAGTTGTATAAGTAACTTAGGAAAGAAAAGAAGAAATACAAGCGTGTTATCCTAAGTTGTTTAGCTAGAAATTTCGATGATGAAATTTTTATAAGGAAGGGAGGATGTAATATCCGATGCTTGTTAAAACCGACATTTAATAAATTTAAATGTGTTAAAGGCATATGAAAAATGTTTTGTGGGTATGTAATAATCTTTAAAAGGGTGTTAGAATATTCAAATCATTTAAGATAGTCTTTCCATGCTAAGTGAATATTTTGTTAATTTTTCGATGCATGAATAGTAATTTTTATGTAAAATAATTAATTCAAGCATGTTAAGTATCCATAAGAAAATATTTTGTTTGCATAGAATGTTGCTAGAGGGGAGTTAGATTATTCAATGCCATTGGATGAAGTTTTTGATGTTCTATGGTTATTTTAATTGAATTTTATTGTGCATAAATAGCGTTTTTAAGGTAAATTAATTAATTTAAGTACTTTAAACGAAGAATAAAATTATCCAATTTGTATAGAAAAATCATTTAGGATGTATGGGAATATTTTATAAACTTAGATGAATTTTTTTATGTATGGAGACTATTTTCTAAAGGAAAAAGTATATTTTTACACAAAATTATTAATTTGAAAGCTCGAATGAGTGTATAAAAATTATGTGAATGATGATCAAATTCTTTTAAAAAGTGTTTGAATTTATTATAAAAAAAAATGAATTTTTGAAATGTATGGAATAGAATTTTAGAATTAGATACCTAATTGCATAAAATTAAGGGCCTAATTGCATAAAATTAAAATTTTGAACATCTAAATTAAATTAGATATGAACTTTCATAGTCAAAAATTTATTAGAAAACTTTTAAAGGAAGGGCCTTAAGTAATCAATTGAATAATAGAAGGACTAATTGAGGAGTGATTAGAGAAGAGATTAGTAAGTTTAGGGGCCAAAATTAAGCTATTTTTGGAAGAAATTTTACACCTTTTGTTGTCACTTTCAGCTCAATAATTAGAGTGTAATTAATGCATGCATAAATAGAAGGAATAGATTTAAAGAGAGTGGTTAGATGGAGGGACAAATTTTAAAGAAAAAATGAAAGACTAAGATTAAACCAATTGAAAGGCCAAGATTTAAAGATGAATCGAGGGCTAGGATTGCACAAAATTAAGGATGGAGATTAAGTCAAAATTTCACCAAATTTTTCCTATAAATATGGGTGTAAGAAAGTGAGAAAAAAGGCAAGGAAAATAGAAAAATACAAGGGAAACTCTTGAAACATTTCATAGAAATTCCATCAAAAATTCTCCTTACCACTCGTAAACACTCTAAACCATCTAATTAAGTAAGGAATTCAAGCTAGAAGGTCAAGAATCATTAAGGGGAAAAACTTAGACTTAGGCCAAATTTAGAGAAAAAAGAGGAAGGAAAGAATTTTCAAACAATCCAACCTTTCAAGGACAAATTGGAGCTTATTTGAGTAAGTTAATCTCACCTACACCACAAGGAGTGTTTAATTGATGCCAATTAGTGATTTAGATACTTTAATTTGTGTTTATTAACCTTAATTTTGAAAATTAGAGTTAGGGTTCTTGATGAGGAAAAATTGAGAAAATGATTTTAAGTTAGAAATTCATGCAATTAAAGTTAAAACATGTCAATTGAGCTTAAAATTGATGATTAAAAATAAAAAATTTCTAAGGTTAAGAAAGAGAAAGCATTTGGCCCAAATCATGAATTTTAGGGTTTTTGATGCTTTGCTTGGTTTAATGATTTATTACTTGATTATGTGTTAATTAGGTATAAATTGATGATTAGGTGTGAAAAAATTGTATTAAAAAAATAAAAAAAAATTTCTTTGATTTCCTTAGGGAAGCATTTGGCTCAAAACTTGTAATTTTAGGGTTTTGATTCTTTTGCTTACTTGATGAACTATTGATTAATTAAGAGTTGGTTAAGTATGAATTGATGAATGAGAGTGAGAAATTTTATAAAAATTAAAGAATTTCACCTAAATTACTTATGCTCATATTCGACCCAATTTGGAAGAAAGTTAAGGTTTAAGAGTTTTTGATTGTTAATGGTTAAATTGATCAATTTGAAGTTAGAATAATGTAAAAAGATGAATTAGAATGAGAAATAGCATTAAAATTGAAAAATTAACCTAAATTACCTTAGATAGGGTCGACCTATTAGGCTTAATTTAGGATTTATGTATACATTTAACTTGTGATTGTCAAATTAACTAGTTCCTTGACATTAGTGTATAATTGAGTGAATTAGTATGAGAAATTGGTGATGAATTAAGAGAAAATACTAGGTTTAATTCAAGGGTAACATTTGGCCTAAGTTTAAAATTTTAGGGTTAGTGTTTTGATTTGTGTAATTCCATTGTAATTTGGTTCTTTGATACCAACTTACATGTATGACATGTTTATAATGTGTGAAAGTTGTGATTTTGATGATTATGGTTGTGCATTGCTTTGTATTGTATAATGGTGAATTATTTGAATGGTTTGGAATGTTTTAATAAGGTAACGTATATGGTGCATTTTATGTTATTAATTTATTTATTATCATGGTCTAAATGCATCTCACTCATGGCATGCATTTCGTGAAATAATAATGGTTATGTAATTACAATAAAATGCATATGAAAGCCAAATTTACGAAAATGGTTTAAGGTCATAAAAAGAGGATTTTATGTTAAGACTTTTTCTATAGCAATTGGAAACATTTTATGGTTATATGGTTTTCATGGCTTTCATGATTTTAAAGAGGAGGGTTCCATAGGTTTTTCATACCATTTATGGTTCATGGTTCAAGGTCAAATAAGTACAAACATGAACTTTTAGTGATGCGATAAGGCACATCCACGGACAGTGTCTACTTTGCCAAACATATTATGAAAGTACCTATTATGAGATGTGTCCAAAGATAGAAAAGATTTTTTAGAATGACTCATGATGAGGATTTTATGACATGAAAAAGGATTTATAATGAACATGTAAATAATTCTCATATGTATTTCATTTACATGTATAGCACCCATTTATTAATTTACAGAGCTTAAGCTCATCGATTTTCTTATGGTGTAGATATTACAGGTAAAAATGGTAATGTTCATATTTGAGTTGACTACCAAAGGAACAATTCATCATGAACTTCAACATGATGCACATGAAAAAGAATCTTAGAGAGTTGTTATCCATGATAAGGGAAGTTTAGCTCGAGATTAACGGGAAGAATAAGAGTTCTATACTTTTTGTTAAAAAGGACAAAGGTAAGGTGAAGGAAAAGAAAAAGCCCAAACATCAAAAAAATCCTTCTCCGGTGCCCAAAGATGGGTCGAAAAGGTCGTGGCTGAAGATAGCAAAAATGAAGCGGTTTGTTTTCATTGCAATAAAAAAAGGCATTAAAAGAACAACTACGAGTACTTGGCGAAGTGCAAATGGAGAGTTCTACCAACACCTCAAGTATTTATGTTATTGAAGTTAATTTTTCTACTTTTAATCCCACCTTATGGGTATTTGATACTAGATGCGATGCTCACAATTGTATAAATGTGCAAGGAATTAACGAATCAAGGAAGATTACTTCTAGAGAGGTTGACTCGGGCATTAGTAATGGATCAAGAGTTGTACCATTGATCGTAGGCACCTAGGAGTTAGCATTGTCATCTAGGCTTGTTCTTAGACTTAGAAACTATTATTATATTCCTAGTATTACTAGAAACATTATTTTAATTTCTTGTTTGGACCAAGAATTAAGGTTTTTCATTTTTATTTAAGAATAATGGTTGTTCTTTTCATAAAGATGATATTTTATATGAAAAGGTGTTATCAATAATGGTTTTTTGTTTTCAACATTGAAACTCCCATATAAAACATAAATGTCAAAAGCCTTAAATCAAATGATCTAAATAAAACATCTTTGTGGCATTGTGAACTTGGCCAAATAAACAAGAATCGTACATCAAAACTACATAAAAATAGATATCTATAATCATTTGATTATGAATCTTATGATGTTTTTGAATCTTATCTACTTTGTAAAATGGAAAAATCACCTCTAAGTGGGAAAAAGAGATAGGGTTGTCGATTTGTTAGCCCTTATACATACTAATGTATGGGGGCCCATGTCCACCCAAGAAAAGGTTGATTCATGTTTATTATGTACCTCTATAGGATACACGATCTTTCAAGAGAGGGGTTTGGGTATTTATAGCTTAAACCAAACGATGGAGGTACTTCAAGCAAAGCTTACTTGGTCACATATGCAAGGAAGTAGTTTGTGGCCTTTGTTTACAAAAGCTAAGTATAGGGAGCTTTAACTTTCTAGAAGATGGATAGGATCCGGCGATCAATGACAAAATATTTTGATCTTTTACTAGACGAGTAGCAAATGGGTGATCCACAATGGTAATATCCCTTTCTAGACTATAAATTTATGTTGGTCTTATTTACAACCTCTATTGCCATGGATAGGAATTTAACCATAAATGAGGCTTTTCAAGACATAGAAGATTTTGAAGGATCATGCATCCTATAGAGGTACTTAATAAAATAAAAAAATTTCTCCATCTAAGGCTTCTAAGACCAAGTCGTTGAATCAACTAATCATATATAAAAGAATTAAAGCATAAGTAAAGGATTATCTCTTGTAGCATAGAATTTAACCTTTATATAAAAGGAGTCATCTAAGTGTTCGACCTCTACCGATAATCCAATTAGCTTAAACACCTAACAAGGAAGCCATAGAATTCACAAAGTGAAGGATCACGCATCCCATAAAGGTGTGAAATAAAACAAAATTTTCCTCCAACTAAAGGGCCCAAGGTCATACCATTGAACTAAATATATATTTAAGAATTAAAGCAATGAATGGAGAATTAACTCTTGTAGTGTAGATCTATACCTTCATCAAAATGGGTCATCCAAGTGTCTAGCCTCTATCGATAATTCATACGGTCCAAGCACCAACAAAAGATGCGCTCAAAATTGGTAGAATGCTAGCTTCACCTTTTCCGACTTGTCTAGTGTTTTCTATAGAAATCTAATCGGGGTAATATTTGCAACAACCCAAAGAGAGAGAGAATAAAGGTGGCATGCTAAGGTTAGGGAGAAAATAATGTTCTCCTAACTTTTATTTTAAGTCATGTGTTCCTTTTTCTTTTCTTATTTAGCCGAATTTACTCTCTTCTAAAAGTCTTTTTTTTTTTTTTTTGTTACACCTCTCCTCCTATTTATAAAGAGAGTTTCCTTATCCTCCAAGGACAAGGAGGGGGCAGGAACTAGTCCTAGCTTATTGCACTTTTGGTTGTTGCTTCCTAATCCTCTAAGGATTAGGAGTTATTTAACATGTAAGTTTTTTATCTTTATCTATAAAACATTCATCCTTATCCAATAAGGTTCATGTTTATCCTCCCATCAAAATATCTTTTCGGATTTTAATTAAACCTATTGGCCTAAAACCATTTTGGCCCAATTAATTAATTAGGACTATCCAAATAAATTAAGTTAGATAATTTTAGGACACCTACATTAGGAAATAAATTCTCAAATTACCCTTAAACTTAAATTAGGAAAGTTTCCATTTTAAGGAACTTCCATTTTAAGAAACTTTTAATTTGTGAAAACCTTTTTCAAAATAGAAAAATTTCATAATTGAAAACTTTTTTCCAATATCTTTTTTTCTATAATCATATGAATGCTTAAACTTATCCGTGTAACTCAATAGGCTCCTAGATATTTAGGCAATGTATTAAGAATAAAAGACACATCTTTTATCATTTCATACATAAGTCAACATTAGCCTCTAGCAAGACATCATGACTACCCAATTCTCTAGGAGGTTTAATTAATCCATAATTACCTTTCATGAGCACAATTAGCATACAACTCAGTCCTCAAGTCAAATTATCATAATGTGATATTGAATTGGTTATTAGTCTTATTCAATTACGATCATATATGTTTTCTTTGATTCCCAAATGTCTTAGCTCTTAGAGTAAATCGACTATGCTCTATTGGTACTCCTACTATGGCCATAGATTTCTTGAGTAGACATTTATCGAAATGGAATGTGAATACTCTTTTAGCATAAAAGAATGGCAAGTCCTATCTTAGTTATTCACCTCCCTCCATTAGATTCCTAATATACTCAACAAAATTGCCCACGTGCAACCCTTTACCGGGTCCATCGAAATAAGTGTCAAAGTACATAAATCCTCTAATGAGATACTCATGATGAGCTCAAGTTTAAGGACCAGTTATACCCATCTCATATGAGATTCTCATAGACTAAACCAAATAGGTTCTTATGGCTAGTCAAGTCTAGTGATATGTTCTCTAACATAAATCACCTAAGTGCTTGCTTTGGCATCATAATGCTAATAGATGTGAGATCTCCTGCTATTATCATATAGCATGAGCATAATACTCATAAGTCCAACTGTATATAGTCAACGTCCATTCTTGATAATGTTACAACCTTGGCACATTTACCGATATCATTTATGTGCATTAGTGTTTGTCTCACATCTTTCGATCAATTACTAATGCAAATGCATATTATATGGACTTCTATCTAATTCTAATCAATCAATGAATGTAAACGATAAGAATTAATAGAAAGACTTTTTTATTATAAATAATATAAATGATGCAATAATATAATAACTCAAACCCATCCAAACAAGGTTAGATGTTAAGCACTTACACCAAAAAGCTTCCTTTTGTACTAGAGCCAACCAACGATGTCCCATAAGCTCAACACTCGAGAGAAGGTCTCATGTTGTAGTTGTGAAAAAGGCTTAGTCAAAGAGTCGGTTATGTTATCGTTAGTGTGGACCTTTCATATCCTTATGTCGCCATGACTATGTATATCTATAATCAAGTGGTAGCGATGCAATACATACTTAGACCATTACTGAGACCAAAGTTCCTTAGGTTGTGCTATGGATCCTTTATAATAGACTATCAAGCTTTGTGACATTGAAATAAATCTTTTTTTGATTTTTCCATACTAAACCTTTTGATATCATATCAATGTATCTCGCCTTAGGAGTCCCTTCACTTTTTAAGTGATCTATCTCTATAGATCTTAACTCTTAGAATGTAGGTTGCCCTCTATGTCATAATTAAAAAAATTGTTTTAGATATCTCAATCTATTGGAATCCTATTTAAAATAAAGGTTTTAGTAAGGAGTGACTATCCCAAAACAATGTGGAGATATTAATTAGACACAACATAGACCAGATCATGTTCAACATGCGATGTCCATTGATAGAGAATCTCATTTTCTTTTAGATGATGTAAAACTTTATTTCTTGAGTTTTCATCACCTCGATCTCATCGAAATGCCTTAGTACTTTTGCTAATTTATTTCTTGACTTTATATCTAAATTCTTTGAACTTTTCAAATGCTTTAAATTTGTGTCTCATTTACATATTCAAAATGTGATCTATTATCACTAAAGATTATGAAATAATCATGTCCTCCTCTTACATTGGTGAACATGGGCCCGAATACATCTCTATGTGTAAATCCAAACTAACTAATCGCATTTTCTTCCTTTTCTCCTAAAAGGGGACTCATGTCTCTTTGCTAAGTAAACAAGTTCTTTAGACATCATCAAATGATTCTAGATATACATTTATAAGTAGATTGGATATTAGATTCTTATTTATATGGCTAAGTTGACGATTTCACAAGCGTATGTTGTTTAGATCATTTGAGTCTTTTAGTATCTACATTATATACATTGGAGTTATGTTCAAAACATATAATTATTATCAAGATATTTCCATAAAAGCTCATCTTTAAAAATAACCATTATTATTAAAATGAAAAACTTATTCATAATAAGAAATGGAAATAATATCATTACTTTCTATTAAAATAATAATAATTGAGTCTTAACATATGTCCACATGGTCGTGCTAGCTTATAAATGCTCGTAATTAATGGTTCAACTCTTGATCCATTGTTGTCGTGTAGGTAATCTCCCTTGGAGATATCTTCCTTTCTTTTCTAAGCTCTTACACATTTCAAAAATCCGAACACCATATTTAGTAACATATACTTATAGGTGGAATTAGAAATAAGAAAATCAACTTTAATAATGTAAATACCTAAGGTGGTCGTAGAACTCTTCTTCTTCACCTCTTCTCGATACACCTTACAGTTGTGCTTCTAATGCCCTTTCTTATTGCAATGAAAGCATACCGCATCTTTTGGGCTATTTTAAGCCTTAGCCTTTTTCACCCCTCCAATAGGTGCAGTTGAAGACTACTTCTTCTTGGGCTTTTTCTTACCCTTTAACATGCATTTTCTCTTATTAACAAGAAGTACAAAACTCTTATTCTTTTTGTTAATTTCAAGTTGAGCTTCCCTAAGCATGAACAACAACTCTCTAAAAGTCTTTTGCATGTGCATCATGTTAAAGTTCATGATGAACTATCTAAAGCTATTTAGCAATGATTGCAATACTAGGTCAATGGATAATTCAGCATCTATTCCAACTTCAAGCTCGACTAGCCTATTGATATAGCCTATCATTTTAGTGATGAGCTTTTCGATGTTCGATTCCTCATCCATTCTATCCCTAAAGAGCTTCCTTGCTATCTCATAGTGCTCATGCTTAATATTATCCTAGAATAAGCTTTTAAGTTTTGCTATGATCTCAAAGGCCTATGTGCCTTTATGTTGGTGCCTATGCTCTAACGTCATAGCAGACGAAACATGATGCTACGAGCGGTGATCATATAATCTTTATGTTTAATCCATGTTGTGTGAGCTTCGACTTGATCTTGAGGAAGCTCAATTAGGAGAGGTTTATCTATTGTATAGAGAATTTTCTTATATTGAAGGACTATCCTTATATTCATTTCTCAATCGAGGAAGTACATGCCATTGAGGGCATTACTTCCATCAATTATCGATCGTATCAATGCATTGCCGACCATATTGTGCAATATGACATGATAAAAAATTATACGATTTGGTTAATTAAATTGCATAAAGTAAAACAAAGCATAAATTAAAGAAGTAAAATCTATTTTTCTCCTACGATTTTCTTCAAGTTCTATAACCTTCATATATACAAATCGAGATGACTTTTTTATTCATCTTCCTTAGTGGGTTAGGATCTCATCCTCTAACATGCATTAACATTGATTTATCTCAACAAGTCATACATGAAGAATTAGGTAGGTAACTCTTTACCAATTATATCAAATGTAATTTCTAATCTCATTAGCTTAGTCAAAGAGTTAGCTATGTTATCAATAGTGTGGACCTTTCATATTCTTATGTTGCTATGACTATTTATCTCTATAAGCAAGTGGTAGCGATGTAGTACATACTTAGACAGTTGATGAGATCATGGTTTCTTAGCTTACGCTATGGATCCTTTATAATCGACCATCAAGCTTTACGACATTGAAAGAAATCTTTCTTCGATTTTTTCATAGTAAACCTTTTGATATAATATCAATGTATCTACCCTAGGAGACCTCTCACTTTTTAAGTGATCTATCTCCATAAATCTTGACTCTTAGAATGTAGGTTGCCCTCTATGTCATACTTGAGAAAATTATTTTAGATATCTCAATCTATTATGGATTTCAAAATGATAATGTTTAAAGCCAATAAGTGGTTTGTTTAATTTTTTATGTAGAATAGCCATGATTAGCGAGGCTCCTATTAACCTTTTTTAAACATAGTGTTTGTCTTTGTTTTTGTAAAAAATCAAACTCTTTGATTATTTCATTAAAACATCAACTCTAATTCCTAGAGGCATGTTTAAGTCGATAAATAGACTTTCGCATTTTGTAAATCTTATTAACATGCTCTTTATAACCATTAAGGTGTGTCATCTACACATCCTTTTTGTTTGCCATTTCTAGGAGTCAATCTCAACATTTTCTTTTCATAAGAGTCAACTTCATCATCCCTTTTAGGGCATAAATCGCTATGTATTAAGACAAGAAGATCATATCATTTTTTCCTTTGATGAATTCATTTTAGACTTATGAAGTTCTTGTGTTTGTTTATGGGTAATTACAACATCTTATAGCCTATCTACTTAGGGTTCCATTAACAAAGTGTAATTCTTTAGTCTACTCTAATCTTATTGAGTTTTAATTTTCTCTCACTATTTCTAGCATCCATATATTCCTTCCCAAATAAAATAACATGTCTAGTCACAAACAATTCTAGTGTTAAGAAAACAATATCCATTTGTTTCTTTTGGATATCTCACGTATTTACCCTTCATTGATTTTAGGCTTTTATTTTTCTTTGTCAAACCATTTGACATATGGTTTTATAGCCTCAAATCATTAAAGAAACATAAATTCATTTTCTTTCCTTTCCATATCACAAATGTAGTCTAATCAAATAGACTTAATTGGAATCCTATTTCAAATAAAGGTTGTAGTAAGGAGTGACTATCCCAAAATAATGTGGAGATATTAATTAGACACAACACGGACCAAATCATGTCACACATACGGTGTCCATTGAAAGAGGATCTCATTTTCTTTTAGATGATGTGAAATTTTATTGCTTGAGTATTCATCACCTCGATCTCATCGAAATGCCTTAATACTTTTGCTAATTAATTTCTTCATTTTAAATCTAAATTCTTTGAACTTTTCAAATGCTTCGATTTATGTCTCATTTACATATTCAAAATGTGATCTATTATCACTAAGGAATATGAAATAATCATGTCCTCCTCTTACATGGGTGAACATGAGCCTAAATACATCTCTATATGTAAATCCAAACTAACTAATCGCATTTTCTTCGTTTTCCACTAAAAGGGGATTCATGTCTCTTTGCTAAGTAAACAAGATTCTTTAGACATCATCAAATGATTCTAGATATCCATTTATCATTAGATTGGATATTAGATTCTTGTTTATATGGCTAAGTTGATGATTTCACAAGCGTATGTTGTATAGATCATTTGAGTCTTTTAGCATCTACGTTATATACATTGGAGTTATGTTCAAAACATATAATTATTATCAAGATATTTCCATAAAAACTCATCTTTAAAAATAACCATTATTCTTAAAATGAAAAACTTGTTCATAACAAGAAATGGAAATAATATCATTAGTTTCTATTAAAATAATAATAATTAAGCCTTAACGTATATCCACATGGTCATGTTAGCTCATAAATGCCTACAATTAATATTTCAACTCTTGATCCATTGTTGTTGTGTAGGCCATCTCCCTTGAAGATATCTTCTTTTCTTTTCGAAGCTCCTACACATTTCAAAAATATGAACCTCATATTTAGTATCATATACTTATGGGTGCAATTAGAAATAAGAAAATCAACTTTAATAATGTAAATACCCAAAGTGGTTGTAGAACTTTTCTTCTTCACCTCTTCTCGATACTCCTTCCAATTGCACTTCTAATTCCCTTTCTTATTGCAATGAAAGCATACTACATCTTTTGAGTTATTCTAAGCCTCGACCTTTTTCACCCCTCCAATAAGTGTAGTTGAAGGCTCTTCTTCATAGGCTTTTTCTTACCCTTTAACACATATTTTCCCTTATTAACAAAAAGTACAAAACTCTTATTCTTTTTGTTAATTTCAAGTCGAGATTCCCTATGCATGAATAACAACTCTCCAAGAGTCTTTTGCATATGCATTATGTTAAAGTTCATAATGAACTATCCAAAGCTATTTGGCAATGATTGCAATACTAGGTCAATGGATAATTCAGCATCTATTTCAACTTCAAGCTCGACCAGCCTATTGATATAACCTATCATTTTAGTGATGAGCTTTTCGACATTGGATCCCTCATCCATTCCGGCCCTAAAGAGCTTCCTCATTATCTCATAGCACTCATGCCTAATATTCTCCAAGAATAAACTTTTAAGTTTTACTATGATCTCAAAGGCCTGTGTGCCTTTATGTTAGTGCCTATGCTCCAACATCATAACATCAAATATGATGCTGCGAGTAGTGATAGTATCATCTTTATGTTTGATCCTTGTTGTGTGAGCTTCGACTTGATCTTGAGGAAGCTCCATTAAGAGAGGTCTATCTATCGTATAGAGAATTTTCTCATATTGAAGGACTATCCTCATATCCATTTCTCATTCGAGGAAGTTCATGCCATTGAAGGCATTACTTTCATTAATTATTGATCGTATCGATGTGTTGCTAGTCATATCGTGCAATATGACATGATAAAAAAACATGCGATTTGATTAATTAAATTACATAAAGTAAAAAAAAAGCATAAATTAAAGAAGTAAACTCTATGTTTGCTCTCACTATTTTCTTCAAGTTCTATAACCTTCATATATAGGAATCGACAAGACTTTTTTATTTATCTTCCTTAGTGGATTAGGATCTCATCCTCTCACATGCATTAACCTCGAGTTATGTCAACAAGTCATACATGAAGGATTAGGTAAGTAACTCAATACCAATTGCATCCAATGCAATTTCTAATCTCATTGGCTTAGTCAAAGAGTCGGTTATGTTATCGTTAGTGTGGACCTTTCATATCCTTATGTTGTTATGACTATTTATCTCTATAATCAAGTGGTAGCGATACAATACATACTTAGATCGTTGATGAGACCATGGTTCCTTAGCTTACACTATGGATCCTTTATAATCGACCATCACGCTTTGCGACATTGAAAGAAATCTTTCTTCAATTTTTTCATACTAAACCTTTTGGGATCACGTCAACGTATCCGTCGTGGGAGACCCTTCACTTTTTAAGTGATCTATCTCTATAGATCTCAACTCTTAGAATGTAGGTTGCCCTCTATGTCATACTTGAATAAATTGTTTTAGATATCTCAATCTATTTTGGATTGTAACATGATAATGTTTAAAGATAACAAGTGGTTTGTTTAATTTTTTTATGTAGAATAGCCATGATTAGTAGGCTTCCATTAACTTTTTTTAAACATAGGGTTTGTCTTTGTTTTTGTAAAAAATCAAACTCTTTGATTATTTCATTAAAACATCAACTCTAATTCCTAGAGGCATATTTAAGTAGATAAATAGACTTTCATATTTTGTAAATCTTATTTACATGTTCTTTAGAACTATTAAGGTGTGTAATCTATAAATCCTTTTCGTTTGCCATTTCTAGGAGTCAATCGCAACATTGTCTTTTCATAAGCATCAACTTCATCATCCCTTTTAGGCCACACATTGCTATGTATTAAGATAAGAAGTTCACATCCTTTTTTCCTTCGATGATTTCCTTTTAGACTTATGAAGTTCTTAAGTTTTTTATGGGTAATTACAACATCTTGTAGCCTATCTACTTAAGGTTCCATTAACAAAGTGTTAATTTGTGATGTCTACTCTAATCTCATTGAGTTTTAATTTCCTCCCACTATTTCTAGCATCCATATATTCCTTCCCAAAGAAAATAACACGTCTAGTCCCGAACAACACTTTATTCTAGTGTTAAGAAAACAATATCCATTTGTTTCTTTTGGATATCTCACGTATTTACACTTTGTTGATTTTAGGCTTTTATTTTTCTTTGTCAAATCATTTGACATGTGGTTTTATGGCCTCAAATCATTAAGGCAAGATAAATTCATTTTCTTTCCTATCTATATCACATATGTAGTCTAATCAAATAGACTTAATTGGAATCCTATTTAAAATAAAGGTTATAGTAAGGAGTGACTATCCAAAATAATGTGGAGATATTAATTAGACACAACATGGACTAGATCATGTCCAACATGCGGTATCCATTGATAGAGAATCTCATTTTCTTTTAGATTATGTAAAATTTTATTTTTTGAGTTTTCATCACCTCAATCTTATCGAAATGCCTTAATACTTTTGCTAATTTAGTTCTTAACTTTAAATCTAAATTCCTTAAACTTTTCAAATGCTTTAGATTTGTGTCTCATTTACATATTCAAAATGTGATCTATTATCACTACAGATTATGAAATAATCATGTCCTCCTCTTACATGGGTGAACATAGGCCTCAATTCATCTCTATGTATAAATCCAAACTAACTAATAGCATTTTCCTCCTTTTCCACTAAAAAGGGATTCATGTCTCTTTGCTAAGTAAACAACATTCTTTAAAAATCATCAAATGATTCTAGATATTCATTTATCAATAGATTAGATATTAGATTCCCGTTTATATGGCCAAGTTGACTATATCACAAGCGTACGTTATTTAGATCATTTGAGTCTTTTATTATCTACGTTATATACATTGGAGTTTGGTTCAAAACATATAATTATTATCAAGATATTTTCATAAAAACTCATCTTTAAAAATAACCATTATTCTTAAAATGAAAAACTTGTTCATAACAAGAAATGAAAATAATATCTTTAGTCTCTATTAAAATAATAATAATTGAGTCTTAACGCATGTTCACATAGTCATGCTATCTCATAAATGCCTATAATTAATTGTTCAACTCTTGATCCATTGATTTCATGTAGGTCATAAATGCCTATAATTAATTGTTCAACTCTTGATCCATTGTTTTCATGTAGGTCATCTCCCTTAAAGATATCTTCCTTTCTTTTCTAAGCTCCTACACATTTCAAAAATATGAATACCATATTTAGTATCATATACTTATGGGTGGAATTAGAAATAAGAAAATCAACTTTAAGAATGTAAATACCGAAGCAGCTTGTAGAACTCTTCTTCTTCACCTCTTCTCGATACTCCTTGCAGTTGCACTTCTAATGTCCTTTCTTATTGCAATGAAAGCATACGAGCATCTTTTGGGATATTCTAAGCCTCGACCTTTTTCACCCCTCTAATAGGTGTAGTTGAAGACTTCTTCTTTTTGGGCTTTTTTTTACCCTTTAACATGCATTTTCCCTTATTAAAAAGAAGTATAAAACTCTTATTCTTTTTTTTAATTTCAAGCTAAGCTTCCCTAAGGATGAACAACAACTCTCCAAGAGTCTTTTGCACGTGCATCATGTTAAAGTTCATGATGAACTATCTAAAGCTATTTGGCAATGACCGCAATACTAGGTCAATGGATAATTCAACATCTATTCCAACTTCAAGCTCGACCGGTCCGTTGATATAGCTTCGTCGTTTTAGTGATAAGCTTTTCAACGTTGGATCCCTCATCCATTCTAGCTCTAAAGAGCTTCCTCGCTATCTCATAGCGCTTATGCCTAATATTCTCCTAGAATAAGCTTTTAAGTTTTGCTATGATCTCAAAGGCATGTGTGCCTTTATGTTGGTGCTCGTGCTCCAATATCATAGAAGCAAATATGATGCTCGAGTAGTGATCGTATCATCTTTATGTTTGATCCTTGTTGTGTGAGCTTCACCTTGATCTTGAAAGAGCTCAATTAGGAGAGGTTTATCTATCATATAGAGAATTTTCTCATATTGAAGGACTATCCTTATATTCATTTCCCGATCGAGAAAGTTCATACCATTGAAGGCATTAATTCCATCAATTATCGATCGTATCGATGTGTTGCCAGCTATACTCGTGCAATATGACATGATAAAAAAAACATACGATTTGGTTAATTAAATTGCATAAAGTAAAATAAAGCATAAATTGAAGAAGTAAAATCTATGTTGCTCCCAATATTTTCTTTAAGTTCTATAACCTTTATATATAGAAATCGGGAAGACTTTTTTATTCATCTTCCTTAGTGAGTTAGGATCTCATCCTTTAACATGCATTAATCTTGAGTTATCTCAACAAGTCATACATGAAAGATTAGGTAGGTAACTCATTACCAATTACATCCAATGCAATTCCTAATCTCATTAGCATGACAACTACTTATCATATCACATTTTATATAAAAACTAATCTTTGCCTACATGTTTATTGGACCTTGAGTTATCCAACAAAAAAAATAACTCATTTTAAGTTAGACTCACATTTGAGGACATCCATGGCCCATGATTTATTTTTCTCGAGGAAGAAGTGACCGTGAGTTATCTCAACAAGCCAACGATCACCAAGAGAGTTCTCTCCTCATAACGTTAGAAGGAATTTAACTTAATATTTATTATGAAGGATTTTAATTTAGTAGGTCTCATCCTAGCATGTATACTAGTCAATCACATTAGTCCTAACATGGATACTAACCTTAATCACATAAAATAAAATTCATGCATCTCATGCATGACACAAGGACTCGGTGAATCATGATGGATCCCTAATACTAACCCCCTCGAGCCATACGGAGACTAGTGGGTCAAATACCTAAGTGAAAAATTATTACAAATTTTTTTGAATCTATCTTTGCTTCTTGGCTTCTTCTCTTTACATCTATTATAATTTCTATCTTTTACTTTTATATTTATTTTAATAAGAAACCTCAAGTTACATTCAAGGAGAGTAAGATGAGAATAGAAATACAATAGAGTAATAGATAAGGCAGGATCCATAGGCCTTATTTATCCAAAAATTATAAACACTCATTTTCATAAACTAGGTTGACTCATCCATACCATTCACCCATGCTTCAATCATATTTATACATAGCATACTAATGAAATATGTTTCATTCAAATCATAATTATAAATCTATGTTTCAATCATTTTATAAATTTATCAACATTTCTCTAAAATTTAATTTTAAAACTTTTAGGCCTTGGGCCCACTTTAGGCCTATGGGATTTTTGGGCCTCAAAAGACCACGGCTTCAATGCCCAAGCCCTCGGCTTGGCACACTCGTGCATGCTCGCCCATAGATAGTAGCTCGGCATGCAAGCACTTGGCCTCGTGGCCTCGAGCGCATGCCTAGCCTACTCGCTCGGGGTCTTAGCATGCAAGTGCCTAGCCAAGCACACTCGGTGCATGTGCCTCCGGCCTACACGTCCGACGTATGAGTGCCCGACCCTCGTACTTTATGCATGGGCTAGGCCCGTAATGTCCGACGCACTAGCGCTTGGCCTACGAGTGCATCGCACATGCACCTCGCACACGTACCTACCCTATCGCATGCCTTGAGACATGACTACCCGGCCAATAGGTCCGGCATGTTGCACGACTAGCCACGAGTCTTCATATGCATTAGTGCCAATGTCCAACACCAACCTCGTGCACCTCTATTGATTTTTAACACAAATTTTAGTTTTAAATTCATATAAAATACCTAACACATAAGATTAATCGAGCATAGCTAATTCATACGGGTAGTTATAATTAATGAAACATACAATCAAATATTCAATGGATGCTCTAATAACACTTGAAGGTTCATGCATCCTATAGAGGTGTAGAATAAAACAAAAATTTTCTCATCTAAAGGACCCAAGATCATATCGTTGAATAAAGTAACCTTATATTCATGAATTAAAGCGATGAATAAAGAATTACCTATTATAGCACAAATCTAAACCTTCACGTAAAAGAACCATCCAATTGTTTGACCTCTATCAATAGTCTACGCAATCCTAAGCACCCATAAAAGAAGCAATCAAAATTGGTAGAGTGCTAGCTCCACCTATTCTAACATGTCCATTGTTTCCTATAGAAATCTAATCGGGGTAATATTTGCGACAACCCAAAGAAAGAAAGAAGAAAGGTGGTGTGTTAGGGTTAGGGAGAAAATAATTTTCTTTTAGCTTTTATTTTGAGTCGTGTGTCCCTTTTCTTTTCTTGTTGTGTCAATTTTTCTCTCTTCCACACCTCTTCTACTATTTATAGGGGAGAGTTTTCTTATCCTCCAAGGACAAAGAAGGGGGATGGCAATTAGTCCTTATTGGATTCTGGGTTTTTGCTTCCTAATCCTCTAAAGATTAGGAATTATTTAACATGTGAGCTTTTGATCTTTATATATAAAACATTCATCCTTATCCAATAAAGTTCATGTTTGACCTCCCACTAATATATCTTTTAAAATTTTAATTAAACTTATTGGCTCAAAATCAATTTGGCCTAATTAATTAATTTAGACTATCCAAATAAATTAATTTAGATAATTTTAGAGGCCCAAATTAGAAAATAATTTTCATTTTAGATTATTCATTCCAAATTTGGAACTAGCTTCCAAATTAGGAAATCGTTTTCCGAAATAAGAAACTTTTCATTTTTGAAAACCTTTTCCAAAATAGGAAACTTTCATAATTGAAAACTTTTTCCAACATCTTTGCTTCTCTTTAATCATACGAATACTTAAACTTATGCGTGTGACTCAATGAGCTCCTAGATATGTTGATAAAGTATTAAGAATAAAAGACACCTTTTTTATCTCTTAATACATAAGTCAAAATTGGCCTATAGCAAGGTATCATGACTACCTAATTTTTTAGAGGATTAATTAATTCGTAATTACATTTTACGAGAATGGTTATCATGCAATTCAGTCCTCATGTCAACTTATTACAGAGTGATCTTGAAATTGGTTATTAGTCTTGTTCCATTACGATCACATAAGTTTTCTTCAATTCTCAAATATCTTAGCTCTTAGAGTAAACCAACCGTACTTTATTAGTGTACTCCTATTATGGCCATAGATTTCTTAAGTAGACATTCATCAAAATGCAATGTGATAATTACTTTAGCTTAAAAGGAATGACATATCCAATCTTAGTCGTTCACCTACCTCCATTAGATTCCTAGTGTATCCAACAAATCATCTACGTGCAACCATTTACTAGGTCCATCCAAATGAGCATTAGAGTACACAAATCCTCTAATCGGATAAATATGATGACCTTAAGTCTAAGGACTAGTTGTACCCATCTCGTACAAGATTCCCATAGGCTAAACTAAATGAGTTCTTATGGCGAGTCAAGTCCAATGATATGTTATTTAACATAAATCACCTAAGTGCTTGCTTTGGCATCATCATGCCAATAGGTGTGAGATCTCCTATTGTTGTCATATAGCATAACACTCGAAGTCTAATCATATATAGTCAATATCCATTCTTGACTATTCTTTAATTTGAGACATTTAACGATATCATTTATGTGCATTAATGTTTGTCTCATATATTTCGATCAATCACTAATACAAATACATATTATATGGACTTCTATCTAATTCTAATCAATGAATGAATGTAAATGACAAGAATTAATAAAAACTCTTTTATTATAAACAATATAAATGATGCAATAATATAATAAGTCAAACTCATCAAATCAAGGTTAGATCTTAGGCACCTACACTAACACGAGTGCTAGCTCTAATCCTTCGTATAGTCAATTTTACTCTAGAAATCAAATCGGGGTTTTATGTGATAACTTAGGCTTTTTAACGAAGGGATGCGATAACCTTGACTTTTGGGGAGGGAAACTCTTTCTCTCTATTTTTCTTTCTTTTGTCATGTATCCCTCTCTTTCACCCTTTTTGCAGCCTCCCTCTTATTTATATAAGAGTCGGCATCCTTGTCCTCCTAGGACAATGAGTTATAATGTATATGGCCTTTTTTTTATCTTATCCTTGTAAATCGTAATCCTCGTTCATATTTATCCTCCCACCAAAATATCTTGTATTTTTTAAATTAAACCTATTGGCATAAAATATTTTGGATCAATTAATTTAGACTATCTAAATAAATTAGGTTAGATATGTTTTAAGAGGCCTACATTATGAAATAATTTCCAAAATTACCCTTAAACCTAAATTGGAAAAATAATTTTCTTTTTAGGTAACTTACTTTTAAATTTGGAACTCGACTTCTAAGTTAAGAAATTGATTTCTAAAATAGAAAACTCTCCATTTTTAAGAAATTTCCATTTTAGGAAACTTTTTATTTTAGGAAACATTCCATTTTTGAAAAAAAATTCCAAAATAAGAAACTTTCAAAATTGGAAACCTTTCTCCAAAATCTTTACTTTTCTTTTATTAGGTGAATGCTTAAACTTATGCGTGTGACTCAATAGGCTCCTAGATATGTTGGCAATGTATCAAGAATAAAAGGCCTCTTTTATCTCTTGATACATAAATCAAGATTGACCTCTAGCAAGGTATCATGACTACCTAATTTTCTAGAAGAATTAATTAATCTATAATTTCCTTTTGCGAGCATGGTTACCATACAATTAAGCTCTCATGTCAATTTATCATTGTGTGATCTCGAACTTGGTTATTAGTTTATTCGATTATGATCACATAAGTTTTCTTCGATTCCTAAATGCCTTATCTCTTAGAGTAAGCTAACTATACTCTATTGGTGTACTCCTATTATGGCCATAGATTTCTTTAGTAGACATTTATTGAAATGCAATGTGGTAACTCCTTTAGCAAGGAAAGAATGATATGTCCTATCTTAGTCATCCACCTATCTCTAGTAGATTCATAGTGCACCTAACAAATCGTCATGTGTAACCCTTTACTAGGTCCATCAAAATGAGTGTCAAAGTACATAAACCCTCTAATAAGATAATTGTGATGATTTCAAGTCAAAGAACTATTTATACCCATCTCGTATCGATTTCTATAGGTTAAACTAAATGGGTTCTCAAGGCAAGTCAACTCCAGTGATATGTTCTTTAACATAAATCACCTAAGTGTTTGCTTTGGCATCATCATGTCAATAGGAGTGAGATCTCTTACTATTATCTTATAGCATGAGCATAGCACTTATAAGTCTAACTCGCATATAGTCAATATCCATTCTTGACAATGCTATGACTTGAGAAATTTAATGATATCATTTAAGCTCATTAATGTTTGGCTCACATCTTTCGATCAATCATTAATGTAATACATATCATAAGGACTTCTATCTAATTCTATTTAATAAGTAAATATAAACAATAATAACTAATATAAAAACTTCTTTTATTGATAAAATAAATAATCTAATATTATAATAAGTCAAACCTATCCAAATATGATTGGATCTTAAGTACCTACACTAATAGATTTTATGAAATACAATCCTAGATGGTTATAGAAACATATGTGAAATGTTTAACTGGATGACAATATAGGTGATAAGATGGTTTTTACACTTTTAAAATTAGGTCGAGTTTGCTACAAAGGAATTTTGGGAAGCACATAGAAATCATCATCCAACAATTTCATGATGTAATAAAGTGTCGTCTCCTAACATACCTATTAAGATAATTAGTTTCATTTGGAGGCAGATTTATAAGGTTATACATGCGGACGGCAATGTCAAAGTCCTAAAAATTTCAATAATTTTGATGTGTCATTTTTGCCATACTCATCACGATGAATCTTTTGATCATTTGTTTCGACACTCGGAGAATGCTATGCAATTTTGGAATCATTATGGCTGAATGTTTCAAGTGAAGACCAAGTATACTTCTAACTCGGACCTTGTAAATTCTTGATTTTGTAGTACAAAAAATTAGGCATGTGTCAAGTTGTAATATGTTTTTTTTTATCCTATTGAAAATTTGGGAAAATAGATGTTAGGCACAATATGATGATATTTGATGAGTGTAGATTTGGTTAAAAATTGAATATATACACACCTTGTGGACTTATGTGTGGTTTATAAGCCAAAAAAAAAAAAGAATGCAATCTCCAAGGAAAAAATAAATCAATGCAATGTAAATTACTTTTTCTATCGGCTTTATTTGTAAGGGGTTTATGTTTAAAATAGCATCCCCAAATGTAATAATCGGTATCTTCTAAAACTAGAATTTAATTAAAAGTAAATACTAAAATGCATATGAAAAATGTTTTGAATGTATAATATAATCTTTAATGACTTAAAAGAATATTTGAAATATTTAAAATAGTATTTTTCTCGTTTAACGAATATTTTATTTATTTTATAGTGCATGAATAGTAAATTTTGCATGAAATAATTATTTTGAGCATATTTTGTATGCATGAAACTTTTTTTTTTTTTTTTTTTTGCTTAGAATGTTTTTTAGAGGGGTGTTGAATCATTTTATATGATTATATGAATTTTTCTATATGTTGTGAATATTTTCAATATTTTATTTGAATTTTTATGTATAGGAATAGTATTTTAGAGGTAGAATAATTAAATTACGTACTTAAAAAGGATGAGAAATTATTTTTAAAGGCATAAATAAATCATTTAGGATGTGTAGGAGTATCTAATAAATTTAGGGAATATTTCTTATAGGAAATAGTGTAATTTTCACACTAAATAATTAATTTGGAGGCCTAAATGAGGGTATAAAAATTATGCAAATCATGATTAACTTCTTTTAATAAATTTCTAAATTTATTCTTGAGAGAAATTGAATTTTGAAAAAGTATAGAATAAAATTTTAGAATTAAGGACCTAATTGCATGGAAATTAGGGACCTAATCGCAAAAAAATTAAAAATTTCAACTTCTAAATTAAATTAGCTATGAACCTAATGAGTTTAAAATTTTTTAAAATACCTTTAAGGGAAGGACCTAAAGTGATCAATTGAAAATTAAAAGATGATTGGAGGAGTAATTAGAGAAAAGATTAGTAAAATGAGGGACTAAAATTAAGAAAAATTTTGGACACTTCTCCACCCATACAACCAAAATTTTACTGCATTATTAGAGCCTAATTAATGAGCTTTGACTCACTTAAAAAGGAAAGGTTAAACAGGATACAAAATGGAGGGTTAGGAATTAGAAAAAAATAAAAGTTAAAAACTTGTTCAATTGAAGGGCTAGGATTAAGAATTAATTTAAGTGGCCAAGATCACTCCAAAATACAGTAATTCAATGGTGGAGATGAAGTCAAAATTCCACCAAAACATTTACCTATAAATAGGGTTACAAGAAATTAGAGAAAATGGATGAAAATTAGCAAAAACCTAAGGAAACTCTTGAAAACATTTCCTTAGGAAATTACACCCAAAACCACTAGAATCACCACCACACACCTTAAATCAACTAATCAAGCAAGGAAATCAAGTTAGGAGATCAAGAATTATCAAGGGAAAAATGTAATTGATATTTTAGAGCTTGATAATGACTTAATTAGGATTGAATTAGTGTTTAGGAATGAAATGCCTCACTTTAATTCAAGAAAAAATCGTGAAATTTCTAGGTTACATTTGGCCTAAACTTGAATTTTTAGGTTTTAAGCTTCATTCATTCAATTCATGAATTTTTGGTCAATTGGTACTTGAATGAGTATAATTTGATGTGTAAGAAGGAAAAAATTAAAGAAAATTACTTAATTTGACTTAGGCCCACTAAGGCCCAATTTGGGTTTAGACATGAAATTATACCATAAATGTTAGCTCAATTAATTTCTATTGTTAATATGTATCTAAGCTAATCGGTATTAAAATTCTAGGATGAAATGAGAAGAAAATAATAGGGTTTAAGTTAAAGGTATATTCGGCCTAAATGGGTAAATTTAGGATTTAGGTTCCAAATGGTCTTTAGCACTTTGATTAACTAATTTAAGCTTAGAACAACGTAATTAAATGAATTAGAATGAAAAACTTCATTGAGATCTAAAAATTAACTTATGTTAGTAAAGTCTAAGGCCCAAATTAAAAATAATGCATATAATTAATCAAACAATACCTAATTATGTTGATTCATGAAAGAGGACATAATTGAAAAGAATTTGATGTGTAATGGATGTTAGAAATGAAAAGTAAATGGTTAGGTAATGTTAGGGCATAATTCGGCTTAATGTGGGAAATATGGGACTTTGATTTATTTTGTATAACTTTGTGTATAATTATGTTTTTGAATGGTGTTTAATGTGTTTGAATTGTGAATGTTGTATTTAGTGAAATGTGGATGATGGTGATGTTATGTTGTGAGGAATGGTATATTGGTATTGGTATGGATTATGATAGTTGATATTGTTTATGCAAGGTCATATTATTAATGCAATTATATTGTTGATTTTATACATTATCATAACATGATTGCATGATTATTTATGGCATGCATCTCATGAGTCAATGCCAATTATGCATTACCAATAAAATGCTTATGCATGCTTAATTTCATGAAAAGTGTTTTAAGGTCATGAAAATGTATTTTTACGTCATGGTTTTTCCAATAACAAATTGGAATTATTTTAAAGAATGTGGTTTTCATGACTTGAGGATGTTATGAGGAAAGGACTTCATGGGTTTTCCATATGGTAATGGTAATGGTAATGGCTCATGGTCAAGGAAGTGTAGACGTGAACTTTTAGAGCTCGAGCAGGGTGCATTTGTGGATAAGGATGTTCACTATTCGGTAAAAATCGAATAATTGAATCGAACCGTATCGAAATATCAATTTCGATGTGATTTTAAAAAAAATAAAAAAAACAAACTGAAATACTTTTGATTTTTGGTTTCGGGTTTGGTTTTTTTAAAAAAAAATCGATTAAACTCGAATAACCAAAATTATTAAAATATATATATTTTTTAAAAAAATTAAGTCAACACAGGAACACTTATCACATTGTCACTCATCCCTTCCAAGTTCTATCTTCCCTCACACCAATTTCTAAAATAGCTAAAACTAAACCTCCCCTAATTCCAAATCGTAATCACCAAATCATCCCTCTTCGATCTTCACTTACCCTATTACCCACCTTCTTCCTCCTCCCTCGCCGTTAGTGCCGACTAGCCAGTACAAATTTGAAATCCCTAAAATAGCTAAACCTCCCCTAAATCGTAATCCCTAAATTTTCAGCCACATGCCCACATCCCCATTCCTCTTCACTTACCCACCTTCTTCCTCCTCCTTAGTCCTCACCCGGATTGTAGTGGGTGCTAATTTGTTGGGTTTGAGTGAAAGGCCGGTTTTGGCTAAGAAAGCTAGTTTGGTCGCGAGGAATTTTATGGATGCAGTGAGGACAAAGAAAGTGAGGTTAGGGGTCTATGGACTATGGTGATGGAATTGTTTAGGGAAAAAATGATTGAGAGGGATTTTAGGGCTAATGGGTTTGCTAAGTATATGGTGAACGATATGGGAATGGGTGTGGATGTTGTAGAGGAAAGTGAGGATGAGAGGTTGCCTATCTTGCCTAGTGCTACTTTAGGTAAGTAGTTATTCATTGGGATGGTGGCAAATGGAGATGGACATCTTGGCACCCAAGCTCTTATAACTATTACAGAGAGGCTTAATGGCAAGTAAGACTGTCTTATGTCTCATTCTCGCTTATGAGCTAGCAGCAGCTATGCGTTTGAATTAATCCATTTAGCTTGAATATACCTATATGGACTCGGATGAAGAGGTTGGTGTAATGTAGCATGTATTATGTTCTCTTCTCGCCCATCAAAACTACATAACTCTTAACTTTGTGAATAAGTTGCTAGATTGGTTTTGTGTTCTATGCAAGTGAAATTAACTTTGTGAATAAATAGCATCCGTCATTGCACAATAGCTTATCTCAAGGATTAAATAGTAAAATGTTGAAATGTGTTGATTATGGTTTGTATTTAGATGGAAAATATTGCTAGTTAGACCAAGGATCGATTAAGGTATTTGGTAAATATCTTGATATCTCTTATGTTCGGTTGACAAGTGTAATGTTGCTATTGTATAGTAGTGTTGATCATTGGCACAATTGTTACCTTTTCTTATCTATGACTATGCAACTTTTTGCGGTTAGTTTTACAAAAACTTCAATATGTATTCTCGCTTAAATTAACCATGCATGGAAATCAATATTAACAAATTAACGTCTTGTTAGTCTTTGAAAAATTAGATATGAAATAGAAAAAATGATGGTTTATACTATAGTGAGTTACTCTCAAGGTTTCTATTTCATTGAAGAATTTCAATATCGAAGTTGGGATTTGAAGAACAAGTAACCTCATTTAAAAGAAATGTTGTGCATACAAAATGTTATTACGAACACATCTTACTCATTGATGAGATCACTTTTGTTGTTGTTTTAAGACTTATCTTATGTCTCAGTCAAACTTCAACCTTATTTCTAGACAAAATTTTAATCCGACTTTTTTTTTAATGAAAAGAATCAAGTAAATATTTTACGAGTTTGTACAGACTTCCTTTTTGTACAAAAATTTAGAAGTCTAGTTTTTTCTTATTCATGTGTCGTGGCTTCGAATTTTGATCACTTCTCTTTTCATGGTTTAATTGAATAACTTTTTCTCTTTTAGCTCTCATATTTCTCTATTAAATAGAAGCCTCGATTTAATCTTTGTTCCTTAAGAAAGGAATCAGCCTTTCTTATTTTGGTTCATATGACATCTCTTTTTCTTTTTGCACATGCCATCTCTAGCCTCTTGTTTTTATAAAGAAATTGAAGCCTATTTTATTACTCTTCCGTAATTTCATGAAATTTTCAAAGTATGTTAGAGGTCGAGAATCCAAAATTATGATTATATTAAAAATCTCATGAGTTTCTACCCAAAACTTAAAAAAGTTAGCAAATTCTATGAGAATTCAAATATTAATTGTTCAATTTTAAACTATTGGTCAAAGTTTACTAAATTTTTTATTCAACCAAATTTGTAAAAGCCTCATAGTCGACATCGGATAATCCAATAGTTAGATAGTAAGTCACTAATCATTGAGCGAGAGAATGGTCCCAAAGGTGGGCATGTTGCATGTTTAAGGCTTTCCTTTTAGCAACAAATATAAGTCTATGGATTCCTACAATTGTGTCATTGAAAGGATCTCGGAGACCCACCAAAGCACGAAAGCCGAGTTATGGGACATTCAACATTCGTAGGAAGTGTTAGCCCCTTAAAAAGTGCATGCTCTCTTCAAAAGTATAGATAATTATAGGTAAAAATCAAATTATCGAATATCAAAATTGATATATTTTAAAATCGAATCGAAAAACCAAATAAAATTTGGTTTGGTTGTGGTTTTTTTTTTTTTTTGAAAATTCGATTAACCAAAAACAGTTCAAAAAATTTTAAAACCAAACCGAATAAGCAAACAAATACCCCTATCTATAGATGGGTTTGGTTTATCGAACACCCGTTATAAAAGCGCTCGAAGTACCTAAATGGGACATTTCTAAAGACGAAAATGGATTTTTGAACCGATCATGAAATGTATTATGACATGGAAAATGGAATTAATATACATATACCGAGTATTTCACACATGCATGTATATGCACATACAAGACATGCATAAGTTAATTTATGGGGCTATCACTCATCTAGTTACTTGTGATGTAGATAATTAAGGTACGATGGCCTATTTCTTCGATGAGCTGATTTTGAGTGGTGCACTAGATGGATATACCTTCGATAGGGTTTCAGCTTCTAGGTGGATCTACTATATGCTATTTTATTTCTAGCATTAGCTATTTTCTTATACGTGTGAGGATTAGTTGGTCGGTTTTATGCTATAGTGAAAGCTATGAACAAGTAGATGGAGTAACTTTAAAGTAATATAGTTAGTCAATAAGCTAATTTTGTAGTAGTTGATATTAGACTAGTTTTATATGTAAATAACATATGTATGTAATCGGGGTACTAATAGTAAAATGATAGTGTACTCGTAGTAGTGTAGTTACTACCAATTACCCTTTGCATGCTTGTATCCTTAGGACATTTAAGCAATATGATTAGATACACGTCAAATAAAACAAATGGTAAATAGGGAAAAGAATAAGTGATATAAAAATGATAATAGGTTATAACTAGATAAATTTTCATAAATTAATAAGGAAAGATATTAAGACAATCGATTGTCATGAAACCAAAAATCCCAATTCGGAGAATGTAAATAAAACAATAAAATGCAAAATATTTGTAACGCCTTTTTAGTTAAAGTTTAGGACTTACCTTGCTAATATTATATTTCTATGGCATAGATTACACTTTAGACATTGAGCTTAAGTCACAATGCCTTGTTAGCTTGCATTCATTGCACCTCGAATGTAAGTTAACGGTGGTAATATTCTTGACCTTTTAGGTCCGAGGTTGGAGGTGTTAAAGATATGTTATTAGACAAAGTTTACCGAATCACATCCAAGATATATGAAAGGCAATCTCAAAAATCAGTAAGTATGTTTAATGAATAATGGTTATGATTGTTTGTTGTGTATATGATGAATGTGAATGGTATGATGTTATCTTCGAATGTAAGGTTATAAGTTGATATGATATGAATGACTTCATGAGCATTGTATATATGTGAAATTAAAAAAGATCATGCCACCGAAGTAGGTTAATAATAATAATACTAGTAATAACGTGGGGTTGAGTCGTATGTCGAACGACCAAGAGAGAGAATTGATGGAGCCGCTTAGGAGACGAGCAGGAGATGAAGGAACTATAACAAGAGAGGCATGAGGAACGGATGCAATGAATATTGGAGATGACTCGACGTTATCCAATTAAGACACGTCGACCATAAAGGATCGGTATAGTAGAATGGTTCCAAAGGTTCAATCTAAAAGAATTTAGGGGTGGTCTAAACCCTAGCATCATAGACGAATGTATTGAATCCATGGAGGTTATTTTTGAAAACTTGAACATGAGTGATGCGGATCGGGTAACTTGTACCACCATTATGCTAGTTGCCGATGCACGTAACTAATAGGAGACAGCTTAAAGCATCACTCGGTGAAATGGGACATACTTGGAATCAATTCAAGCATCCGTTTAATGAGAAATGCTTCTTTGACACTCGTAAGATCCTATAAGATTCAAGACTCCCTCTAGCTATGTTGGTTATCGAATATGTATGCAAATTTCAGCATGGTTGTTGTTATGCCACTTTCATTATCGAAAGTGAGGAGAGAAAGAAGGAACATTTCCTCCATGGTGTCATGGAAAAAATAAAAAGCTTTGTTCGAATGTCAATTGATACTTATAAGGACATAGTGAGAAAGGCACTCGAGTTGAAGTAAACCAAAAGGAGAGTGCTCGTATGCCACCACCAAGTATAAGAAAATGAGCAATGGCCCTAAATAGATTTAGAGTATAGCTCGGTAGGAAGAGGCCTTTTAATCCAAACTCGGAGAAGAGATAATAAGAAATGGAAGGCACTTGTAAGGCCACAAAGAATGGAGGATCCGAGTAACTAGAAAAGCTCAAAATGTCAATGCTCGTATACCAATGATTGTCCGATGGGCACGAATGTATGCTATATCTATTGAGAATCTAAGCATCTAGCTAATAACTTTCCAAAGAGGAAGCCGATAGAAGGACGATGTGTTCTCGGAATCATGTACACACCGACATAGGAGGAGGCAAATAAAGGAGATGATAATGTGATATGTGATAATGTCTTGATCTTCAACTTTACTCCATATGCATTGGTAGATTCAAGTGCCACGTATTCATTTACCGGTCGTTCACTATTAAGATGATTAGGCATGGCATCGAAACATTAGATGTAACGAATGAAGTGGCACTCCCATCGGAAGAGTCATTAGAAGCCGACATCGTAATTAAGGAATATGATATGAAAATTGGAAATTATATTTTACATATCGTAGTCATGAGTATTTGAGATTTCGATGTCATACTTGGTATGGACTTCCTATCCAAGAATAAGGTGTTAATTCATTATGGTAAAAAGGTGATATTTCACCCACCGAATAAGCAACATGTTGAGTTGCATACGGGGACTTGGATAAGACCCGTAACCTTAGTTTTAGCCATGACGAGTTAGAAATTAATAAAAGGTGGATGTAAAGGCTATTTGGTAAATATGGTTGATAGTAAAAAGGAGGGAAGTCCAAAATTAGAAGATATAAAAAGTCCCCGGATGTCTTCCTTGAAAATATATCAAGGCTACCTCCAAAAGGGGGCGACATTAAGAGTTATTGCTTCCTTATAAAAAGTCCCCTTTAGGACTCTAGGTTGTTGCTTCCTTATCCTCCAAAGATGAGGAGTTATTTCTACATGTGGATTTTTTTATCATTATCTTCAAAATATTCATCCTTATCCAACAAGGTTAATGTTTATCCTCCCACAAAAATATCTTAAGGCTTTTAATTAAACCTAATGGGCTAAAATCATTTTAGCCTAATTAATTTATTTAAACTATCCAAATAAATAATCTTAGATTATTTTAGGCGGGTCCACATTAGAAAGCAATTTTCCAAAATATCCTTTAACCTAAATTAGGAAACTCATTTTCATTTTAGGTTATTTACTTCCAAATTAGGAAAGTGGTTTCTAAAATAGGAAAGTTTCCATTTTAAAAAACTTCCTAATTAAGGAAACTTTTCATTTTAAAAAACTTTCTATTTAAGAAAACTTTCCATTTGGGAAACCCTTTCTAAAAAGAAAACTTTTATAATTGAAAATTTTTTTCAATATTTTTGCTTCTCATTTATAATGTGAATACTTAAACTTATGCGTGTGACTCAATAGGCTCCTAAATATGTTGGCAATGTAAAAAAAATGAAAGACTTCTCTCTTATTTCTTGATACATAAATCAAGATTGGCCTCTAGCAAGGCATCATGACTACCTAATTTTTTAGAAGGATTAATTAATCCTTATTACCTTTCAAGAGCATGGTTACCATACAATTCAGTTCTTATCTCAATTTATCGCAAGTGTGATCTTGATCTTGGTTATAAGTCTTGTTCGATTATGATCACATAAGTTTTCTTTGATTCTTAAATGTCTTAGCTCTTAGAGTAAACCAACTATACTCTATTGTGTACTCCTATTATGGCCATAGGTTTCTTGAGCGGACATTTATCGAAGTGCAATGTGATAACTCCTTTAGCATATAAGGAATGATATGTCCTACTTAGTCATACACTTACCTTTATTAGATTCTTAGTGCACCCAATGAATCTCCTACATACAACCCTTTAATGGGTCCATCGAAACAAGTGTCAAAGTGCATAAGTCCTTCAATGAGACAGCCATGATGACTTCAAGTCCAAGGACCATTCGTACCCATCTCGTATGAGATTTTGATAGACTAAAACCAAATGGGTTCTCATGGCGAGTCAAATCCAGTGACATGTTCTCTAACACAAATCACCCAAGTGCTTGCTTTGGCATCACCATGCCAATAGGCATGAGATCTCCTACTACTATCATATAGCATTAACATAGCACTCATAAGTTTATCCGCATATATCGTTGTCCATTCTTGACAATGCTACGACTTAGGACTTTAATGATATCATTTATATGCATTAGTGTTTATCTCACATCTTTCAATCAATCACTATTGCAAATGCATATCATAAGGATTTCTATCTACTTCTACCGAATTTACAAACATAAAACATAAAAATTAATAAAATGACTTCTTTATTATTATTAAAATAAATGATGTAATAATACATTAACACAATCCCATCCAAACATAGTTAAATCTTGAGCAACTACATTAACAATCTCTCACTTGCTCTAGAGCCAACCACATCCATCAATCTAGACGATTGAGTAAGGGTCTCATGTTTTAGTTATGACAAAGGCTTAATCAAGGGGTCGACTATATTATTTTCGGTATGAACCTTTTCTATCCTTATGTTGCCATGACTAATAATCTCTCTAATCGGATGGTAGCGTTACAATACATCCTTGGACCTTTGATGAGACCTCGGTTCCTTGGCTTGTCCTATAACTCGTTATTGCCATAGTACAATACTATTGGATCAATAATGCTAGGAACCACTTGTAGTCTAGACCAAAATTTATGAATCCAAACAGATCGTCTTGGCTACTTCTATGATCGTAATATATTTAACCTCAATTGTTGAGTAGACCACTCGTTTCTTGCTTACGGCTTTTTCAACTAACGACTCCACCGTTCAACCGAAAAATGAATCCCGACTATGACTTAAAATCATCATGTTCGGATTGAAAGCTAGAATCTCCGAACCCTTTTACTATTAATTCATCTCCTCTATAGACCAAAAAGGCATTCGTAGTTCTTTATAAGTACTTTAGAATGCTTTTCATGATAATTTAGTGTTTTTCACCCTAATCGACTTGATATATACTACATATAATCAAAGCATATGAGAAATCAAATCACATACATAACATGGCATACATGATAAATCCTATGGCCGATGTGTAGGGAATGCGATTCATCCTTTTTCTTTCGTTTTGTGTGTTGGGACACCAACCTTGAAAATTTTTATGCCATGTGACATTGGAATAAGTCCTCTCTTGTATTCTTTTATACTAAACCTCTTTGATATTTTATCAATGTACGTGCTTTGGAAAAGACCTAACATTCTTCGTAATCTATCTCTATAGATCTTGATTCTTAGAATGTATGTTGCCTCTCCCATGTCTTTCATAGAAAAATTCTTAGATAGCCAATCTTTTACAGATTATAATATGGTGGTGTTGTTGTCAATAAGTAGAATATCATCTACATATAGTATAATAAAAATAATTGAGCTCTCATTAACCTTCTTGTATACACAAGGTTCGTCTTTGTTTTTGTGCAAAACCAAAATCTTTGATTGTTTCATCAAAAAATTGATTCCAACTCCTAGATGCTTACTTAAGTCCATAAAATGGACCTTTACAATTTGCAAATCTTATTTGTATGTTCTTTGGTGACAAAACCATCGAGTTATGTCATGTACACATTCTCATTTAATTTTCCTTTAAGGAAAACAGCTTTTGACATCCATCCGCCATATCTTATAATCATGATATGCGGTAATTATAAGCATAATTCGAATGGATTTAACCATTGCTACTCGGTGAAAAATTTTTATCATAATCAACACCTTGTTTTTTATGATATCCTTTAGCCACCAATCTAACTCTGAACGTATGTACATATCCATCCATGTCAATCTTTCTTTTAAAGACCCACTCACACCCAATAAGCTTAGCACCTTCGGGGGATCAACCAAAGTCCATACTTGGTTAGTGTACATGGATTCCATTTCGAATTTGATGACCTCAAGCCATTTTTTGAAGTCAATGTCTAACATTACTTCTTCAAAGGTATTAGGTTCGTCGTCTCATATGATAGATACATCTCCATATGTTGAGACTAGAAGGCCATATCTTTCTTACTCTTGACAAATCCTCTTAGACCTACGAAGTTCTTATGTATCGATTTGTGGGGTAGTTACAACGCTTTGTAACTTTTCTACTTGAGGTTCCTCTAGTGAAGTATCAACTTGTGAGTCTTATCAAATCTCATCGAGTTTAACCTAACCTTCCTCCCACTAGTCCTAGTATCTATAAATTCCTTCTCAAGGAATACAAGTATGCCTAGCGATGAACACCTTTTGTTCTTATGGTTGGTAAAAGGAATATCCATTTGTTTCTCTTGGATATCTCATAAATTTACATTTTATTAATTTAGGCTCAAGCTTGTCTCCGTCTAAACGTTTGACATATGCTTCACAACCCCAAATCTTAAGAAAAGACAAATTTGCTTTCTTTCATTTTCATAGCTCATATGGAGTCTAATCAATAGACTTTGTTGAAACCCTCGCTCAAAATAAATGTCACATTAAGGGGCGCATATCCCCAAAATGATATTGGGATATTCGTTTGACTCATTATGGACCGGATCATGTCTAACGGTTGTCCTATTTCTCCTTTCGAACACACCAATCATTTGTGGTGTTTTAGGTATGGTCCATTGTTAGAGAATCCCATTCTATTTTAAATGATCTAAAAATTTGGTGCTTAAGTATTCTCTACCTTCATCTGATCGAAGTGCTTTAATACTTTTGCCAATTTGTTTCTCGACTTCAAACCTAAATTCTTTAAATTTTTCAAATGCTTCATATTTATGTCACATGAGATACACATAACCCAAATGTGATCTATCATCCGTTAAGGTTATAAAATAATCATATCCTCCTCTAGCTTGGATGGACATGGGCCCACATACATCACTATGTATGAGGCCTAACAAATCGGGAGTTTTTTCAAATTTTTCACTAAAAGGGGATTTTGTCATTTTGCTAAGGAAATAAGATTCGCAGACATCATAAGATTTATAATCAATTGATTCTAAATATCCATTTTTATATAGTTTGGATATGCGATTTTCGTTTATATGTCTAAGTCGACAATGCCACATATATGTTTTGTTTAGATCATTAATTTTGAGTCTTTTTTGCATTTATGTTATATACAAGTGTGTCTATATTTAAAATATAGAAATTGTTATTCACATGAACATTCCATATAAAACATCATCTTTATGAAAGGAACAACTTTTGTTCTTAAAAAAAAAACCATCTTAATCCAAACAAGAAATGAAAATGATATTCCAAGTTATACTAGGAATATAATAACGAGTTTCGAGTATAAGCACAAATCCGGATGGTAGCGCTAACTCATAGGTGCCTACCACTAATGGCACAACTCTTGAACCATTACCCACATGTAATTCAACCTCACCAAAATTAGTCTTTCTAGCCTCTTTTAATCCTCTTAAATTTGTGCAAATGTGTGCACCACATCCAAGTATCAAATACCCATGATGTTGGACTAGAAATAGAAAAAATTATTTTAATAACATGAATACTTGAGGTGTTTTGAGAACCCTTCTCTTGCACCTTTTCATGATGCTCCTTATCTTCTATCACATAGAGCATTTTTCCATGTTGGAGGACACTCCTCTTATTCAATTTTCGATCAAGGAAGTTTATACCATTTAAGGCATTCCTTCTATTTATCATCGATGTATTGCCAGTCATATCGTGTAACCTTAACGGGATAGAAAAGCATACGGTTGGGTTAATTAAATTGCATAAAATGAAACAAAGCATAAATTAAAAAAGTAAAATCTATCTTCGCTCCTATTATTTTCTTAAATTTCTATAACCTTCAATATAAGACTCAAGAAAACTTTTGATTTGTTTTCTTATTGGGTTAGATCCCATCCTCTAACATGCATTAGCCTTGAGTTATCTCAACAAGCCATACAAGAAGGATGAGATAGGTAACTCCTTACTAATTACATCTAATATAATTTCTAATTTCATTGGTATGACAACTCCTTATCTTATCACATCTTATGTGAATACCAATCCTTGCTTACAAGTTTATTAGACCTTGAGTTATCTCAACAAACCCAAAAACTCATTTAAGTTAGACCTAACGTTTGGGGATATCGCGTGGCCCATGATTTTTTTTCCTCGAGAAAGAAGTGACCTTGAGTTATCTCAACAAACCAATAACAACCAACAAAGTTCCCGCCTCATAACATTGGAAAGCAATTAACCTAATATTTAATTTGAAGGATTTAATATAGTTGGTCTAATCCTAGCATGCATACTAAACAATAATCATATTATTCCTAACTTGCATATTAATATTTTATCTTATAATAAACATACATCTCATGCATGACTCAAAGACCGGTGAATGGTAATGGATCTCTAGTACTAGCCTTCTCGAGCCACAAGGAGATTAGTGGGTCAATTCCTAGGTGAAAAATTATTACAAATTCTTCATGAATGACTTCATTCCTTGGTGCCTTCTCTTTGTATCTATTCTAATTCCTATCTTCTACTTTTAAATTTATTTAAAATAAGAAACCTCATGTTACATTCGAGAGGAGTAAGATGAGAAGAGAAATACAATAGAATAATAAAGAAAGCAGGACACATAAGCCATATTTATCTAAAAAAATTACAATCATTCACTCATAAAACTAAATCGACTCATCCATACCATTCACCCGTACTTCAATCACGAGTGATACATGGCATACTAATGAAACACATTTCACTCATAAAATAATTATAAATCTATAGTTTTGGTCATTTTATAAATTTGATCAAAATTTCTCTAAATTTCATTTTTAAAACCTTTTAGGCCTTTGGGCCTCCAGGATTCACGGACTTCGAAGCCCAAACCCTCAAGTTTACGTGCTCGTGTACACCTGTTCGCGACCACCGGCCTGGCCGCGTGGCCTATTGCGCCCCTAGAGCATGGGTTGGTAGGCGTGCACGACAAGCCTAGCATGCAATGTCCGTCGTGCACGCTTAGCGTGTGGCCTAGCACTCGCTCGGCTCGTGCGCCTAACGCGCGGTAGTTAGTAAGGTCGTTACGTGCATGGGCATTAACATCCAACGTCGACCTCGCGTGCCTCTCGTTATTTTTTGCCCAAAATTCAGTTTCATATTTATATAAAATGTCAAAAACATAAGATTTATAATCAAGTATAGTTAATTTATATAGTTAATCATAATTAACAAATCATATAATCAAAGATACCAATTAAAGGATCATGCATCCTCCGGAGGTACGAAATAAACAAAAAAAAATTCCTCCATCTAAGGCCCAAGATCAAGTCGTTGAATCCATCCATACATGAATTTTAGACAATGAATAAAGAATTACTTTTTATAGCGCGGATCTAGATTCTTTTATCGAAAAAGCCATCTAACTATCCGACCTCTATTGGTGATACACGTAGTCCAAGTATCCACAAAGAAGCAATCAAAATCAATAGGCTACTAGCTCTACCTTTTTCTCGATTTCGTAGTGTTTTCGATAAAATCAATCCCGGACAATTTTACGACAACCTTAAAAGAGAAGAAAAAAGTATATTTGTGCTAAGGTTTTTGAAGAAACTATTTTTCCCTTTTTTCTTCACTTTGTCGTGTACCCTAGTTAGTTTTTAGGGCTAGCTGAATTTTTCTTTTTCTCTCTCTTTTTGCTTAGTTGTCGTACCTCTCTCTCCCCCTTATATTTATAGAAGAGTTTTCTTATCCTCCAAAGACAAAGAGAGGGGCGGCATTAAGTCCCTTTTAAGACTCTAGGTTATTGCTTCCTTACCCTCCAAGGACGAGAAGTTATTTCTACATGTGGACTTTTGATCATTATATTTAAATCATTCATCCTTATCCAATAAGGTTAATGTTTATCCTCTCACCAAAATATCTTAAGGCTTTTAATTAAACTTAATGGGCCAAAACCATTTTAGCCTAATTAATTTAATTGGACTATCCAAATAAATAATCTTAGATTATTTTAGGCGAGTCCATATAAGAAAATAATTTTTCAAAATACCATTTAACCTAAATTAGGAAACTCATTTTCATTTTAGGTTATTTACTTCCAAATTTGGAACTAACTTCTAAATTAGGAAACTAATTTCTAAAACAGAAAACTTTCCATTTTTAAGAAACTTTCAATTTTAAGAAACTTCCAGTTTAAAAAAACTTTTCATTTTAGAAACCCTTTCCAAAACAAAAAACTTTCATAATTTTTTCAATATTTTTTCTTCTCATTTATAATGTGAATACTCAAACTTATGTGTGTGACTCAATAGGTTTCTAGATATGTTGGCAATGCATCAAGAACAAAAGACTCCTCCCTTATTTCTTGATACATAAATCAAAATTGGCCTCTAGCAAGGCATCATGACTATCCAATTTTCTAGAAAGATTAATTAATCCATTATTACATTTTATAAGCATGGTTACCATACAATTCAGTCCTCATGTCAATTTATCATAGTGTGATCTCAAACTTGGTTATAAGTCTTATTCGATTATGATCACATAACTTTTCTTCGATTCCCAAATGTCTTAGCTCTTAGAGTAAACCAACTATGCTCCATTGGTGTACTCCCATAGATTTTTTGAGCGTAAATTTATCAAAATACAATGTGATAACTCCTTTAGCATACAAAGAATGATATGTCCTATCTTAGTCATACACTTACCTCCATTACATTTCTAGTGCACCCAACAAACCGCCCACGTACAACCCTTTAATGGGTCCATCGAAACAAGTGTCAAAATGCATGAGTCCTTTAATGAGACAACCGTGATGACTTCAAGTCTAAGGACCATTTGTACCCATCTCATATGAGATTCCCATAGACTAAAACCAAATAGGTTCTCATAGCGAGTCAAATCCAATGACATGTTCTCTAACATAAATCACCTAAGTACTTGCTTTGGCATTACCATAACAATAGGTGTGAGATCTCCTACTAATATCATATAGCATGAGCATAACACTCACAAATCTATCCGCATATAGTCGGTGTCCATTCTAGATAATGCTATGACTTGGGAAATTTAATGATATCATTTATATGTATTAGTGTTTGTCATATATTTTTCGATCAATCACTATTGCAAATGCATATCATAACGACTTCTATCTAATTTTACTGAATTTACAAATATAAAACACAAGAATTAATAGAATGACTTCTTTATTATTATTATTAAAATAAATAATACAATAATACATTAATTCAAGCCCATCCAAATATGGTTGGATCTTGGGCCCCTACACTAAAAAAAGGATAATGGGAGGAGTAATTAGAGAAAAGATTTGAAAAATGAGGGACTAAAATTAAAGAAATTTTTGGACACTTCATCACCCTTCCAACCAAAATTTTATTGCATTATCAAGGCCTAATTAATGAGCTTTGACTCACTTAAAAAGGAACGGTTAAAAGGGATGCAAAATGGAGGGCTAAGAATTAAAGAAAAATTAAAGGTTAAAAACTTATCCAATTGAAGGGCTAGGGTTTAGAGTTAATTTAAGGGCCAAAATCATTCCAAAACACAGCAATTCAATGATAGAGATGAGGTCAAAAGTTTGTCGAAAAATTTACCTATAAATAGGGTTGCAAAAAATTAGAGAGAATGGATGAAAATGAACAAAAACCAAAGGAAACTCTTGCAAACTTTTCTTAGGAAATTACACCCAAAAACCACTAGAATCACCTCTAAACACCTTAAATCAATTAATCAAGCAAAAAAATCAAGTTAGGTGATCAAGAATTGTCAAGGGAAAAAATTGAAGTCTAAGTCAAATTTGGTGGGAGGAAGAGGGAGGAAGAATTGCTCAATCTTTTTACCTTTTAAAGTTTAATTGGAGTTTGATTTGGTAAGTTAACTCCACCAACATAACACAAGGGTTGGTTAATTGATGTTAATTTGTAATTTATGTGCTTTAATTTATGAATTTTAGCCTTAATTTTAAAAATTAGGGTTTGGGCTCTTGGTGAAATAAATTTGGAGGAAATGAAATTAAGCTTGTAATTCATGCAATTGAGGTTGAATTATGTTAATTGGACTTGAATTTGAGGTTTAAAACTCAAAAATTCCTAAGGTTATTCAACGGTTAGCATTCAGACCTAAACTAAATATTTGAGGCTTTTTTATACTATCATGTAATTGATGTTTTAGAGCTTGATAATGACTTAGTTAGGTATGAATTAGGGTTTAGGAATGAAAAGCCTCACTTTAATTGAAGGAAAATTCATGATATTTCTAGGATTGCCTAAACTTGAATTTTTAGGGTTTGAGTTTCATTCATTTAATTCATGAATTGTTGGTCAATTAGTACTTTAATGAGTATAATTTGATGTGTTGGAAGAAAAAAATTAAAGAAAATAGCTTAATTTGACTTAGGCCTAATTTATGCCCATTGAAGCCCAATTTGGGTTTAAACATGAAATTGTACCATAAATGTTAGTTAAATTAATTCTTATTGTTAATGTTTATTTAAGCTACTTAGTATTAAAATTCTAGAATGAAATGAGAAAAAAAATAATAGGGATTAAGTTAAGGGTATATCCGACTCTAAATGGGTAAATTTAGGGTTGAAGTTCCAAATGGTCTTTAACACTTCAGTTGATTAATTCAAGCTTAGAACAATGTAATTAAATGAATTAGAATGAAAAAATTCATTAAAAACTAAAAATCAACTTATGTTACTAAAGTTAGAACTTAGGCCTAATAAGGCCCAAATTAAAAATAATGCATATAATTAGTCAAACAATACCTAATTATATTGATTCATGACATAGGATATAATTGAGAAGAATTTGATGTGTAATGGATGTTAGAAATAGAAAGAAAATGGTTAGGTAATGTTAGGACGTAATTCGGCATAATGTGGGAAATATGGGACTTTGATTTATTTTGTATAACTTTATGTATAGTTGTGCTTTTGAATGGTGTTTAATGAGTTTGAATTGTGAATGTTGTATTTGGTGAAATGTGGATGATGGTGATGTTATGTTATGTGGAATGGTATGTTGGTGTTGCTATGGATTATGGTGGTTGATGTTGTTTATGCAAGGTAATATTGTTAAAGCAATTATATTCTTGATTTTATGCACTATCCCGACATGATTCCATGATTATTTATGGCATGCATCTCATGAGTCAATCCCAATTATCCATTACCAATAAAATGCTTGTGCATGCTTAATTTCATAAAAAAAAAAAAATGTTTTAAGGTAATGAAAACATATTTGTATGTCTTGGTTTTTCCATTAAAAATTAGAATTAGTTTAAAGAATGTGATTTTCATGACTTGAGGATTTTATGAGAAAAGGACTTCATAGGTTTTTCATATGGTAATGGTAATGGTTCGGGGTCGAGCAAGTGCAAACGTGCACTTTAAGAGCCTCGACAGGGCACGTCCGTAAACGATTTCGGTTCGCCAAACACCTATTATGGAAACCCTAAAGTACCTAAATGGGACTCGTCAAAAGATAGAATAGGGGGAAACAAGAAGGCAAAAGTGGATTTTTGAACCGATTATGAAATGTATTATGACATGGAAAAAGGAATTAATATGCATATAACGAATTTCACACATGCATATACATGCACATACATGACATGCATAAGTTAACTTACTAAGTTATCGCTCACCTTGTTGCTTGTGATGTAGATAATTAAGGTACGATGGCCTATTTTTTCGCCGAGCTAATTTTTGAGGGGTGCACCAAACGTATATACCGGTATTTCACACATGCTATACATGCACATACACGACATGCATAAGTTAACTTACTAAGCTCTTGCTCACCTAGTTCTTTATGATGTAGACAATTAAGGTACGATAGCCTATTTCTCCGCGAGTTGATTTTCGAGGGGTGCACAAGACGTATACACCTTGGATGGGGTTTCGGCTTTCGAGTGGATCTGCTACATGCTCGTTTTATTTCTAGAATTAGCTATTGTCCCGTACGTGTTAGGATTAGTCGGTCCGTTTTATGCTCTAGTGAAAGCTATGAACAAGTAGATGGAGTAACTTTAAACTAATGTAGTGAGTCAATGAGTCAATTTTGTAGTAGTTGGCATTAGACTAGTTTTGTATGTAAATAGTAGATATATGTAACCGGAGTACTAATAGTAAAATGATAGTGTACTCGTAGTAATGTAGTTATTTTAAATTGCCCATTGCATGCTAGTATCCTTAGGATATTTAAGCAATATGATTAGACGCATGTTAAATAAAACGGGTGGTAAATAAGGAAAAGAATAAGTAATATAATAATGATAATAAGTTATAACTAGATAAATTAGCATAAATTAATAAGGAAAGATATTAAGATAATCGATTATCACAAAACCAATAATCCTCATTCGAGAGAATGTAAATAAAATAATAAAATGTGAAAAATTTATAATGCCTTTTTAGTTAAAGTATAGGACTTACCTCGCCAATATTAGATTTCTATGGCATAGATCACACTTTAGACATTAAGCTTAAGTCACGAGTACCTTGTTAGCGTGCATTCATTGCACCTCGATTGTAGGTTAACGATGGTAATATTCTCAACCTTTTAGGTTCTAGGTTGGAGGTGTTACATCGAAGATAGGTTTTTTGAACATAATACAAATGGATCTTCAAAAAATAGTTATTGCACAGGAGGTGGTATTACTAGAAATAGTCGAGCTAGTAAGATTATTGATTTTTCAAATTATTATAAAGCGAGAACAAATATATATGGAGAGGTAAAAGCTCTTCTAGATGGTCTTTTGATCCGTCGAGCTTTGAATATTGCGGTAGTGTTAGTGGAAACGGATTTGTTGGTGGTGGTGGATGTGCTACGAGTACTAGATCTTTAGACCATGGCAATATGAACACTTACTAATGGCACATTCCATTTCTCATATTCTTTGGCAACAAAATTGTACAACTAATAGATTAGCTAATTATGCTTACATGTACTTAAATAAAATGCAATTTCACCAATTTTGTGGATTTCCTATAGATGTTCAAATAGCTTTTAAGCAAGATAATCTTGGTTTTTATATGTATGGTGTCTTGTTTTAGGGGCTAGGTTTTCCTAGGCCCCTTAAGGTTAGTATATCCCCCTTTTATTTCCACTATTTTACGTCCATATTTCCTTTTTTAAAAAAAAGTCATCAATATTTTTTATTTTATTTTGAAAACAATTATTACGAGTAATAATACATATTACCATTAATTAAACATGGAAAATGGAGCGCCAACCGAACTTATTTATATGAAATGAAGTGGGTTATGTGACGAATTAAGTTGGTTCTTGGGTGGTTTATTAGTACGTAGCTACTTATAGTTAATAATTAACCTAACATATGTTTAAAGGAATTATTTATTATATCAAAAACTATATTCTATTTTCTTCATAAAAACAATATATAATTTTCAATATACTGAACAATTTACATGGATCACAAGTTCTCCCTATAATCTAGAGAAGGCTGTCATATGTTATTTGCTCATGCTCTTCGTACTTGAGTCAATTATAAATTACTCATTCTGATTTTGCAAAATAAGTTAAATAATCTATTTTACCTTAAAAACTAATTAATTCATTCATTAACCAGAGTAAACTATGGTTAATTTAATCACTATGTTCCACAAAAAAAAAAAAAAAAAAACTATTTTATTTTCTAATCAATTATATCATATTTGTTACTTTTTTTTTTTCTATTTCTTAAAAACAGTTAGACAAGATCAAGAAAAAAAATACCAAACAAGTTTATCCAAAAACTCAAATTTTTTAATCATCCATATTTTATATTCTAATAGTTTGTAGAAGGTCATAGAATAAATCTCTTTTTATAACGCTATAGAAATGACTTTAAACCATAAAAAAGGAGGCGTACCACGTATAAAAACGTTCTCTAGTTTGGCATCACCTACGGCCATTACCAAAAACCATTCAGGACTTCTTAGTTATTGACATCTCTGAAGATCACAAGAATGGATCATTCTCACAGTAGTAGAATATCTTCACTTGAAGAATCGTTCATATTTATTCACCTGTTTATAAACATGATTGTCTCTGCTCTCATTTCTTATCAGCTTAGCATAACCATCTCATCACATTATTTGGCTCACATATTGAGCTCTCTAACTAGCACGAGGGAAGAAAAGGAAAACATCAACAAATATTCAGAAAAAAAAATTCCAACAGTTGCCATGCATCAGGCAAGTTTAATCTAAATCTTACAGCCGAGACTTTGCTTGGTCCACCGGAGAACTCTGCAACAAACAGAGCAAACATCATTTGATATCCAATATTAATTTGCAAGTACACCTATAGAATAGGCTAAAAAAGTTGGGAATTGGTAAACAAAAGGAAACTTGCTTCATTCAGCCACGTTGTAGCCACCATACATGTGTTATACATAATCTAATGGAATGCAGCTAACCTATCGAGCACAACATATCCTCATGAAAAAGATCTATCCAGAATACAAACATGTTACATGGTTTTTATTTGTTTGAGTTGTTAAAAATAAGTCTGCTTTTGAACTCGCAGATATGATTTCAGAAAGATAGAGGAATATGTTAAAACCATTTAGGTAGAACTCATTAATTAGCTACTGCAAAGTTTGGTGCCTTAATTGGGTATATAATGTGGTTCTGGTATGCTATGCAGAATGCCATCTGGCATGAAGGTGTTTCTACAGCATAAGTTCTCAGCAACAAGTACTAGGCAATCTTAAGGACAACACTGATGATAAAGCGATGCATGATATGTTATAGTTCATGTGCTCATACTTCTAATCATGTGATAAGAATATTCACAAATTCAGGTTTCTCACCAGAGGAGCACCCTTGGCAGCTCGTTCAGCCAAGAAGGCACAAGGCTTAAAGAATTCTCCATACGTCTTTGACCATTCCTCCAATCTTGAATAAATGTATTTGGATCCAAGAGAATCAGCCCAGAACAGAATGCCACCCCTGATCCAAATAAAACAAATTGATTAAAGCAAGGGCCTAAATTACAGGAAGAAACCCTTTAACTAGCTAAAAACCAAACCTGTAAGGTGGAAAACCCATTCCCATAAGAGACGCAATGTCAAGGTCTGCAGCTTTGACTACAATGCCTTCTGCAAAGACTCGGCAGGCCTCATTCACTACTGGGAAGAATATCATCTCCACAATGTCCTTTTCTGCTAATTTCGCAAGCTGTAACACATATTAATGACCCAGAATGAGAAAGAGAGGGAAAATCTGCTAAAACATATGTTTTTTGTTGTTTGAAGTTATAATCCATATAGGTAAACGACACCTAAGACTAGAAGCAGTAAGTGAGAAAAAGAGAGAGAATACCTTGGGGTCAATGGCAACACCAGAAATGCTTCTTGCTTTCTCAATGTATTTCCTCAATTCAGGATCTGGCTTAGCTTTGCGCCTATCATCATACAAATAGAATCCTTTTCGAGTAGTTTCCCCTGAGATTGGTAAATACAGAATACTTCACAGACAAACATAGTTATTAAGAAAATCCTATTAAAAAGTCAATACATGCTTTTAAACTTCTAAAACAAAGTTTTACATTCTATTCGTGTTTTGTCTGGAGGAAACTAATTGATTAACCAGGGAAGAAACACACCCGATCTCTTATCCTCTTGCATTAATGGGATAAGCATAGATTTATAGGTTCGCTCAGGGAAATTCTCAACAAATTGCATGCCAGTTGCAATTGCGACGCCAAACCCAACCAGGTCAACCAACCTGCATGAACAAGTGAAAGTATTGGAGCTAATTCAATGGGGAAAATCATACATTTTTTTATGAAATGATACCAAGATGAACTGAAAAATTATTTTCTCCAGCAAAAAGGGAAAAATGGTTCCATTTTTCTAACGACTTAGGTACCTGAATGGGCCCATTGGCATTCCAAACTTGGTGATCACCCTATCAATCTGATAAATATCTGCACCATGTTCAACAAGTAAAAGAGCAGCTTGGGTGTAAGGAAAGAACATCCTGTTGACAGCAAAGCCTGTGCAATTTCCAACCAGAACTGGAGTCTTCCTTATTTTCTTCCCAACATCTAGCAAATCCACAATTACTTGAGGAGATGTCTGCTTGGTACGAACAATTTCCAAAAGAGGCATAACATGAGCTGGACTGCATCAGAAGCACAAAGGATTGGTTAAGCCAAAAACAAAAGGTGAGAACGCAAAGTTCATTAAAAATTCATAGAAGATAACTCCACACCAGATATTACCTAAAGAAATGGGCTCCAACAATCCTATCTTGCGACTTGGTCCTTTTTCCAATCAAGTTCAAGTCGATTGTGGAAGTGTTACTGGCAAGAATGCAATGAGGTGGGCAATATTTTTCTAGATCAGAAAAAATTTGTTGCTTCAAAGAAACATTTTCAATCACAGCCTGTTTCAGGCATCAAGAACAAATAATCAGAATAAAGTTGTTTAATTTCAGGATAAAAAATTCAATCACACCAAAAGAGAGTTATATCAAATGAACATGTATACCTCTATGACCATGTCCACATCTTTAAAGCTTTCATAATCAAGAGCGCCCTTGAGAAGAGACATGGTTTTTTCAAACTTTTCTTGTGTCATTCTTCCCTTCTTGACACGACTTTGGAGATTGGCTGAATAATAAAAGAATATTTTCTCACAACAATAGAACTTCATTAAGTAAAACCAAAAGAGAACTGAGTGACAAGAAGATAAATTAAAAGCTGATCTTAAGACAAGGCACAGGCCCCACCTCTGACTCTACCAATCCCAGCCAGCAAGAATTGATCATTTACTTCTTTCAGGATCACTGGATAATTACTGAGAACTAATGCAGTTGCTATCCCTGAACCCATTAATCCTCCACCAATCACAGCAACCTTCTTCACTCGTCTAGGTACCCAGCCCAGATCAGTAATTCCCGGAACCTGTTCAAAATCAAGAGCTGATCACGGTTTTGAAGTGAAAGTACGTGGACTGTTAAAGTGCCTGGACCAATCTTGAACAACAAATATCTTCAATATTCAGATTCTAGAGAATCATTAGGTGTATTGAGAGCTCTAAAAATTCAATTGCACCAGTTTCTTTTCACTTCAATTCTTCAGAAACCTAATTTTGGCGCATTCTCAAAGAAAATACCTATTAAAAAGAAACAAAATCTCTGCTATCAAAACTCCTGGCTTCAATCAGAATGAATGAACCTACTTGTTTACTTCTAGGATTAAAAGAAGCATCCACAAAATACTTTACAACAAGACGAATCAGCAAATTTGACCACGTATATCTTGCTAAAATGTCAAAGGTTACAAAACCATATTAATATAGCTGGTAGAAATCATATTATAAGATCTACTAAAAACTGCAGATGAATAGCCAACAGTTCCATGAGTAAAACTGCACTAGCACCTTGGTTGTTCCACGTTGAGCATAGAAGATGTGGATCAAGCTCTTGCATGTGTCAGAACGCACAAGTTCTTGGAAACTTTCAAGCTCCTGCCAACATCAGACAACTTATCACAAAGTTGAATTGGCTATATAATTAGAGGGTCAAGAATTAAAAAACATGAGGATTGGCAAGGGACCTTGTAGAGTCCAGCATGCGGACCAGAAACTATGCCATGTTCAACGACATCAATGCAAACTATAGGATGTGTGAGATTGGGGGCTTGTTTCCGGGCTTGAGCTCTTGCAAACTTGAATATTTCCCTTGCCTCACCAAGGGAATCTAATTTTTCGGTCTTGTAAAGACTAGCAATCCATGGTCTCCTACACTCCAAGATATCCAGAGCCCACTGACGTGCAGTACTTACCAACTCATTTGGTGAAACAACAGCATCCACGAGGCCCAAAGAATGAGCTTCGTCCCCTTTAACTGGTTTTGATGTCTATATGCAGGGAGGGGAGGTGGGATTAGTTTGATATTGTACAGCCGTGCAACTATAGAAATCACATGGACCAAGTAACTGGAAGACCCAACTACAACATACCAGCATCATTTCAAGGGCCTTTGAGATACCCACAAGACGTGGAAGTCTCTGTGTTCCTGAGCCAATCAGATATATGAGATTGGAAGTAAGAAAGAAATCCCTTTTGTAAAGAAAATGAGTCCGATCAATAACCATATGTGAAATCCAAGACGGAGACTGTATCTTTATTAAAGGGAAAACATTAAAACAGTTACAATAAACACCAAAGAAGAATGTAAACATCATTCCTAGCACCTTAGTTTGAGGATCTGAGGAGTTTCATCCTTCAATTTACATTTACAACTGTTAATCACCAAGTTCTTCAACATATTTTACTCAATTAGAATGATAAAAGATGAGCTAAATGAGTAACTCATACGCGAGGCTTTTTTTTTTTTTTTTTTTGGTGCATATTTAACCACAAAATACAAATGACAAGTCTATGATGTAAGAGCCAAAAAAAAAATTCTGATTTAGTTTAGTAAATAGGCTCATTAGGTTCTCATGTCATGACAATGGAAACCTTTTTTTGGGCCATTTGCCTCAGCAAGATGAAACCAAACCCTGTCCCTTCCAGTGATCAAACCATATCCGGAGCAACATGTTCTAGATTTCATGGCTATCATATCTTCACACAACAAATCATCTTAGCTGACTTTAACCCTGTCCTCCATCAAAACTATCTCACACTTTTGAAATCATAACTGATTTATCATTCTTTGTCTAGAAATAAATGATTTTGACATTCTTATTACCTAATACATGTTGTCTTTAAACACCAGCCATTAGATTTTACAAGAAATGAACATCCTTATGCTGGAATGTATTATTTAACTTTTTGAAATTTGCCAAGGTGTCATGTCTTGCAGATTTGACAACTCCCAAAAGTAATTACTCACTCTATGTACTCATCAATTCTAATTTAGTGAGCACTATGTTTTACTATCCATTCCACCTGATACATTATCCGTGCAAGAAAACAAAAATGGTCATCTATAGATTTTGCCACAAAATACCCAAAATCCAAAGCATCGACCATTACAAGAAAGTGCAAACTACAATGCACAAGTGTTTATTTTATTGAAACAACAAAGAGCACATTGAGATGTTAGAAACAGAAAAAGGTTGTCTTTTTGGGGACCTTCGAAACACAATAAATGTAAAGATTCAACTGACATACCTCCAAAACCAGGAATTATGCCAAGCTGAAGTTCAGGTAGGCCTAATTGAGCAGTAGGGGTTGAGATACGTGCATGGCATGCCTGATGTAGCAAGCATATCAGATCATCTGAAGAAATCAATTATGAAACAATACAATTCAGTATCTATAGCAAGACATACCATTGCAACCTCTAGTCCTCCACCTAAGGCAAGGCCATCAATTGCAGCAACTGAAGGTTTTTTTGCACCTGGAAAGCAAAGCAACTATTCAAATAGCTGAAATATGTCGATGAAACTTCTGTCAAAGACTTTGAAGCCATCATGAATGAAGAAGAATAAACAAAAGAGTACCTCCTAAAATGTCACTACGAACCTCCATGGATGTAAAACCAGGCTGAGATTCATTCACTGAGAAAGCATAACAGAGACTTTATTGCAGTTACAGGAAAGTATATCAGGAGCACAAGAAATATAAAATATTGAACATACTCTGTCCCCCATGAACTCCCCCAAATGAAGAAATATCAAAGCCACCAGAGAAATTGCCCTTTTCACCTGCATCATTACCAGGAGATGTTAGCTTGACATCTCACATTCTCACTCAGTTCTGATGCTTGGAAATGCCCTACAAACTCCTTGAAATTTTTATGAATAATCTCTCAATTGTTACCTGTAATAACAATTGCCTTCACGTCATCTCTTCTCAAAGCTTGCTCGTAACTGGCCTTCAAGCTGTACAACACTGGAAAAAGAGCAATAAGTATAAGTTCCATATTTTGTCACCATCATTGAAAAACATCATTTAGTTGAAGACAAGTAACTGTGACATCAAGCAAGGCTAGATGATGCCAATTGCGTTCAAACTTTTGAGTAGAATAAGAATATACCGGGATCCCAAAAGGCAATTTCAAATGCTTCCAGTCATTATCTTAAACTAGAAATATTAAGATCCAACCAAGTTAACAAACTTATAGCATTATACAAATTTTCAAGAGTAAGAAAATAGACCTTGAAGACAGTCTCCTAATTCTCAGAAGAACCAATTATGTAACACCAACAATAAGAGGATGGAGAGAGAATAAGAGGATAGAGGCCCTTTACCCCACCAAAAATGCAGTATGTCAACCTAACACACCAATTTTTCAAAATTATCTCTTATTTCTCCGGGTTAACAGAAGTTGAAATATGAAAGACCAAATAGAAAACCACAATCCTGTTTCTTGAAACAAAACAACCAGCCTCAAAACCCAAACAAGGATCCCAAACTAAAATAAAATCTTCCAAATCTCTACACTAAATTGCAGGAAAAAGGTAAAAGAAAATCACCACCGAAAATGACCCTTTTGAATTCTTTAATATAGAGTCAGCTCTCTTTTCGCATGATCATCGTGGACTTTTTCGAAAAAGAAAAAATCTTCTTAATCCAACACATAAGAATTAGTCCACTAACCGGCCCAAAAAACAAGAAATCAAGCTTAGATATCAAAAGGATCCACATAAAACGAACAAAATATACAAGATCTAACTTAAGTCAGATAATAATTATAAAAGAAAGAATGATACCATCAACAGAAAGAGAATTAACAGGAGGATTGATGATGGTGATTAAAGCCACCCCATCAGTTCCAACTTCAACTGTGGTTCTTCCCTTGGTTCTGCTTCCTTCCATTCTCTTTTTCTTGCTTCTGAGATCTTCTCAATGCTGTTTTCTCTTTTCTTGTAGGTCTCAATGAGGTTTGGAGTCGTGTATTAATATAGAAAGAGTGACGTTGGCACGTTGCAGAGGTACGAGAAATGAGGTTTGGAGTCGTGTATTGATATAGAAAGAGTGACGCTGGCACGTTGCAGAGAGGTATGAGAAATTTTCTAATACAGAGGAAAGGTGGCACGTAATTACTCTTTAGCTCACTTTGTAAAAAAATAATAATAATAATAAAATATTACATTTATAATCAAAATAATAAAAAGATTTTCCCATCATTCAAATTTTTTATTATTTTTTTTCTATCTTTTTTATATCTATCTCTTTTTTTAAAATAAATTTATAAAGTGATTATTGTGAATGTTACACTTTTATGTATTATAAAATTTATTTAGAGGTAGTTTATAAGAAAACTCAAATTGAACTGGATGGAGAAAGAAATTTACAAGATGCGGGCAACTTTGTTTTTTTGTCGTGCATATCCAATCCATGATTAAGTTATAATTTTGCAAGATTTAAAAAAAAATTCGGTTTTATAGAATTAGTTTGAAAATATGATGAATTGTAAAAGACAAAAGAAAATGTTCTTTTATTTAATTGCTAATTTCACTATAATTTTATGCTAAAAAGTTGCAATGTATTTTTGATGTTTTAACTTAAAAGTAAAAACATATTAAGGGTATGTGAATTTTCAAGCATGTAATGCTTTAGTTCCATGTAAATTCAATGGTACATTTGTAGAAATCTCTAGCTTTAAAAATATTTGGGATAATTACCGAAAAAACTTTATAAAAAAATCTTATATCTAAAAAACTCACAAATTTATTTTTAAATCTCCTAAAACCAAAATAATATTTTTCTTACTAAAAACACTCAATAGTTAACATTAGTTAACTATTGTTAACTAATGTTAACTATTGAGTGTTTTTAGTAAGAAAAATATTATTTTGGGCTTGTGAGATTTAAAAATATTATTTTGTATTTAGGAGATTTAAAAATGAAATAATAAACTTTTTAGATAGAAGATTTTTTTAAAAAGTATTTTGGTAATTATTCATAGTTTAAATGAAACCATTATCTTTCAAGATATATATTTCTATTATGGATGATCATGTTTTATTTAATTAATGCACGAAAATATGTTATACATTCATCTTCTAATTTAATTTAATTGTTTGATAAAAAATATTGAGTTTTGATTAATTAAAAACTAGTATTACCGATAATAGTTTTTTTCTATTAATGTATTAGGATTTAAGAAATCCCTAATGTTCATAATCATACATATTCTTATTTTTCTTATTTATATGATAACATTTTGATTAAATTACAAGAGAATAACAATAGTCTCATTTCATCAATATTAATTAGTTAAATTGCATCGATTGCTATAGTTACTAAATAGTAACATTAATCTCGTAATTAATGAAACAAACGGTTGATAGAAAAAAAACTCTAATATAAGGAATTTTTTAGTATAATAAAAAAAAATAGTCGAATGTTAGTGCTTAAAAATTTTCTATCTAAAAATCTATCAATTTATTTTTTAAACCCCTCAAACTTAAAAATAAAAAAATTATCTTACCAAAAAACCCAATAGTTAACTAGTGTTAAGTTGGAGATTAACTATTGAGTGTTTTGGTAAGAAAAATATTATTTTGGGTTTGAGAGATTTTAAAAATAAATTGATGGGTTATTTGGATATAAAATTTTTTTAGAGGGTTTTTCTAGTAATTATCCCAAAATAGTTTTTGAAAAAAAAATTATTCTGTGATATAGAAAATATATCCATTCTGATTCCACTTGCTAAATTTTAATCATTAAATGTGCTTACCATATTTTTACATTCGAGCATGAAACCATCAACGATCATAATATTTAAGAATGCTGTTGAGGTTGTTGTTTTACTATTATATCGCCATTAATGCGTCATTAATGTATCAAAATAGTAGTACCCTTGTCGGTAAGAGTTGGCTCATAAATTTTCCTAACAAATACCTAACAATTTGTTAAATGATAGACGTGCAAAAGTTTGATAAGGACAGAAAGAAAAATTCTTTACAGCCTGTTTCGTTATTATAAATAAAATGTCTAAAATAAAAATACATTAATTAAAATGAAAATTAAAAAATCGAAATAGTATTTGCATTTATATGCTGTTTTTGAAATCCTAATAAAGAATCAAAATAAAATTTAAATTTTTTTTAATATCTGATCTTTTATATCAATGACAATAATAATTAAAAAATAATTTTATCAACTACAAAAATAGTAAAAATAATAGAGATAATTGAAGCAGTGGACCGTGCTAGCAATAGAGTAAGAAAAGGATGAATAAGGATGGTAATGGTAATAATAATAATATATTTAAAAATATTTGTATCATAACCATAGGAGGTGATAGTAAAAAAAGAGTAGTGGTAATCATGATAGTAAAGAAAAAATGATGATAAAATAATAATAATATTTTTTTATTATCACTCGTCAATGGAAATGATGGTGGTTCCGGTAGTGATGGTGATAGTGATGTAAATAGTTAATACATAATAACTAAAAATAATATATTATTTTTTTAAAAAATGTATTCTTATTTTTTATTTTTACTTTCACTTCCCACATGAAAATGAAAATATCATTCTCATTTTCACTTTATTTTTTTTTAACCAAACAAAGAACTACAAGGTGGGAGTAACACTTTTATTCTCATTCCTATCATTTCACTTCTTGCAACCAAACAACACCTAAGGATAAAATCAAATATTAGTTGAGTATTGTTTTTTCCTTCAATATTTTTAATAAGAACCATAAATTTAGTAAAAAAAAAATTCTATATAAACTAGAATCAGTTCATAAAATCAATTTGAAAATATCATAACCGTCGAAATAAATAATTCTAATTTAAAATATATTGCGAAAAAATGTAACTTACAATAATAAATTAGTCATCATGTCTCACTGATAAAGATTCTTAAGAAATTGGCATGTTAGAATCCCTCAAAAGAAATATATTACAATAGATAAATTAATGTTAGCAGCAATGGCGTTAATACAGTTATGTGCATTATATACTATTCAGTTCAACCTCCAACATTTGAATTCAAATGTAAATTATATAGTGATGTATTTTAATCCACGTTTCATTTCAGTTTGCATGTATTTATCAAACCAATTAACAAAATACAATAATATATTAGGGCTAAACAGCTCTAGTTTTCTTTAAATTTTAACCCATTTAAAATTGAGTCTCTCAATTTCAAATTTAATTTTGGAATCCCTAAATTTTAAATTTTTTTTGAAATTTAACTCATCTTTCAATTTTCTATTATTTATCTCAAAAAATAACAATTATATAAATAGTTTCATGATGAAAATCATTTAGTAAAATTTATATGGGGCTTCTCAAAAAATTTAAAATTATTTTTTGGTTATTTTCTAATTTTTTATGTTTTTAATATTCAAAAAATAAAAAAATGCTTTTCGATTTTAAAAAAATCTGGATTTTTTATAAAATGGAATAAATTTTTTCAATATGTGTGTAAAATTTCAACTCAAAATATCAAAAATTAAATTTTTTTTTAAAAAGATAATAGCTAAAAATTATTAAAAGAATTAAATCTCAAAAACATAAAAAATTAGAGATTTTAAAAACTAAATTTAAAAACGAATTAAAAATTCAGGAAACGTTTGAGTTATTTAGCTGTATGTTGGTATAGAAAACTGTCAAGGTGTGACCGGCCGTGACAGATCTTAAAAACACTCCATTGCTGAAAAGTGCTTTCACGCCCTTCACTTGCGCGGCATGAACGTGGAAGGCTGACTGGTTTTTTAGTATTATTTTCATCTCGAAGTTCTAAATATCCTAAAGATCGTGTTTCCAAGAATTCAACCTGTTGGAAAGGACATATACCAAAGCTATCGTGTCAGCTACTTATTGGTTATCTTTGCTATATTTAAAAAAAAAAAAATGTGGAGCACCACCACAAAGGACCAGATCTCTAAATTTGGAGTTTGTCGATGATTCCAAAGCCCACACACTTTTCTATGTCATTTGTTTTCAATTTGTGCAGGCACTTGACACGGCCTTAAAATCAACATTCCTTTCCTTGTCTTTTTCAACCACCATGATTTGCGCTTATAGAATTTTTTTTTTTTTGCTTACATTTTTTCACTAAATTTCTGGCATGGAAACTAATGGGGTTTTTCAAAAATATTATTCACAATGTTACACTTTGTTTGTCTGTGTTTCTATTTACTGAATTCTCAAAATATCTATTTACCTTTTAAAAATATTCATTTTATCATTCCACCTATTATTTTTATGATTTATTTTTATTTCACTGACTCCAGTTAGAATTAATCTCAACAACAACAGATACAGGGAAAAAAAAGTTCATGGGATTAGAGTCTAAATGGATTGATAGAAAATTAAGATGATGCTTCCTGCTGATGTTTATTTTTCGCCTATTATGCTGCACGCCTTAAAGGCTGGACAAGTTTGCCATGATTTACATATTTCACCACAATTTGATAAAGCATAGGCCAAAAAATTTTACAACAGAAGCCATTGATTCTGCCATTGCCCGAGAACTTACCTTTTTTTTTAGCGCAATCAATTATTTTGTACAAGAACTTTTTTTCTCCACAAAATGCAACACCTGAATTTGAACTAAGAAAAAGAATTTGTAGTCCTCTGCCTTGTTACTCGATCATGTTGCGAAGATAATATAAAATAGATTAAAAAAAAAAGTACTCTAATGTATACATATATATATATATCCCATCTTTTTCTAAATCTTAATCCTTTTCCTAAAAAAAAAAAATCTTTCTTTTTTGATTGGACCCATTTCTTTGATTCGTTTTGTATAGATATCAAAACATGCACACTCTGAATTTTTTTTTCCCTGTTGAAATGAAAAATCAAATGTTAATTTTCAATCACAAAAATCAAAATTCAAGACAAATTAGAAGTATTAACTATTGACAGGAAAATACCACTTTTATGTATTACTTCCAAAAACATAGTACACAATAAAAAAAAAAAAAAAGTAGGACAGAAAATTAAAAAGCAACAGTTTAATTAATAACAATATGCCGAGTTGATGCTTTATATAAATCCTTACATACATAAGAATCCCTTCATTCTTATTCGTGTTAAAATTGGTTGAAACACTTAAATTCTCAGCAAAATGAATAAAAATATCAATTATTTGATATCTTAGAATGACACAACCTAGACATGCATAAAACATATGGTTTGGAGATTTATTGTACGTTTTGAAACCTTTTTGGATTTGTGAAGTTTTTTGACATATCAAGAGAACGTGTTGATGAAGAAATCGTAGATAGCATTATAGGTTGATCTAACAAAACTTCAAATGAGACAATAGAATATAACAATTAATATTTTGATTTGTCAAACATCATTATGTATTTTATAGGGATGAAAACATAGTTTATCTTCTTAATTTTTTCCTTTTTAAGAAAAAAAAATTTATATTAATCTCTCTCTTTTTCGTTTTCTTTTCTTCTTCTTCTTTTTTTTTTTTTTTTCTCTTTCAGTTGACGACACAACCAACATCAGCAAGACCCTTTTGTATTAGCCTCTACCATTAAGTGTAAAAGATTTGAAACAATTGACTAGAGAGAGATAATTGTAGTTGTAGGAGGTCAATTATAATCAAAGAAGCAAAGCTTAGACTGTTTTTCAGTCTCTAATTAGATTAGAAAATTTTGATTTTTTGTCTGGAGGAGATGGAAATTAAAAAAGAAATCTCAGAGGAGATGGGTGAGATGAGCATAATAAACATATGGGAGATTTGATTCGGAATACGAATTTGGTTCTCATGTCCAAATTCATGTTCACTTTGGATGTGTTCTTTAGTCGGAATACCAACACAAGTTATAGCTATTACAGTAATAGCAAGTGAAGAAAAATAGAAAAGATGAAAATAGACAAATGAAGGAAATTGGTTTTGAAGGTGAGAAACGATTTTTTTCTTTTTTTAATGTGAAGAGAGTTTTAATTAAATTTTTAAACTTTTAAGCGATATTTATAATTTTATAATATCTCGAAAGAGTCTACTATAAGTTGGTTATTTTGATTTTATAAACTTCTTAATTTGACTCAAAAGTAAGAATATAAATTTTGTTATAAATTTACTCAAATTAAAAAATTCACTAATGTTGGATCCAACACTAAAAAAAATTCATATTCCCACTCTTAAGTCAAATTAAGAAATTTATAAAATTAAAATAAGTAAATTATAATAGATTCATTTGAGATATTATAAAATTATAAATATCATTTAAATGTTTAAAAATTTAACTAAAACTCTCTTCATATTAAAAAGAATACTATAAATATTTTATTTTATACTTAAAATTTGCATACTATCATAGAGATAAAGTTAAATCCATAAAAGATATTTGGGATAAATAAAAAATTATTTTTAAGTTCATTTTTTTTTAAAGAGGATGACAAGATATATCTTCATTTTTTTTCCTTTTTTATTTTTCAAAATATATTTATTTAAATTATACATCAAAAAGAAAATTAAGATGGAAAAATCGAGTAGAGGGATAAGATTAAAATGGAAAAAAAAAGAAGACAAGTTAATACTATTAGCCTAGAAGTTAACAAAAAGACGGGGTTAAGAAATAAACAAAACGTAAAGAGATAAACTTATGACGAAAAAAATAGAGGGGCATAATAGAGATAGAAAAAAAAAGTAAAGACATCTACAACCACTAAGCATATTTTTGCACTTCTTGTCACCAAACGAGATGAGCGATGAAAAATATCTTCGGAACCAAGAACTTTTGAGACCCTATTCACATGCCGAGTTGATATAATATTTGTCTCCGAAATAATACACTTAAATAGAAAAAAAAAGTAAAATTTAATTACTCATATAAGTAAAATAAAAGGTAAGGCACACCAATAAAATAAAAATTAAAAATTAAACACTAAAATTGTAGTTTTCTCTAATTTCAAGCGAGGATTAATTTTTTTTTCACGAGTCAGTATAAAATAGCCATGTGTTAATTGATGTTGTCACATCGGCATTTAAGAATCTCAAGTGAGAGAATGTGTTCCAATATATATATATATATATATATATATCACTCAAATAGATTTAAAAAAAAATTAGGCACTTAAATAAAATAAAAATCAAATATTGGATGTTGAAAAAAATTAACCATTTGAGATCCGTAAAAATCGAAAAGTCTCACCATATAAGTAATGCCACCAAATTTTTTATGGTGTAATTATATTCTTTTGATAACTCTAACTAACATCTCTATCTCATGTTCAGCTTCTTTTTCACTTAACAAGTACTTCAAGCTTTTGTGATTCCGAAAAATCCGAAAAGTCTCACCATATAAGTAATGCCGCCAAATTTTCAAAACAAATACTACTATTGTAAGTTCAAGATCATGTGTCGAATAGGAAACCTCATATGGCTTTAACTCGTCTAAAAGCATAAGCAATGACTCTATCGTGCTCGTATTAGAACACATCCCAAGCTTTGGTAAGAAGTACGGGTGTTCATTATTCGGTAATAACCGAATCAAACTATACTAAAATATCAATTTTGGTGCGATTTTTTACAAAATTAAGAAAAAAAAATGAACCAAAATAATTTTAATTTTCGAGTTTGGTTTTGGTTTTTTTAAAAAATTTTTGGTTAACCAAAAAATGAAAAATTATATATATATATATATATATATATATATATATATATATATATATATATATATATATATATATATCTTTTTTTTTAAGTCAAATCACTCACTCGCACCTCCAAATTGAAAACCTTTCTCTTTTGGATGCACTTCCTTCCACAGACTTCGTATGTGCTTTATTTATCTCTCGCTACAAGTCTAGATGCACACAAAATAGCAAAGACGTTGATAGATTTTTTATCGTCTCAAATTCAAGCCTTCTTGAGTAGATAATTTATTATTTATTTATCGATTAATGCATTTGCTATTTTTTTAGGCATAATTTAGTTTCCTAGCTACTAGTCCACAAAGCGAAAAGAAACTCACTCTAAATAAAGATTGTAGAAACTTTAATAGAATTAGTTATCTATAGAAAAAAAATAAAAAAAATAAAAAGGTAAAAATCGTATCACCAAACACCAAAACCAAAATATTTTTAAAACTCGAATCGAGAAAATGATAATATTTTGGTTCGGTTTTGATTTTTTTAAAAAAAAAATTTGGTTCACCAAAACCATCCAAAATATTTTAAAATCGAACCGAATAATCAAACGAATACCCTTAGTAAGAAGTAACACCGTAAACAACAAAACCACCTGTACCATTCGGACTTCCTAACACTAGGGTCGTCGTCATTTTCGCCTTTAATTCATCAAAACTCTATTGGCATGCTTTAGTCCACTTATAATCAACATGTTTTCATCAAAGTCTAGTCAATGGTGCGACTATTATAGAATATCCTTCCATAAAGCATCGATAATAACCGATTAATCCTAAGAAACTATATAGTTCTATCACATTCTTTTACGCTTCTAAATTCAACACCGTTTCAATTTTTGTTGGGTCTACTTCAATGCTTTCACATGATACTATATGGCCAAAAAGTATAACCCGATCAAGCCAAAATTCACATTTACTAAATTTGGCATACAATTATTTCTCTCTTAATATTTCCATCACAATTCTTAAATGGTTAGCATGTTCCTCTTTATCTTGTGAATACATAAAAATGTCATCAACAAATATAATAACAAACTTATCAAAGTAAGTCCGAAACACCTTATTCATCAAGGCCATAAAAGTTATCGGTGTATTTGTCAATCCAAAAGACATGACAAGAAATTCATAGTGCCTATAGCGAGTTCAAAAAATAGTCTTCAATACATCTACATTTGCTATTTTCAATTGATGATACCCGAATCTCAAATCAATTTAACTAAACACTTGTGTACTTTGTAATTGGTTAAATAAATCATCTACTCTTGAGAGGGGATTCTTGTTCTTCATGGTTACCTAATTCAATTGTCAATAATCAATACATAATCTCAATATTCCATCTTTCTTTTGTACAAATAATATTAAAGCTCCTCGAGGTGATGTACTCGATCGAATGTATCCCTTTTGTAACAATTCTTGAAACCGAGTCTTCAACCCTTTTAACTCTATCGGACCCATTTTATAAGATGCAATGGAAACAAGAGTCGTTATAAGTAGTAAATAAATAGTAAATTCAACATCTTTGTCTAATGATAATCTCGATAATTCTACTAGAAACACATCTTGAAACTCATTCATAAAAGGTATATCTTCAAGTTTAAGCCCCTTCTTTCTAGTGTCAATCACATATGATAGATATACTTCATAACTTCTCTTAATCCACTTATATGCTTTAATCATGAATACTAAACATCTAAGCATACTTTTATGTTCCCCCTAAAAAAATTATCCTTGTTTGATTTGGCAATGCAAATTCATCTTCTTTAGTAAAACAAATTCATAATTGCATAATGTTTTATTAACCAACTCATACCCAAAATGATGTCAAAAACATGGAATGGCATAAGTAATAAATGCGCACACAACCTAATGTCACCAATTTGTAACACACAACTCAATAAACACTATTAACCTTAAGTAACTCTCTTAAAAAAATGCTAGCATGCAAGTCATAATCTATAGGTTCAATGCATTTATGATTCGTGATGCAAATGTCGATGCTATGAATGAAGGTATGGCTCTAGGATCAATTAAAATATAAGCTTCAATATTAGAAACAAGTAATTTACCCGTCACTACATTTGGTGCAATGATCGCTTCTTGTCGAGGAATAACATATAATCGAGTTTAAGTATGGCTCTCGGATCTAGCCACACCTTTTATCATATTGGTGTTTCTTGATCTACCTCGACCTCTACCTCATCTATAAGGCACATTGCTTGTTCTCAATCCTTGCATAGTTGGTTCGAAGCCAATTTCACTTACTTTACTTCGTTTAGGACAATCTTGGATCATATGATCTAAAGCTCCACATTGAAAACATTCGTCGATTAATCTCTAACATTCACCCTCATGTCATCTTCTATAATGGTAATAAATCAATCTCTAATCAAAAGAACCTTATCCTTGACCTTGACCTCCACCCATATGGGTTCCACTCGATGTTTTTTTAGCTCCCAAGTAATCACCCTTAAACTTTCCTAAGCTTAATTTAGATTGAGTGGGGGGCATTAGATTCTTTCTTTTTTCCCTAAAAAAATTAACACTCTCAATTACTATTTCCACACTCAACCTCTCGACTTGAATCGTTGCAGCCCTTAGTTTTGTATAACTTTCCAAATCATCGGATGAGATCTTACTTCGAATTGCATCGAATTGCATAAGTCAAGCCTTCTTCAAAATTTTAACACTTATCCCTTTCGATAGTAACCATATATGATGCATAATGAGACAGCTTGATTAAACTATACCTCATAGTCCATCACTAACATGTTATTCTATTTCAAGTTTAGAAATTCGTTCTATTTCTCATCTTGATGAATCTCAAACATGTAATTAACTCTAAATTCTTGAAGAAAATCTTCCCATCCGAGGATTAGAGGCTGAACTATGGCATTTGGGACTATCTCCCACCAATCATAAGCATTCCTTTGTAGAAGAAATATAACATAATTAAATCTTTCATCTTAAGTACACCGTATCATGTTTAATACCCTTTTGGTTCTCTTTAACCATTTTTTTAGACTTCAATGGATCCTTAGACCCTAAAAAGTCAATTGCTCCATACTTTCTCGGCTTTTCGTATCTCCATTCTCTTGGTCTATTTTCAAGACCATGTTTTTCCCTTACATTTTTAGAATGTAATGCATGTTGATGATGAATCTATAATCCAACCTAAGCTATGGGTTGTTCCACATGTGCATGAGAAGCAACAGAGGCTTCTAAAAAGTGCTGGTTAGCTACTCCTTCTAAAAAGTGCTGGTTAGCTACTCCTTCTCTCTCTGTGTAACCTCCGTAAAACCCCTTATCCGTAACGCGACGTGTATTAGAATAATTTTATATATATGTATATTAAGAGTAAGTATAATTATCATTTTATCATGAGAAATTAATGCTTGAAATATGTGATTTATGTTAAATTAAAGTTATTGTGCTTAAGATTAATGGCTTAATTATTAAAGAAATCAAATATGCAAAATCAATGTTTTAAGGACTATATTTTGCTTGAGTTTTGTGTGAATTATTGGAGCACTTTAAGGTGATTTTTAGGTAAACCTTAAAGAATGAACTTTGTTCATCTATGTGTTTCATATAACTGTATAAAAGTGTATAATTTTTGGACCTATACATTAAGAGTTATACCAATTATAGTGAGGGTTGTTTCTAAATGCATTCTCGCTGGAATTTTGAGAGAAGAATCGCTCGAATCTTGTGAGATTTATTTGATGTCGTTAGATTGATTTTTGAGCAAAACTTAAAGAATAAAAGTTTTTTTTTCTATATGTGTACTATCTCTTTATAAACTTTCATAATTTTTGGATACAAATAGAAAGAGTTATGCACATTTTAGTATAGATGGGTTAGGAGGTAACAACTGCTGAAATTTTGGAGAAAAAGAAATTCCGAATTTTAAAAATGAAAATTTTTGACTTTTTTAGGAAATAAATCATGTCTAATTACATGAACCCAGCTTATTAATGTGTTTATTTATTCTAATTTTTCTTTAGCCACCTAAGCACTTGAATTAAATGCTTGGAAGCCAAATCATCACCTTTGACTTCCAAAACATGCCGACTTTGCCTTCCAAGCTTCCTCCACTTTACATTTGGCCTAGTTAAATTTTAACACTTATGATATAAATAAATGAGAGGATAAAAGGTGGCTATATAAAGGAAAGAGAGGGTTAAATGGCTGCCATTTTTAGGCCAAAAACCGTAGCCATCCATAATTAAAAGAGAAGCCAAATTGAAGAGAGGAAAACAAAGAAAAGAGAGAAAGAAAGAAAAGAGAAAGAGAAAGGCAAAAAGGAAAGAAAAAGAGCTAAGAAAATTCTAATAAAACCTAAAAGAGATAAGTAGGTTTCATTTTTTTTGGCTGATTAATGTCTTAAATTATTTTTTTTAAAGTTATTTTGTTAGTGTTTATTTCATGGGTTGTAATAATTTTTAATGGTTATATGCTTGATGCTTGGGATAAATCTATGTATGGATGCCTTGTTGTGATGATTTATGATATTATGATGTTTTGAAAAATGTCCAAGTATGTGGTGATGGGTTGGATTGAACTTGGACTAAATTTAAGTGAACTAAAACATGTTTAAAGTTGGCTTGGAAAGAACTAATAAACTAGTGTTGATAAGGAGTAAATTCTGTCCGAATTTTGGGGTGTATGTTCAAGGATTTTAGATCGATTTCTAGGTGAAACTTAAAGCATAAAAGTTGTTCATCTATATTTCAACTAACTTCCTTTAAAAGTTGTTGGTCATTGGATTCGTTTACAAAGAGTTATACCCGATTTAGTATGAATAGCTCTAGATAAACTACTATTAGGCGGATTGCTCCCTAAGTTTCAAAATTTTGTAATTAATTATATACTTGGTATTTAGAACTAATTTTTGGATATGTTATAAATAAATATGTCTAGTATCTAAAATAAAATGATTAAGATTTAATTATGTTCTGAAATTAGAAAATTATTTACTCGATTAGGAGTTGCCCGGTAATAAATCCTTAAAAAAAAAATTAGACTTTAACAAAATTAATAGGTTTGGAATAAAATAAATGAGCTTGGACTAAATAAAATGGAATTAAATAGAGTCAATGGACCTAAGATAAAGTTAATGGGCTCGGATTAAAGTAAATGGACTTGGACCTTCTTTTAAATACTAATGAAACTAATGAATAATATTAATGAGCGGAGATTGTGTTCCCGTTGTGGGTATCATGATTGGTATGTGAGCAATGGATAAATTTCGAGCGTGGGTTGGACTGTGAGTATGGCATGAGAATGAAGGGTTGGTACCCGAATTTGGTTGAATGTGATTAAATATGTCATCACGTGCATCATGTGCATAGTGGGTGGTTTAAGATAAGTCAATTGATTGAGAAATGATTTATACATCTAGATTTGATAACCTAATTGGAATAAATAGGTATTAGTAGTCCAAGTACTCTAGGCCGTGTGCCCGCACTATTAGATGATGGATTTTCGCTAATAGTAGTTACAACGAGGGATAATTCCGTTGTAGCAAAAGATGATCCGAGGATCATCCGGATCAAATCAAGTCGTGTGCTTTTACCGTTAGACGATGGATTCCCGCTAACAATAGTTACAACTAGGGATAATTCCGTTGTAGCAGAAGGTGATCTCGTGGACCACCGGATGATAAATATAGTAGATCGGCTAATACCGTGGTACCCGAGATTAAAATTTATGAGTATGATGGGAAGTCAAAATAACATTGCATATCACGTGCATCACCCTACTTATCGTGCTTCGGCTCACCTCGTTATTATTTTTTTTATGTCTTGACAAAAAAAGAACAAGTTGGTACGGATGCGGCTGGCTTCTCCTAACCGGCTCATTTGAGGCACCATATATTAGTTTTTATTTTGTTTGTAAATTTGAGGTATGGAGTTCGTGAGAAATTAAATATTATCCGTAATGTTTTATTAATATATTTAATTATGTTATATAAATTTTATCTTAAGGAGTTATATACGTAACGTACTCGTTAAAGTTCTAAGAATATCATAAGGAAACTACTTAGAGTTTAGGGTATGTCGGCGTAACGCGCTTTGTCCAATACCCTACTTGGGTAGTAGAAATATGATCAGGGTGGGGCGTGATAGTATGGTATCGAGCAATGGTTTAGGAAGTTGGGTATAACCGTAAGTGCCACATGAGCCCGAGGATCGGTCTCGCTCTTGGATGGGTAATTTTAATTTCGGTTCCCTTAACTATGTATGTTTTTATTGTGTAATGTGTATAAAATTTCGTTTGAAATTATTATTAACAATAAACGCTATCATTGTAAATGTCGACTTTGTATCGAGTACCAAGTGTGCCTAGAAGGTGATGGCAGCGGGCAACGTTAGCTACATTTAAGGCCAAGCTAAATAATCTCACTATGGTTCCGTAACGGGACTCGGTAACACATATTATGCGATTTCATGACCTACTTTAGTGAATCGCATTCGTCGATGCCTTCTTTAATTGGTATTTTAGCTCGGACTTCCTTCGGACAACTCTACGTCGGAATGTCCCATCGGGAGACCAACGATTGTTAGACGAAGTTTGGGAAGACATGATAGACCAACACTCTTATCGGGCTCTAATTCGGACCTTTCTACCAACCCGGGCCGGATGATCTCTCATTCGGTCGATGTACGGATGGGGATTATCTTTACCCATTGCCCGTGATATAGTCCATGCGGCGGTGGAAAATCTTATTGATCGGTGGTTACTAGAGGGTTCTTTTCCTCGACGTGTCCGATAAATAAGTTAATAGGGATCTCATCACATGACGTGGTGTCTTTTGTATGTTCTATAATATAAATATGTATGTTTTATAATGTAAATAGGAGTGCTTTTGATTGTACGAGAATATATAGATGCATTTCCGGAGAGTTTGACCACACTATCACCGGAGATGGAGATAGAGTTTGAGATTGAACTAGAGCCGTGTACGGCTTCAATTTCGAAAACCCCTTATAGAATGGCTCCCGCCGAGCTAAATGAGTTAAAGGTGCGATTACGGGACTTACCGGATAAGGACTTTATACGTTCTAGTTCCTCATCTTGGAGAGCTCCGAGATCGTTCGTGAAAAAAAAAAGATGGAAGTCTAAGGCTATATATCGACTACCGAGAACTAAACCGGGTGATCATTTAAAATAAGTACCCATTGCCCCGGATCGATGATTTATTTGACCAATTACAAGGGGCGACGGTATTCTCTAAAATAGACTTATAATCTAGATATCACCAATTGAGGATAAGACCGGAAGACGTGAAGAAGACGAGCATTCGGAATGAGATACGGTCATTACGAGTTTTTAGTGATGCTCGTTTGGGCCGACGAACGCCCCAACCGCTTTCATGGACTTGATGAATCGAGTCTTCAAAGGGTTCCTAGACAAGTTTATCATCGTATTCATCGATGATATCCCGGTTTACTCTCGAAGTGAGAAAGAGCATAGGGAACATCTAAGGGTCACTTTACATACGCTAAGGCAACGAACGAGTTGTATGCCAAATTCAAGAAATGCGAATTCGGCTAGAGTAAGTGGCTTTTTAGGCCATATGGTGACGAAAGAAGGCATCGCCGTAGACTCAAAGAAAGTAGAGGCTATTCGGAATTGGCCTACCTTGAAGAGCGTAACGGAGGTACGAAGCTTCTTAGGGTTGGTAGGTTATTACCAAAGATTTGTGGAAGGCTTCTCGAAGATAGTTAGGCCTCTTACTAACTTGATGAAAAAGAGCACCAAATTTCGAGTGAACGGATGCTTGTGAGGAGAGCTTCCAAGAGCTAAAACAACGGCTAGTCACGGCTACTAGTGCTAACCATTCCGTCCGAGGATGGAACTTTCGTAGTTTATACGGACGCCTCCAAACATGGATTAGGAGCGGTGTTGATGCAAAATGGACAAATAATAGCCTATGCATCACGGCAATTAAAGGAGTACGAGCGAAACTACCCGACACATGACCTAGAATTAGCAGACGGTAGTCTTTGCCCTAAAAATCTGGAGATATTATTTATACGGGGTAAAGTGTGAGATATACACAGATTATAAGAGCTTACGATACATCTTCACACAAAAGAAGCTGAACATGAGACAAATAAGGTGGTTAGAGTTGGTAAAGGACTATGACCGTATAATCAACTATCACCCAAGTAAAGCCAATGTTGTTGCCAATGCCTTAAGCGAGAAATCGATCGCTACGGTGCGGGTGACCTAGATGCCGATAATGAAGGACCTACAAGCACCGGAACTAGAAATAGTTCCTATAGGCCATAGGAGCGTGCTATCAGCACTATTAATCCAATCGATGCCGCAAGAAAGAATTCAAATTGAGCGAGAAAAAGATGAAAAGTCGAAGGAATTGAAGAAAGGTATAGATGCCGGAGCGAGTCCGATTTTGGGATGGATGATAAAGGAATGATTAGATTCAAAGAAAGACCGTGTGTTCCCACGATGGAGGACATAAAAGATGAGATACCGAAGGAAGCACACATAACCCCATATTCAATACATCCGGAGAGTACGAAAATGTATCGGGATTTACGACAGTATTATTGGTGGGCTGGAATGAAGAAAGATACGAATGACTTTGTGACAAGGTGTCAAACTTGCCAACAAGTAAAAGTGGAGCACCAAAGACCCTCGGGAACATTAAAGCCACTAGTAATTCCGAATGGAAGTGGGAGCACGTAACTATGGACTTTGTCATGGGATTGCCAAGATCGGATAGAAGGTCAAATGCCATCCGGGTAGTCGTAGACAGAGTTGACCAAATTAGCACACTTTCTTCCTATCAAAACCACCTATGATTTAAACCAATATGCCCAATTGTATCCGGACGAAATTGTTAGACTACATGGGATTTCGATCTCAATTATGTCGGATCAAGATCCTAGATTCACCTCGTATTTTGGAAGAGGCTACATAAGGCCATGGGCACCAAGCTCAATTTCAGCATGGCTTATCATCCACAAACCGACGGATAAGCCGAACTTGTAATCCGGATTCTTGAAGATATGCTACAAATGTGTGTTCTAGATTGGTCCGAAAAGTGAGAGAAATACATACGCTTAGTCGAATTTGCATATAACAATAGCTACCAAGCTTCAATTGGGATGGCTCCCTATGAGGCTTTGTATGGACGATGATGTAGATCTCTCGTGCATTGGGATGAAATAGGAGAAAGAAGATTGCTAGGACCGAATTGGTATAACGGACAGTACCGAAGTAATAGACCAAATCCGCCAACGGATGAAAGTAGTCTAAAGTAGACAGAAAAGTTATGCGGACAAATGGAGGAAGGATCTAGAGTTCGTGGTTGGTGATTACGTATTTTTAAGAGTCTTACCAATGAAAGGCGTACTACGGTTTGGGAAAAGGGGAAAGTTAAACCCATGGTATATAGGACCGTTTGAGATACTTGGAGCGAGTAGGAGATAAAGCGTATCGCATATTACTACCACCATCCTTAGCAAGAATACACAATGTATTTCATGTGTCTATGCTAAAGAAGTGCATTGAAGAGCCAAGTCAAATTTTGAATATAGAGCCGCTGAATCTTACTCCGCATTTAACGTACGAAGAGAGACCGATCCGCATTCTTAATCGACGGGTCAAACAAGCTTGAAAAATAAGGAGATAGGGCTAGTTAAGGTTTTGTGGGAAAACCATAACCTCGAAGAAATGACTTGGGAACGTGAGCAAGAAATGAAAGATAAATACCCTAAGTTATTCAAGTGAATCAATTTCGAGGATGAAATTTCTTTTAAGGAGGGGAGAGTTGTAACCCTCGTAAAAACCCTTATACGTAACGCGAAGTGTATTAGAATAATTCTATATATATGTATATTAAGAGTAAGTATAATTCTCATTTCATCATGAGAAATTAATGCTTAAAATATGTGATTTATGTTAAATTAAAGTTATTGTGCTTAAGATTAATGGCTTAATTATTAAAGAAATCAAATATGCAAAATCAATGTTTTAAGGACTATATTACGCCCAAGTTTTGTGTGAATTATTGGAGCCCTTTAGGGTGATTTTTAGGTAAACCTTAAAGAATGAAAGTTGTTCATCTATGTGTTGTATATAAATTTATAAAAGTGTATAATTTTTGGACCTATACATTAAGAGTTATATCAATTATAATGAGGGTTGTTTCGAAATGCATTCTGCTGGAATTTTGGGAGAAGAATCTACCCAAATCTTGTGAGATTTATTTGATGCTGTTAGATTGATTTTTGAGAAAACCTTAAAGAATAAAAGTTGTTTTTCTATGTGTGTACTATCTCTCTATAAAATTTCATAATTGTTGGATGCATATAGAAAGCGTTATGCACATTTTAGTATAGATGGGTTAGGAGGTAACACTACTGAAATTTTGAGGAAAAAGAAATTCCGAATTTTAAAAATAGAAATTTTCGATTTTTTTAGGAAATAAATTATGTCTAATTACATGAACCCAGCTTATTAATGTGTTTATTTAGCCTAAGTTTTCTTTGGCCACCTAAGCACTTGAATTAAATGCTTGGAAGCTAAATCATCACCTTTGACTTTCAAAACATGCCGGCTTTGCCTTCCAAGCTTCCTCCACTTTACATTTGGCCTAGTTAAATTTTAACACTTATGATATAAATAAATGAGAGGATAAAAGGTGACTATATAAGGGAAAGAGAGGGTTAAATGGCTGCCATTTTTAGGCCAAAAGCTGTAGCCATCCATAATTAAAAGAGAAGCCAAATTGAAGAGAGAAAAACAACAAAAAGAGAGAAAGAAGGAAAAGAGAAAGAGAAAGGGAAAAAGGAAAGAAAAAGAGCTAAGGAAATTCTAATAAAACCTAAAAGAGTCAAGTAGGTTTCATTTTTTTTGACTGATTCATGTCTTAAATTATTTTTTTAAGTTATTTTGTTAGTGTTTATTTCATGGGTTGTAATAATTTTCAATGGTTATATGCTTGATGCTTAGGATAAATCTATGTATGAATGCCTTGTTGTGATGATTTATGATGTTATGATGTTTTGACAAATATCCAAGTATGTGGTGATGGGTTGGATTGAACTTGCACTAAATTTAATTGAACTAAAACATGTTTAAAGTCGGCTTGGAATGAACTAATAAACTAGTGTTGATAAGGAGTAAATTCTGTCCGAATTTTGGGGTGTATGTTCAAGGATTTTAGATCGATTTCTAGGTGAAACTTAAAGCATAAAAGTTGTTCATCTATGTTTCAACTAACTTCCTTTAAAATTTGTTGGTCATTATATTTGTGTATAAAGAGTTATACCCGATTTAGTATGGATAGCTCTAGATAAACTACTATTAGGCAGATTGCTCCCTAAGTTTCAAAATTTTGTAATTAATTGTATACTTGGTATTTAGACCTAATTTTTGGATATGTTATAAATAAATATGTCTAGTATCTAAAATAAAATGATTAAGATTTAATTATGTTCTAAAATTAGAAAATTATTTACTCGATTAGGAGTTGCTCGGTAATAAACCCTAAAAAAAAATTAGACTTTGACAAAATTAATAGGTTTGGAATAAAATAAATGAGCTTGGACTAAATAAAATGGAATTAAATAGAGTCAATGGACCTAAGATAAAGTTAATGGGCTCGGATTAAAGTAAATGGACTTGGACCTTCTTTTAAATATTAATGAAACTAATGAACAATATTAATGAGCGGAGATTGTGTTCTCGTTGTGGGTATCATGATTGGTATGTGAGTAATGGATAAATTTCGAGTGTGGTTTGAACTGTGAGTATGACATGAGAATGAAGGGTTGGTACCCGAATTTGGTTGAATGTGATTAAATATGTCATCACGTGCATCATGTGCATAGTGGGTGGTTTAAGATAAGTCAATTGATTGAGAAATGGTTTATACATCTAGGTTTGATAACCTAACTGGAATAAATAGGTATTAGTAGTCCAAGTACTCTAGGTCGTGTGCCCGCACTATTAGACGATGGATTTCCGTTAATAGTAGTTACAACGAGGGATAATTCCGTTGTAGCAAAAGATGATCCGAGGATCATCTAGATGAAATCAAGTCGTGTGCTTGCACTCGTTAGACGATGGATTCCCGCTAACGTAGTTACAACGAGGGATAATTCCGTTGTAGTAGAAGGTGATCCGCGGACCACCCGGATGATAAATAGAGTAGATCGGCTAATACCTAGGGTACCCGAGATTAAAATTTATGAGTATGGTGGGAAGTCAAAAGAAGATTACATATCACGTGTATCACCTCGCTTACCGAGCTTCGGCTCACCTCGTTGTTATTTTTTTATGTCTTGATAGAAAAAGGACAAGTTGGTAAGGATGCGGCTGGCTCCTCCTAATCGGCTCATGTGAGGCACCATATATTAGTTTTTAGTTTGTCCGTAAATTTAAGATATGGAGTTTGTGAGAAGTTGAATATTGCTCGTAATATTTTATTAATCTATTTAATTATGTTATGTAAATTTTATCTTAAGGAGTTATATACGTAACATACTCGTTAAAGTTCTAAGAATATCATAAGGAAACTACTTAAAGTTTAGGGTATGTCGGCGTAACGCGCTTCGTCCAATACCCTACTTGGGTAGTAGAAATATGACTGGGACGGGGCGTTACGGTATGGTATCGGAGCAATGGTTAAGGGAGTTGGGTATAACCGTAAATGCTACATGAGCCCGAGGATCGGTTTGTTCCTGGATGGTTAATTTTAATTTCTAGTTCCCTTAAACTATGTATGTTTTTATTGTGTAATATGTATAAAATTTCATTTGAAATTATTATTAACAATAAACACTATCACTCGTAAATGTCGACTCATCTATTCCATGATCGAAACGGAGGGGGGATACACGTTACACCACGATTTTGAATCAGAAGAGAGATTTCAAAAAATGACAGATCTATTCACTCTATCAATAATCGAGCCGGATCTGGTGTATCATAAGGGATTTGCCTTTTTTACCTACGGATTGGATCAAAAACAATTCTTGAATGAGGCCAGGGATGAATCGAAAAAGAAATCTTTATTGGTTCTACCTCCTATTTTTTATGAAGAGAATGAATCTTTTTATCGAAGGATCGGTAAGGGCGGATTGAAAAAAACAAATTGCTCACCTTTTTTCTCCTTTCCTTTCTTTGAGATAGTGGGTCGGAATGCTTTTGATCAATATCAATTAAGAATGCAATCGAGGAGCCTAACTCTAAGATGAACTTTTTAATCTCCTGTCTTGCCTCCGACTATGAGTTGTCTTTTTACGAAAGATTTAAGCCACGAATATGCATCCGATTGCTCTCTTATCAAACTTTCGGCGTAAATGGTCGAGTACAAAGATATAAGATAGGCGAGACAGTGGCTCACGTGATCAACATTTAGTCGAGGCTAGGGAGCATCTCTTCCTTTTCGTATTTGATGAAACAACAAGAAGTCAAGTAGCCGAGCCGGTTCCAACCAACCCCCATCATTCACCGTTTCCCCTACCGCACACCTCGCCAATAGAAGGAACATGGGAACTAGCACCATTCCTATAAGTGCTTTTGTCTCGAAGAGCCAACAAAGGGGCGACCCTCTTTGTATCGAGTACCAAGCGTGCCTAGAAGGTGATGGAAGGGGGCATCGTTAGCTACGTTTAAGGCCAAGCTAAATAATCTCACTATGGTTCCGAACGGGACATGGTAGCACATATTATGAGATTTCATGACCTACTTTAGCGAATCGCATTCGTCGATACCTTCTTTAATTGGTATTTTAGCTCGAACTTCCTTCGGACAACTCTACGTTGGACTGTCCTATCGGGAGACCAACGATTGTTAGACGAAGTTTGGGAAGACATGATAGACCAACACTCTTATCGGGCTCTAATTCGGAGCTTTCTACCAACCCGAGCCGTACGATCCCTCATTCGGTTGATGTACGAATGGGGACTATCTTTACCCATTGCTCGTGATATAGTCATGCGGTAATGGAAAACCGTATTGATCGGTGGTTAAAAGAAACCTTTCACTAATACAATTTTCCATACGAAAAGACATCCAAGTATTACGTAACTTGCAAGTATACCGAGCCACCGATACATCGACAAGCATACTTGAGAGTGAATCCAGTAAAAAAGCCTTTTTGTTGAATTATTTAGCAAATATAATAAATTAATAAGATATTTACAAACCGATTTTTTCCGTACTAAAAAGCCGACATTGTTACTTCGTCGTTTACCCCGCAAGAAGGGCAATAACCTTGCAGCTTATTTGAAATCAAACATTTAGTCTTGCAGTACCTCTTTTGCATGATCACGGAGTATAAATCCTCACATTTGTTTTCGAATTTCAATTCAAAAAATAAAAAAAAATTATCCTTGTTTGATTTGGCAATGCAAATTTAACTTCTTTAGTAAAACAAATTCATAATTACATAATGTTTTGTTAACCAATTCATACCTAAAATGATGTCAAAAACATGGAATGGCATAAGTAATAAATCCGCACACAACCTAATGTCACCAATTTGTAACACACAACTCAATAAACACTATTAACCTTAGGTAACTCTCTTAAAAGAGTTCTAGCATGCAAGTCATAATCTATAGGTTCAATGCATTTATGATTCGTGATGCAAATGTTGATGCTATGAATGAAGGTATGGCTCTAGGATCAATTAAAACACAAGCTTCAATATTAGAAACAAGTAATTTCCCTGTCACTACGTTTGGTGCAATGATCACTTCTTGTCAAGGAATAACATATAATCAAGCTTAAGTATGGCTCTCGGATCTAACCACACCTTTTATCATATTGGTGTTTCTTGATCTACCTCGACCTCTACCTCATCTATAAGGCACATTACTTGTCCTCAATCCTTGCATAGTTGGTTCGAAGCCAATTTCACTTACTTTACTTCGTTTAGGGCAATCTTGGATCATATGATCTAAAGCTCCACATTGAAAACATCCGTCGATTAGTCTCTAACATTCACCCTTATGTCATCTTCTATAATGCTAATAAATCAATCTCTAATCAAAAGAACCTTATCCTCGACCTTGACCTCTACCCATGTGGGTTCCACTCCATGTTTTTTTAGCTCCCAAGTAATCACCCTTAAACTTTCCCAAGCTTAATTTAGATTTAGTGGGAGGGGAGGGGCATTAGATTCTTTCTTTTTTCCCCAAAAAAACTAACACTCTCAATTACTACTTCCACACTCAACCTCTCGGCTTGAATCGCTACGACCCTTAGTTTTGTATAACTTTCCAAATCATCAGATGAGATCTTACTTCGAATTGCATAAGTCAAGCCTTCTTCAAAATTTTAACACTTGTCCCTTTCGATAGTAACCATGTATGATGCATAATGAGACGAGTTGATTAAACTATACCTCATAGTCCATCACTAACATGTTATTCTATTTCAAGTTTAGAAATTCATTCTACTTCTCATCTTGATAAATCTCAAACATGTAATTAACTCTAAATTCTTGAAGAAAATCTTCCCATCCGAGGATTAGAGGTCGAACTATGGCATTTGGGACTCGTCTCCCACCAATCATAAGCATTCCTTTGTAAAAGAAATATAACATAATTAAATCTTTCATCTTAAGTGCATCGTATCATGTTTAATACCCTTTTGGTTCTCTTTAACCATTTTTTAGACTTTAATGGATTTGTAGACCCTAAAAAGTCAATTGCTCTATACTTTCTCGCTTTTTCGTATCTCCATTCTCTTGGTCTATTTTCAAGACCATGTTTTTCCCTTACATTTTTAGAATGTAATGCATGATGATGATGATGAATCCGTAATCCAACCTAAGCTACGGGTTGTTCCACATGTGCATGAGAAGCAACAGAGACTTCTATAAAGTGTCTGGTTAGCTACTCCTTTTCTCTCCGGTGCATCACGGTTGAGACCATGATCACCGATTTCTTCCATCCTATACATATGAAATTATCATGTCATATGCATTTATGTAATAGTATACATGTATGTATGCCCGTATGAATCATATCCCCGCTCTTATATTAAAATTGTAGTATTTTGAACTTAGTTATGTCTCTTAGTTAATTAAACATACATTGGAATTAACATAATTCTTCTCACATAAACCAGGTATGACTAATACAAGCAAAATGCATTTACATAACCCTTCTTTGTTCCTTATCATGTCACATTTACACTATCTAGGATCATATACAATCAAAATTCCTATTACAATACAAATGTTTGTCATGATGAGAGAGAGGAGAGGGAGGTCGCCGATCGACTCGTCTCTCATAATAGTCGATGAGCGACAAAAGAGATGAACTCTAACTTCTTGCCTTTTTAGTACCTAAAATAAAATAAAATTTTTAATAATGCTACTTAATGAGGGATAATCGTCATTGATACCACAACACACATTCATATCATCAAAGAGGAGCATATAAATAAGTCATACAAGTTCATGAATCATCATGTTACATGTATCCTTTTCTCATCGATTAAGATTCAAACACGTCAAGTATCATCCCGAGAACTTGTAACTTGAAACATGTAAACTTGTATTGTTGGCTAGCTCTTATAGCTTTTATTTGACCCATTGGGTCCTTATAACTTGTATTTGCGAATACATGAACATGCTAGTCATAACCTTAATCCTTTAATCTCGTATGCATTATGGATGTCTTATATAACACATACTTGGGCATATCATCATACATAAGTCATATCATGAATCATATAAAAGCATTCATTCACCATATCATTTAGAAACATGTCATTAATATCAAGTAGCAAAAAAGAAAATATGGCATCAAGCAATCATTAAGTATCTCAAATATATCCACTCACAAAATAGAGTCCCGTGTCGCTCTTCAACATGTCACATCCTATATCTCATGGTACTCGGGGTCTAAAACATGTATAGATCATCTTATAAGTAATTTTATCATAAACGAACTTCAAAAACTCCTAAAAAGTGAAAAATATGAAACTTTGGTTAGCCTAACCCCTTCGATAGTAGCATTCTTCTTTACTCTTTTAGTCTTATTCTCAAAATATAAAACTAAAAGACCTAATTCTATTTTGTACGAGAATAGACTTATATCAATATAACATAGCCAAAAATTAGCTCCAAATTCCAACCACATAATTTATGGCAATTTTATGAAGTCAACCCCCGATGTAGAATGTTTTGCCTCGCTAATGTAATAGCTAGATGGCAAGAGACATAGAAGAAAATATACGTAATTGTTTTATGTCAAATTTTTTTGGTTACTTAATCGGATCATAACCTATAACTTTCATTTTTTTTTAAAGCTTAAATTCTAACCTTAAAATGCCAAAAATTACAATTAAAAATCGAGGCAGAATAAGAGATTAATATAAATCATAAAATAGCTCACTTTTCTTCAAGATTGATAAAAAACTTGGCTTAATTTCTCTAAATGTCAAGTTAACCTCCTCTAAGTCAACTCTTTCCTTGATTATTCTTTCTCTAAGATGGCTTTAAGTTGGTTTTGGTTGCTAAACTAGGTTTCATTCATGATTCCTCACTTGCTCTTGATTTTTCTTTAGATTTTCCACTCTTATCTAGCTTTTCTCTTCAATTAGGCATGAATAACTCAAGCTCTCTCTCTCGTCTCTCTCTCTCTCTAGCAAGGGTGGTTGGGCATGGTGATGGAAATGATAAAAATATGATCTTGGTAGAGTGTAGGGAATCCTAGGATTGGTTTAAATAGATATTTTGGTAAAGTTCATAATAAATCCCTTGATTAAGTGTAATTTGACACTTGACTCCCTCGACCACTAAACATATTTCTTAAACCCCTCTAACATGTCATATGTATATCAATTTATATTAATGTATATCTTTATATATGCATCTATGTATAAATAGTAAAGTTTTTTAGGACATGGATATTATATATATTTTATCCTTAATACAAGTATAAACTTTCATTCCTCACATTTAATAAATATTTATTTATTAATTAAATAAAATATCCTTACCTTATATTTACATTTAAGATGGATTTTAAGTAGTATGTATTATATATTCAGACTCCATTATTTGCTTACTTATTAGCAGATTCCTAATGTTTTTACCAAGGCTTTATAGCTTGAGATTTTTCATGGTCCAGTTAGCAAGATGAGCATGAACAACATTCATACTCATATTGAGGGGGAGTATCAAACTATACGTAAATGCCACATATTCGAGCAATTAATGAGGTAGTTAGTTAATCATTTAGTAAGGTAGTTAGTTAAATTAATTATAGTTTTATTAGTTTTGTATAAATAGAAATAATTACATGTAATGGTAGTTAACACAACGAATAACAATTTTCCCAAACTTGTTTTCTCTCTCTTCTTCTTTCCTCTCATTTTGATCTTATCTCATTCTGTCATAAAAGTTAACAATAAAGATGAAACATGACAAAATAATCCGATATAAGGACAATCATACCCTTATATTCTCTCATGCATTATGTGCAAATAGTGTTAATGTCATATTAATAACTAATTTTTCATTTTAATGTGATGTAATAAATAGAATTTATTTATTTATTTTAAAAAATAAATCATTGAATATTACATCATATAGTTTTATTTTTTCATTGACAAAATTAAAATTTTTTTGTATTTTTTTATTAAATTTTTTTTGTTTGTTGTTATTTTATAAATAAAATAATAATTTATTTTCAAGCCTTAAATAAAAAATAAATAATTTATTTATTTTTAAATTCATGTTTTATTATCAACATATTTGAATACCCTTAAAGTGTCTATATACTTTTATACCCTTGATAAATTGTATATACGTCAACAAATAAATAAAATAAAGCAATATAGGGTAAAACTTCCAATTTTCATTTTTTTTCCTAATCATAATAGAGTATAAGACTCATTAATTCATGTAGCCGTCAACTCATTGATATAACTAAGAACACAAAAACTAAATAGATGGAGTCCAATGAATATGATTTTAATATTTTTTCTTTTGGTTAATAAGTTAAAATTTTAATTATATAAAAAAATAATGTGCAGAAGACCAATTTACTTGAAATTGTTACTGTAATTTTACCAAAAGTAATTCGGGTGATTAATTATTGATCATTCACCAGATCTATAGTTTGGCAGAGCAAATTATAGCTGAGTCCCTACATGTCATTTTCTTTCTCGTTTAGGTTCCTAACTTCATGGTCAAAATAGTCAAAGGATTAAATAGTTATTTTCAAACTAAAGGGATTAAATTATTTATTTTATAAAATACAAGAATCAGGGGATAATTAACCCAATTGTAGTATGAAAATTTTGTTTGAAAAATCATTTCCCTTACTAAAAATTGCCTGCCAAAGTTTTCCCGCGCAAAGGCGAAAAAAAAATATTACAAAACACTCAAACCCTCGAAATTCCAATTCTCCAGGGAAAGAAAATCAAACTCACGAAATTTCGCCTCCACAAGCACTTACAAAACACAATCACCATGACGACCGTCACCACCGCCACCTCCACCTCTGAACAACAACCACCACCGCAACTAACTGACACCGAAATCATAAACCTAGCAAATCAAAACCACCTCCACCTCCACCCCTACATTCTCTCCACATCATCTCACCCGACACTCCTCTCTTACCTCCACAATCGCGCACTCTCCCCTTCACCTTCTCTCCCAATCTCTCATTACACACTCTCTCTTCTCTCTCTCATCTCCCTCTCTCCTCACACTCCTCCTCTGTCTTCTCTTCTCTCCTCTCTCCTCTCCGATTACACCAATCTCTTTCTCTCCTTTCAAATCCCCCGCGATTCAAATTCCCTCAAAACCATCCATTGTTTCACTACTCTGTTAAATAATGCCCCAATCAAAGATTTAGAGTATATTTTGGAGTCAATCGTGCTTAATTTATCAAAATTAGTGAGTTTGGATGACACCCAGATACTTGATATTCTTCCTGCTTGTTTCAATTTGTTAATTAATGAGAATGGAAGGGAATTTGTGGGCTTGATTTTGGATAGGGTTATTGACAGTGAATGGTCAAAGGGGTTGTTGGTTAAAATGGTTTCTCTAGTTGGGGAATTTATGGGTTTCATTGATAAAGTGAGAGGGAGGGAGTTTCTGGAGAAGGTGTTTAAGGGAATGAAAAGAGTGGATTTACAGGACTTGCCTTTGCTTGTTTATCAACTACTGGTTTTGGCATCAAAAGGTTTTAATAAGAGGGAGGTGATTGAAGGGATTCTTGTGTTTTTTGGGTCTGAATTTGGGGGTTTAAAGAGAGGGAGTTCGATTGTTAGGCAAGTTGAAGGGACTGTTTTGCTTCACGTTAATTTTGCGGTGAAGCAGGATCCTTCATTGGGGAAAGAAGTTATGGGGCTTGTGAAGTTGGATTTTAGGGCTCTTAACCATTTTACTATAGCTGTTTTGTTGTCTGTTGCGAGGGTTAGGAGGTTTAGTGAGAGGTCATTGGGAATACTGAAAACTGCTTTGCTGACTGCTTATCGTGATCACAAGTTTGCCAAGTAAGAATTTAATACCTTCAAAATTTTCATAATAAACCATTTGGTGATTCGTATGTTAATCTGTGCCAGTCAGGAAAGAAAGGCGTGTGATACTTTGCAGAGTTATTTCTTTTCTGCATGCGTTATGTGCCTCCTGGACTGTGAGTATTAGTTTAATACTAATGTGTATCAAATGTCATCAGTATCATTTTGATCCTGGTTAAATGGTTGACTATATTGCATCTTCAGCTGTTCTTGGCAAATGAGTGAATTTAAATTTTTAAGGATATTAATTGTAACTTGAACTTACATGATATTTTGGTCTTGATATTACAGATCTCTATTGTACAAATATCAAACTGTATAAGCTCAATAGAAATGCCAATGAATTGTTGTGATTTTTTGGTATGATTTTACATCTCTGTTGTATGTATATCCAATTGTGTGAGCTCAATAAAAATTCTGATTAATTGCTGTCTTTATGAGACTGCAAGACATTTGTAAGCTCAATATAAATGTCAGGTACTTGAATTTTTATCATTGATGGGCAGGTGGTCTTAGCATGATAGATAGAGGGCCAGTGTGGAATAGATTGTAGACATCTACTCCATTGACTTACATGATTGGGATTTTGATTTTCATGCATCTCAAGCTGTGCACTTTATTGTGCCTTGCATGTGGTTTTATCTCTTGTTATGTTCATTGTGACAATGATTTACTTTCATCTTATTTCTTACATTCCAGAAACTGCAAGTGGTTGCCAGATGATTTCAAGGAAGAGTGTCTGCAGAATGTCCAAATAGTGGAGAAGGCTTTATTAAGAGCTGTTAGTTTCTTCTGCTTTCTATCCATCGTTCGTGCATGTTGATGAAATCTAAGGAAAAAAGAAGATATTTTGATGTTCATAGGCTGCCTTTTGTCTATAGGTGAATGATAGCAATTATGGAAGAGAGCACATTGTGCCTACTATTGTGCAGTTCAGTTTTCTATTGCTAGAGTCATTGGACGATGGAAATGTTGGAGAGCTCTGGGATTCTAATGCTGTATTAGGCATTGAGGAGCTTAGTATTCAGATGCTGAAAACTCTATTTGAGGTTCATGAAATGGCAAGAAATGAGGTTATTACAACTCTGACCAACAAATTTTATCACTATGAAAATACTCTGCTTAAAAACAGTGTAAAAAGAAACTGAAAAGTTATCCATTTAATTAAACTTTTTGTTTTTAAATATGTTCTGTTTCTTCCTTATAATCTCATATTAAGAAGTTCATTACTTATGATCTATTTCGATTTTTCACTAATTGAGTATATATAAATAAATAAAAAAAAACAATTGAAAATTCTCTTACCACGGGGCATGATGCAGGACAGCTTAGGGGTTGTTCTGGGTCTGATCTTTGAAGGAGGTTTAGGGTTGTTTAGGTCTGTATTGATGTTGATTTGTATTAGGAATTATAGAACTATTAGAGTCACACTAATAGGGTTTCCAAGAGTCACACTTAGAGGATGGGAAAACCCAAGCTTCACACCTAGGGTTCTTAGGAGTCACACTTAAGGGAGATTGAGTCACACAATTAAAAGCAAAGTGCTGGAAATTATTTGATATTATTGCATTTTGAATATTGAAAGACTACATACTGTATTTAGAGTTGTAGAAGTCCAAATCCAATTAGGATAAGAATTCTTAAACCTCCAGCTTAACTATTCCTATTTAGAATAGGAAAACCTATAACTATTCCTTTTCAGGAATAGAAAACCTAATAACTTCAGGACTAAGAAAATAAAATACTAAACAAAAATAAAGCCTAGACCTAGACAGATTTTCAGATTTCCAGAAAACCTAAAAAGTACTAAAATACCCGTGCATTCTATAATTAAAATAAAACACGTAAATTTTAGTCTTTTATGGTCTGCATCAGGGTAACTCTGAAAGAGACCTGCTGGTACTCGCTTCAAGAGCAACTTTTTCTAGTTATTTGTGTTATCTTGTTAGCAACAGCCAATATTTTATTGATGCAATGCAATATGCAAGAATAATTAGTTTGTTACGTGTTCCAGATTATTGAGCAAAGCAAATTTCGCATCCTTTCTTTGAAGCCAGAGCAGAACATACCTATCATCAGGTATCTACATACAGATTAATGGTAAACTTTTCTGCTTTGTGGAAAAATAAGGAATTAAGCTTTCATGCAGATTGCTTGGTTATCTAGTCCAGAGTTATCCTTACCTGATGCTGGAACATATTTCCCGTCTGAAGGAATTGTTGGATTATTTTGTTTTTATGCATGACAAGGTTGCCACTCATCTTGTTGCTGCTCTTATGCCTCTCATCAATCTTAGTTGTGATCTTCAAGTAAGCATTTTCTCATATTCAGTACTTTCATGTTTCTCTCCTAAGAAGAGATACTTTCTTTCGGATGTCACTTGCCATTGGCTGGGTGAATAAAAGCTTCTCCAACTTCAATTGTATTATTTTTTGGCTTGACTGTACCAACCGAACAGAGATCTAGCGAAAAGAATTAATCAATGACTAAAACTAGGACAAACATGTGAAATAATATATCTATATTTTGTTTCATATCAAACCATATGTGAACGTGAAATCCATAGGTGTGCAGGTTTGGAACATGTTCAAGGTGCTTTCTATTTAAAACCTCTCGCTATTCAATTCCTTGAAGTTTTAGCTTTCTTGTTTTCCAATAATGCAGAATTACACAATTTTGGTTGTCCGCAAGGCCATGTTTAGACGAGAAGATGCAGTTCGCCTTTCTGCAACAAATGCCATTTTCAATCTTACACTTGCAGAAAAGGAAGCCAAGAGAGATGGGTCCTTTTCTTTTCAAGACTCATCAAGCCAAGCAAGTTGCAGCCAACAAGCTGAGATACCAGGCATCGTGGATGGAGGTCTCTTCCAGGAGCTAAGTGGTTTGCTGCAGAGATGTCTTTATCAGCAGGTCATTTCTACGTGCCTATTATCATGTTTCATTTCATTTCATTTTAGTCTCTTCAATTTCTCCTCTAAATAAAGTTGGATTGCTGTCTTCAGGCTGAAATCAAGGAAGTTATGTATCATGGTCTTTTGAAGCTTGTCTTGGCAGACCCATCAAGTGCGGGACCTATACTTGATTTTCTGTTGCCCCACTTTCTTTGTTTTTTCAAGGAGGTAGTTACTCAGTACATATCATCCTTATTTTAAATCATGTTAAGGTGGAATCCCACACGCCAACCTTCTATCCTTTATTAAGCTTTTGGTTTGTTATGTAAGTTCAGGGAAGGAAAACTCATAGATTCTGACTTCACAGGTCTTTGTTATTTTAAGTAACAGGATATTGAATTCCTTACCTGACATGAATCATGTTAAAAGCAGGATGCAGATGTTCAACTTGAAATAAGTCGTTGCACTAAATCACTGAGTGGCAATGTTGTCATTGAAGAGCCTCTAGATGCTCTACTATCTTGTGTTTCTTTGATTTTACTCCAGCCACATGGTAAAGCTGACTGTCCAGACTCCACATGGCCATGTTTTGGTTTTTCCTTTTCTCAAGAGAATGAGGTAAATTCCTTTATCAATAGAACTATTTATTGCTATTTTCCTTAAATGCAATCACAATAGAGAAAAATGATTAATAAAACATCAATTTAAATTTTGCAGCTAGGAAGTAATCTCTCTCGTGAATCATTTTCCAATGCTTTGTTAAAGATCCAGAAGTTCCTAAAGAAGGGAAATTTGGAAGGTATGTACGTATTTTTCCCAACATTATATTTTCTTTGTTTCAGATCGAGTTCCTATATTTGTGGACTTGCCGATGTTGTTATACTTCTATAGTAGCTTTACTTTGGTAAAAGTAGGAAAATTCTGATTATTGGTTTTCCTCTTATCATATTGGATTAGACTTTCTGAGTCATATTCTGGGTGATAGCTCCACATCTGTTCAAGAAGAGAAAAGAAAATGCTGTGCATTGATTTTAGCAGGCATCATTGAAGTAATACTGAACACTATTGCAACCAAGTTGAAGAAAGCAAAAGACATAGAGAGAGCGGATCTCGAAAAGGAACTTGTTGAGTTTGTTAATCTTCACGAGTCAGTGGAAAAGGATTTGAGTGCAAGGTTGAGCATTGGTATCAAAAGGGGGAATGTGCAAGCTACTGCTCCTGGTCCGGCTAGTAATATTGATCTTGGCAACAATAGATTGACTCAAGAACGAATTCCTTACTTGACAACTTCAAGCCTCTGTCAGCTAATGCAAACAGCACTTAAGCTGTACGATGTTGGATGCTCTAAAACTATTGCAGCGTCCCAGAACCATAGGCAGTTGTCATCAAGCAAGCCATTAAAATGCCTTAAGATTGTGGCTTTTGTCTTGAATAGTTCCCTTCATCACATAAAATCTTACCTGAATGTGGCAAAAGAAAATCCTTTGAGGACTTTGATATATGGGGAAATTAAATTGATGGGACCTCCTTTGCTGAAGTTAATATTTTTGCTCAAATCAGGAAAGAAGTTTGTGACAGATGAAAAGAAAAAAGAGGAAAAGAGAAGAAAAGATGTTGAAGATAGAAAAGAACATCTACATCTAGCCTTATTATGCATGAAGGAATTGGTTACAATTAGTTTGCAGAACCCACATTTGACTGGATTGCTTGCGGATTTGGTGTCTGTCTCCACACTAGAGTATCGTGAATTGGATGACAAATATGAAGAAGCCTCTAGGATTGATGATCAGCATATAAGAATCAAAGAATTGTTCGTTGCCAAAGTTTTGAAGCCATTGTTCAGCGAGCTTCTCGCCCAATCATATTTGCATGAAATTGAGGTAACTTCGTTAACCCATTCCTCTTTATGCATCATGTTAGGAAACTTGTGCTTTCATCCAAGTTGTATCAAGTTCCAAAGCAACACAGTTTCATGCATAATTTGTTCTCAGATTATCTCTGATATGCTATTGATGATTGGAGAAAAATTGCCATGCAAATGGAGGAACTCTCTTGGAGCCTGGAGTATTCAAGTCTGCAAAGGCAATGTCATAAAGAACTCCAAGGTTGCAAGAAGTGTGGTTGCCCTTGCTATCTGTTTAAGCTCCCCACCAAGTGATTTAATTGTAGCTCAAGACATGGCTAAGGAGCTGTTAAAAGTCACTGGATCAGAGACAAGTGACAACACATCAGACGTGTCTGAATCATACTCTATCGTAAACCAGTCAACAAGCACTAGCATAATTTCTTGCTTACAGAAATTAATGGAAGCAATTATTGTTGATATCGATTGGGCCATCAAAAAATTGAAGACATTTACTCTGGTATCTCAAAAGAGCATTCATTTTAGTCAAAAAGAAGAACAAGTTACAGGATTGGAATATGAAAACAATCTTTACTCCAGGGCTGAAGCAGTGGTGAAAGTACTGTCTTGCTTTGTTTTAACGAATCTCAAGGGTAAGTAAGCTGTAGCACAGACAACTGAATCTCTTTATCTGTCAGCCTCTCTGTCATGTATTTCATTTTCTGTGATATATGCAGAACCTCAAGCAGAGCATTTGCTTAGATTGACTGCAAAATTTTACAAGCATTTAGCTCGGATGTCAAGGCTCAGGATTGCTTCCAAAGGATGCAAGCAACTCTTACCTAGTCTTGCTTTCCAGAAGCTTGTTGAACTAACTTGCAAGCAGCTCACTGTTCCTCTTTATAACTTTGTTGCAGAGATGCAAAGGGTATAGTCCTATAATATATGGTCAATCTTTTTTCTCATCATATCCTGTAGCATTGATCCCATGGAATTTAGTATTGTGGTTGTCTTTCAAAAGGTTGTTGACGGGCCCTATGGTACCTGCAGGAGCAAGAAAATGCTAACAGCAAGTGTACCACGAACAAGATAAAGAGGGAGAATAAGTGCATTCCCAACTTGATCTTCCAGATAGAAGTTTATGAAAAACATCTGATCCAGCTGAGCAAGGTGAGCAAAGTCAATTTATTGCGGCATGCCAAGCGTAGCACTTCCAGGGATTTCAAAATAATAGATTCAAGGAAGATTATTAGGGAAGAAAATGATCCCAATCATGAGCCTGTCTATCATGCTGCTACTGCTGCTGAGAATGGATCATCTGAGTCCGGAGTCAAAGAAGGTAATGAATCAGGCAAGGTTTTGTCTTCTCAGTGTGGTAGTCCATTGGCTGAGGAGGAATCTGAATCAGATGGTGAGAATGGAGGTGCCCTTCCTCTTGCCAAGAGGGTGAAGAGGGGCAAAGTTGTGCAAGATTCTGATGATGAAGCATAAAGGCAAAACGCTGGAAATTGATGTGGATAATAGAATATATAGGGTTTCTTATCTTAGAAGGTTGTAGTTACAAGCTTTACATGGAGGTAATAAAACAATAGGCTCTGAATTAAATGATCGATCTTCTAATAGGTCAGACAATGATTTTCTAGTGAGTTGATACTAATTCTTTGTTCAAATATTAGAAATAATCTCTCGGATATTCAGAAATAGCTTTTATTGAATAAGAACGTGGAGCATGTTTCCACGCTGACATTGAGAATTATCTTTTATCCGGGTTGCAGCCGTCGTAATATTATACAAGTATGATCATGATATAAAATTATGAGAAGATGCTTGGAATCATGCACTTAGCCACGATGCTGCTACTGCTGTTGAGAAAAAAGATCATATGAGTTTTCCGAAATCGGGATATTGAACAGGAACGTTTTTCACCAGTTGAGAAGGAATTCCAGGCTTCTGGTGAGGAGGTGCCTTCTCCAATGTCAAGAGAGCGAAGAGTACAGTTGATCAAATTTCTTTGCGGTACCTATCCATTATTCATGTTATGATAGGCAACCCAATATTATCCATGTTAATGAAATTTCTGTGTTAAAATCGACCTTACGTCGGGAAATTATATGGAAAAGTTGATTTCTTTAGTTAAGGATTCAGGGTACGGTAGTACAATGATTATTAATTCTGTATGGACAACTTTATGATTATTATATTTTTTAAAAATAATATTAAAAGTCAGTAGATGGGTAGATTGGCAAGGATTATTCTCTCTGAAAGTTCCTAGATTCTTCAGGAATGCAAATTTCCCATCACAGAAGCTGAAGCTTGATACAGATTGTGATCCAAAAAACTTTATTATCTAGGTCAAAAGATTTACTTTTCTACTTGCATCGAAATTTAGGAGAAAGTTACCTTTTGGGTATGGGTTTATTTTTAAAGTTATCATTATCTTGTTGGAATAATTAAAACTAAATCAGAGTTTGAATGTAACAAGGAGTCTAAATAGTTTGAGTTTTTTTTTCTTTTTTTATTTTAATTTAGATAAAAAGTCATAAAAAAGATGTAACATTTAGAATATATATATATATATATATAAAAGAAGAGTCCTAAAACAAATATGAGATTAGAGTTTTGTAATTCATGATGGATGTATTTTTTTGTCCCATCTTATCTTGTTGTAGTTGAATTTTTGCAAGGAGAAATTGAGCCTTGCATGGCCGCCACTAACTAGTATAAATAGGGTCTTACGTTTGTAGCGAGACACGTTTTGAAGATTAATAAAATTCTTGATTAGATCATTCAAGGTGGTGCTATTGATTAACCAATCTAACTAAAGGTGTAGTAGGGTTCTTAATCTTGCCAAAGTCATCTAAGGTTACATCACTTGGTAAGATTGTAGTACAGCTTTGTTAAGAACTTTGTCAAAACCAATCAAGAGCTAGGGTTTTCTATCTATTCAAGTTTTGACCTATACAACTCCAAGGTTGGAACTTCCTTTCATCCATTAATTTTCAAGATGAGGGCCATGGATTCCTTAGTCCTTTAAGAGATTCAATTCTGCAAGCAACATAAAAGTAACTTAAGAGCATTGGGATTGTTTTAATTATTCACTAAAATAATGTCAACTTGGTATTAGAGTTAATGTTGCTTCCTTACATGTTCTTTGACTAATTTTATGGAGATTCCACCCCAAAGATATCGGATAAGTTGTGTTACTATGCTTGAATTACCAAATAAGAATGCTTGTTTTCTTGACGAGTTGCAAGAGTACGAAAAAAGAGATAGAAAAGCGATCGGCCAAAAGGCGGAAGATCAAGAGGAGGATGAGAAAGTACAAATTCTTTTGAAGTTTTGAGAATTGATTCATCCACAAATGATAGACATTTTTTCCAATAGCTAAATTGAGTGGTTAGAAGGCCATAACCTTAACACCATGGCTTTAGAGTCAAAGTCAACGTATCGAATTTGAAGGAAGACTCAATCCCAATGATTTTATTAATTATATGCATACTATTGAGAGGGTCTTTTAAAGAGGTTTTGAAGAATAAAAAGGTTAAGCTTGTTCGTTGTCAAGCTAACAAAAAATGCTTATACGTGGTGAGAGAACTTGAAGTGACAACTATTTGGAGAAGTCAAGCTGAAAATCACTACTTGAAAAAAGATAAAGAAAGCTCTCAATCATATGTATTTTTTTGACTTCTATAAGATACTTATATCGGATTTCACACTTTTAAGCAAAGACCCTTGAGTGTTGAAGCATATACCACTGGATTTCAACAACGTATGTTAAAATGTGAAATTTATGAACTAGAAGATTTGCATGTCTTTTTGGAGGAATATAATCCAATATTGCGGAGCGGTTCAATTGTAACAATACCACACTTTATATTATATCATTAAGTCTGTCTCTAAAACTTGAAAAGCATCACAAGACATCTAGATGAAGTAGTGGTAGAGTCTCGGCTAGAAAGACTCAATCTAGACCCAATACTTTGGCTAGGGTTTCAAGTCAACCTAAAAAGTGGAGAACTAGAGCCATGAGAGGTTCCAATAAAAACACTTTGGGTTCAAACTCTAATTTTTGAAAGCTATTCAAATGCCATGGTTTTGGACACATTACTTTTGATTGTCCAAATCGCGAGTGGTTAGTTTGTAGAAGAAGCCAAATAGGAAGAAGCTTTACTTGATGGAGTAGATGATTCAGTTGAGAATGAGATTGAGAATAGAATTGAAGAGGAGATCTATGCAAACGACTATGAGTTTTAGTTCTTTGTAGGGATCTTAATATCGAAATGGTGTCGAAAAAAAATGGCTTAGACATAACATCTTTCACACCTCATTGCACATCTACCAAGTGTTAACCATCTAAATCCATACAAGCTTACATAGTTAAGAAAAGGAAATGACATCAAGGTAACAAATAGATGCCATGTTTGATTCTCAATAGGCAAACAATAATAAGACAAGGTGTGTGCGATATGATTCCTATGGATACATGACATATCTTATTAGGAAGACCATGACAATTTGATAGATAATTAGTTCATGATGGATACATGAACACATACTCTTTTGAACTAAACGGAGAGAAGATTGTACTCATGCCTTTGCAAGGAGGAAATTTGTCCAAATCACAAAGTGGTAAAAAGAGGTTATTTTAAAGTCTATGTTTATGAGACCGTTAGAGGAGATAGAGGTGGCTTATGCGGTGGGGGTTATGAAAAAAATAAATGACAAAATGAGATTCTAAAAGGTGGAGCCATTAATTAAATAATACAAAAAAGTGATGCCAAACAAAATTTCAAAAGGATGACCATCCGTGTGAGACATTCAACATGTCATTAAAATTATTTTAGGTTTAATTATACCTCATAAATCCACATATCAAACGAGTCAAAGGGGCACGAAGAGCTAGAATGACAAGTAACCTAACTCTTGGACAAAAGATTGGTAAAGAAAAATGTTTGTCCATATGCCGTACTTGCACTATTAGTGCCAAAGAAAAATGTTTCACGGAGAATTTACATTGGTAGTAGAGTTGTGAACAAGATTACAATCCAAGTATCGGTTTCTTATTTCAAGGCTTGGTGATTTTTTAGATCAATTACATAAAGCTATCGTCTTTTTAAAAATAAACCGAGGAGTAGATACAATCAAATTAGAATGCGGCTAGATGTTGAATGAAAGAAGGCTTTCAAAACTTGAGATGGTCTATATGAATGGATGGTGATGCCATTTGGATTATCTAATACACCGAATACCTTTATGAAACTTGCGAAGTATTTTTTCCTTACATAGGTAAGTATGTTGTTATTTATTTTAACGACCATGCATGTCTCTAAATCAATTTATGCACCTTTATAATCATTATAATTTAAGCATGCAAAACTTATCTTGCCATTAAGCCCTTCCAATACTACAAGCAAAAGTAGTAAATCAAGAAATTTTTTTCTTTTCGGTATTCTAATTCTTCTTCAAGGCATATAACGATTATTTTCTAAGTAATCACTTGCATTTTATGTGAACACTAACATTTTTGTTGAAAGCAACTGATTACTCGGTAAGTCATAAACTTAGAGTGCTTTGCATACTCATGATTTAAGTTGCAATTTGACGTAAGAGTAAACATTGATGATGAATACTCCCGGTTACTAATCAACTCAAGACATTGGAGTAGATTTATAATTTAATCAATAAGGTCAAAATTTCAACTTAGAGTGTTTTTCTTTTTCTTTCTCAAAATTAAATAATTAACTAAAAAATCTCGTTTTACTTAAATGATGCTTAGGCCAAGTGTCAAAAGGTAATTTCAAAACAAACATTACTTCAAAAATCATGCTTAATCATAAAGACAAATAAATTGTTCTAACATGCATGCACTTCCATAATAATAACATTCAAAACAATCATAACTTTCTCATAATACCTTGTAAAATATTCTACATTAATCATCAAGTAAGATGGATATTATACTACTCATGGTATTTGATTTTTTTTTTTTTTAACTAAGATAAATTCTAAATTCCAAATTTAAAAGTCCCGAATTCCTTCCCCCATGCTCGAATATGACATTGTCCTAATGGCAATAAATAAGAATGATAAAAAATGGTAAAAAGAGTGAAAGAGAAACTCCATTATTGTTTACCATTGATAAGTGCGAGGGTATCATTCAAGCATCTTCGACTAGAGGCAAAGGAGGTGGGAAGTGTTGGCCGACATAGGTGGAGAAAGTATTGATTCTAACATCTATATGGTGAAAACTTTCCACCATATGTTGATCCACCATATGTATTTAGTGATCCATGTGGTCAAAATGACTATTATAAGAGATCTCTAAGTTATCCATACGAGCTACCAGTTGCTCTAAAGTTAATGATTGGGAACCTAAAGCACCATCATTAGGAACCTATCTAGCTGCTACCTCTTCACTCGTATTATCCTCCTACTCCTTATCACTATTAGAAGGTTAGGCCTCCTCTTGAGTGTGAAGTCATGTTATTGGTCTAACTTGAAATGTGTTGCTCGTAGTTCTTGACCAAACCAATCTTGACTATATTTTCCAAGTTCAAACGAGTGGTTCCCTTAGCTTTTGGAAAAGTTGTATTGTTTTTGCCAAAAATCTGATATGAGTAATAAAATCCCCAATCATAATGCCTCCCCATACGATTTAGAAACGATTTTGAATTTCTCAACCAAGTAGCAAGCAAAGTCCACCCGAATCCATGTTGAGATGAAATACAAGATGTCAAGCTCCACTTTATTCACTACCCCATTACTATTCCCATGACCACATAACATTCAAAAGAGAAGTCGATAAATGTAATGATATGTCGAGCTCAAAATTACGAAGCCTTAGATTGGGAAAGTTCTAGATAGCATTTGGTCGATCTTTAATGTCTTACCAAAGATCCTTTTCATATTTGGAAGGAGGTTGCTAGTTCCATCAATTGACTAAAAGCCTTATTGTATTTGGAAGTAGTTTGCCTAGTTCCATCAATTAACTAATCAAATATCTCGGTAATTTTGGTCTCCCAATGAATATTCTTGATTTACTACTCCGAATGTACACACCTCAAAATTATCTACATTCTCATCTTCTTCAAAATAGAAAGAGCTTAGGAATTCTAAGGTCCGGTCTTGATAGGAGGCCGCATCCATCTCAAATAGTGAAAGCCAACCCATACTTTTCAATATAGTTTTAATGTCAACTAACAAACCCATAGCATGCAAAGCTTATTGATCTACATATCTATTTGATATCACCCACTTTATACTCAACATACTATATCATTGTTCTTGATCGGCATTCTTAAATTCAATAGATGGGTAAGGAAATTGATCACCTAAATGTGAGGAACCTCCAACTTGTCTTATCCGTGTAGTGCAAAAAGTGCTCCCCTTCTCTTATTCACTACGACTTCCCCTTTGTCCTTTTGTAGCAAGCATGTTTGCCTCTATCATTTGAATGAGACATGATGAACTCGGTAACTCAAGTAATGTGAGATTCTTAAGTTTTGGGTTTTTTTTTGGAATGGCTCAATTGTGAGGTGAGTGGAAAAAAGTCAAGTGGTGGATGAGGAAAGATGGATAGAATTTGCATGACTTAGTGGTTTATAATGGTTGGAATATATATATATATATGAAGGAATTAGGTTGAGAAATGTGTATTATATACACATATAAGGTCGTGTGCATGTCTTCTTACCAATTTGTCACTATTTCATGTGTTTTATTGCACAAGCAATGTCATTTTTCCTTTAAAACCGTGCATGATATGCTTTTATCCTTTTAAAATGCCATGACAATCTCGGATTGTGACCAAATCTACTCCAATCTTTACTCTCATCATAAGTATCATAATATGCCACAAATACTCACATGCAACCCGCAACTTATATAAAAATCAAATCAAATCAAATCAAATATAGGGTAAATGGGATAAATTAAAATAACACTAATAAATAAAAATCACAATAAATTAGGAATAAAAAAATTAAATAAATTCATTATGTTGCCTCCCAATAAGTGTATTTGTTTAAATTTGTTAGTCCGACTTTTTTTAGTTGCTTTAATAAGCCAAATCCTTTAGCTCCATCGCTTAAACATCGGATACTTGAAAACCTTCATAGTAGGGCTTTAACATGTGTCCGTTCACATTGAACACCTTGTTTGTTTTCAAGCTTTGAATCTCTATTATACCAATAGGCGATACATTCATCTTAATAAAAAGGTCAAACCCATCGAGACCGTAACTTACTTGGAAAAAACTTTAGCCTAAAGTGGAACAGGAGAACTTTTTATTTGTCAATAAAGTTCTTCCGAAATATCATCTTGTCATGAAATGATTTGGATTTTTATTTATAAATCCTATAACTCTAATAGGTTTCAATTCTTACTTCCTCATGTTCTTACAGATTGCAACTTCCTTTGAATACCAAGTTCATCCATGTTCATGTTAAACTAATTGATCACCCAATAGGCTTTATGCTCTAGCTCATTGAAAGATGACATGGCTTACCAAAAATTCACCTATAGGGTGATATTCTGATAATTATTTTATAAGCTACCTTTATACCTAAAGGGCATAGTTAAGTTATAAACTCAAATCCTTATGGTTTGGATTAATTGTCTTCTCTAGTATGGACTTGACCTCCTATTTGATACCTCAGCTTGGCCACTGGTTTATAGATGATAGCTAGTAGAAGTTTTATGTGTGACTTGATATTTACAGAGTAATGCTTCTATTATGTTATTGTAGAAATGGGTGCCTTGGTCATTGATTATTACCTTTAGTGTTCCAAAACTTGCAAAAATGTTAATTTTTATAAAATCTACAACAACTTTAGAGTCATCGGTTATGGAGGCTTTAGCTTCCACCCATTTTGAAACATAGTTAATAGATAAAATAATATAATTATTAATATAAGAAATAGGAAACGAGTCCCATGAAATTGGTACCCTAAACATAAAAAATTTTCATAATCAAAATTGGATTTTAAGGCATCTGATCTTTATGAGAAAATCTTACCTATTTTTTGGCATTTGTCACAAGACTTGCAAAACATATAAGCATCCTTGAATATTTATGGCTAATAAAAGCCACTTTCTAACACATTACGAACTATTCTCCTTGGTCCGAAATGTCCTCCACAAACGTAGGTATGAAAAAAAGTTAATATGGGAAGAAATTCATTTTCAACTACACACTTTCTTATTACTTGATTAGAGTAATGTTTGAAGGATTATGCATCCTGTAAAGGTGCGTAATAAAATAAAAATTTCCTCTATCTAAGATTCTCAAGATTAAGCTATTGAATCAACTAATCATACATACATGAATTAAATCATGAGTTAAAGTATTACCTTTTATAGTGTAGATTTAACCTTAGCGAGAAAAGGAGATATCTAAGTGTCCGGCCTCTATCGATAATCTACGCAATCCAAGCACCCACACAAGAAGTACTAAAAAACTATAGAGTGCTAGCTTTAACTTTTTCTAATTTGTTTAATGTTTTCTTTTTATAAATCTATGAAGTGATATTTTATGAGAACCTTAAGAGAGAGGTGGCATATGTTAAAGAGGAAGAAAAACTATTTTCTCCTCTCTTTTTTGTCGTGTATGCCTTAGCCTTTTTTCTCTTTATCGTACCTCTCTCTTATTTGTAAGGGAAAATGTCTTCCGTGTCCTCTAAGGATAAAGAAGTGACAACATTAAGTCCCACGTGAACTCTAAGTTGTTACTTCTTAGTTTTCTAAGGATTATGAGTTATAATGAATGTGTGCTTTTTGATTTTATCCTTTTAAACCTTGATTCTTATCAAAAAAAGTTTCATATTTATCCTCTCACCAAAATATCTTTCGAGCATTTAAATTAAACCTATTGACCAAACTATTTTGGCTTAATTAATTATCAATTAATTTGGACTATCCAAATGTTAGGTTAGATATTTTTAGGACAACCATATTAAGAAATAATTTTCTAAATTATCCTTAAACCTAAATTAGGAAAATACTTTTGTTTTTAGGTAACTTACTTCTAAATTTGAAATTGATTTCCAATGAGAAAATTGATTTCTAAAATTGAAAATTTTTTTCAAAATTGGAAACTTTCCATTTTAGAAAACTTTTTCCAGAATAGGAAACTTTTAAAACTTAGAAACCTTGTCTAAAATCTTTTCTTTTCTTTTATTATGTGAATGCTTAAACTTATGCGTGTGACTCAATAGGCTCTTAAATATATTGACAATGTATTAAGGATAAAAGATACCCCTTTTATTTTTTGATACATAAATCAAGATTGACCTCTAGTAAGGCATCATGACTACCTAATTCTCTAGGTGGATTAATTAATCTGTAATTACCTTGCACAAGCATTATTACCATACAATTTATATCTCATGTCAATTTATCATAGTGAGATCTCAAACTTGATTATTGATCTATTTGATCATGATCACAAACTTGGTTATTGATCCGTTTGATTATGATCACACAAGTTTTCTTTGATTCCTAAATGTCTTAGCTCTAGAGTAAACCAACTATGCTTTATTGGTGTACTCCTACTATGGCCATAGATTTCTTGAGCAAACATTTATCAAAATGTAATATGATAACTCCTTTAGCATTCAAGGATTGACATATCCTATCTTAGTCATCCACCTATCTCTATTAGATTCTTAATGCACCCAACGAATCACCCACATGCAACCCTTTACTAGATCTATCGAAAAGAGTGTCAAAGTACATAAATCCTCAAATGAGATAGCCATGATGACTTCAAGTTAAATGACTAGTTATACATATCTTATATGAGGTTCTCATATACTAAACCAAATGGGTTCTCATGATGAGTCAAGTCCGATGATATGTTTTCTAATATTAATCAACTAAGTGCTTGTCGTTGGCATCATTATGCCAATAGGTGTGAGATCTTCTATTGCTTTCTTCTACATGAGCATAGCACTCATAAGTCTTATCGTATATAGTCAATTTCAATTCTTGATGATGCTATAACTTGAGACATTTAATAATATCATTCAAGTGAATTAATGTTTGTCTCAAATATTTTGATCAATCATTAATGCAAATGCATATCATATAGACTTCTATCTAATTTTATTCAATAAATATAAATAATAAGAATTTAAAGAAAGATTTTTTTATTAATAAAATAATAATGCAATGTTACAATAACTCAAACTATCCAATCAAGGTTAGATATTTGGCACCTACACTAACAATCTCTCACTTGTAATAGAGCTAACTAGCCATGTCCCTTATTTTCGACAACCGAGTAAGTGGTCTCACGTTTCAGATTGTGATAAAGGGTTAGTCAAGGGGTCGGCTATGTTATCATCAGTATAGACATTTTCTATCCTTATATCGTCACGACTAATAATCTTTCTAATTAGGTGGTAGCATCGTAATAGATGTTTGGACCTTTGATAAGACCTTGGTTCCTTAGTTTACGCTATGGATCCTATATGGTTGGCCATCAAACGTTGTGACATTAGAATAAATTCTTTTTTGATTATTCCATAATAAACCTTTTAGTATCATGTCAATGTATCTGCTTTGGGAGACCCTTCATATTCTAAGTGACTTATCTCTATAGATCTCAACTCTTATAATGTAGGTCGCCTTCCCATATCATAGATGGAGAAATTCTTGAATACCTAATCTTTTAAAGATTGCAATATGTTATAATCAAGAAGTAGTTTTTTTGTTTTCATATAAAATAACAAAGGCTAGTAAACTCTCACTAACCTTTTGTATACATAAGGTTTATCTTTATTTTTGTGAAAAGGTTAAACACTTTCATTATTTCACCAAAAACATTGATTCTCATTCCTAAAGGCATGCTTAAATCCATAAATGGACCTTTGCAATTCATAAATATTTTTTGCATGTTTTTTAGAAATAAAACCATCAAGGTGTGTCATCTACACATCCTTTTTTGTTTGCCATTTATAAGAGTCAATGTCTAACATTACCTTTTCATAAGTATTAGCTTCATCATCCCTTTTAGGGTACACATCATCATGTGTTGAGATAAGAAGATCATATTTTTTTTTATCTTTTGATTAACTCATTTTAGACTTATGAAATTCTTATGCATTTGTTTATGGGTATTTACAATACTTTGTAACCTATCTACTTAGGGTCCACTAGTGAAGTGTCAATTTGTGAGTCTACACAAATCTCATTGAGTTTAAATTTTCTTCCACTGTTTCTAGCATCCATAAATTCTTTTTTAAGGAATATAGCATGCCTAGTCATTGATGACATTTCATACTATCAACAAATTAGTTATTTATATTTTTTCTTACATAGCTTTCAATCACAATAATGTAATTAGGGCAAGTAAGGGTTGGACCCCCAGGGAAAGAGACTAAATTAACTATTGCTTTTGGTGGAATGTTCTTCTAGTGTAAAAGGAGGTTTTAGAATGCTTGAAAAAAATTAAATAAACTAAAATAATAATATTAAGAAAGCCTTGCTTGAACTTTAGTATCCATTTTAGTTTGGTCATTGATCATCAATTAAATAATTAACTTATCCTAAACATGCATATTCACCATAAGAAAACAACATATATGTTGACCCTAGTCTTTTATTACTTAGTCATTAATTAAATATATGATACCTAATTAATTCTTTAACTATTGAGCAACATACTAAGCTTTAGATAGATTTAATTTAATAACATCATTAATAAGAGAAAGACAGTAAAGCTAAGCCACCTTCCTAAGCACTAGAGAAGATGTAACCTAGTTCTATGTTTTCCAAAGGATTGAATGAAAACATGAAAAAGAATCAATAACCCCCGGTTACTACCTTAGAGAAGTTTAGACAAGCAATTACATAGACTTGAATGCTTAGCTAGTGATAAGTTAATATGATCAAACAACTAGTATGCACTTTAATCAATTTAATCATACAATTATAAACCAATCATGTAAAAAAATATAAAATACCTACTAAAGATAAGTTTACAAATATAAACTATAATCTCATAGTGATTTAACTAAAAGCTTCAACTTGATGTAATCAAGAATAGAGTTAAGTTGCTCATAATAGGTTATAAAGAGATTTTTTTTATGAATGGTGGTCTGCTGGGTGTTAAATTTTTGAAATAATACATTAGCACACTATTTACACTAAAAATAAGGTTACATCACATATGTGTGAGCCCCTTGTGGCCACACGGTTTAATACATAAAGTTACACGGTTTGATGCTTAGTGTTACATGGTTTAGAGCTTTAAAGAATTAATGTAACATAATTTGTTGACTAGGGCACATAATCATGTGCCTTTATTCTTCTTTTCATGTTGCTTCTCTTTTGCCCATGTAGACTTTTGCTTTAAGCCATGTTGAATCTCTTCTGTTCGTGTAGAATTGTTTTGCCTTGGAGACATGAGTATGTGACTTTGCACAACAAATCATGTGTAATATCTTCTAGCCATGTGGTCTTTTTCTTTCCTTGGGTTGTGCGAGGGTGGGACACATACACACGATCGTGCGAAATTTTTTCCTCTAGTCATGTGGAATGCCATATCCCCGTATGGCTTGTATTATCGAGAAATCCATATGGTTTCTTCCTTTAAGTCACACGACTTGTAGCTTCTCGTGTGACTCTTCTAAGCCTCTTTGGTGACTTTTCTCTTTCTTGCTTTCGTTCATCATTTTTCTTATATAACCTAAAACAATCATCTTATTCTTAAATGACTTGTTACAAAACAATAAACACCGGTAATTTTAATGTAATAGAGCATAAAAATCATGCTAATTATGCATTTATCGGTCATGAAGAACACTTTGTTCTAGTGGTAGGAAAAATAATATCAATTTGTTTTTTTTGTGGATAGTTTACAAATTTGTACTTCGTTGATTTGGTACCATGTTCAATGTAAAGCTTATAGTAAAGAGTGTTTATCTCAAAATGAGATGGGGATATTAATTTTGACTCGTCGGGGATCGGACCATGTCTAACATCTAGTGTCCATTGATAAAGAATTTTATTTTTTTCTAGGCGATCTAAAAATTTTAGCACTTAAATATTCATCATCTTGATCTCATTGGAATGCCTCAATACTTTTTCAAGTTCTTGACTTTAAATCTAAATTATTTAAACCTTTTAAATGCTTTAGACTTCGTTTCATTTACGTACACATAACCAAAACATGATCTCGTCATCGATATAGTTATGAAATAATTGTGTCCTACTCTTTCATGGGTGAACATGAGCCTAAATACATCTCTATATGTAAAGCCTAACTAATTAGCAACTCTTTCTTCGTTTCCACTAAAAGGGGATTCTTGTCGGCTTTTCAAGTGAGCAAGATTTATAAACATCATCAAATGATTTTAGGTATCCATTTATAAGTAGTTTGGATATAAAATTCTTGTTTATATGGCCAAATCGATAATATCACGGATAATTTTTGTTTAGATCATTCGAGTCTTTTAGTATTCAAAAAATAAATAATTATCAATCAAATCATTTTCATGTAAAACTTCATCTTTAAAAAGAATAACCATTATTCTTAAATAAAATAAAAAACTTATTTTAAATAAAAAATGGAAATAACATCTTTAGTCTATACTAGGAATAACATAATAATAATCAATGAGTCTTAGCACAAGCATACATGGTAGTGCTCGCTCATAAGTACTTGAAATTAATGATCCGACTTTTGATCCATTACTATCATGGATGTCATTCGCCCTTGAATCTATCTTCCTTCTCTTTCTAAGCTCTTGCACATTTCTCTAAATGTGAGCACCATATCTAGTATCATATACTCATGAGGTGGAATTAGAATTTAGAAAAATTAGGTTTAATAACATAATTACCTAAGGTGATTGTAAAACTCTTCTTCTTCACCTTTTTTAGGTACTCCTTGTAGTTATACTTCTAATGTTCTTTCTTATTGAAATGAATGTAGACTTCCTTTTTAATATATTGGGCCTTAGCCTTTTTCACACCTTCAATGGGCATGATAGAAGACTTCTTTTTCTTTTTGTTCTTGGGCTTTCTTGCATTTCATCGTACTTTTTTCCTTGTTAATAAGAAGTGCATAACTCTTGTTCTTCTTGTTAATTTTAGGCCGAGCTTCCCTCAGCATGGATAATAACTCTCTAAGAGTCTTTTCCATGTGCATTATGTTAGAGTTCATGATGAACTATCTAAAACTATTAGGCAACGATTGCAATACTAGGATAATGGATAATTCAACATTGATCCCTACTTCAAGCTCAACCAACTCGTTGATATAGTCTATCATATTAATAATTTGCTTTTTGATTTTGGATCCTTCATTCATTTTAGCTCTAAAAAGCTTTCTCGTTATCGCATAACGCTTATGTCTAGTATTCTCCTCAAACTTGCTTTTAAGCTTTGCTATGATATCAAAGGTGATTGTGTTTGTATGTTGGTAACTATGCTCTAACCTTATAGCAATAGTATAATACTTTGAGAGATAGTTGCATCATTCCTATATTTAACCCATGCTTTATAAGCATTATTGCACTCATATTCTCCTTTGGATTTATCACTATTTGGGCTAGTAGCTTCCCTCTAGATTAAGATTTTAAACGACTCAAATAGTTGCCATTTGACTTATTTAATTCTTCAAACTCTAAATGCTGGATTGAAGGATCATGCATCCTATGGAGATGCGGAATAAATAAATTTTTTTCTCCATCTAAGGGCCTAAGATCATGCTCGTTGAATATACTAATCATACATACATGAATAATAAGCTAAAAGTAAAGGATTATCTCTTGTAGTGCGGATCTAAATTCCTTATTTTTGATTAGCTATCCAAGTGCCCGGCCTCTATTGATGATCCATGTAGCCCAAGTATCCACAAAGAAGTACTCAAAATTAATGGGGTGCTAGCTCCGCTTTTTCGATTAAATATTTCCTCTAGAAATCAATCTCGGAAAATTTTGTGACAACCTTAAAGGAGGAAAGAGTATTTCTTGCTAGGGTTTAGGAGAAAACTATTTTCTTCCTATTTTTCTCTCTTGGTCGTATGCCCTAAGTGATTTTTAGGGTTGGCCGAAATTTCCCATCCTATTTTTTCTCTTGGCCGAATTTCTCTTTTCTTTTTAAACTTGGCCGAAATACTCTATGGTTGGTCATTCCCCTTCCATGCCGTACCTATGCTCTTATTTATTCGGGAAGAGTTTATTTGTCCTCCAAGGACAAGGAGAGGAGAGGCTTTGAGTTCATAAATGACTTTAGGTTATTGCTTCCTTATCTTCCAAGGATGAAGATTTATTTTATATGTAGACTACTTGATTATTATCTTTTAAAACATTCAACCTTATCCAATAAGGTTAATGTTTATCTTTAAAACATTCATCCTTATCCAATAAGGTTAATGTTTATCCTCCCATCAAAATTATTTTCATGCTTTTTAATTAAATCTAATGGGCCAAAACTATTTTAGCCTAATTAATTTATTTAAACTATCCAAATAAATATTCTTAAATTATTTTAATAGGGTCCACATTAGGAAACAATTTTTGAAAATACCCTTTAACCTAAATTAGGAAACTTCTTTCCTTTTAGGTTCTTTATTTTCAAATTTAAAACTACTTCCAAATTAGGAAATTGATTTCTAAAATATGAAACTTTTCATTTTGGAAACTCTTTTCAAAATAGAAAAGTTTTATAATTGAAAACCTTTTTCAATATCTTTGCTTCTCATTTGTAATGTGAATACTTAAACTTATACGTGTGATTCAATAGGCTCATAGATATATTAACAATGTATCAAGAATAAAAGACTCCTCTTTAATCTCTTGATACATAAATCAAGATTAGTCTCTAGAAAGGCATCATGACTATCCAATTCTCTTGGATGATTAGTTAATCCATTATTACTTTTTACGAGTATGGTTACCATACAATTCAGATCCTCATGTCAATTTATCACGGTATGATCTCGAACTTGGTTATTATTCTTGTTTGATTATGATCACACAAGTTTTCTTTGGTTCCTAAATGTCTTAGCTCTTAGAGTAAACCAACTATGCTCTATTGGTGTACTCCTATTGTGGTCACAAATTTCTTAAACGTACATTTATCGAGTACAATGTGATAACTCCTTTAGCATATAAAGAATGACATGTCCTATCTTAGTCATACACCTATCTTTATTGGATTCCTAATGCACCTAACGAATTGCCTAAGTATAACCCATTAATGGGTCCATCGAAACGAGTGTCATAGTGCATAAGTTCTCCAATGAGATAAATGTGATGACTTCAAGTCTAAGGATCATTTATACCCATCTCGTATGAGATTCCCATAGACTAAAACCAAGTGGGTTTTCATGACGAGTCAAGTCTAGTGACATGTTCTCTAACATAAATCACCTAAGCGATTGCTTTGGCATCACCATGCTAATAGGTGTGAGATCTCCTACTGCTATCACATAATATGAGCATAGCACTCACAAGTCTATTCATATTTGTCAATGTCCATTCTTGATAATGCTACGACTTGGGACATTTAATGATATGATTTATGTGCATTAGTGTTTGTCTCACATCTTTCAATCAGTAACTATTATAAATGCATATCATAAGGACTTCTATCTAACTTTAATGAATTTATCAATATGTAAACTTAAGAGTTAATAGAATGAATTTTTTATTAAATGATGCAATAATACATTAACTTGAGCCCATCCAAACATGGTTGGATATTGGGTACCAACATTAATATGGATCTCATCTTTTGTTGAAACTACTTGGTATTTAGAGTAAGGGACGTAACTATGTCCTTTAAGGATTGACTTGAATTTTAGGTAGCATGCTAGTTAGCTTGAAAAGGTTGTTGTTGATAATCATGCTATTTTTATAGGTAAAAAATTTTCCTTACTATTTCTTTACTTTCATAACTCAAGTTTAGGTTATCCCTCAAACTAGGATAATACGAGTTAGAATAAGGATCATACTACCTTGATTGTCTTGAAAAGTTGCTAGTTGTATTGACTTGTTTAGTAGATTCCTCTAAAAGTGTTGGGCATATATCAATGGATGACTCGGTTACCGAACAAACCTATAAGCATTGAGAACTTGTATTATTTTCATAGCCAATAATCTCACCAAAGAGGTCAAATCTAATATTTTTAGTTCAAGGCTACAAATATTCACCTCGTTAACCTTTTTAGTTTGTGATCCATTCTAGTCCCAAACTACTAGGAATTTACTACCATGTTGGAAATTAGTGGCTGTTATAGCATATGACAACTTGTCTACCAATGCGCCTTTATTAACGAGTATCAATCATACTCCTATCTATTGGTAGCAAGCCCTCATAAAAGTACATAATTAGGACTCGATTAGAAATCCGACGGTGTGGGCCGTTTGTGCATAACTTTTTGAATCGCTCCTAATACTCATATGGAGTCCCTATTAAACTACCAAATACCACATATCTCTTTTAGTATAATCGAGTCCTTTGCAACTACTTCTAAGGAGAAAGGGAAAGCTAGCAACTTGATTTCTTCCTTTAAAATGCCTTGAGGCTTCATGTTTGAGCACACCACATGAAACTCATTCGGATGTGTATAAGGATCTTCTTCTATAAGACCATAAAATTTAGGCAATAAATGTATTAGTTTCAATTTCAATTCAAAAGAAACCTCTAAATTAGGAAACTCAATACATAAAGGTTATTGATTTAAATTAGGAGCAACCAACTCCTTTAAAGTCCTATTTGTAGCCATGGCTTCGCTTCTTCTAAATCGCTAAAAGAACTCTCAAAGAGAATTTCAAGGGCTATGTTGATTCCTAGTGAGAAAATAAAAGTTGGTCTTTCAAATTCCGTTGAAATCCATCGAAACTCTCTCCTTAATCTGTGTAAAGTCCTCTTATGTTCCGGATCAAATATCAAGTCACCTATATGAGAGGATCAAAGATACACTATAAAAGCTCCAAAAAAAAAAATGGCAAAAAATAAAAAAATAAAATCTAAAATTAAAATTTTGAAAAACACAAAAACAACTTGAAACCCTAGTAAACAAAGGAATGAGGCTCGAGAGAGCGGTGCTAATGAATCTAAATGATTGATTAGTCTTATGTAAAATGTCATTTTCCTAAAAATTGATTAAGGGTTTGTCACCTAATTCAACTGCAAGAGTCACCATGAATAGTAATAACCAAAAAGAAAAAAATACAAATTATGTAAAATATATTAACAAGCAAAAAAAAAAAAATTGATCGGTTGTAATTCCTCGTCAACGATGCCAATTTTGGTAACGTGCTGAATGCTCCAAAGTAATCTAGTTATTTTCTTACTAGACCTAATTACTAAAATGTAGCTAGGATAAGAAAGAGTCAATCCAGTAGAGAATTAGTTCAAATCATGTATTAATTATCTAATTGATTTAAAATAAAAAAAGGTTTGTTTGTTTAATGCTTTGATAAATAAATAAATACAACCGGTAGATAGATTAATAACAATGGAGATAATAATCGATTCTTGGTTCAATCTCCACTATCACACTCAATGAATATAACCACAGTAGGCTAATCAACTTCTCTTATTAGATTAATGATCCTAGATAACAATAAGCTTTGTTATCCAAATTTTCCCTTAAACATCACTAAACGAAACAATGTCTTCATCTAGATGCTAACAAGAACACAATATAGGATAAGCCCTATATATTTAATGCATGGTAACTTTAAAAACTAGGAAAATAGATCAATCTATGCAATAATCTCATAACCTCGGATAATTTAACCTAGGTTGTGTTATTCATAGTGGTGAAGGTAAAAGCTTATCCATAATCATCTAACACTATTGCTACTAAGTGATTAGAAAAGGGACAATTATACGTATCATAATTTCTAGATCTAGTAATAGAAATCTATTAAAATTAATTTAGTTGGCCAAGCCACATTTGTCACATAGAAATCATATATCACATAGATCCGAATAACTAATCAATTTCATTAAAGAGAGAAGAAGAATAACATTACTATATTACACCTTTGATATGATCATGAGAGCTTCAAAATCCCCTTGAATCGATACAAAAGATTTATTACACATGTAAGTCAAAATGAAATAATGGAATAAATTTGTTTTTCTTTCCAAAAGTCTCTATCTCTCCCCTCCCATTTTCTAACCAAAATATATAGATAAAAAGTTACAAAAATATGCTAGGTTAGGAAAAAATGCAAACGGTCATGTGTGTTATGGCACACGGCTATAAACTTTAGCTAGAATTCGACATATGATTGTGTATCTTTATTGCTTCGTCACACACACGAGCAAAAAATCGAGAATGGAAAACATATGGCCATATGTCTCCTTTGGTAGCAAGAAACAGGGGGAAAACTTTTTCTCCTAGCCACATGTGTTTTTTTAGGAATGAGCTTCAATGGACTTGGTACGCTCATGTACTTAAGTTTGACTTAACAGACTTTTGTTACCATTTTTCTACAAAACCAATAAACATCATATTATCCTTAATCGACCTAATAAGGCACATAATGTATTAATAAGTTTAATGCAAAAAAATACAAATAAAAATTGTATAAATTATGCACTAAAGTTATGATTAAAATTTAATTAACGAACCTAACCATATATTAATTTAAGAAATAATATCTTAATTAGGTATTCCATGTAAATTAAATTTTCTAAGTGTAAAATAACCACCATAGAACATGTAACTCATTAAGGGCATTTTGGATAAAAGTTTTGACCAAGAGAGGGAAATAAAAAGAGAAAAGTTTTGTTGGTTTCTTTTGGCATTTAATTTACCACCATCCATCCATTTTGAGAAAACTTGAAAACTAAGAGAGAAAGAGAACAAGAGAGACCAAATCCTAAGAGAGAATTGAAATCTACCAAGGAAAGCAATTGGCCGAAAGGAGGAGAAAAATGTTCAAAAGGGAGAGGTGTTTTGGAAGAAACTTTGGGAAAGGAAAAGAGGTATGATTTTTAGGGGTTTTAAGATGATTTCATCTTCAATCAAACCTAAGGTAAGTATAACTTTAAGTCACCACAAGACTTATCGTAATTATTTGTTAAATTTTGTTCTTGTGAAACCTAAGATTTTAAATTATGCCATTAAATGAATTGTGTGAAATTAATGAGTGATTGACCAATGTGAAGTTATGGAATGTATGTAATTACTAATTAAATTTGTTAAATGTGGTGCTCATGTAAATAAAGAAATTCTAGAGTTTGGTTAGTACTAAATCGGGACTTTATATTATGATGTGATTGGGTAAGTAATTAATTGAAAAATGAGCATTGTAATAATGATGGATATGTGCTTAATTGTAGATTTAGCATGGGCAATGAGGTATGCATGTAAAACTTAGAAATTCGATTTGGGCTATATGACTAATTATTGGTTAAACTTAATTGATGAGTATTCATAGCTATGATGATTAGTATGTGCAAATTGAGATTGTTTAATTGTGTTAGGTGACTTTGGATGAATTTGGCTTTGGTTTATTGATTTGGTGATCATTTTGTTACTTGATATAATTTGACCATGGCTTGTGAATGAATGGTTGAGTTTTAGTTGTGTTTATTTGATTTAGCATGGCTTGTCAATTCGATAAGCAAAGTCATCCAAAATTAAGTGAATTTGACTTTTTGTTTGAATGTTTGAGACAACTTGATAGTCTTAGCTTTAGCTTATGCTTGTTGAATTTATTGTTGAGATTATGGATTGTATTGATGATATTTGATTGTGTTATTACTTTTTAGTGGATATGACTTGTTTGATGTGTCCGATTTGCTTACGATTGCTTGACTTGATTGGTTGAATAATTGGAGGGTTACGTTGATAGGAGATTGTTTGGCCTAGGTAGATTTAATGGAAGATTGTATATTTGTGCCTTGTGATGGGTTCGACCTATGGCTGTAGAAATGCTTGATATTGTATGGCTTGGTTAGAAAATTCAGATTTTATGGTGGATTGGAAGTTGATTAGGATGTGTTCAAGAATGACTTAATGCCATACGATTCATGTTCATGTTTCGCTTGATATTACATTCTAATTGCATTCACGTTATGAAATATTTTATACCGTGATTTAAAGTAATCAAGAAAGGACATGTATATGATTTTTATGAGAACATGAAACAACTAAGCATGTTCAAGAAGGATTAGGAAAATGATCAATCCTTGTGAGGTTCATTTAATCAAACATATGTAGAGCCTTTATGGCTAAATAAGGCTAAAATTATATGTATTCAGCGAGGTGCACTTGAAAGATAGAAAAGAATTTCAAGCATGTAAAATGATTGTTTTAATTGCATTCATGCATTGTTACTTTTAATGAGCTTTAACTTACTGTTTGGTCTTCCGGAGTAGGTAAGCAAAATAATGGTTGAGGATCAATTAGATACATTAAGGATGCTGGTTGTGAGCTACAAAGTTTTCCAAATCATGTACTATAGATCTAGGTTTAAATTTTAACGACAAACCAATGCTAGGTTTTTGCTAATTTTGAGAATTTCCTAGATTTGGCCTTTTTGATTTGTATACGTTGATCTTTTAGCCATTTTGGACATGTCGATATATATATATATATATATATATATATATATATTGATGAGATTAAGGTTAATGAAATATTTATGAAAATTTTGGATATGTTGCTAAGTTAATTTAATTATGGATGTATTGAGATTTATTGAATGGATTTAGGTTTGATTTCTACTTATGTTGGTTTTAATTCAATAATTAAAATGAAATTATATAGGATGTTTATGAATGGTTTAAGTTATGTAATATGTTGCAAAAAATTTGTTAGTCATAAATGTTAAAGTTTACATAGCCTTGAACTTTAAACCGAATAAGAAAATTCTATTATGCATTGTTATAAAGATCTAAGGTAGATGACATAGGGCATTGCCTTGCCCTTTCGAGTGTGAGATAGTATAATAGCACTCTCGGCTCCCTATTAGGTCGTGAGCATTACAAAAGTAGAAAGTATGTTTTATGTTGGTGCTTGGAAGTAGCGGTTTAAATATCGAATCATGAGACCATAGATCTAAAGATTCCGGATCACCATTTGAACACAATGCATGATTTTCATCTAAAATGCACAAAAATTGCATTTTCATGAGGTTGCTCAAAAATAAAACCACCATTTAGAAATAGCATATGGTTTTTGCATGAAATGCATAAAAAAGTTAGTTTTCTAATAAGTACTTAAAAAAATGGTTTGGATCCTATGTAGTGCCCAAAATTGGCAATATTATGGAAACAAACCTATATTGGGAAATCATGCTCGCCACCATCCGGAAAGTATCATATCACTATTTTCACATAATGTATATTTTTTAAGAGTTTGCAAAAATGGATACTATATAGCTCGAAATGACCCTATATTGAGAAATCATACTCCTAACCATCCCAAAGTTTGAAATCACTATTTCCACACAATGTACATTTTCAAAGAGTTTGTTAAAATAGGCACCATATAAGCAAAATGATCCTATATTAGGCAATCATGCTCCCAACCATCCTAAAAGCACCAAACTACTATTTGCACACAACTTATGTTTTTGAAAAGTATGTAAAAATAGGCGTTATACAACTTGAAACAACCCCGTGTTGGAAAATCATACTCCTAACTAAAAGAACCAAATCACTATTTGCACATAATATACATTTCAAAGAGTCTATAAAAATACGTGCTATATATCCTAAAACGATGCTATATTGGGAAATCATGCTCACCACCATCCAAAAAGTACCAAACCAACATTCGCACAGAACATAAATTTCAAAAAGTTTACAAAATAGAGCACTATACAAACCTAAATGACCCAATATTGGGAAATCATGCTTGCCACTATCCCAAAAGCACTAGACCACCATTATAAACAATGTAGTTTTTAAAGAGTTTGCAAAAATAAATGATACACATCCCAAACTAATTTTATATTTGGAAATCATGCTTGCCACCATTCCAAAAGTACCAAATAATAATTGCACACAACATATGTTTTTCAAGATTCCGTAAAAACATATGCTATTCGAATATAGCTAATTCTTTAGAGCTCTAAGAGGTTGAAATTTAGTTATAATGTCCTGAATAGAGCTAATTCTCTAGAGCACTTACAGAATTTGGCAACTAGTCGTAATGTGATGGCTTAAAAACTCATTGCAGAGTATTTGAGTGGTATATGTGATGCTTTTCTTGTGACCTAAATGAGTTTTAATTCTAGACAATAGTAATTATTGATTCTAGAGCAAGCTTGTTGAAATACTAAGTAGAAGTTCAAGCCATTGGCATACTCGTTAAGCGTAACAATCTATATTTATTTAAATAGTATATGTTAGAATATGGGTCTTAGTTAGCCTAATTTAATCCACCCATGATTGACCATTCCGAACTAGGTCTACCGATAGGACTTGATGTATGTTTCTAAAAACAAATATGAGTTATCTATTAATAAACTCAAATTTTTAATATTTAAATTATATTTGAGTTATCGACGGAGAGTTCAAACTCTTTATCATATAAGAAGATATCTTCTATAAACATAACACTTGTACATACAATCCATGGTACGTAACAAAAACCTAAACTCTTTACTTATATGTTAAGCTTCACCTTTCTCATCCGTCAAAAACTTCGAACCATGTTAGGGTAGTCCAATAAGCTATGAAGATCATTGATGTATCTATATGCAATTGCACCATCCATCAAATGTACCAACCGATCCATTGGTCAAATTATTTCTGCATAGTCATGTACTCTAACTTTGGTATCGAGCTAATTTGGTACTCGTGATCCCTTACATCAACATGAAAATTCTATAATTTTTCATGATTTTTTGTAATTTATTTGTTTTAATATGATTTTTCTAAGTTTTTTAAAAATAATTTTTTTTTAAAATAATCCGTTCTTCAAAAAATTATGAAAATTTATCAAAATGCACGTTTAGTGTGGTTTAATGACATACTAAAATTTCAAATTTATTTAATGTCAAATGCTTCAAAAAAGTCATTTTCTATTTAAATTTTTAATCCGAATATCCGAAAATATTATTTGATTTATGAGTTAATTTTATGTATTTTGATAGTTCGTTATCTCTTTATATTATTTGTAAATTTTCATAATTTTTAGATTTGTATATGATTTACTCTATTCTTTTTTTTACAATTTGCTTATTTTTTTACTAAAGTTTGTTGTTAATCAAGAATCCTTTTTACATACACCCTTTGGAGAGTGACTTTCTTCGATCGTTGTCGTAGCTAAAAGAAGAGGGCTCTCCACGTGCCTATGTTGTTCATGGGGGAGCATGCAACCACTTTTGGTGGTCGATTTTATGTGGCAACCGAAGGTTTAGATGTTAAGCTCAATTTGGTTTTTATGCAAAATTTGGAAATTTTTCTATTTTAGGATGATTTATTATGAAGTTTTGAAGTTTTTACGGTAATTAAATTTTTTTAATTGCCTAAATTATTTAGAAAATTTTGGAAAAAATTAGGTAATGATATGACTATCCACTTACCTTTATTAGTTTTCTAGTGCACCCAACGAATTGCCCGCATGTAACCCTTTATTAGATCAATCGAAATGAGTGTTAAAGCACATAAATTCTCTAATGAGATAGCCATGATGACTTCAAGTCAAAGGATTAGTTATAGCAATCTCATATGAGATTCTTATAGATTAAACCAAATGGATTCTCATGGCAAATCAAGTCTAATGATATGTTTTCTAACATAAATCACCTAATTGCTTGCTTTGGCATCATCATGCCAATAAATGTGATGTAATGCCCCTACTTCAGTCCACTCGTCTATTACCCAAATAGGAGTGAGTAGGCGAGGTGCATCATGCCGACACGACCTAAACCCTAATCATCTCTTGTATGATGCACTTAACAAATTAACAACACATCACATAACGAAGTCGCGTATAGTTAAATTTACATGACATAACTAATTACAGTAGAAAAATATTACAAATAAAGGTTGATTTCTTACGGATCCCATACCCCTAAATTACGTACAAAACAAGTTTCGGCATCCCGTGTTACACATGAGCCTCTTAGAAGGAGCCGACTGCATCTTTACTATTTTGTCTTTTTCTCGTCACAACATAGAAATAACGATGAGGTGAGTCGAAGCTTAGTAAGTGGGGTGATGCACGTGATATGCAATGATGTTTTTAACTCCCCAACCCTACTCATCAATTTTTATTTCGGATATCCTAGGTATTAGCGGTATTGGAGATTATCGAATCACCCATTGCTAACAACAAACGTATTCCTCGATGTAGCCACCGTTAGTGGGAATCCATCGCTTAACAATGCAATCACACGGATTAGAGTACACATATAGCTAGACTCGCTAATTTTCGTTTATTTCAATTAAGTCACCAAACCTATCCATACAAACCAATTCTCGGTCATTGACTTCCTTCTCAATTCGTTCCCACCAATGCACGTGATGCCATGTTACCGTATTTAATATATTACGGATACCAAACCTACACTATCAATTCATTCTCGGCATCTAACTTGTACAAGGTTTTATACATTTTCGTACCACTCCCACAATGTTTTCCCTTAAGGAGGACCCATCACCGCGACTAGTATTAGTCGAGCCACAAATTTTCTTTTGCACGTGGGCACACTTTCTCGGTTAGTTTTGATGAGTCTCATCGTTTCATTAGATTTACGTGGCCGTTCATTCTAAGGGTTAATTTGTGGCATACCAAGATAAAATTCTGTTCTAGTCCGAAGTTAGCCGCTAATGGGTCTAGGTTCCGATTCCATTTTTTTTAAGGGTTAGGCCGAATGGTCCTAAAAGTATCCTAAGGTTTCTCTTTCATTTTTATTAAATCTCCTCCACTCTCGCTAACTATTTCGCACTTAATTGGGTTACTAGTGGGTTGTAGGCTTTAAAGTTCATGAGAAAATCCAATTGTGCTCACTTTGGGATTCCTAGGTCGAATGGGTCTCTAAGAAAATCCTAAGCATTCCTTTGTTTTCCTTCTAATTTATTCATTCCAATACAAGCCAAACCTTAACAATACAAACAATAGCTTAACTAAATACATGAATTGAACCCATAAAAAGGAACTTAAACATGAAGTAAAACCCACTTACTTAGCTTAGATGTGGTTAAATTTTCTTAGCTTTTCTTTCTTTCTTTTCCTTTCCCTTCCTTTTTCTTTCTCTTTTTCTTACCGTTTTTTCTCTCCTAAATTTGGTGGCTACGGTCGCTAAAAATTTCTTGCCATCTTCCCACTTTCTTAATATATATATATATATATATATATATATATATACTAACTTTTCTTTGATATTAAATTAAATTACAAGCGGCTTGTTTGAATTTAACAAGGTGAAAAGTGAATTGGGTGTTGTAAAGGCAAGTGGCGGGTTTGAGAAAAAAAAGTGAGTTGGCTTAATGCATTAATTAAGGGTGCTAGGTGTCCTAACTAAATCGTTAAGCTAATTAAACACCCTAACTAACCTAGTTCAAGTAACTAAATATCTCTCTCCCTTACAATTTTCGAAATTTCCTCACCCTAAATTTGGAATTCCTTTCTCTAAAAAATAATTCTAGCAGTGATATATCCGGAATAGTCTATACTAAAACGGGCATAGCCTTTTACATATAAACCTAATACTAACAAAAGTTTACAGAGAGTTAGTTAAAATATAGATAAACAACTTTGATTCTTTAAGTTTTACCCAAAAATCACTCTAAGATCCATAAATAGGTCTTACAAAATTCGGACAGAATCTAATTCTCAAAAACCTCTAAAATTTGAAATTTTCTCTTTAAACCATTCGACCATTTTCTTGTAAAATTCAACATTCCCAAAATTTTAAAACACATTCCGCATTTGTTTAATATGTTCCAAATACTTAGGAATAAATAAATGATAATTAAAATTATCCGAACCTTTCACATAAAAATCCCCGCATAAGCACCCAAACACATTAGCATCAAAATATTAAAATGGCATACACAATTACTCCTTCACTTAGTGTGTGTGTGTATATATATATATATATGGATATTTCAACCTATATATATTGATTCATAATTAAGGATGTTACGAGAGTTACATGTGAGATCTCTTATTGCTATTATATAGCATTAGCATATCACTCACAAGTCTAATCGTATATAGCCAATATCCATTCTTGATAATGCTACAATTGGGGAAGTTTAATGATATCATTTAAGTATATTAATGTTTGTCCGATATCTTTCAATCAATCATTAATGCAAAATGCATATCATATGGACTTCTTTCTAATTCTATTCAATAAATAAATATAAACGATAAGAATTAATAGAAAGATTTTTTTTATTATTGATAAAATAAATAATGCAATGATACAATAACTTAGACCATCCAATTAAGGTTAGATCTTGGGTACCTACACTAACAAGCATAAACTTGGAATTACATTAAATGGAAGTAAACACTGCTTTCCTCAATAGAGAACTTGAGGAAGAAATTTACATAGAACAATCTATGAGGTTTTTCTAAAAAGGACAATAACATAAAGTGTGTAGGCTTATGAGATCGCTATATGGCCTTAAGTAGTCATCTAGACATTGGTAATTGAGGTTCCATAAAGCAATTGTCTCATATGACTTTGTTCAAATGGATGAGGATCACTATGTTTACCTTAGAAGGTCTAGAGGTAGATTTGCATTGTTATCACTTTACGTAGATGACATCCTATCGGGTAGTAATGATATGAAGTTTCTAACAACCATCAAAGGATGGTTGTCATCTAATTTTGAAATGAAGGAGAAGCTCGTATATATTCTTTGTGTTAAAATCGAGAGGGATCGTTCTAAGAGATTGTTGGCTCTTTTACAAGAATAATACATTAAGAAAGTTTTTGAACAATTCAATATGTAGAATTATAATCTTATAGACACTCCTATAGTGAATATGATGCTTTAAGTTTAAAAACATGTCCCAAGACTAAAAAAAAAAAAAATAGAAAAGATTCTTTATACTAGTGTAGTTGGGAGTTTGATGTACACCACGTTGTGTACTAGGTGTGATATTTGCTATGCTTGTTAGCATGGTAAGCAGGTATCAATCAAACCCAAGTTAGGCTCATTAGCAGGTAGTTAAAAGAATCTTGAGATATTTAAAGGCATAATGGATTATTCTTTATGCTTGCTAGGGAAAAGGTTTGTAACTTCATGTTTGTGTAGATGTAAACCGAGAGGATGATTTAAATGAGAGGAAATCGACCTCGAGCTATGTGTTCTTGCTTAGAAATGGTGCTATCTCTTGGAGTACTAAGAAACAAAAATTCATAGTATTTTTCTCCATGGAAGCTCGAGTTCATTGCATTCTCAATTGGAGTACAAAAAGTTGTTTGGTTAAGGTGTTTTATGAATGATATAGGTTTCCTACATGAAGATGCTTGACCTTCACTATTGACCTATCACCATCAATAATGATAGTCAAATAGCAATTACTTTCACAAATGATTTCAAATATCATTCTAAAACCAAAATATAGAAACTAAATATAACTTTGTTAGGAACATTGTAGCATGAAAGGAGGTCCACACGGAGTATATTTATATATGTGAGATATTAGTCGATCCATTTACGAAATCACTACCTAGAGATGTGTTTGTTAAACATATTATTTCTCTAAGGATGCATATTGTGATTCCGTATTACTTTGTTGAACCATATTTTTTCTTTTTAATGAATAAGTTAAAGAATTTTTTTTATCATGTCGATGTTTTATTTTAACACCTTTTAATGCAAGCATAAATTATGTTAAGTTAATGTAGGCATGAAACACTTTAAGTGATTGGGCTTCTCATGTAGGCAACCGTCCTCATTAGTTAGGAAAATAGTTGAGCTTTTTTAAATACTCGAAAATCATTATGCTTAGCTAATACTTTAACTCCATGTTAGAATGAGGTCATAAGTGACCTCGGGTATACATAGCTGAATGTATATATTGTCCGTTTTAAAGTTAGGTAGGATTCTATTTAGAAAAATATAGTAGATCCAAGTTAAACATTGAGAATGTTTGAACCATTACTTGTATGGTATTGTAAGAAAGACATATACTCCATGGAAAAAGGAGTTAATACCATAGCCGAGTGTTTCATATCGTTTGTGCTAAAAATCAACCAAATAGGATTAACAAAAGTTTTGATCTCAACTTTTAAAGTGTGGGCTCGAGATTCATAAATCTCAATAATACTCTTTTAACTTTTGAGTGGTTCTCAACTTTTAGACTTGTGCTAGTTAGCTTACCGTGTCGCCAATGTCATGATTAATTCGACCTAATGGAACATATCTAAAAAAATGACAGAGCTAGAAATTAGAGTTCTTACAAGAAGGATTAGACGAATAATACCACTTTGATGTTGCATTTACATGTATTTATAATCCGGCCGCTTATGTTAGCAAAACATAGCTATGAGTACATAGTACGATCCATAGAGATCATGAGATACTTAATGCAATATGGTAATTCCGGGGTATTGCATACTTACTCTACATAGCATTTTATTTGAAAAGAGTTGTCACATATTCCTAAAATTTGCGTGGCATAAGGTTCTCGAGGTTCGCTAGTATGCTTGGTCGCATGGCTTACAATATGAACCTAATATGAGGTGTCTTTGTAACATTATATTTTGAGAGTCTCGAAGTGATGGTGTGCGTGTAACCATCATGTATGAGTGAGCGATGTTAAAATGTGGGCCTTAGTCGGTCTAATTCGATCGTCCATGATGGACCATTTTGAATCGGATCCACTAATAGGACTCGGTGTATGTTTCTAGAAATAGATATGAGTTATCCGTTGATAAAATCAAATTTAATAGTTAAATTATATTTGAGTTATCCGCAAAGAGTTTAAACTCTCTAGTAGATAAAGAGATATCTTTTATAGATATATCTCTTGTATGTATAATTTATTGTACATAATAGAAACTTAAACTCCTTGCTCATGTGTTAAGTTTCTCTCCTTTCCTTTCTCAAAAACTTCTATACTACATTTGGGTAGTATGATAAGATGTGGAGATCATTGGTGTAGTTCGTATGTGATTGCATCATCCCTCTAGTGTACCGGTCGATTCATCGATTAAACCGCTTCGCATAGTTGTATACTTTGACAGGTATACTAAAATAAGCGAGGAATAATTGGATTATTTGATAAAAAGTAATATTTATTATAAAATCAATTTTGGTAGAATTGTGTAAATACTATTATTATAGTCTTAATATAGAAAACAATAACGTACTTTCTTAATGGTTATTTCTAGGAAAAAAAAAAGTTTCTTAGCTATTGTACAATAATGCTATAGTTAATAGATATAAAGTGGCCAACGAATATAAATTTAATGATGGTTTATATATATAAGCATGCGCTATAAACATATTATAAAATGTTTACGTATGACGTGATGCCATTAAACTTATTTGGTACACTATATTTGTTATATTTTATATTATAGTATATTTGATGAAGAAAGGTGGTATGTAGATACCAAAGAGATTCTCGGTTTATAAGATGTACATGTTTATAAAGTTACGATAAAGTTGATTGAGTTATTATTTTTTCGGATGATATGTAATATGTAATTGATTTATAGTATGAGATAAATTCAACAAATGATACATATTATTTCTAAAGAAAAAAATTTCGGTTGTACCTTAGCCTCATAATCTTGGACTTATTCAATTATAATAATTTTGATAATTTAATCATCTAGATACTAAGAAACTATAGTTATATGATTTTAATCTTTTTCTTTTTTTGGCTATCAAGATAAAAATTATTTATTTATTATATAGTTTTATTTCTTATTATTTTTCGAAAACAACAATTTTTGAAAGTTACTCGTCCCATCGAAGATTATGTGCTTCGGACCATCCAAGTCTGTAGAGGCATTTTTTTTTTCGGGATCAAAACAGTGAAGATGGGGACGATTCAATGGATAGATTGAAAAACATTCCGGATACTTAAATCCGAGATGAGCTTAAAATAAGTTTTGACGGACTTGAGGAAGTAGAGATGAAAATATTCCTAGATATTGCTTGTTTTTTCAACGGATGGGATGAAGAATGTGCGAGGAAAATTACTCGGAAAGTTCCGGCTTCAAACCACACATTCGAACAACAATTCGATTGAAAAATCGCTCATAAAAATTTCAAAAAATAGAGTATGGATGCATGACTTGCTTCAAGAAAAGAGTCGACAAATCGTTCCCTAGTCACTACAATTACCTCCACACTATCACTTTGTTTGTAATTTGTTATTTTATTGAAAAAAATAAATTTGCTTTCAAATTAAATTTTAGATATGAGTTATCTTGCAAGCATCTTACATGATTTCTTATTTACTTAATTAAGAGATATATTGAATAAAAAAATAATCAAGAAACATTATAAATCAAAATATTAGTACACGAATATATAGTACTTTATAATTTGATGCTTTAATTATTGAAATTATATATTAATAATTTTTAAACTAATAATATATATTTATTTAAAATAATGAACTCATCACCTTGATAATTGTTTTCTTCTTTCGACCGAAATAGAATAGCGAGGTCATGCGTCGAGGAGATTTGGACAAATTATAAAAAACACTAAAATAGGTCGGGTGTTCACTGTTCTTAAACTATTCACTAAGACCGAGTTCACTATGAACCAAGAGCCATTTGCACCGTGCTCAACTTTTTAGTCCCTCTTGATCATCCCTCCTTTGCTCTGTCTCGCTTCCACTTTCCATACCCTTGATTTGTGTCTCTTCTTTCATTAGTTTTTCTTGGTTTATGCCTTTTCTTGCATTGTCTTTCATTTCTTTATCTTCTTCTTTTTAGATTTCATTTTACCTCTTAATTTATGCCCTTTCATTATCTATTTAATTTCTTTTTTGCAATTTAATAGTCCTACAATCTTACATTTGTGCCCCTCTTTCTTCTTTTTCTTTGACTCATTTTAAGCTTCTTAATGTTGGTGCCCAAGATCCGATCAAAGTTTGGATGAGCTTATGTTAATATGTTATTACATTATTTATTTTAATAAATAATAAAAAAGTCATTCTATTAATTCTTATGTTTACATGTTGATAAATTCGGTAGAATTAGATAAAAGTCCTTATGATATGTATTTGCAATAGTGATTGATTGAAAGATGTGAGATAAACACTAATGCACATAAATGATATCATTAAATGTCCCAAGTCGTAGCATCGTCAAGAATGGACATTTACAATATGTTGATAGGCTTGTGAGTGCTATGCTCATGTTATATGATAGTAGTAGAAGATCTCACACCTATTGATATGGTGATGCCAAAACAAGCAATTAGGTGATTTATGTTAGAGAACATATCACTAGATTTGACTCATTGTGGGAACCCATTTGGTTTTTGTCTATGGGAATCTCATACGAGATGGGTACAAATGTGATCCTTAGACTTGAAGTCATCACGGTTATCTCATTGGAGGACTTATACACTTTAACACTCATTTCGATGGACCCATTAATGAGTTGCACATGAGCGATTCGTTGGGTGTACTAGGAATCCAATGGAGATAGGTGTATGACTAAGATATGACATGTCATTCCTTGTATGCTAAAGGAGTTATCACATTGCACATCGATAAATGTACTGCTCAAGAAATTCGTGGCCACAGTAAGAGTACATCAACAGAGCATAGTTGATTTACTCTAAGAGCTAAGACATTTAGGAATCGAAGAAAACTTATGTGATCATAATCAAACAAGACTAAGAACTAAGTTTAAGATCACATTGTGATAAGTTGACATGAGGAATGAATTGTATGATAACCATGTTTGTGAAAGGTAATAATGGATGAACTAATCCTCTTAGAGAATCGGGTAGTCATGATGTCTTGCTAAAGGCCAATCTTGATTTATGTATCAAGAGATGAAGGAGGAGCCATTTATTCTTGATACATTGCCAACATATCTAGGAGCATATTGAGTCACACGTATAAGTTCAAGTATTCACATTACAAGTGAGAAGCAAAGATATTGAAAAAAGTTTTCAATTATGAAAGTTTCTTATTTTGGAAAGAGTTTCCAAAATAGAAAGTTTCCTAAAATGAAAAGTCTCCTAAAATGGAAAGTTTTCTATTTTAGAAATCGAATTCCCGATTTGGAAGTTAGTTTTAAATTTAGAAATAAAAAACCTAAAAGGAAAGGAGTTTCTTAATTTAGGTTAAAGGGTATTTTAGAAAATTGTTTCCTAATATGAACCTCGCCAAAATAATCTAAGAATATTTATTTGGATAGTCCAAGTAAATTAATTTGGATAAAATAGTTTTGGCCCATTAGATTTAATTAAAAGCCTTAAGATAATTTTGGTGAGAGAATAAACATCTATCTTATTGGATAAGGATGAATGTTTTAAAGATAAACATTAACCTTATTTGATAAGGTTGATTGTTTTAAAGATAATAATTAAGTAGTCCATATATAAAATAACTCATCTTCCTTGAAAGATAAGGAAGCAACAACCTAGAGTCCTTTATAGACTTATAGCCGCTCCTCTCCTTGTCCTTAGAGGACAAGGAAATTCTCCCCTATAAATAGAAGGAGATATGCGACATAAAGGATGGATGACCTAAAAAGAGTATTTTTTGCTAAGTAAAATTATAAGGGAAAAATTTGGTCGACCCCTAAAATAATCAAGGGCACACGACCAAGAGAGAAAATAATTTTCTCCTAAAACCCTAACAAGAAATACTCTTACCTTCTCCCTTAAGGTTGTTGCAAAGTTGCTCGGAATTGATTTCTAGAGGAAATACTTAATCGGAAAAGGTGGAGCTAGCACTCTATCAATTTTGAGTGCTTCTTTGTGAATATTTAGGTTGCATGGATCATCAATAGAGGCTGGACACTTAGATGGCTAATCAAAGAAAAGGAATTCGGATCTACGCCAAAAGAGGTAATCATTTACTTTTAGCTTATTATTCATGTATGTATGATTAGTAGATTCAACGGCATGATCTTGGGCCTTTAGATGGAGGAAACTTTTTATTTATTCTCGCACCTTTATAGGATGCATGATCCTTCAATTGGTATTAAAGCCTTCGGTGAATATTTGATTATATGATTAGTTAATTGTGATTTACTACATGAATAAGATATGCTTTATTGTAAATCTTATGTTTTTGGTATTTTATCTAAATATAAAACTAAAAATTTGGGTCAAAATCAGCAGGAGCACGTGAGGTCGACGTTGGACGTCAACCTCGCGTGTGTGGCGACCTATCGCCGACAACGCGCCGAGTGCGCAGACGAGCGGGCTATTGGCTCGCCGGTTGCACTCTAGACGTAGGCTAGGCAGGCTATAAGCTCGCCGGGCGAGTGTGCTAGGTATGCGACAGGTGACCGAGCTCCGCCGAGCCATGCGTTAAGTGTGCGGGCCGAGTACCTTGAACGAACGCACACAAACCCGAGAATTTGGTCTTCGAAACCCATGAACCCTCGAGGCTCAAAAAGTTTTAAAATTAAAATTTAGAAAATTTTTGATAAATTTATAAAATGACCAAAACTATATATTTCTAATCATTTTAAAAATGAAATTGTTTCATGAGTATGCCATGTATTAATGTGATTGAAGCATGGGTGAATGGTATAGATGAGTCGACCAAGTTTTATGAATGCTTGGTATTTTTTTTGGATAAATAGGACTCGCGTGTCCTACTTTCTCGTATTACTCTATTATATTTCTATTCTCATCTTACTCCCCTCGAATGTAACTCTAGGTTTCTTATTTTGAATAAATTTAAAAGTAGTAGATAGGAAATATAATAGATACAAAGAGGAGACATCAAGGAATAAAGACATTCATGAAGAATTTGTAATAATGTTTTACCTAGGAATTGACCCACTAGTCTCCTTGTGGCTCGAGGAGGCTAGTATTAAAAATTCATTACCATTCACTAGTCCTTGAGTCATACACGAGATGTATGAATGTGATGAGATCTTTGTTAATATGTATGATTAGGAATAATATGATTATTATTCAAGTATGCATGCTAGGACGAGACCAACCTTATTAGATCCTTCAAATAAAATATTAAGTTAAATGCTTTCCAACCTTATGAGGCGGGAACTCTCTTGATCGTTGTTGGCTTATTAAGATAACTCAAGGTCACTTCTTTTTTAGGGAAACAAATCATGGGTCATGTGATGACCCCAAACGTTGGGTCTAACTTAAATGACTTGTTGGGTTTGTTGAGATAACTCAAGATTCAATAAACATATAAGTAAGGATTGGTATTTACATAAGATGTGATAAAGACAATGAGTTGTCATACCAATGAAATTAGGAGTTACATTAGATATAATTATTAAGGAGTTACTTACTTAATCCTTTATGTATGGCTTATTGAGATAACTCAAGGTTAATGCATGCTAGAGGATGGGATTCTAACCCACTAGGAAAACGAATCAAAAAGTTTTCTCGAGTACTATATTGAAGGTTATAGAACTTGAAGAAAATAGTGGAAGTGAAAATAGGCTTTTCTTCTTTAATTTATGCTTTATTTTATGTAATTTAATCAACCAAACCATCCTCTTTTCTATCTTTTCAGATTGTACATTATGACTAACAACACATCGATACGATCGATCATTGATGGAAGTAATGCCTTTAATGGCATAAACTTTCTCGAATGGAAAATGAATTTGAGGATAGTCTTCCAATATGAGAAAATTCTCTATACGATAGAGAAAGCTCTTCCGGATGAGCCTCTTCGATTCAAGTCGAAGCTCATGAAGCATGGATTAAACATAGAAATGATGTGATTACTCGTTCAAAGTATTATGCTTGCTACTATGACGTTGGAGTATAGACGCCAACATAAAAGCTCACAAGCTTTTTATATCATAGCAAGGCTCAAGAGCTTATTTGAGGAGAATACTAGGCATGAGCGCTATGAGATAGCAAGAAAGCTCTTTAAGGACATAGTGGATGAGGGATCCAATGTCGAAAAGCATGCCATAAAAGAGATAGGTTATGAAGTTGGAATGGATGCTGAATTATCCATTGACCTAGTATTGCAATCGTTGCCCAATAGCTATGGACAGTTCGATATGAACTTCAACATGATGCATATGTAAAAGACTCTTGGAGAGTTATTGTCCATGCTAAGGGAAGCTTAGCTCAAAATTAGCAAGAAGAACAAAAGCTCTATACTTCTAGTTAATAAGGGAAAAGGTGCAAGTAAAGGGGAAGAAAAAGCCTAAAAAGAAGAAAAATTCTTCAACTGCACCTACTAGAGGAGTGAAAAAGGCCGAGGCTCGGAATAGCTCAAAGGATGTAGTTTGCTTTCATTGCAACAAGAAGGGGCATTGGAAGCACAACTACAAAGAGTACCTAGAAGGGGTGCAAGAGAAGAGTTCTACCACCACCTTAGGTATTTATGTTATTAATGCTAATCCTTCTTATTCCTAAATTCCACCTCATGAGTATATGATACTAAATGTCTTGCTTAGATTTTTGAAATGTACAAGAGCTTAGAAAAGGAAGGAAGATAGCTTCAAGGGAGAATATCTACATGACCATAATGGATCAAAGAGTTGGACCATTAGATGTAGATATTTATGAGCTAGCACTACTATATTGAGATGTGCTACGACTAAATCATTATTATTTTAGTAGAGACTAAAGATGTTATTTCTATTTTTTATTTTGAATAAGTATTTCATTTTTAAGAATTATAGTTATTTTTAAGAATGAGTTTTTATGAAAATATTTTGATAATGATTATATGCATTAAACATAACTCCCAAATGTAGAATATAAATACTAGAAGACTCAAATGATGTAAATAAATATTAATTAGCAAGCAACATCAAACTTAGTCATATAAGCAAGAATCCTAAATCCAACCTACTTATACAAAAGGATATTTAGAATCATTAGATGATGTCTAAGGAATCTTGTTTACTTGACAAAAGGACATGTATCCCCTTTTAGTTGAAAAGGAGAAAGCTATTAATCAATGTAGTCCTTATACACAGAGATGTATATGGGCCTATGTTTACCCAAGCAAGAGGAGAACATGCATGTCATATAACCATTAATGATAATGGATCATGTGATGGTTATAAGACATAAGTCCAAAAATATTTAAAATGTTTAAAAGTTAGACTTGAAAAGTCATGAGATGAACTAGCAAGAGTTCTAAAGCATCTCGATTAGATCGATGAGCTGAATACTTAAATGCTAAAATATTAAATCACCTAAAAGAGAATGAGATTCTCTATGGATATCACATGTTAGACATAACAAGTCTATAATGAGTCAAATTAATATCCCTAATGATGAATGAATACTCCTTATTACAACCTTTGAAATGAATAGGATTTCGATCTATTGAAGATAGATCACATATGAGATATGGGAAGGGAAGGAAAATGAGTTAATATTCCTTTAAAGATTTAAGGCTATAAAATGTACGTCAAAGGGTTTGACAAAGACAAAATGAAGCCTAAAATTAATAAGGTGTTAGATTATGAGATATCTTAAAGTAAGATTAGAACATAAATATCTTACCACTAGAATAAAGTGTTGTTCCTTACTAAGTACACTCGTATTCCTTGGGAAGGAATTTATGGATGCTAGAAACAAGTGAGAGAAAATTTGAATTCAATAAGTTTTGAGTAAACTCATAAATTAACACTTTAATAAAAGGAATCCTAAAGTATAATAATTACAAAGAGTTGTAACACTCTCATAAATAAAACATAAGAACTTCATGAGTGTATAAGAAATTCGTCATAAGATAAAAGGATATGATCTTCATGTCTTGACAGATGGTGGTGTGAGCCTTGAAAGGGATGACGAAGCTAATACTTATTAAATGGCAATGTAAGACATGGATTCTTATAAAAGATAAATAAAAGGTATGTGTAGTTGACACACCCTAATTGTTCTTAAGGACATGCAAATAAGATTTGCAAAATGCTAAGGTCCATTAATAAACTTAAGCATGCTTCTAAGAATGTAAGTTGATGTTTTATGAAATGATCAAAGAGTTTGATTATTCATAAAAAATAAATTCAAACCTTGTGTATATAAAAAGTTAGTGGGAGTCTACTAGTCATGGTTATTCGATACAAAATCACACCTCGATCATAATATCATGTTGCAAACAAGAGATTAAGGAATCTAGAAAAAAATTCTCAAAATGACATATGAGAGAAACCTACATTCTAAGAATATAGGTCTATAGAGATAAATCACTTAGAATGTGAGAAGTCTACAAAGGTAGTTACAATCACATGATACTAAAATGTTTAGTATAGAATAATCAAAGAAGGTTTTTTGTTCTAATGTCATATAGCTTGATAACAAACAACAAAGGATCTATAGCACAAGCTAAGGAACCAAAGTCTCATCAACGGTCCAAGTAAGTACTACAATGTTATCACTTGTTTATAGAGATAAAAGGGTCATGGTAACATAACGATAGAAAAGAACCACACTACGATAACACTACTGACCCGAACTAAGCCTTTATCACAACTAAAACATCGATCCTTCACTTGATCATCGAGATTAAGGGACGTGGCCGGTTGGCTCTAATGCAAGTGGGAGATTGTTAGTGTTGGTGCCCAAGATCCAATTATGTTTGGATGGGCTTATGTTAATATGTTATTGCATCATTTATTTTAATAAATAATAAAGAAGTCATTTTATTAATTCTTATGTTTACATGTTGATAAATTCAGTAGACTTAGATAGAAGTCCTTATGATATGCATTTGCAATAGTGATTGATCGAAAGATGTGAGACAAACACTAATGCACATAAATGATATCATTAAATGTCCCAAGTCGTAGCATCATCAAAAATGAACATTGACAATATACGAATAAACTTATAAGTGTTATGCTTATGCTATATGATAGCAGTAAGAGATCTCACACCTATTAGCATGGTGATGCCAAAGCAAGCACTTAGGTGATTTATGTTAGAGAACATATAACTGGATTTGACTCGCCGTGAGAACTCATTTGGTTTTAGTTTATGGGAATCTCATATGAGATGGGTACAAATGATCCTTAGACTTGAAGTCATCACGGTTATCTCATTGGAGGACTTATACACTTTGACACTCGTTTCGATAGACCCATTAATGGGTTGCATATGGGCAATTCGTTGGGTGCACTAGGAATCCAATGAAGATAGGTGTATGACTAAGATAGGACATGTCATTCCTTATATGCTAAAGGAGTTATCACATTGTATTTCGATAAATGCTCCTTAATAAATCTGTGGTCACGGTAGGAGTACACTAATAGAGCATTGTTGGTTTACTTTAAGAGCTAAGACATTTGGGAATCGAAGAAAACTTATGTGATTATAATCAAACAAGACTAATAATTAACTTTGAGATCATACTATAATAAGTTGACATGGGGACTGAATTGCATGGTAACTATGCTCGTGAAAGGTAATAATGGATTAACTAATCCTCCTAGAGAATTGGATAGTCATGATGCCTTGCTAGAGGCCAATCTTGATTTATGTATCAAGAGATGAAGGAGGAGTCTTTTATTCTTGATACATTGCCAACATATCTAGGAGCATATTAAGTCACACGCATAAGTTCAAGTATTTACATTACAAATGAGAAGCAAAGATATTGGAAAAAGTTTTCAATTATGAAAGTTTCCTATTTTGGAAAGAGTTTCCAAAATGGAAAGTTTCCTAAAATGAAAAGTCTCTTAAAATGGAAAGTTTCCTATTTTAGAAATCGGTTTTCTAATTTGGAAATAAAGAACCTAAAAGGAAAGGAGTTTCCTAATTTAGGTTAAAGAGTATTTTAAAAAATTATTTTCTAATATAGACCTCATCAAAATAATCTAAGAATATTTATTTAGATAGTCCAAATAAATTAATTGGGCTAAAATAGTTTTGGCCTATTAGGTTTAATTAAAAGCCTTAAGATAATTTTGGTGGGAGGATAAACATCAACCTTATTGGATAAAGATGAATGTTTTAAAGATAAAAAGTAACCTTATTGGATAAGGTTGAATGTTTTAAAGATAATAATCAAATAGTCCACATATAAAATAACTCTTCATCCTTGGAGGATAATGGAATAACAACCTAGAGTCCTTTATGGACTCATGGCCACCCCTCTATTTGTCCTTAGAGGACAAGGAATCTCTTCCCCTATAAATAGGAGGAGATATGTGGCATAAAGGATGGATGACCTAAAAAGAGTATTTTTGGCCAAGTAAAATTAAAAGAGAAAAATTCGACCAGCCCCTAAGATAATTAAGGGCACACGGCCAAGAGAGAAAAAAGAGAGAAAATAGTTTTCTCCTAAAATCCTAGTAAGAAATACTCTTACCTTCTCCTTTATGGTTATCACAAAGTTGCTTGGGATTGATTTCTAGAGGAAATACTTAATAAAAAAAGGTGGAGCTAGCACCTTATCATTTTTGAGTGCTTCTTTGTGGATATTTGGGCTACGTGGATCATCAATAGAGGCTAGACATTTGGGCGGCTAATCAAAGAAAAAAATTTAGATCTCGCGCTACAAAAGGTAATCCTTTACTTTTAGCTTATTATTCATGCATGTATGATTAATAGATTCAATGGCATGATCTTGGGCCCTTGGATGAAATTTATTTATTTATTTATTCCGTACCTCTATAGGATACATGATCCTTAAAAGCTCATTTTGGTTGATTTCATATTTAGAGCATTTAATGCTCAACTATCTTAATTCAAGAGCATTAATTCGTTTGCAATTTCCTTTCCTAGCACTTCCATAAGTAAATTTTCATGTTAAAAGAAAAGGAGCCTTTCAACTTAATCCCAAGCCTTAAAGTAGTATTTTTAGGTTTGGACTTAATTTAAAAAATCATGTTTATTTTTAAATCATGTCATAATTATACTCGTATGGTTTAAAATTAGGTCAAGCTAGTGGTCCATGTTATTTTTATTTTCTTTCACCTAACCGGACTAAATTTCATGTGGAATCATTTTTATTCTTATAAAAAAACAAGTAAATTAAGGTTGAAGTTTCAAAATAAAATAATATATATATATTTTTTAAAATTTTGGTCGAGATATAATTGGATTTTTTACTTAAAATTGGAGGCTTGACTCAAATCCTTCTTTGGGGAGTAAGAAAAAAAAATGTTATTTGTCTTATACACATGTGTAGATTTTTCTTAAATTTCTATGCAAATATACAAATTTAAGTCAATTTATTGTTAACGGTAATGTTAGCTTATTTATCTTCTTCAAATTAAAATGTATAATTCTATGCGATGTTTTGATTGAGTTGTTGTTTCTATTCAATTCTTAAGAAATTTTGAAGTGTTAAAAGAGAGATTAAAATTCAAAACCTTTTTTTTTTTTTTAAAAAAAAGAATATAAGTATTAGATTGAACAACCTTCAAGATGACACTTAGGACAAGATTTCCATCTATGTATTCAAAAGGAAGGAACAAGAGAGTTGTTCTCGTTGTGAAGGAAATTAACCAAAACAATAAAAAGAAATGAGGAAAATAAATAGTAATTTTTATTGTTCACCCCTTATAAGGCACTCGTGGACGCATTGTAGATAAAAGGTGACATTTTGTGATTTTAAAGCTATTTTGGATATTTACATTCAAATTTTATATCATATTTTATTTTGATTTTTGAAAGTTTAAAAGGAAAGTTTTGGTCTTTTAGGCTGCTCGCATGCTCAAGCGTGCAACTTGCATTGGACTTGCAAAAGTTAGACTCGCAAGCCTACCTCTTATTCTTCTTTTTTTCTTTGGTTTCTTTTCCTTTGCTTTTTTTTTTTTTTTTTTGTCTACCAATTTATTATTATTGTTGTTATTATTATTGAATTACTTGTGAAAATTATGAAAAAACAATCTTTTTTTCCACAAAAGTTAACGATCATGGAATATATACGATATATTTTTAAATTTAAAATGAACATATATGCATCGGATTAAATTACTCTCATTATTTAAAATTGATCTCTTCAACTTGTCATTTTTTATAAAAAAAATTATCATAAAATTAATTTTTTATTTTTTTAAAGTAATTTTATTTTTTAATAAATATGATTTATTTTTTCTATGCATGGATTTTCGAATAAGTTTTTTTAGTTTTTTTTTAGCTTATTCTTTATATAATAAAATTTTAAAAATAGAATTCATGTCTTTTATTTACTTATTCTTTATATAATCAAATTTTATCCAAATTAATTTTGTAGTTTTTTTTATTGTTCTCTACTAACTTTAATATATTTTTTACAAATTAATTTTTTTTAAAAAATATTTTTCGATTTATGCTACACACTCGATCCAAGTGGGGCGGTCATGATTTATAAAAAAAGAATTAGAATAAATGATTTTATTAAAAATTAACTATAAATTTACGCACATAGCACTAACTATTTTCTTTTCTTTTTTTAATATTTCAAAATTATTTTTTTTAAATAAAATAATTGAAATAATATTTTAGAAGAACCACCTAATAATACAAATATTATTTTTATACCAATATTATTCATTATTTTGTAAATAATTAAATATAAATCAAATATACATATTTTAAGAAAAATATTATTCTCATCAATATTAAACGAGAATAAAAAAATTCATTTGTTAATTTTTATACAAGTTTTTTTTATTAATTATTGCTTTATTTTTTCGATGCAATGTTATGAAAAAAAATATTAAGATATATTTTTTTAAAATTTTATATTTAGATTATTATGGATTTTTATTTAAGAATAAATTTATAAGAAAGAACAAATCGTGTTTTTTAAATATAAAATTTAAAAAATGATACAAAATTTTGATAAAAAATTATAAAATTATATAAAATTTTATTTTTTAATTTAATATATTTTAGTTAATCGATACTATAATAAATATATTTAGTTTGACTCACAACGTAGAGCGAGAAACCAATTAGTCTTCATTCTAAAAATCGAGAATTTGAGTCGCTTTTCTTTTTGAGATAAAATGAATCAGTGTATTTTAATTTATTTCATCAGTTCTTTTGTGATTTTTTTTATTATACATATAAATATATTTATTAATCATTCTAACTTTTTTTTTTTTTTTAAGAAAACAATGGAAATCAAACCTTAAAAAAAGAAAAACAAAAAAGAAAACAAAAAATTCTTTCGCACATCCTTAGTGATGTGACCATCCATATACTGTTCAAAACACTTCCCATAAACAATCAAAAGTCATTTCCATTGAAACAGGATCAGAAGTAAAAATTACAAATATCAAATAAATTTGACTTAATTGAAGGAGTTGGTTATTTTTTAACTTATTGAGTTCACACTTTAGGAACAATATTCAATAAAATTTATTTAAACTTTTTTTTTAATATGCAATCTAACCTAAAAATATTCTTAATGTTAAGAATTAATTTGAAAAAATCTCAAATATATCTCCAAACCATTGGATAGTATTAATTTTACATCTAAATTATTTTTTGCATCAATTTTATCTTCATAGTATTTTGATTTTTCAACGAAGATTTATGTTAGAGTAACATAGCAAAAAAATGTTAAGTTCCTTGACATCGTTTATATATATAATTAGGATGAAAATTCTTAATTGAGAATTTTGAAAATTTAAGAATAAAATTAATATAAAAATTCTTTGATAGTAAACTTGAGAGTTGAGACTAAATATATAGTTAAAGGGTATCTCTTTGAGGTTTGACCAATTTATTAAGGAAGATGAAAGAGGGACACAGGAACCACATTGATTTTTTTTTTCATGAGTATAGGAACAACAAATAAAAACAAGAGGGGCCGTCGTAAAACAATTTTAAGAGTATAGGGGCTAATATAGCATTAAACCAAAGTTAAAACGTAGAAGAAATTCCACATTTTTCACTCACTTCACTTCGCGTCACTTACTTCGCGGTTTACCCTTGAGATTTAACAAGTAAACAGCTATATCTTACTACTACTCTGCTTTTCCGTTTATCCTTTTAAAAGGTTCCCCTCTCTATCCACAGAAAAAAGAAAAAAAAAAACTTAACTACAAAGCCAAAAAATGAACAGTGAAGACAAAAAAGAAGTATCACCGGAGGTATAAAGGTCGACAACGACGCTTATTACCGGAAATCATCGCCGGCTGCAGCAGCCCCCACCGGAAAAAAGATCATCATCAAGAATGCTGACATGAAAGATGACATGCAAAAAGAAGCTATTGATATAGCCATCGCAGTTAGCTCTCTTTTCTCTCACTAAATTTCTTTTATATATTTTTTTATTTTTTTAAAACTGGGTTCCTGTTTAATATTTTGATTTGTTTAATGGGTATTTTTTTTTCCTTTCTGGATTATTTTATTTTATTTTATTTTTTTAGGCATTTGACAAGAATTATGTAGAGAAGGATGTAGCAGAGCATATAAAGAAGGAGTTTGATAAGAAGCATGGACCCACTTGGCATTGCATTGTTGGCCGCAATTTCGGTAACCCATTTTCACCCTCTTGGCTATGTCTCCATTTGGGATTGATGTTGTTTCGTTTGTTTTTTGAGGTTTGAAGCGGTTTTGTTAAAGATTTATGCTTTTGGTTTCTATTTGGGTTCAACACTTACAGGATAAGTAATGTTATTGTGTAGTTAAAAAAGAAAAAAAAGAAAAAAGAAAAAAAAGAAGGAATACATAGATCTAGGCTTAGATTAAACTCTATCAACTTGTTTCTGTCTGTTAGAGAGGCAGCATAGTTGATTGTTAGTGATAACGTTGTTGCAGTGCAAAGGGGATGTGATAAGCTATGGTTCAATTGTGTGTAGAAGGCTTATTAAGTGATGTGGACTGTAATTGGATTTGAGCCATTGATTTGGTTAGGAATTAGGGCATTGTACTAATGTAGGATTTGCTTGTGACCATTTTATAGGGGATGACTAGGGATGACGAAAAACTTGGTTGTGTTTTCAGTCTGAGATCCTGTTGGGCCCTTCAATTGTGTGAAGTGATAGGTGGGTGTGGAATTTGCATATTTGGATGGAACTTAAGTAAATTGGTTTGCTAGAAGGCGCTTGTTTGCTCTTTGTAAGTGATCTTATCCTTATGTGGATCTAATGGTCGGAGAGTTGATATTGCTGATGTCAACTTTTACAATTGATAGCTATAAACTGATCTGAACAAGAAATATTGGTTGTATTGCCACGTATTTACAGCTATTACAACTTATATATATATATATATATATATATATATAGCATCTAAGCTAGGAAAATACAGCTATAAATCTTCCTAAACATCTTGATTAGAGCTTTAGATTCCTATATTTATAGCCTAGAATACACCTTGAATATTCTAAATAGAATATTTCCTATTCTAACACTTCCTCAAGCTGGCTTGTAAATGTCTTCCATTGCTAGCTTGCTTACTAAAAAATCAAATTGTTTTTTCAGTAGACCTTTGATGAATATATTAGCCACTTGTTGAGAAGTAAGAATATAAGGAACACAAATTAGCCCACTTTCAAGTTTCTCCTTGATATAGTGCCTATCAACTTCAACATGTTTAGTCCGATAATTACAAATCGAATTATGAGCAATTGAAATGGTAGCTTTGTTATCCCAATAAATTTTCATAGGAAGTGATACATGAAACTTTAATTCTTCTAGTAATTTCTTAATCCACATAGCTTCGCAAATCCATTGTGCAAGGGATCTAAATTCTGCTTTAGCACTACTTCATGCCACAACATTTTGCTTCTTATTTCTCCAAGTAACTAAATATTCTCCAACAAATATACAATATCCAGATATTGATCGCCTGTCTTTCACACTATCAGTCCAATCAGTATCAGTATAGATTTCCACCTAAAAGTGATCACGCTTTTTGAAACATCATATTCTTTCCACGAGTCCCTTTTAGGTACTTTAGTATCCTATAAGCAGCTTCAAAGTGCTCATGGCTTGGTGCATGCATGAATTGACTTATCATGCTTATCGTAAATGCTATCGGAACGAGTTTATGACAGATATATAAGTTTGCCCACCAAACGCTGAAATTTCTCCTTTTCAATCACATCCTCAATTTGAGCAGGATTCAATTTGAGATTCTGAACTTACAACATTAATGGTCATAAGTAGAGAGAGTTTAACTATAGAAGGGGGAAATATGCAACATAAAATCTCCAAGAACATATGCTATTGTCGGAATAAGAAATATGCTATTTAGAATATTCTGGGTATATTCTTGGCTGTAGATATAGGAATCCAAGGCTGCAATTAAAGAGTTTAGTAAGATTTATAGCTATAATTTTCTAATTTAGATACTATATGTCGCTATATATATGTAAGTTGTAATACCTGTAAATACATGACAATACAATCAATATTTCCTATTCATATTAGTTTACATGGTATCGGAGCTGGTCTATTTTTTATAAACAAGAAACCCTAGCCATTAGTCACACTAATTTTTTCCTCCAACTATTTTCTTCCTAGTATTTGAGGTAAAGTAGTAAAAATAGGTATGTTGTCCCAACTATTTTCTTCATTTAAATTGAATCCTGCTAAAATTGAGGATGTGATTGACAAGGAGAAATTTCAGCTATTTTCTTCAATTAGTGGTAAATAATCCTAATGCTGTTAAAATTCCTAGTGTTTCAAATTGAGGATGTGATTGAAAATAGTTGAAACATCTATTTTAGCTAATTGAGGATGTGATTGAAATTTCAGCTTTTCAATCCTAAGGATGAAAATAGTTGCAACATTTATTTTAGCTAAAATTGAGGATGTGATTGAAAAGGAGAAATTTCAATAACCCTAGGATTATTTACCATACTGTTTGAGGTAAAGTAGTAAAAATAGGTATGTTGTCCCAACTATTTTCTTCCTCTAAACTCTTCCCCCTAAAGAAAATTCTTTTGAAAATAAGGCTGATTTTCAAGAAATAAAACATCCATAGTTATTAGGACTTTTCGGGTCTTTAGATGAAAAAAATTGTACCCTTTTTGGTTTGATGCATAGCCAATAAAAACATATTTTTCAGCCCTTGGATCAAGCTTGGACCGATCCTTATTGGGTAAATGAACATAAGCTATGCACCTAAATATTTTAAGGTTTAAATTGGATGAAATTAGGTTTTCGGGGAAGAAATTTTTAAAGCACTCAAGAGTAATGAATTTAAGTAGTTAGGTAGGCATTCTGTTTATCAATGATAAATTGCTACAGTTAAAATGGCTTGTTCGTAGAGATACTTAGGGACATGCATGGAAAACATAAGAGATCGGATCACTTTCAATAAGTGTCGATTTTTTCACTCAACTGTACTATTTTGGTGAAGTGTATCAACTCAAGTTGATTGATGATGAATGTCCTTATCTCTAAAAAAGTTTTCAAGAATGAAATTGAAATACTCGAGTAAAATTATCGGTATGAAAAATATCAATTTTAGTTTGAAATTGAGTTTCAATCATGTTATAAAAATTTTGGAACATCGTCTTAACTTTAGATTCATCAGCCATTAAATATACCTAACACAATTGAGTATGATCATTAATGAAGGTTACAAACTAATTTTTGCGTGAATAAGTAGGAATTCGTGAAGGATCTCAAACATCACTATAAATTAAATAAAATGGTTATGAAAGTTGATAAAGTTTTGAAGGATAAATATTTTTATGACTTTTTGACAAAATGCAATGTTCACAATGAAAAAGAGAACAATCCATTCTTTTAAATAAGGTAGGAAATAGTTTTTTAAGATAGAAAAAACTAGGATGCCCTAGTCTATAGTGCTAGAGCATTATCTTATCTTTAACAGGGATAAAACTGATACTACTTAGTCTTTGAGGTCTTTTATCCTTGGAGACTTCATCTTCAAAATAGTAAAGACCATCGATCATTCTACCATTGCCAATCTTCTTCTTTGAATTCTTGTCCTGAAACACACAATAGGAATCAAAGAAAGTGACACTACAATTAGAACCTTTTGATAATTTGTTGACATACAGAAGACTGCATGCAAGTTTTGGTACATGTAGAATAGATTTAAGGGATAAAGTATTTGACAAAATAATCGAACCTTTGCTAGCAATAGGTGAGTAAGACCCGTTTTCTATACAATTTTTTTCATGACCCGAACAAGGAACATAAGTATGAAATAAATTTGAAAAACTTGTCATATGGTCAAATGCCCCAGAATCAATGATCCATGGAGCGGATTGTGATAAAGAGTAACACACTAAGACATTTAAATAACTATCTATTTGTGCCAAAGAAGCATTAGGAGTACCAGATAATCTAAAATTGGATTTGAGCGGTTTTAGGATATGATCCACTTGTTTTGGACTGAAAGGAACTGCCTCAGCTTCATTGGCAGTAGGATTTCATTTGAATTTTCCTTCAGGTTTATCCTTCCAATTTTTTGGTTTCCCATGGAGTTTTCAGCAAGTTTCCTTGGTATACATTGGCTTGTTACAGTGATCACACCAAGCATGGTTTTTGTCATCAGATGTCTTTGTTGTCATTCTACCTGTATGCGTGTCTATGGCTACCAATGTAGAGTTTTTTGTTGTGCTGCCCAAAGCTTTTTTCCGAGCATCACCAGCCACCAACTCTTCTCGGCGAACCTCAGCAAAAACATCACCAATAAATGGAAGGGATCGTCTCCTAATTATTCTTCCCCTAACCTCATCAAACTCAACATTGAGTGCCATGAGCAATTTGAAAATCCGGTCATCCTCTACCTTCTCCTTGTAATGGTTACAATCATTACAAGGTTTTCATTCACAAGAATTGAACAAGTCTAGGTCTTGCCATAGAGTTTTAGAGAATCGAAATACTTTGTAACTCTGTCCTCAACTTGGTGAATTTCTCCAAGTTTCAGCATTATTTCATCTACTTGGGACTGATTTCCCAAGCTAGAAGACATTAAATTAACATTATCCCAAAGTTCCTTTGCTATGTGATAACACATGTAATTGAAATTGATATCCTTCTCCGTAGAGTTTACTAACCATGTCATAACCATAGAGTTCTTTGCATCCCAAACTTGATAGGCTGGATCATCCAAGTTTGGCTCCTTCTTCTCGCTAGTTAAATACCCAATCTTTCCCCTACTTCAGATGTACATGTGCACAGATTGAGACCAGCACAAAAAATTGTCTCCATTCAATTTGATAGTGGTAATCTGAACTGAACGAGAATCTAAAGATAAGTCATCAAGATTCTGTCTTGTAGACGGAATCCTTGATTTCGGAAGAGGTTGATGGATGAACAAGAAAGGGTGTAGAATCTAATGTAATTTCATACATGGTGGTGAGGAGGAAAAAATTAGTGTGGTTAATGGTTAGGGTTTCTTGTTTATAAAAAATAGGCCAGCTCTGATACCATGCAAATTGATATGAATAGGAAATATTAGTTGTATTGTCATGTATTTATAAGTATTACAACTTACTTATATATAGCTATATATAGCATCTAAACTAGGAAATTATAGCTATAAATCTTCATAATCTCCTTGATTAGAGTCTTAGATTCCTACATCTACAGTCTAGAATACATTCAGAATATTCTAAATAGAATATTTCTTATTCTGATAATAGTATATGTTCTTAGAGCTTTTATGTTGCATGTTTCCCCCTTCTGTAATTGAGCTCTCTCTACCTATGGCCATTAATGTCATAAGTTGTGAATTTGTGTGAAATTGAGAATGGCAATATTATGATCATGTGTTATTGGCTAGGCACTGCCAATGCCTTTGGTAAAAAGGCCCAAAAAATCTAGACACGAGAGAACTCTGAAACTACCTCTGAAGATTTTGCAAGATGAAAAGTAACTCATGAGAGGCCTTATTTGAGTAAATCAATAAAATGCAAACTATTCAAGAGCCTGCTTAAGCTTCTTGGTGTGAACTTCTTAAATGCTTATGATGTGATTTGACTTCATTTACATGAAGAAGGTTAAATTATTGATGCATCTGAAAGAGTATATATTATTGTTTCAATTGCTTTTTCATGTTTAAGTTTCTGCATACAAAAGTTCTTAGTCCTCAGCATCCCTAAGATATCAATTAGGCATAGCACATAATTTAGAACAAATTGTACGTACACTTTGTTCTTTGTTCAAGTCAGAGTGACGTCACATTTGCTTGAGGATATTTAATCTTGAATATGATGAGTCTTTATGTTCAGTTCATATTTACATGGGGTTAGAGTGAAACTGATATATCCATGCTCGAGAGATACACTGTGGGAAAAGATATTTCTACTTCAGATGGCTATTATTTAACTACTTGATAGGTAGCACATCCAATGTTTGTGTTTTCACAGCATGATGATCTGGATTGTTGAACAGAGCTTGTGCTGGAGTTCAACTGGTGTTAGAATCAACAAAAATATTTAATCAATAAGGGCTTTTTATGTTAAATTCAAACGAAACTCTTGAGATTTTTGTTTGAATTGATGCCTATTTTCTGTGTGTGGACAGATTTTGATTATTTCAGTTGTACATTTCGTGGATTGCTAGGATATTGATTCATATATCTGCTTGCAAAGTATCTCATAGTTTCTATTTATCAAAAAGAAGAAAAAAAAGTACGTATCTTGCAGTTACTGTTGAAGGCATTTGACTTGCTTTAGTTTAAATGCTGCCTTCAGTTGGGTCTCGCATTACCGATCATTTGGTGCGGGGTAACAAATAATTTGATAAACATGAGAAAGAACAACAATGTAGGACAATGGAAATATATAGTGTTCAAGTAGGATTTACGAGAAAACTATAATGCTTAGCCTGGATTGCAAATAGTTTTTCCTGTAATTGTTGGTTTCCTTGTTTTACGACCAGGTTACAGTATGGTCTAATCAGCTTGAATTCGTACTAGTTTTATTGTTGTCCACCTTGAGTTTTGGCTTAGCCTAGCATCTCATTCTTTCTAAATATAACTTATAGAATGATTCTCTGTTGGAGCTAATAATTTCAATTGTAAAACACTCCATTCTTATAAACAGACATGGTAAGCAAAGAAAATTATGATGCATAAGCGGGAATTAATTAAGAAATGGGATTGTTAACTGTGGGCCAAGGTGGGTAGACAATTGTGCTATTCGTCCTCATTGTCACAGGCAATGTTAATTTCTTATCCTCTGTGATTGGGATTGGGAGTGGTTTTTTAAGTAAATATGCATAAATGCATCCTTTAGTTCTGATTTCGCCCAGATCATCACCAAGAATGTGGCACTTCGCTTATTAATGATCATTTTTTGAGTTTCTTGAAATCCTCAACAAGAATTTGTTAAATTTCTATACAAAGTTTGGAGTAATCCTTGTCTAGTTCTGGATGTTCTGTTATCATGCTTCAAGAATATTCATCCCATGTTTATTGAGATTGGTGCATCTTAACTGGACTATGCACCGTGTTGTCTTATAGTTCTCACTTCATTTCAGTTTATCTTACTTGAGTTGGCAAAAGAGAGAACTCTCTACTTTCCATCGTTACTGATATATTTTTATCTTCTGACAGAAATTGGATCACTTCTAATTTGTTTCATGAAAAAGTTTGGTGACATTACTTCTGTTTTCTTTTTCTTTCCAAAATACAGGTTCATATGTGACTCATGAGACGAACCACTTTGTTTATTTCTATTTGGACCAGAAAGCGGTTTTGCTATTCAAATCTGGTTGATCGTGATGGTTATGAAGACCAGTACAATGCTGATAATGTGGTTGTGATCTTGATGCTATAGTTAGTGCTTGTATGTATTAATTGAAACCCCTTGGCATGCAAAGAATTTAGCCAGATTTTCTTGTGCGTAACATGTATATTTGATAACACTTCAAATCGTTTTGAAGTTATGGATATGAATCACCATCATCCAGTCAACCTTTTTGGTGGTTTTTTTCGTCATCTGTTACTACTTTTGTTATAGTTGAAATTCATTATGTGTTGCATTAAACTATCTAGAGTAGCTTGTCTCATCAGGAAAGTTTGAATCTGTTGATTCTAAGTTTTGGATAACTAAAATATCTTTTATTCCCTAATATTGTGTCAAAACTGAAAAGTAACAAGGAAGTGGAAGGGTAAAATGGTAAAAATTGTTTTTGTTATATTGCAATTTGGTAATTTCAAATCTTTAGTATTAAATTGTGTAATTTGAATCTCAAAATATTGGTTTCGGTGACAATGTGATTCAAATTGTCTAATTTTTGTCATGTGTAATAGTTAATGTAGTTGATTGTTATACGAAATGTTTAAAAACATCGTTTAAGCATTTCAATGCTAAATTTTTTATTTTATTTTATTTAAAAAAAGGCTTCAAAACATTAACAATTCATAATTAAGTTGCTAGTCTTTTTTTCTTTGGGGGGTGATAGTGTTAGGGGAATTTAGGTATTTGGTTAATTTTGTGGCATTTTCAAATTTTGACTTTAATTGAGAGATTTCGAGTTAGGTTTTTGAACAATTGAAGTGAATTTAGGGTAGAGAGAATGAGTTAAGATCTTTTACAATTATTGTCATGTTCTTTAAATTTCTTCTTTGATAAAGAGAATTAATGACTTTTTATTTTCTTTTTTTTTTCTTTTTCTAAATCATTAAATGCAAACCCTCTAATGTGAAAAACATTTTTTCATTTTCATTAAAAAATGCTATATGATTATCTCAAAGATTCTTCTATGGGATATTGTAAATGCGGATGCCTAACTTCTCGATGGACTTCATGGAGTTATAATAATCTAGAAATGAGGTTTTTTGCATGCTTCAAATTCAACGTCGAAGATGGCGATAAAAAATATAATTACTTTTAGTTTCAAAATCCTATGGTTAGAGGAAGAGCAAGAAATATAATTAATGTTTTGAAATATACTAAAAAGAGGCTATGCGTAAAGAATGAATATGTGTTTAGAGAAAATATAGTTCTAAGAGAGAAGATTGGCAATAATGATGAAGATAGAGAAAAGAAAAATTCTAGGTGTAACAATTGTTTTGGATGTTTGATTGCAATGGTTGTGATGCTAGTATGCTTGTTCGTTGGTTAAATAGGATATTTAATGCATGCTCTAAATTCAATGCAAAAGATGGCAATAAAAAATATCATTATTTTCAGTTTCAAAATCCTATAGTTAGAGGAAGAGCAATAAATGTAATTAATGTTTTGAAATATATTGAAAAGGGGTAGCTATAAAGAATGAATGTGTGTTTAGAGAAAAGATTGGCAATAATGATGATGATGGAGAGAAGAAAAATTCTAGGTATAACAACTATTTTGGTTGTTTGATTGCAATGGTTGTGATATTAGTATGCTTATTGTCGATTAAATAGGATGTTATTTAATGCATGCTCCAAATTCAACATAGAAGATGGCAGTAAAAAATATAATTACTTTCAATTTCAAAATCCTATGGTTAGAGGAAGAGCAAGAAATGTAATTAATGTTTTGAAATATACCTGAAAAGAGGCTAGCTATCAAGAATGAACGTGTGTTTAGAGAAAATCTAGTTTTAAGAGAGAAGATTGGCAATAATGATGAAGATAGAGAGAAGGAAAATTCTAGGTGTAACAATTGTTTTGGTTGTTTGATTGTAATGGTTTTGATGTTAGTATGCCTGTTCGTTGGTTAAATAGGATGTTATTTAACACATGCTCCAAATTCAACGTAGAAGATGGCAATAAAAAATGTAATTACTTTCAGTTTCAAAATTATATGGTTAATGGAAGGGCAAGAAATGTAATTAATGTTTTGAAATATATTAAAAAGAGGTTAGTCGTAAAGAATGAACGTGTATTTAGAAAAAATCTAGTTCTAAGAGAGAAGATTGGCAATAATGATGAAGACAAGGAGAAGAAAAATTCTTAGTGTAACAACTCGTTTTGGTTGTTTGATTGCAATGGTTATAACGTTAGTATGCTTGTTCGTTGGTTAAATAAGATGTTATTTAACACATGCTCTAAATTCAATGCGGAAGATGATAATAAAAAATATAATTACTTTCAATTTCAAAATCCTATGGTTAAAGGAAGAGCAAGAAATGTAATTAATGTTTCGAAATATATTGAAAAGAGGCTAGCTATAAAGAATGAACGCGTTTTTAGAGAAAATCTACTTCTAAGAGAGAAGATTGGCAATAATGATGAAGACAAGGAGAAGAAACATTCTTAGTGTAACAACTGTTTTGGTTTTTTGATTGCAATGATTATGATGTTAGTATACTTGTTGCTGGTTAAATAGGATGTATTGCGATTAGGTTAATGTTTACTAGGGTTTATTTAATGTGTTTTGTTAAATTTGCATATTTGTAAGTTTCTACAATTGATGAGATAGCAATTGACTATTAATGCAAGTTATTGTGTTGACTATTAAAAAGGAAGAACAACAATTGTACCAATTGATGCATCATATTGTTGTGTTGATTGTTAATGTTTTTGAGATGGAACTAGTTGGATACCCGTGCTACGTCGCGGTTGGACAATCGTTATATATGTAAGGTCAACGATTCATATGGTGTAGTGCGGATAAAAATTTTATTTTTCGTAATTAATGTAAATTAAATTTATTTACCGAGCAAAATTGTTTGATATTGATATATATAATCAATAATATTAGCATAAAAAGTTGTATTTGAATAATTGAAAGGTTCTTTCAAAACATTATTTCAATTATTTTATTTAAAAAATATTGATTTTAGAACATAACAAAGAATAAATAACAAATAATTAGTATTATGTATACGGATACGTAATTTATTTCCAATATATATATATTTCAATTATTTTATTTAAAAAATATTGATTTTAGAACATAACAAAGAATAAATAACAAATAATTAGTATTATGTATGCGAGATACGTAATTTATTTCCAATATATATATATATATATATATATTATGATTATACTTAGTAGATTCGTAGTATATAGCACAAGTAACTTTTTTTTGTAAAAAAAATCATCTAAGTTGTATGGATTATATTAAAGTCAATAAATTGAAATAAAAACTACTACAAAATTGGTTCCCATAAATTTTACTTCTCAATTTATGATGAAAGAGATTTTTGAATTGCAAATTAAATTATAAATTAGTTCTTCTCATTTTGAAAAAAGATTGAATTAATTCTTTTGGTTTCAAAAATAAATTATTTAATTTTTTTAATCAGTGTTGACCATAAATAATTTATTTTTTTTATTTTAAAAAATGTCTTTTTTTCCTTCATATTTTTAGTTATTTTTGTAGTTTTTTTTTCTCTATTTCTTAAAACAAAAAAATTAATTATGTATCTACATACATAACACCATTAGTCCCTTCAGTTCAAAAATTAATTTTTTTTTTATCTTTTTTGCTATTTCAATGTTTTTATTTTTTTGTTTTAAGAAATAGAGAAAAAAAAACTACAAATATATATATATATATATATATATATATATATATATATATATATATATATTATGATCATAGTATAAAAAATATTTTAAAAAAACCATCTAAGTTGTACGGAATATATTAAAGTCAATAAATCTAAATAAGTTCATACACAGAGAAAGATAAATTTTATTTATTAACAAATAAAATTTCATAAAAAGTGAAAAATTTAATTTGATATGAATTTTTATAATAAATGACATATTTTAGAGATTCATTTTAATCAATAAAAAATATGATATGATATATGTGTTTATTCTAAAATCTAAAGTTATAAGAGGCTAAAAACATCTTTTAAAAATATAAGGGACAAAAATTATATTTTGAAAACTCGTGAGACAAAAATAGACTAAGTCTAAAACAATAATAAATGAATAGCAAATTTCTCGTTTCTTTTAGTATTTTCTACTAATATATATTAAATTAAAAATAAAAACTTTATTTAATTTCATAATTTTTAATCAAAATTTTTATTTCATTCGTGCTTCTTTATATTTTTCTTAGATTTTATTGTTAAAAAACACGATTCGTTTTTTTATTCATTTGTTCTCAAATAAAAGCCTACAATAATATAAATATAAAATTTAATTTAAATTTTTTTAAAAATATCTTAATATATTTTTATAAGAGTACATCAGAGAAATATATCAACACTCAACATAAAAATTTGTATAAAAATTAACTAAGGAATCTTTTAAATTTTTTTAAAATATGTACATTTGATATATAGAAACATACATACACGCACAAAACAATCAATAATATTAGGTATAAAAATATGCATTTGAATTATTAGGGGGTTCTTTAAAAATATTATTTTATTTAAAATAAATTAAATTTAGAATATTAAAAATAATTGATAGGAAATAGTTGGTGTTATATGTGTAAATGCATAATCAATTTTTATTAAAATCAATTATCTCAATACTATTTTTTTTTTTATACATTATTACCATACTTTGTACAAATTAAAAAATATGTTTAAAAAAACTTAAGTTGTAAGAAATACATTAAAATTACTAGAATGCAATAAAAATAATTTAAAATTTTATTCCAAAAAATTGATTATATCGAGAATAAGGTAAAGAAACACGTCAATTCTATTATGCATTAAAAACATATTAAAAATTCATGCACATAAAAAGATAAATCATATTTATTCACAAAATAAATTTTATAAAAAATAGAAAATTTAATTTGACGAGAATTTTTATAAGAAACAAAAAATTTAAGAGATTAATTTCAATAAAAAAATATAATGCGATATATGTGTTTGTTATAAAATTTAAAAACATAAGAGGCTAAAAACATCTTTTAAACGTATGAGGAACAAAAAATATATTTTGAAAAAACATGAGAAAAAATGGACTAAGTTAAAAACATGAGATGTCAAAGTACTTTTTAAAAATATGAGGATTTAAAAATATATTTTGAAAATATAAGGGACTAAAAAAGAATGAAATGTAAAATCGTAAATAGATTGCCCAAAAAATTATCAAAAATTTATGAAAATACCATTGTAAAAAATTACAAAATTATCACTAAGGAATAGTGAATAATAGTAAATACAAAAAATTATCACTAAGGAATAGTGAACAATAGTAAATACACAATATTAACTATTCATTTGTCTCAATTTCATTTTTGTTTTATTTCTAAATTTTGGGATTGAAAAGGAAATATGGTCCATTGATTTGTGGAAAAGGGTGGAACCGAGAGAAGAGGACAAGATCGAAGAGAGAGAGAGAGAGAGAGAGAGAGAGAGAGAGAATTAAGCAGGTTTGGCTTCATTCATCTTCAATTTTCAAAGGAAGTAAAGAACACTAATTCTAATGATGATTATGCGAAAAAGTGCGTTTAGACCTACCGCTTCTTCTTCATCCGTTTCCGCCTTTCAACTTCAAAAACAACAAATAGAAATGGGTATTTCTATTTCTGTCCCTAATTTACTTTCTTCCTTATTCTTCAATCATCACCACATTACTACTTCGGCTTTACCAACAAACCTTCTTTGCGTAAAAAAATTGGTGGGTTTCTTAGTACTAATAAGCAATAACAACAATTATGCTCGGTGACGATGCCTTGGCTTCTTTTAATCACATGGTTCGCATGAATCCTAGGCTTTTTGTTGTGGAATTTGGCAAATTCTCGTGGTCCATCACCAAAAAGAAATAGTATTCCATAGTCGTTTCTTTGTGCAATCAAATGGATTTATTTGGAGTTACCCACAATGTTTATACCCTAAGTATATTGATTAACTTCTTTATTTATTAGGAAAATTGGGTGGTGGCTCGAAATCAAACCAACACACACGGACACACACACACACAACACAAGTAAAGGAAAAAAGAAATAGGAGAAGTGGGTGTGTAGTGATAGTAACCGAATAGCTACACATCGAGTTCTTTTAATTTTTTTTTATAATATGCAAGTGGGGTGTTGTGTTTTCAAGATAGGCTTTTGGCATAGCAAATGTTAAATGATTAAAGACATGGAGAAAGTAAGAAAGATTGATAGAATTGTTCATCAATTCTACATGAAACAAATATCTTAGCTCTTAGACTAAACCAATTATGCTCTATTGGTGTACTTTTACTATAGTCATACCTTTCTTGAGCGGATATTCATCGAAGTGCAATGTGATAACTCTTTTAGCATATAAGAAATGACATGACCTATCTTATTCATCCACCTACATCCATTAGATTTCTAATGCATCCAGCGAATAGCCCATGTGCAATCTTTACTAGGTCCATTGAAATGAGTGTCAAAGTGCATAAATCTTTTAGTGAGATAACCGTGATGACTTCAAGTCAAAGGATTAATTGTACCCATCTTATATGAGATTCCTATAGACTAAATCAAATGATTTCTCATGACGAGTCGAGTCTAGTTATATGTTCTCTAACATAAATCACCTAAGTGCTTGCATTAACATCATCATGCCAATAGGTGTGAGATCTCCTACTACTATCGTATAGCATGAGCATGACATTCATAAGTCTAACCGCATATAATCAATATCCATTATTGATAATGCTACGTTTGGGACATTTAATGATATTATTTATATGTATTAGTGTTTGTATCACATCTTTTGATCAATCACTAATGCAAACACATATCATATGAACTTCTTTCTAATTCTATTCAATCAATAAGTGTAAATGACAAGAATTAATAGAAAGACTTCTTTTATTATAAATAATATAAATAATGTAATAATACAATAACTTAAACTCATCCAAACATGGTTGGATCTTAGGCACCTACACTAATAAGTTATCCGTATGATTTTTATATCTTGTACATAACATCCATTTATGTTTTTGAGCACTATACTTTGCTTTAACTCTTTGTCTATCATGCTTGAAAAAATCATTCTCTCTTTTTTTAACCACACAATAATCTTCTAAAGCTCGAATGATTTGTTGGTTCTTTCTAAAAGCCATGTCAAGTGAAAATTGAGGATTTTGATAGTCATCAAAATACATAATTTTGGAGTTTTTTTATTGCTTAATCTGTTTCACCACCATCATCACTACTTGATTCATGACTTTCATCTTCATTAGAATGAAACTCATACAAACCTACACCAATTTCCCTTCTTTAGTATCGTTACTTCTAGATCTTTGGCTGTTTGATTGTGGAGTATCAACTAATGGCGGTTTAAAAACAACATCAATATGTTTTTTCACTCCTTGATGATTTGAGCTCTGTAAAGTTATTCCTAGCACGAATTAGCTCTTCATCATCGTTGTTAATAATCCATGATACATCAATTAATTCTACATCATCATCTAGCTTCAATACACTATCATAATCATTCCTACCATCTCTATTGTCTTATGAACTAGACTCACTATTTTCTTCATCGTCATTGCCTAGCCCTTATTGTTGCCCTCTACATTATCACCATCTTTCCTCCCGATGTCACCTTACACAAGCTCTACCTTAATGATTCTAAAAACATGCTTGAAACTATGTTGGGTCATCTTGCCCATGTTTCCCATAATAACCATCTACATTATTAAATTGCCTTCCCTACTAGTTGCATCAATACCCTCAATTTCACAAGAATTACAACATCAATAAATCTAATACTACTACTTTCTTCACAGTTCCTACATTAACATCCATATTTGTCTTCACATTTTGTTTATAGACCTATCCGTCACCACCATCCTTAAATCAATCAATTAATTCCCATGTTCACTAACCTATTTGCAACCTCCACAAAAAGCTCCATATTCCCTTGCTTAAGGAAATCATCCAATTATGGCAACAAAGACTCCTCATCATATACACATATCAATCGAGTTTCTAATATATCATCATTTGTCAAAAACCTACAATGTATCTATTTAGAATCAACCCACCCATAACTTCTAATAAGTTATTTCGCGGACATAAATGAAAAATGATTAGTGTCAACTAATTTAATTCCATACACACCACCAATGTACTTCAAGTAAGAATGTTGAAAAAACTCTCCTCTAAATGCAATAGCAAGGATGAATTTGATATTTCACCTAAGATCTTGACAAAGCACAAACAAAAAATTAGAAGTGACCATTAGTTTTTTGTTTGTTGACAAAATCCTAATATATAATTGAATCTCTAATAATAAAAATCAAAAGTTGATAACAAAAAATACAAAAGACTTTTAGAAAGTCACCTAATACATTTGAAAATCACTTGAATTAAGTTAGAATACGAAAACACCTAACCCTTAATTCATTCTCTCATGAACCCTAACCAATCTCTTGCTCTGTCTCTATTTGTCACTTTTGATTTTGTGGGATAAAACGAATTAATTGGAAACATAATTCATTCACTCACCTAATTTATTCACTCTCTTACTCGTCTCTCTCTCCCCAATTATAATTAGAATTAAAGGGATAAGATAGACGATATGTCCTCTGTCTTACCCCCTTAATTATGAACTCGTTAATGTTATTAAGCCTTTTTTTTAAAATTAATGTCAAAATGCTTAAATCGTATCATTTAAACATGTAATGATCAATTGAGTTGACCATTACGGATAACGAATATTCGACAGTTTGGATTAGATTTGTCTAAATATCAATAATTTAGAGTTCAAATTATAAAATTTGATACTAAAATCCTAAAATTGTCAAATCATAAGAAATTGGAGATAATTTTTATCATAAAACTGAAATGGAAGTCATTTAGAGAAAATTGAATTTGCATAAGCTTAGTTGCATAAGCTTAGCCGCCACTACGAAAGATTTGCTTGAAGATGAATGTTTCTTTGTGAGTGTTTTTTAAAATTTCGATATGATATATTTTCACATTAGAGTAAAGGTCTAATGTTTTGGTATGAGGTTGGGTTGGTAACATAATTAGTGGAATGCAGCTTTGTCTAAAATGCTCAAAACCAATAAAATAGAAAATTGAATTATCAAGGTCGTTTTTATGCAAACAAGAGCACAAGTGTAAGTTTCTAGGGAGGATTATGGAATGTAGCACCGCATAAAAGACAAGCGGCAAACCCAATTCATTCCTAGTTGTGACTCCCATGTTCTTTTGCTCTTTTGTATATATATGGCTTGCACTTCATAGCTAATATAGGTTCCAACATTCAAATCTTCATGGCCACATAGAAAAGTATAAAAGATTCCACAATCTTGATTCCCAACCCTTTTTATTATTCTTTTAAACTCAAAAATTAATAATTTATGCCTACCAAGCTAATTAGAGGATCGAGTGACTTTATGCCGTTACCATCCACCACTTTTCTAACCTAGCTTTTTAGAGTTGTTTATTGCTTTCAATATGCAGGTGTTATTAGTCGACAATCTCATTCAATTCAATCCATCTACCTTGCTCTTGCTTTTGAAAAAAAAGGCGTACAAAATAATTTATGGTAGTTTTACAATCAAACTTTTTCTTACCTCCGGTAGGATTGCTATTTTTTTTTCAAACAAATAAACAAAAACAAAACTAGCACTATAAGGAAATAAACAACTAGTGATGGATTTTAACGACGCATTTAATTTCATTACTAGTTAGCTATTAAATAGTGATCAATTAGCGATGAAATTGAAATGCATTAATTCTCGAGGGATCGACGATCGTTTTTGTGATTGCATTTAGCGACGTGAAAACATTCCATTGTGAAAGAGCTCGGTAAAAATCCTTATCGACTTCAACGATGGAATTGCTACGGATTAGCGAGGGAATTTAGTGACGTAATACAAATTCTATCACTTAAAGCATCATTTGCCAAGGATAGATATAATCCATCACTAATCGGTAATGAATTTTATTCTATCAATATTTGTGCAAATTCTTGAAAAATTTGGAAAAATTTGGGTGGTTGGTTGAAATTCAAATTAGTTACGGATACTTGTTTTTGTCACTAATTAATGACATATTAGCGATGGAAATATGTCCGTTGCTAATTATGTAAAATTTTGAAACTTTCTTGATAATTTGGGCAATCATTTGAAATTCAAATTAGCGACGGACCCTAATTCATTGCTAGATGGAAACGTATCCATCACTAATCCTAAATCCCTATTAACCCACGGACTTGTGATCTTCCCCCTATTTCTCCTTTGTTCTCTCTCCTCCTCCTCTCTTTCTCTCCCGCTCGCCACCTCTACCTACCCAAAACACTACCTCACTCAACCTACTCCTTCCCTGACCCCACTCAATCCGGCGAAGTGGCACTTTTTCCCCAAAAATCACTACGACAATCTCTCCTCTCTCTTGTCTCCTTTGGTAATTTCTTCTCTCTCTTGATTTTTCTTTTAATTAGATTGATTTTGTTTGTTATTAGGTTAATTTTGTAAATTGTTAGTTTAATTTTATTAATTGTTAGTGTTAAGTTAAATTTTAATTATGTAATTGTTAAGGTAATTTAGAGAAATTGGTTGATTAATTATTAGGTTAATTTTGATTAATTTTTATGTTAAAATTTTATTAATTAATTGTTAATTTTCTTTTTTATTGGTTTTGTTAGTTGTTTGGTTAATTTTGTTAATTTTTTAGTTGTTATTTCAAAATTTAATTAACATTTCAATCGAATTAATGTAATTAGTTAGGATTAATTTAATTAAGTTAATTTGATTTAAGATTAATTTAATTATGATTATTTTAATTGATTGGTTGATTTTTAATATTAATTTTAGTCCAATTGATTAATCAATTGATATTTAAAATTTAATTGAGTTTGAATCGGGGTTACTTTAAATATGTTAATTTTATTAGATTTAGCTGAATTTATTATTAATTAATTAGGTCAATTTTGATTCATTTATATTTTATTTAATAAATTATAATTTTTTTAATTAATTGATATTTAAAATTTAATAAACGTTTGAATTAGGATTAAGATAGTTAGTTAAGGTTAATTTAATTTGGTTAATTTGAATTTATGGTTAAATTTAGTATGTTAATTTTGGTTTAGGATTTCATTATTGATACTATTTACATTTTAATGTATTTAATTAATCATTATCTATAATTTAATTATTTTTGAATTAGGATTAATTTTATTAGGTTTGATGTGAATTAGGATTAATATTTTAAGATGACTAACTTAATTAATCTTTTAAACTTATTGGATGACGATTTTCAAAATTAGAATTACATAATGAAAAATAATAACAAATAAATAATATGATATGATATTAAATAAATGATTTTATAAATTAAATTACTTAGTATTTACCATCTAAAATCTTTCACTTACACTAATAAAATCGAGACATCCATGATTGGCAATGTCAAAAAAATAAATTCAATATTAAAAAATGAAAGCTAAGAGAAAGAAGATATAATCATTCTATAAAAAATTATTAAAAAATTAAAAAAAAACTCAAATTCTTAAAACAAAAATCCTAACAAGTACCCTTTGGCAATCAATATGCTTATTAATTTTTTTTTTTTTTTTTAAGTTCATAGGAAAGTTGATCAAGAATTGTTTGCATGTGTTTGTGTAATTTTTATAGTAATTAAAAAAAAAAAAGAGATATGATTAGCAATGGATGAATGTTAGGTTAGTTGATAGGTAGTTAAATAATGAGTTTGTCAAAAGGGTTGAATAATTCGTTGCTTTTGCTATTGAGCATCCCGAATGTATAGATGAAACCAAAATTAGGTGTCCTTATAATTACGAGTAAGTGTCGGAACATAAATTTTAAGGAAATTGAAATGGTAAAATACCATTTGTGTTGACATATTTAATTGGATTCATAATGGAGAATTTGAGTCCTATATGGCATCTATTGATTCTAGGAGTCATTATGTTTTTAAAAATTATCATGTAGGAAAAAGTAGTTCTAGTGAGTCCTCAAATCAAACAATGATAATGGATGTAGTCTATCCATCCTTCGATCCATCTAGTGAAGGATCATGCATCATATGGAGGTGCGGAATAAATTTTTTTTTCTCCATCTAATTCTCTCAAGCTTAAATCGTTGAATCAACTAATCATATATACATAAATAAATATTTAAAGCAAGTATTTACCTTTTGTAGTGCGTAAACCATCTATGAGGAAAGGTATCGTCCAAATGTCGGGCTTGTTAGTAATCTACGTAGTTCAAAGAGCCATAAAAGAAGCTATAGAAATTATAGAGTGTAGCTCTAATCCTTTTGTGCGGTTAAATTTTCACTACAAATCCTATATGGTAATTTGCGTCACATATTGGCTTTGATTAAGAGAGATACGATAACCATGGTTTTGGGAGACAACACTTTTCTCTTTATTTTGTTTCTTTTTGCCATTTTTTTCTTTTTCTTTGATGTGTTGTTGCCTCTCTCACCTCTATTTATATAGGGGGTGGCAACATCTCCTAGTAGGTTAAGGAGATGTTGCCAATGTGGGCTTTGACTTACCTTATTCTTGTAAAACCTCGACCTTATCTAATATGGCTCAAGTTTATCTCGTCCATCAAAATATCTTATAGGCTTTTAAATTAAGCCTATTGGCCTCATTAATTACTAATTAATTTGAACCATCTAAATAAATTAGGTCAAGTATTTAGTGGGGTCCACATTAGGAAACAATTTCTTAAATTACCCTTAAACCTAAAATAAAAAACTAATTTTCTTTTTAGGTAACTAACTTCCAAATTCGAACCCGACTTCCAAATTAGGAAAATAATTTCTGAAAAAAAAACTTTTCATTTTAGAAATTTTTTTCTAAAATAGAAAAATTTCCATTTTCGAAAACCTTTTTCAAAATAGGAAACTTTCAAAAACTAGAAACCTTTTCCAAAATCTTTGCTTCGTTTTATTATGTGAATGCTTAAACTTATGCATGTGACTCAATAGGTTTTAAGATATGTTGTCAATGTATTAAGAATAAAAGACACCTCTTTCATCTCTTGATACATAAATAAAGATTGGCTTTTAGCAATGCATCATGACTACTCAATTCTCTAGGAGGAGTAATTAATCCGCAATTACCTTTCATGAGTATGGTTACCATACAATTAGTCTTCATGTCCATTTATCAAAGTGTGATCTCAAACTTAGTTTATTGTGTGTTCAATTATGATCATACAAGTTTTTTTCGATTCCGAAATGTCTTAGCTCTAGAATAAATCAACTATGCTCTATTTGTATACTCCTAATATGACCACAGCATTCCTTGAGTAGACATTCAACAAAGTGTAATGTGATAACTCTTTTAGTACATAAAGAATGACATATCCTATCTTAGTTATCCACCTATCTCCATTAGATTCTTAGTACACCCAATGAATCACCCACGTGTAGCTCTTCATTAAGCCCATCGAAACGAGTGTCAAAGTACATCAATTCTCTAATGAGATAATTGTGATGACTTCAAGTCAAAGGATCAGTTGTACTCATCTTATATGACATTCCTATAGAGTAAACCAAATGGGTTCTCATGATGAGTCACGTCCATTGATATGTTCTCTACCATTAATCACCTAAGTGCTTGCTTTGGCATCTCTATGCTAATAGGTGTGAGATCTCCTATCGCTATCTTATAACATGATCATATTACTCATAAGTCTTATCATTTATAGTCAATGTTTATTCTTAATAATGCTATGACTTGAGGTATTTAATGATATCATTTAAATGCATCAATATTCATCTCACATCAATTGATTAATCAATAATGTAATGCATATTATATGATTTTCTATCTAATTCTATCAAAATATAAATGACAAGAATTAATACAAAATACTTTTTTTATTAACATATAAAAATACAACATTATAATAAATCATATCATCCAAACAAATTAGATCTTAAGCACCTACACTAACAATCTTCCACTTGCACTAAAGCTAACCAACCATGTCTTTTATGCTCGACAATCGAATAAAGGTCTTATGTTTTTACTATGATATAGGCTTAATTAAGGGGTCGGTTATATATCATCAATGTGGATACTTTATATCCTTATATCACCACGAATGATAATCTCTCTAATCGAGTGGTAGCATCACGATACATGCTTGGATCGTTGATGAGACTTTTGTTCATTAGCTTGCACTATGGATCCTTTATAGTTGACCATCAAGCCATATGACATCGGAGGAAATCTTTTTTTTTTTTTAATTCTTCCATGCTAAATCTTTCAGGATCATGTCAATGTACCTCCTTGAGAGAGCCCTCACATTCTATGTGATTTATCTCTATAAATCTTAACTCCTAGAATGTGTGCTCGCTCTCCCATGCCATATATAGTGAAATTCTTGAATACTCAATCATTTATAGATTGCAACATGATATTGTTGAAATCAAAAAGTAGTTTGTTATCTTTATATAAAACAATAAAGACTACTAAGCTCCGACTAATCCTTTATATAAATAAGGTTTATCTTTGTTTTTGTGAAAAAGTCAAACCCTTTGATTATTTCATCAAAACATTGATTCTAATTCCTAGAGGCATGCTCAAGTCCATAAATGGAATTTTACAATTTATAAATCTTATTTACATGTTCTTTATTGATAGAACCATTAGGGTGTGTTATCTACGCATCCTTATTCAACTTTCCATAAAGAAATAAATTGTCATCCATTTACTATATCTAGGAGTCAATGTCTAACATTGTCTTTTCATAGCTATTAGCTTCGTTATCCTAAATAGGATACACACCATCATGTGTTGAGACACGAAGATCATAGCTTTTTAACTCTTGATGAACTTGTTTAGACATATGAAGTTTTTATGTTTTAGTTTATGGAATAGTAATAATTTTTGGTAACCTATCTAATTGGGTTCTTTTAGTGGAGTGTTAATTTGTGAATCTTCTCAAATCTCGAGTGAGTTCAACTTTTCTCCTACTATTTTTAGCATTTATAAATTCTTTCACAAGGAGTATGTCATGAACAACACTTTGTTCTAGTGGTAACAATAATATTCATTTTTATCTTTTGGATATCCCATAAATTTTTATTTTATTGATTTGAGCTCTAGCTTGTTTCTGTCTAAACGTTTGACATATTCTTTATAGCCCCAAATCTTAGGGAAGATAAATGTGCTTTCTCTCCTTTTCATATCTCGTATGGAGTCTAATCAACTTAATTTGTTAGAATCATGTTAAAAAAAAAGGTTACGATAACTGAGTGCATGTCCCTAAAATGAAATGAGGATATCGGTTTGACTAATCATGAATCGGACCATGTTTAACGAGTACCTTGTTCCTTTTTTCGGACACACCATTCATTTATAGTGTTCTAGGTGGAGTCTATTGAAAGAGAATCCGATTTTTTTTTAATGATCTAAAAATGTATTACTTAAGTATTCTTCACCTCAATCTGATCAAAATGCCTTGATAATTTTGGTAGTTCATTTTTTGACTTTAAATATAAATTCTTTAAACTTTTCAAATGCTTTAGATTTGTGTCTCATATATAACCAAAACATGATCTATTATCAATAAAGGTTATGAAATAATCATTTCCTCCTTTTACATGAGTGAACATAGGCCTAAATACATCTCTATTTGTAGGACCTAACTAATCGGTAACTCTTTCTCTTTTTTCACTAAAAGGGGGATTCATGTCATTTTTTCAAGTAAACAAGATTTATAGACATCATTAAATGATTCTATGTATCTATTTATATTTAGTTTGGATGTACAATTCTTATTTATATGGCTAAGTTGACAATGCTACAAATATATATATATATATATATATATATATATATATATATATATATATATATATATATATATATATATATATATATATATATATATCATTTGATTCTTTTAGCATTTATGTTATATATATGTGAGTTAAAGTATGTTTAAAATATACAAACTATTATCCATCAAAACATTTTCATATAAAACTTTATCTTTGAATAGAACAACCATTATTCTTAAATAAAAATGAAAAATATCTTATTTTGAACAAGTAATGGAAATAATATTCATATTCTATACTAGGAATGTAGTAATACTTATTGAGTTTTAGGATAAGCCCACTTGATAGTTCTAACTTATAGGTGCCTATAACTAATGGCCCACTTGATATAAAACTCTTCTTTCTCACCTCTTCAAGGCACTCCTTGCAGCTTGCGCTTCTAATGCCCTTTCTTGTTACAATGAAAGTAGATCGCATTTTTGGACCGTTACGAGCCTCGAGTTTTTTCACCCCTCTACTAGGCACAATAAAAGATTTCTTCTTTTAGTTCTTGGGTTTTTTCTTACCATTCGCCATGCTTTTTCCCTTGTTAATAAGAAGTATAAAACTCTTGTTTTTCTTGTTAATCTTAAGTTGAGTGTCCCTTAGTATATACGAGTAACTCTCCAAGAGTCTTTTTATGTGCATCATATTGAAGTTCATGATGAATTGTTTAAAGATGTTGGACAACATTACAATAATAGGTCAATGAATAATTTTGCATCCATTCTAAATTTAAGCTTGACTAGCTTATCAATATAGCATATCATCTTAGTGACATGCTTTTCGATATTGGATCTTTTATCCATTCTAGCTCTAAAAAGCTTTTTGGTTATCTCATAGTGCTCATGCTTAATATTCTCCTCAAATTAGCTTTCAAGCTTTGTTACAATACCAAAGGTGTTCATCCCTTTATGTTGGCACCTATGCTCCAACATCATAGTTGCCATCATGATACTTTGAGAGATAATTGCATCATCCTTATGTTTGACCTATGCTGTATAAGCTTTAGCTTGTTCCTAAGAAGGCTCAATTGGGAAAGGAGTCTCTATCGTATAGAGAATTTTTTCATGTTGGACGATTATCCTCATACTCATTTCCTAGTTGAGAAATTTAATGCAATTAAAGGCATTATTTTTCATAAAAATCGATCATATTGATGTATTATTAGTCATATTATGCAATCTAACAGGATAGAAAAGCATACAGTTTAATTAATTGAGTTACATTAATAAAAGAAAGCATAAATTAAGAAGTAAAATCTATGTTTGCTCTTACTATTTTCTTCAAGTTCTATAACCTTTAATATAGGATTCAAGAAATCTTTTTGATTCATTTTCCTTAGTGGGTTAGGATCCCATCCTCTAACATATATTAACCTTGATTTATCTCAACAAGTCATACAGGAAAGATTACATAGATAACTTCTTATCAATTACATCCAATACAATTCCTAATCTCATTGGCTTGAAAAATCCATGTCATCTCACATCTTATGTGACTACCAATCTTCTTCTATAAATTTGATAGGTCTTGAGTTATCTTAATAAGCCCAATAATTCATCTTAAGTTGGACCCAAATGCTTAGGAACATTGCATGACCTATGATTTGATTCCCTTGAGGAAGAAGTGAGCTTGAGTTATCTCAATAAGTCAACAATAATCAAGAGATTTCTCTCCTCATCGTATTGAAGGCAATTAACTTGATATTAATTTGAAGGATTTAATATGGTAGGTCTTATTATTTTAATCATAACATGCATACTAGTATCAATCCCCTTAATCCTATCATGCATATTATCAATCACATAATAATTACATACATCTTATGCATGACTCAAGGATCAATGAATGGTAATGAATCTTGCTACTAGTCTCCTCGAGTCACAAGGAGACTAGTAGGTTAAATGACTAGGTGAAAAATTATTATAAATTCTTTGAAATTATCTTCTCTTCTTGGTATCTTCTCCATGCATCTATTCTAATATCATATCTTCTATTTTCATATTTCTTTGAATAAGAAACCTCGAGTTACATTAGAGGGGAGTAAGTTGAGAAGAGAAATACATCGGAATAATAGAGAAGGTAGGACACTCTTGTCCTATTTAACCAAAAATTTATAAACATACATTCTCAAAAACTAAGTCAACTTATCCCTACCATTCACCCATGCTTTAATTACATTCATACATGGCATACAAGTGAAACACATTTTATTTTAATCGTAATTATAAAAACATGGCTTTGGTCATTTTAAAAATAATATCAATTTTTTTTTAAATTTTAATTTTTTTAGACTTTTCGGGTCTCTAACCCACGGGTTGCCATGCCCTAGTTGGCTAATGCATAGCACCGACCAATAGTTGCCATTGGTCCGGCATGCTCGTGCACACTTGGTCCGGCACTAGCCTTGGCAGTGCTAGTTGGCCAATGCCTAGCACTAGCTTGGCGTCCACGAGCCAATGCCCAGCGAATGGCTCGATGCAATTTAACTTGGTGCACTCATGCATGTTAGTCATTTTTCTTAGCATGTTTACATGAGCTTAGCACTACTTGTTGGGCATGCTTGCGTGTGCTTGGCTTGGTGCAAAAAGTGCTCGTACCTACTCGGCATGCACAAGGCATGCCCGACCTTACGTATGCCTAACACATGTTTGGCCTTGTGCTAGGCTCTGTCATGTGCCCATCGCATGCCCGGCCTTACCATAAGCTAATGCCCGCCTAGAGCGCAACTAACCTACACTAGGCATGCTTGGCTTTACTCATGCTTGGCCTATTTTTTACTGTGCATGCGAGCGCTAATGTCTAACATTGGCCTTGCATGTGCTCACTTTTTTGCTCAAAAAATCAGTTTCAAATCTTTATAAAATACCAAAACCTTAGACATATAATTAGAAAATATTAATTCATACGAGTTCATCATAATTAACATAATTATAAAATTAAAGATTCAACCAAGCTTTGATATCAATTGAAGGATCATGCATCCTTTAAAGATGTAGAATAGAATAAAATTTTTTCTTTATCTTAGCCTCCCAAGATCAAGCCATTGAATCAACTAATTATACATATATGAATAAATATTTGAAGCAAGTTTTTACCTTTTGTAATATAGAAACTATCTATGCGGAAAGACGTAGTTCAAGTGTTCGACTTTTATTGATAATCAATGTAGCTCATACACCCACAAGAGAAGCTACAAAAATCATAGAATGTTAGCTCTAATCCTTTTATCTCGGTTAAATTTTCACTAGAAATCCTAGAGGGTAATTTATGCCAACTATTAGTTTTGATTAGGAGAGATGCAACAACTAAGGTTTTGGAAGAAAACACTTTTCTCTTTTTTTCTTTTCTTTTTTCCATATCTTTTTTTTATTTATGATGTGTTGGCACCTCTCTCACCTCTATTTATGTAGGGGGTGGCAACATCTCTTAGTAGGTCAAGGGATGTTATCTAAATGGGGTTTGACTTACCTTCTCCTTATAAACCCCGAGCCTTATATAATAGGGCTTAAGTTTATCCTTCCACTAAAATATCTTATAGGCTTTTAAATTAAGCTTATTGGCCCAAACTCTTTTGGCCTAATTAATTATCAATTAATTTGAATCATCCAAATAAATTGGTTCAAGTATTTAGTGGAGCACACATTAGGAAAAAAAATTTCTCAAATTATCCTTAAACTTAAAATAAAAAACTAATTTTATTTTTAGACAATTAACTTCTAAATTTGGAATTGACTTCAAAATTGGAAGGCTAATTTCTAAAATAGAAAACTTACCATTTTAGAAAACGTTTTCGAAAATATGAAACTTTTTCCAAAATAGGAAACTTTTCATTTTCGAAAACATTTCCAAAATAGAAAAAATTCAAAACTAGAAACTTTTTCCAAAATCTTTACTTCTCTTTTATTATATGAATGTTTAAAATTATGCACGTGATGTTCAAACTTATACATGTGACTCGAGTAGGCTCCAATTTATATTGAAAATGTATCAAAAATAAAAGACACGACTTTTATCTCTTGATACATAAATCAAGATTGAGTTCTAGCAAGACATCATGATCGCCCAATTCTTTAGGAGGATTAATTAATCTATAATTTTCTTTTATGAGCATGGTTACTATACAATTCAATCCTCATATCAATTTATGAGCATGTGATCTCAAACTTGATTTATAATCTATTCGATTATGATCACATAAGTTTTCTTCGATTTTTAAATGCTTTAGCTCTAAAGTAAACCAACTATGCTTATTAGTATACTCCTACTATAGCCACATATTCCTCGAAGTATAATGTGATAGCTCCTTTTGTATATAAGGAATGATATGTCCTATCTTCATTAGATTCTTAATACATCCAATGAATCGCCTCATGCAATTGTTGACTAAACCCATCGAAATGAGTTTCAAAGTACATAATCCTCTAATGAGATAATCGTGATGGCTTCAAGTTAGAAAATCAATTCTACCCATCTCGTATGAAATTCCTATAGACTAGACTAAATGGATTTTCATGACAAGCCATGTCTAGTGATATGTTCTCTCGTCATTAATTACATAAGTGCTTGCTTTGGCATCTCCATTCTAATAGATGTGAGATCTCTTATTAGTATCTTATAACATGAACATAGTGTTCATAAGTCTTACCGCATATGGTCTATGTTCATTTTTGATAATGCTATGACCCATATTTAATGATATCACTTAAATATATCGGTGTTCGTCTCACATCAATTGATCAATCATTAATACAATGTATATCATATGGAATTCGATCTAAGTCTATCAAAATATAAATGATAAGAATTAATAAAAATATTTCTTTTTTAATATATAAAAATATAATATTATAATAAATCAAACCATCCAAATAAGATTGAATCTTAGGTACCTACACTACCATCTAGCACAAACGAAATACCAAATCCTGGTGTTCAAAACTTTTATAATATGTTGAATGCACTCATAGAGAGATTTGACCTGGTTATGATGAGCACTTGTAGTTTTAGTAGTTGCCTAATTACTGAAACTAATAGCCAAATATCATTTTTTTAAAGAATATTTTGACCGAGTTATATGAGTTGAGCCTACCGATAATTGTATAATACATAACTTTTACAAAACACGAAGTTGGTTCGGGGGATGGGTTCACCAGTGGAAAAGATTCATTGTTGTGAGAAAAGTTATATGATCTATTGAAAGGAAGACAATGAATTAGATAAATATAAGTTCTATGAACATCCTCGATATTAAAGTCATCATCGGGGATTGACAAGAGTAAAACTTGTTTTAATTAAAAAATATCCTACTTTCCCCTAACCCTATGGTTGTAGCAATTATATACATTAAATATCATAGCCGAGCACATGACGTGGCATGTCGAACTTAAGGTAGATGATACAGGGGTATGTGTTATCCCTCATGAAGGATCATGCATCTTATGGAGGTGTGGAATAAAATAAAAAATTCCTCCATCTAAATAACTTAAGATCATGTTATTGAATTAACTAATCATATATTCATGAATTAAAACAATGAATGAAGAATTACCTCTTATAGTGCGGATCTAAATTCTTTAATAGAGAAAGGAGCCGTCCAAATGTTTGGCCTCTATTGATTATCCATACAGATCGAAGCAACCTTAAAAAAGCAATCAAAATCGGTAGAGTGCTAGCTCCATCTTTTCCGATTTATTTACTATTTCTTATAGAAATCTAATCTAGGTAATTTCATGCCAACCCAAAGAGAAGAGGAAAGTGGCTTATGCTAGGGCTTTACGAGAAAACTATTTTCTCTTTTTTATTTTCTTTTGTCGTGTACCCTAGCTTTCCTTTTAATTGTATTGAATTTTCTCTCCGTAAAAATATATTTTTGTTACCGCATCTCGCCCTACTATTTATAGGGAGAGAGTTTCTTTTTCCTCCAAGGACAATGAAAGGGGCAACAACTTGTCCTATTTTGGACTCTTGTTTGTTGTTTTCTAATCCTCCAATGATCGGTAGTTATTTAACATGTGGGTTTTGATCTTTATCTTTAAAATATTCATCCTTATCTAATAAGGTTCATGTTTATCATCCTATCAAAATATCTTCAAGCTTTCAATTAAACCTATTGGCCCAAAATTTTTTTTAGCCCAATTAATTAATTTGGACTATCTAAATAAATAAACTTAGATAATTTTAGGTGGCCTACATCGGAAAACAATTTCTCAAATTAACCTTAAATCTTAATTAGGAAACTAATTTTCATTTTAGGTTATTTATTTTCAAATTTGGTAATAACTTTCAAATTAGGAAACTGATTTCGAAAATAGAAAAATTTTCATTTTATGAAACTTTTCATTTTTGAAAACCATTTTCAAAATAAGAAACTTTCAAAATTGAAAACATTTTTCTAAAATCTTTGCTTTTCTTTAATTATGTGAATGCTTAAACTTATGCGTGTGACTTAATAGGCTCCTAGATATATTGACAATGTATCAAGAACAAAAGATACTTCTTTTAGCTCTTGATACATAAGTTAAGATTGACCTCTAGTAAGGCATCATAACTACCCAATTCTCTAAGAGAATTAATTAATCTGTTATTACATTTCGGGAGGATGGTTACCATACAACTCAATCCTCATGTCAACTTATCATAGTGTGATCTAGAAATTGGTTGAAAGGATTGTTTGATTATGATCACATAAGTTTTTTTTGATTCCCAAATATCATAGCTCTTAGAGTAAATCAACTATGCTATATTGGTGTACTCCTGTGTTCATAGATTTCTTTAGTAAACATTCACCAAAATGCAATATGATAACTGCTTTAGCATATAAGGAATGACATATCCTATCTTAGTCATCCACCTGCTTCCATTAGATTGCTAGTGCACCCAACGAATCGCCCACGTGCAACCCTTTACTAGGTTCATCAAAATAAGCATCAAAGTACGTAAATTCTCTAATGAGATTATCGTAATGACTTTAAGTCAAAAAACCGAGTTGTACCCATCTCGGATGAATTCCCATAGACTAAGCCAAATGGGTTCTCATGGCGAGTCAAGTCTAATGATATGTTCTTTAATATAAATCACTTAAGTGATTGCTTTGGCCTTATCATGCTAATAGGTGTGTGATGTCTTTCTACTATTATATAGCATGAGCATAGAACTCATGAGTCTAACCGGATATAGTCATTGTCCATTCTTGACAATGCTACGACTTGGGACATTTAGTGATATTATTTATGTGCATTAGCGTTTGTCTCACATCTTTCGATCACTCACTAATGCAAATGCATATCATATAGACTTCTATCTAATTCTATTCAATTAATAAATGTAAATGATAAGAATTAATAGAAATATCTCTTTTATTATAAATAATGTAAAAAATGCAATAATGTAAACCCATCAAAACATGGTTGGATCTTGAGCGGCTCCACTAACAATATCCCATTTGTACTAGAGCCAACCAGCCATGTCGCTTAATCTTGTCGATCGAGTAAGGGACTTATATTTCACTTGTGATAAAGGCTTAGTCAAGAGATCAACTATGTTGTCATCACTCGTGGACCTTTTCTATCCTTATATCACCATGATTGATAATTTCTCTAATCGGATGGTAACATCACGAGCACATGTTTGAACCTTTGATGAGACCTTGGTTCCTTAGCTTATGTTATGGATCCTTTGTTGTTGGCCATCAAGCTATATGACTGGTAGAAATCTTTCATTGATTTTTTCATACTAAACCTTTTAGTATCATATGAATGTATCTACCTTGGAAGACCCCTCACATTCTAGGTGATGTGTCTTTATAGATCTCGACTTTTAGAATATAGGTTATCCTCTCATGTTATACTTGGAGAAATTTTTTTTAGATATCTTAATCTATTATGGATTGTAATATGATAGTGTTGTTGCCTATAAGTAGTATATCGTTTATATATAGCATAACAAAAATAATTGAGCGCCCACTAACCTTCTTGTAAACACAAGGTTAATCATTGTTTTGTGAAAAGTTAAACTCTTTGATTACTTTATTAAAACATTGATTCCAACTCCTTGATGCTTGCTTATGTCCATAAATAGATCTTTGTAATTTACAAATCTTATTTACATGCTCTTTGGTGACAAAAACATCGAGTTGTGTCATATACACATCCTTATTTAGTTTTTCATTAAGAAAAGTGTTTTTGACATCCATCTACCATATCTCATAGTCATTGTATGTAGCAATTATAGGCATAATCCGAATGGATTTAACCATTGCTATTGGTGAAAAGTTTTGTCATAATCAACTTATTGTTTTCGATGATATCCTTTTGTGATCAATCCGACTTTATATGTGTGTGTATATATATCCATCCATATCAATCTGTCTCTAAAAGACCCACCTACACCCAATAGGTTTGACACATTTAGGTGAATCAACCAAAGTCCATACTTGGTTAGTGTACATGGATTCTATTTCGGATTTCATGGCCTCATGGGATTTCTTGGAGTCAATGTCTAAATTGCTTCTTCATACGTATTAGCTTTGTTATCCCATGTAATAGACACATCTCCATGTATAGAGACTAGAAGGCCATATCCGTTTAGCTCTTGATGAATCCTCTTAGACTTATGTATTGATTTATGAGATAGCTATAGTGTTGTATAACTTTTCTACTTAGGGTTCCTCTTGTGGAGTGTCAATTTATGAGTCTTCTTGAATATCATCAAGTTTAACCTTCCTCCCACTATTCTAGCATCTATAAATTCCTTCTTAAGGAATGCAACATGCTTAGCTACGAACACCTTTTGTTCTTGTGGTTGGTAAAAGTAATATCCATTTGTTTTTTTTTATGGATATCCCATAAATTTACACTTTGTTGATTTAGGCTCAAGCTTGTCTCCGTCTAAACATTTGACATATGCTTTACAACCTCAAATCTTAAGGAAAGAGAAACTTGCTTTCTTTTTTCATATCTCATATGAGTTTTATCAATAGATTTTGTTGGAATCCTGTTCAAAATAAATGTCATGGCAAAGAGTGCATATCCCCAAAATGAAAATGGGGATACTAGTTTGACTCATTATGGATCGGACTATGTCAAAAATGTCCTATTCCTCCTTTTGAACACACTATTCAATTGAGGTGTTTTAGGTGGGGTCCATTGTGAGAGAATCTCATTCTCTTTTAAATGATCTAAAAATTTATTGCTTAAGTATTCTCCACCTTGATCCGATCAAAGTGCCTTAATACTCTTGCTTGTTTGTTTCTTGACTTTAAACCTAAACTCTTTAAACTTTTCAAACACTTCAGACTTGTTTCGCATGAGATACACAATAAAAACATGAACTATCATTGGTAAATGTTATGAAATAATCATATCATCCTCTAACTTAGGTGGCCATGGGCCTATATATATCACTATATATGAGGCTTAACAAATCAGTAGTTTTTTTTTTTTTTTACCTTTTTCACTAAAAGGAGATTTTATCATTTTTTCAAGTAGACAAGATTCATTAACATCATAAGATTTATAATCAAATGATTCTAGATATCCATTTTTATGTAGTTTAGATATGTTATTCTCATTTATTTGTCCAAATCGACAATGCCACGGATAAGTTTTGTTTAAATTATTTGTTTTGAGTCTTTTCATATTTGTGTTATATATAGACGTGTCTACCTTCAAAACATACAAACCATTATTATTTATATCAGCATTTCCATATAAAACATCATATTTATAAAAGGAACAACCTTTGTTGTTAAATAAAAATGAAAAACCATCTTGGTCCAAACAAGAAATGAAAATGATATTTCTAGTTATACTAGGAATATAATAACAATTTCTATGCATAAGCATAAGTCTAGATGATAATGCTAACTCATAGGTGCTTACCGTTAATGGTACAACGAACCATTACCCATGAATAGGTCAACGTCACCGAAGTAGTCTTTCTAGCTTCTTTTAGTCATTTTAAATTTGTGCTAATGTGTGCACCATATCCAATATCAAATACTCATGATGCGAGACTATAAGTAGAAAAGTTTACTTCAATAACATGAATAATTAAGGTGCTATTAGAAATCTTCCTTTGGACCCCTTTATGGTACTCCTTGTCATCTATCACATAGAGCATTTTCCCATGTTGGAGGGCATTCTTCTTATTCATTTTTCAGTTAAGGAAGTTTGTACTATTTAAGGCATTACTTCTATTAATCATCGATCTTATTGATGTATTGCCGATCATATTGTGCAACAATCTTGCCGGGATAGAAAAATGTATGATTTGATTAATTAAATTACATAAAATAAAACAAATCATAAATTAAATAAAGTAAAATCTATGTTTGCTCTTATTATTTTCTTCAAGTTCTATAACCTTTTATATATGACTCGAGAAAATTTTGGATTCATATTCTTAATGGGTTAGGATCTTATCCTCTAACATTTATTAACCTTGAGTTATCTCAACAAGCCATACATGAATAATTACATAGGTAACATCTTACCAATTAAATCTAATGTAATTCTTAATCTCATTGTCATGACAACTCCTTATCATATCACATCTTATGTGAACACTAATTTTTTCCTATAAATTTATTGGACGTTAAGTTATCTTAACAAACTCAACAACTCATTTTAAGTTAGACCTAATGTTCGAGGACATCGTATGGCCCATGATTTGTTCCCTTTGAGGAAGAATTGACCTTAAGTTATCTTAATGAGCCAACAACAAGCAAGAGAGTTCCCTCCTCACAACATTGGAAGGCAATAACTTTATATTTTATTTGAAGAATTTAATTTGGTTGGTCACATCTTGGCATGCATGCTAGTTAATAATTATATTATTCCTAACATGCATACTAACATCAATGGCATAATATACATACATCTCATACATGACACAAGAACCGATGAATGCTAATGGATCTTTAATACTAGCCCTTCGTGTCATAAGGAGACTAATAGGTCAAATACCTAGGTGAAAAATTATTATAAAATTTTTAGGAATGTCTTCATTTTCCGACATCTTCTCCTTGTATCTATTCTAATTCCTATCTTTTACTTTTACATTTATTTGAATAAGAAACTTCGAGTTACATTCGAAGGGAGTAAGATGAGAACGAAATACAATAGAGTGATAATGAAGATAAGATGTTTAGGTCGTATTTATCCAAAAATTACAAACATTCATTCTCGTAAAACTTAGTCAGCTCATCCATACCATTTATCCACGCTTCAATCACATTGATACATAGAATACTAAGGAAACATATTTCATTCAAAACTCAATTATAAATCTATTTTTTGATCAATTTATAAATTTATCAAAATTTCTCTAAATTTTATTTTTAAATTTTTTTAGGCCTTAGGCCCCAATTTGGGCCCATAGGCTTTTGGTCCTCGAGGGGCCACGAGTGACGATGTGTAAGCCCTCATCTTGGCACGTTCGTACGTGCTAGCCCATGGCTAATAGCCTAGCGTATGAGTGCCCGGCCAATGGCCTCGCATGCATGTCCGGCCTATGCGCGAGTCTAGCATACAACGCTCGGCTTGTGACTCATGCGCACGGCGCTTGCCATAGGGCCCGCCCCGTCACTCACCCGGCAAGTGACTTCCTAGCTAGAAGACTCGGCCTCGTTGCATGCCCAAGCACCTAGCTTTGCTTACCATGCACCTACCGTTTGAGTAGCCAAACGCTATCATACGCCCAATGTGCGACCAACCTAAGGTTTTTGTATGCGGAAGCGCCAACGTCTAACATCATCCTACGTGCCTCCACCGATTTTTAATTCAATATTTAGTTTTAAGTTCATATAAAATATAAAAAACATAAGATTTACAATCGGACATAGCTAATTCATGCGGTTAATCATAATTAACATAACATATAATCACGAGATTTTATAGAGGCTTTGATACGAATTGAAGAACCATGCATCTTATGAAGGTGTGAAATAAAATAAAAATTTCCTCCATCTACAGTGGCCTAAAATCATGCAATTGAATCAACTAACCATATATTCATGAATTAAAGTGATGAATAGAGAATTACCTTTTATAACACGGATTTAAATTCTTTAGTAGAGAAAGTAACCGTTCAAGTGTCTAGCCTCTATTGACTATCCACACGATCCAAGCAACACAAAAAAACAACTCAAAATTAGTAGAGTGCTAGCTCCACCTTTTCTTATTTATTTAGTGTTTCTTATAGAAATCTAATTTGAGTAATTTTGCATGAACCCAAAGAAAAGAGGAAAGTGCCATGTGTTAGGGCTTTAGGAGAAAATTATTTTCTCCTTTTTATTTTCTTTTGTCATGTACTTGAGCTCTCCTTATAATTGTGTTGAATTTTCTCTCCTTAAAAATATATTCTTGTTGCTACATCCGTCCTCCTATTTATAGGGAGAGAGTTTCCTTATCCTCCAAGGACAATGAGAGGGGCGACAACTTGTCTTAATTTGGAATCTTGGTTGTTGCTTCCTAATCCTCAAAGGATTAGAAATTATTTAACATGTAGGCTCTTGATCTTTATCTTTAAAACATTCATTTTTATCCAATAAGGTTTATGTTTATCCTCCCATCAAAATATCTTCGGGCTTTTAATTAAACTTATTAGCTCAAAACTATTTTAGCCCAATTAATTAATTTGGACTATCCAAATCGATAAACTTAGATAATTTTAGGAGGTCCACATTTAGAAAGTAATTTCTCAAATTACCTTTAAACCTAAATTAGGAAATTAATTTCCACTTTAAGTTATTTACTTCCAAAATTGGAACTAACTTCCAAATTAGGAAATTGATTTCTAAAGTAGAAAAATTTCCATTTAGGAAACTTTCCATTTTCGAAAACCCTTTCCAAACTAGGAAACTTTCAAAATTGGAAATTTTTTTCCAATATCTTTGCTTTTCCGTAATTATATGAATGCTTAAACTTATGTGTATGACTTAACAAGCTCCTAGATATATTGGCAATATATGAAGAAAAAAGATGCCTTTTTTATCTTTTGATACATAAGTCAAGATTGGCCTTTAGCAAGAGATCATAATTACCTAATTCTTTAGAAGGATTAATTAGTTAGTTATTACCTTTTACAAGCATGTTTACCATGTAATTTAGTCCTCATGTCATCTTATCACAATATGATCTTAAACTTGGTTATAATTCTTGTTCGATTATGATCACACAATTTTTCTTTGATTCCTAAATGTTTTAGCTCTTATAGTAAAATAACTATACTTTATTGGTGCACTCCTACTATGACCATAGATTTCTTGAGCAAACATTCATCAAAGTGTAATGCGATGACACCTTTAGTATATAAGAATGACATGTTCTATCTTAGTCATTCACCTACCTCTATTAGATTCCTAGTGCACCTAACAAATCGCCCAAGTGTAACCCTTTATTGAGTCCATTGAAATAAGTATCAAAGTGCATAAATCCTCTAATAAGATCATCGTGATGACTTCAAGTCAAAGGACTCGGTTATACCCATCTTGTATGAGATTTCTAGAGACAAAACCAAATGGGTTCTCATGGTGAGTCAAGTTTAGCAATATGTTCTCTAACGTATATCACCTAAATGCTTGCTTTGGGATCATTATGCCGGTAAGTGTTAGATCTCCTTCTACTATCGTATAGCATGATTATAGCACTCATAAGTCTAACCATATATAGTCAACATCTATTCTTGACAATACTATGACTTGAGAAATTTAATGATATCATTTATGTACATTAGTGTTTGTCTCATATCTTTTGATTAATCACTAATGCAAACGCATATCATATGGACTTTTATGTAATTCTATTCAATCAATAAATATAAATGACTAGAATTAATGGAAATACTTCTTTTACTATAAATGATATAAATAATACAATAATGTAATAAATCAAATCTATCCAAACATGGTTAGATCTTGAGCACGTATAGTAACACCTTAGACTCTATTGCATGGAAAAGTTTTGATTAGATTAATGTTCCTTTTGTAGTCGAAAGAAGAAATGTCAAATTTAGAGTTTGTACTCGATGGGTTTTAACCATTATGTTAATCCAAGTGCTTACTATTCTTCTTGTTTGGTAATTGTGACTCCTTATAATTTACCACCACCTTTGATGTGTATGAAAGAGAAATATATGTTCCTAACATTGATTGTTATAGTCCTATAAATTCGAAGCCGAAGTTGACATTTACTTACGACTTTTGATTTTTGAGCTTATTCATTTGTAGGAAGTAGGAGTGGTGACGTACGATATCTATTATAAGTAAAACTTTTTATTGAGAGCCATAATTATGGGGACTATCGGTGACTTTTTTGCATATTTGATGTTTTTTGGTTGGAGTACTATAGAAAAACAATCTTGTCCTTACTACATGAAAACTTTAGATGCTTTCTCCTTTCCTAATAGAAGGAAGATCTCATGGTTTGACAATCACCCAAAGTTTCTTCCTCATGATCATCCATATAGACGAAATAAGAAAGCATTCACTCTAAAATAGATTTTAAGATCTAGCCCTACCGTAATCCGACCTAGGGTTGAGATGGTACATTTGGTGGAACAATGGAGGTTGTTAAAGGTGATAGAAGATGGTGCGGATGATCATAACGAGTCGAATATCTTAGATGTGTGGATGAACGAAATAAAGTATTTTTTAGGATTTTTCTTACCGGAGTACAAATCTCATTCAAGTATAATTTAGATGTTATGCATATTAAGAAAAATGTGTTCGATAATATTTTTAACACGATTATGAATATGCTAGTCAAGACTAAAGACAATGCTAACTCTAGGGAAGAATTGAAACTTTTTCTATAAAAGGCTAGAATTAGAAAGGGATGATGCATCTAAAAAGTACCCTAAAGCTACTTCTACCTTTTCCAAATAACGTAAAATAAAATTGCTTGAATGGGTCAAACAATTCAAGTTTCTTAATGGATATGTGTCTAACTTAGCTAGATGTGTTCATATGTGAAATGGAAAGGTTTATAGGATGAAAAGTCATGATTGTCATGTCTTTATGTAGAGGTTAGTTCTAATTGCATTTCAAGAGCTTTTACCAAGAAATTCTTTACACGCACTTACACAGTTGAGTTTGTTCTTTAAGAAATTGACTTCTATAGTGATAAGGAAAGAAGATATGTTATGGTTTCTTAATGAGATACCCATCATTTTGTGTAAACTATAGCTTATATTCACTTTCCAACTTTGTTTGACTCTATGGAACATTTTTCATTCCACCCGCCATATGGGCCTCTATTGTGGGACTCGTGCAATATCAATGAGGTATCTATTTAAAAGGTATTGATATTGAATTTTGATATAAAATTAAATAAACTTTCAACTATCGAACATTATTGAATTTATATTATAGGTGCCTACGAAGCTAAAAAATAATGTCAAGATTTAGGCTAAAGTGGAAGGATCAATATGCAATACATATTTTGTCAAAAAAGCCTCTTTATTTTGTTCGCACTATTTTGAGCCTTATGAGTGTCTAGGCAATGAAAAGTGCCACATAATGTTGAGTGTAATGGAAAAGAGAGTGACCACATTTAAGAGATGCTTCCATATTTAACTAATAAGGTCGATTAATTAGTCAACACATAGAATGAAAATTGGCAAAGTTGAACACAAAGTAGCCCATCAATATATATATTGTTGAATTGTGAAGAAACAAAAAGTTACATTGAGTGAGTTTGTCAAAATTCAATTTCTAAATCTTACATATTTAATTAAATATCATAATATTCATAATCATAATAGACAACCGACTCGCATTTATTGTTAATCCTTGTTAGTGGATTCCTTATTGAAATGCAATTGAATAATCTTTTCATACTCAAGAATGAGGCCAATGCTCTAATTGAAATTGATTTTGCCTCTTGGTTTAGTCAATATACGAGTATCCTCATTTTACTTGTATTTTGTTAGTGGGTAGTATTCATTAAGAGGTAATTGACCTTTTAGGGCATTTGATGTCGAATTTACAAACAAAAAATGCGAAGCAATTTCTATTTCATACTAGTTCTTAAAAAATCTTACATACGACCGATTGCTTACTTTTAGGTCATACATGGGTTATTTTGTTATGCATTAAAGAAACTAGTTAGAATATAATTGAGAGTGACTATTGTAAGGTATTGATAGAAATTCTTAAAGTAGTGTATCGTGCATTATCAATTAAGAAAAAAATGTTGTTCAAATATGTTTGTTGAATAAATATGAATCACAATTAGCTTAGATGTACTTGGAGAATCATGTATCCAATAAAGGTGGAGAATAAAAAAAAATTATCCTCCATTTAAAGGTCCCAAGATCAAATCATTGAATCAACTAATCATATATATATGAATTAAAAGTGTGAGTTAAGGATTACCTCTTGTAGTGTAGATTTAAGATTTATAGAAAAAGAGCCATCCAAGTGTCCGCCTCTCTCGATAATTCATGTAGCTTAAATACCCATAAAGAAAGCCATAAAAATCATAGAATGCTAGCTCAAATCCTTCTATATAGTTAATTTTTTGATTGAAATTAAATCAGTATTTTTTACGATAACTCGTGCCTTTTAAGAAAGGATGTGACAACTCCAGCTTTTGAAAGAGAAACACTTTTCTCTTTTTTTCTTTCTCTTTTTCCATGTGTGTTTATTGTAATTCTTCCTCTTTTCCTCCACCTTTTTATCTCGTATAGGGTGTGACATCCTTGTCCTCCTAGGACAATGAGTTATAATATGGGTAGGTTTTTTGATCTTATCCTAGTAAATCTCGAGTCTTATCCAATAGGGCTATAGTTTATCTTTCCACTAAAATATCTCGTAAGCTTTTAAATCAAACCCGTTGACCCAAACTTCTTTGGCCTAATGAATTAATAATTAATTTAGACTATCCAAATAAATTGTGTTTGATATTTTTAGGAAGCCCAAATTAGGAGATAATTTTTCAAATTATCGTTAAACCTAAATTAGAAAACTAATTTCCCTTTTAGGTAACTTACTTTCAAATTTGGAACCGACTTCTAAATTAAGAAATTGAATTCTAAAATAGAAAACTTTCCTTTTCAGGAAACTTTTAATTTTTGGAAACTTTTTCCAAAATAGAAAACTTTTGATTTTTGGAAACCTTTTTCAAAATAGAAAACTTTTAAAACTTGAAACCTTTTCCAAAACCTTTGCTTCTCTTTTATTATATGAATGCTTAAACTTATACGTGTGACTCACTAGACTCCTAGATATGTTGCCAATATATTAAGAATAAAAGACACCTATTTTATCTCTTGATACATAAATCAAGATTAACCTCTAGCAAGACATCATGACTATCCAATTCTCTAGAAGGATTAGTTAATCCATAATTACCTTTCACGAGCATGGTTACCATAAAATTCAAAACTCAAGTCAATTTATCATAGTGTGATCTCGAACTTCATCCATAGTCCATTCGATTATGAACATATAAGTTTTTTTCTAATTCCTAAATGTCTTAGCTCTAGAGTAAATCAACTATGCTCTATTAGTATACTTTTACTATGGCCACAGATTTCGGAGCGGACATTCGTCGAAGTGCAATGTGATAACTCCTTTAGCATACAAGGAATGACATATCCTATCTTAGTCATCCACCTATCTTTGTTATGTTCCTAGTGCACCTAATGAATCTTCCATGTATAACTCTTGATTGAGCTCATCAAAATAAGTGTCAAAGTACATAAATCTATTAATGAGATAACCATGATGACTTGAATTCAAAGAACCAATTGTACTCATCTCATATAAAATTGCCATAGACTAAACCAAATAGGTTCTCATGACAAGTCAAATCCAAGTGGCATGTTCTCTTATATTAATTACCTAAGTGCTTGCTTTGGCATCACTATTCCAATTGGTGTAAGATCTCTTATCGCTATCTTATAGCATGAGTATAGCACTCATAAGTCTTACCGTATATAACCAATGTCCATTCTTGACAATGCTATGACTTGGGACATTTAATGATATCATTTAACTACATTAACGTTTGTCTTAAATCTTTTGATCAATTATTAATGCAATGCATATTATATGGACTTCTATCTAATTCTATCAAAATATAAATGACAAGAATTAATAGAAAGATTTCTTTTATTAATAAAATAAGAATGTAATATTACAATAAGTCAAACCTTCCAAAATATTTTTCGATCTTGGGCATCTACACTAGTAATAATATGCTAAGTACCCTAACTTAAGATGCGAGAATCAAGATTGATGGCCTATTTGTAAGATCAAAGCTAGGTCTATGTTTGACTTACCTAAATCACCTGTTACAATCTAACAAAATGATGACCCATTTTATCAAGATGATCTAGAAATCTAACATAAATTGAAAGAGAAAATTGAGAATTTTATTTTATTAAATGATGTACATGGATTATTTATAGATATAAAAGTAGTTGTGGTTTACAAAGACGATGAGAATGAGTGTGAAAATGCATCGAATGACATAAATGAAGCTTAAATAGTGATTACGATTGTTGTAATTAAATATATGTTTCATTTATTTTATTAGTAAAAAACAATTTATTTTTTGTTTCTTTGTTTGTTATATCAATTGTAGAATATCAACTTTGATATATTTTTAAAATGTTAGTTATGTATTTTGATTGTGTTGTGTTTAAAATAGATTGCTTATTAGGTAATTAGAAAATGTCTAATTTCGGGTTTTTTAATGCTTGATATTGATAATATATTTTTTATATTTTATTTAATTATCTTAGTTTATATTATTCAACTTTGACATATGGTTTAAGTCGATCTTATATAATCATTATTGGATTATGTTTCGATACTCATGGCCGTGCATCCCCATTTGACCATAGCCCATAAAGATCCCCAACTAGCATCGATTGGGGATCTCCTAGTTTAGGAACCGCACGTGGGTCTCGCGACTTCGCATCCATGGATGTTCTTCTTTTCCCCTTACAAAGTTAACACATATGCACCATTTCTAGCCATAGAGGCTCTCTCGTCTATAGAGGTTCCTACACCGAGTAACGAGAGGTTTAAACATCGATAGCGACGGATGCTCGAAGGATCATGCATCTTCCGAAGGTGCGGAATAAATAAAATTTTTTTCTCTATTTAGGATTCCTAAGATCTTACCATTGAATCAATTAATCATACATAAATATGAATCGGATTAAGGTAAGTAATTACCTTTTATAGCACATAAATAATTCAAGCGAGAAAAGAATTGTCTAAGTCTTTAGCCTCTATTCATTATCCATGTAGATCGGACAACTACACGAGAAGCAATAAAATCATCATATGCTATCTCTAACTATTCCAGTGCGATGAATTTTCTATAGAAATCCTTTTAGGTTAATTTGTGCAACCCTAATGAAAGAGAGAAGTTGGCCAAATTTTTCAAAGGATATAGTACTTTTTTTCTTTTTGCTAATGCATTATGCCACCTCTCTCTCTCTGTCCCTCTCTCTCTCTCTCTCCCTCTTTTTATTTTTAGGGGCGATAACTTCTCATTGTAGGTCAAAGAGATGTTGTTTGTGTGGGCTTTGTCTAACCTTATCCATGTAAATCTTGAGCCTCATCCACTAGTGCTTAAGTTTATCCTTCCACCAAAATATCTTATAAGCTTTTAAATTACACCTTTTAGCTCAATTAATTACCAATTAATTTAGACTATCCAAATAAATTAAGTCAAGTATTTTAATGGAGCCCACATTAGGAAGAAATTTTCCAAATTATCTTTAAACCAAAATTAGGAAACTAATTTCCTTTTTAGGTAATTGTCTGCTAAATTTGGAATTGATTTCTAAATTAAGAAACTAATTTTTGAAATAAAAATTGACTTTCCATTTTAGGAAACTCACTTTCCAAAATAAGAAATTTTTTTCAATAACCTTTGCTTCTCTTTTATTGTGTGAATGTTTAATTTATCGATGTGACTTAATAAGCTTTTAGATATGTTAGCAATGTATCAAAAAGATACCATTTTTATCTCTTGATACATAAATCAAGATTGGCATCTAGTAAGGAATCATGACTACCTAATTCTATAAGAGGATTAATTAATCTGTAATTACCTTTCACGAGAATAGTTTCCATACCATTTTTAATGTGATCTAACACTTGGTTTATAGTATGTTCAATTATGATAACCCAAGTTTTCTTCAATCTTCAAATGTCTTAACTCATAAGTAAATTAATTATGCTCTATTGGTATACTTTGATTACGACCACAGATTTCTTGTGCGGACATTCATTGAAGTGCAATGTGATAACTCCTTTAGCATCTAAGAAATGACATGTCCTATTTGAATCATCCACATATCTCCATTAGGTTCCTAATGCATCCAATAAATTGCCTACATGTAGCTCTCTACTAAACCTATCCAAAAAAAATGTCAAAGTACATCAATCCTCTAATGAGATAATCATGATGACTTCAAGTCAAAGGATCAATTGTACCCATCTCGTATGAGATTTTCATAGACTAAACCAAATAGGTTCTCACAGTGAGTCATGTCTAGTGATATATGCTCTCTAACTTTATTCACATTAGTGCTTGCTTTTATATCACCATGCCGAGTAGGTGTGAGATCTACTACTCGTTATCTAATAGCAAAAGCATAACGATTACAAGTCTTATTTTATGTCGTCAATATCCAATCTCGATAATGCTATGGTTTGAGACATTTAATGATATCATTTAAATGTGTTAATATTTATCTCATACCAATTGATCAACCGTTAATGCAATGTATATCATATAGAATTCTATCTAATTTTATCAAATTATAAATAACAAGAATTAATAAAAAATATTTTTTAATATAAAAATGCAATGATACATTAAATCAATCCATCTAAACAGATTGGATCTTGGACACATACACTAACAATCTCCTACTTGTAGTAGAGCCAACTAGCCGTGTCTTTTATGCCCGATGATCGAACAAGGATCTCTTATTTTTACTATGATAAAGGCTTAGTCAAAGGGTCTGTTATAGTTTCATAAGTGTGGATCTTTTCTATCCTTATATTACCATGGCTGATAATCTCTCTAATGAGGTGATAACATTACGGTACATACTTAGATCATTGATGAGACCTTGGTTCATTAGCTTATGCTATACATCCTATGTTATCGACCATCAAGCCAGGTGAGATTGGAAGAAGTCTTTTCTTTTATTCTTCCATACTAAATTTTTTAGTATCATTTTAATGTATGTGCCTTAGGAGAGTCTTAACATTCTATGTGATCAATCTCATACATCTTAATTTCTAGAATGTATGTTGTCTCTCTCATGTCTTTCACGAATAAGTTCTTAGATAGCCAATCTTTTACATATTGCAACATGATAATATTATTGCTAATTAGTAGTATGTCATCTACATATGGCACAATAGAGACCACTAAGCTCCCACTAACCTTTTTGTATATACAAGGTTCGTTAAATTATTGACTCTAACTCTTAGAGGCTTGCTTTAGTCCATAAATGGATCTTCGTAATTTGCAAATGTTACTCGCACATTCATTAGTAACAAAACCATCAGAGTTGTATCATGTACACGAGCCTCATTTTAATTTTCATTAAGAAAAGTAGTTTTGACATCCATCTATCATATCTCATAGTCATAATATACTATGATTACAAGTATAATCAAGATGCATTTAACCATAGCCACTCGATGAAAAGGTCTTATCATAATCAACACCTTGTTTTTTATGATAGCCTTTTGCCACAAGTCTAGCTTTGTATATAAAGGAAATGTATATTATCATCCATGTTAGTCTTTCTCTTAAAGACCAACTTACACCCAACGAGTCCGACACCTTCAAGTGCATTACCCAAAGTTCATACTTGGTTAGTGTACATAGATTCCATTTCAAATTGCATGGCTTCATGCCATTTATCGAACTCAAAATCTAACATTACTTCCTTATGGGTATTAGGTTTGTCATACTTAATATGAGACACATCACCAAATGTAGAGATAAGAAATGTTAGTGTTGATACCCAAGATCTAACCATGTTTGGATAGACTCATGTTAATGTATTATTGCATAATTTATTTTAATAATAATAAAGAAGTCATTCTATTAATTCTTATATTTATATGTTGATAAATTCAATAGAATTAGATAGAAGTTCTTATGATATGCATTTGCAATGGTGATTGATTGAAAGATGTGAGACAAACACTAATGCGGATAAATGATATCATTAAATGTCTCAAGTCGTAGCATTGTCAAGAATGGACATTGATAATATACGGATAGACTTGTGAGTGCTATGCTCATGTTATATGATAGCAATAGAAGATCTCACACCTATTGACATGGTGATGGCAAAGCAAACACTTAGGTGATTTATGTTAGAGAACATATAACCGGAACTTGACTCGCCATGAGAACCCATTTGGTTTTAGTCTATGGGAATCTCATAAGAGATGGGTACAAATGGTCCTTAGACTTGAAGTCATCACGGTTGTCTCATTGGAGGACTTATGCACTTTGACACTCATTTCGATGGTCCCATTAATGGGTTGCCTAGGTGATTTGTTGGGTGCACTAGGAATCCAATGGAGGTGGGTGTATGACTAAGATAAGATATATAATTTCTTATATGCTAAAGGAGTTATCACATTGCACTTCGATAAATGTCTACTCAAGAAATCTATTACCACAATAGGAGTACACCAATATAGCATACTTGATTTACTCTAAGAGCTAAGACATTTGAGAATAAAAAAAAACTTATGGGATCATAATCGAACAAAACTAATAACCAAGTTTGAGATCACACTATGATAAGTTGACATGATGACTGAATTGTATGGTAGCCATGCTCGTGAAAGGTAATAATGGATTAATTAATCCTCCTAGAGAATTGGATAGTCATGATGCCTTGCTAGAGACAAATATTAATTTATGTATCATGAGAGAAAAAATGAGTTTTTTATTCTTGATAGATTGCCAACATATCTAGGAGCCTATTGAGTCACACACATAAGTTTAAGTATTCACAAAATAAATGAGAATCAAAGATATTGGAAAATGTTTCCAATTATAGAAAGTTTCCTAAAATGGAAAGTTTCCTTAATGATGGAACTTTCTTAAATGGAAAGTTTTCTATTTTAGAAATCAATTTCCTAATTTGAAAGTTAGTTTCAAAGTTGGAAATAAAAAACCTAAAAGGATAGGAGTTTCCTAATTTAGGTTAAATGGTATTTTGAAAAAATATTTCCTAATGTATAGCTCGCTAAAATAATCTAAGAATATTTATTTGGATAGTCTAAATAAATTAACTAGGCTAAAATAGTTTTGGCCCATTAAGGTTTAATTAAAAGCCTTCGGATATTTTGGTAGGAGGATAAACATCAACCTTATTGGATAAGGTTGAATGTTTTAAAGATAAACGTCAACTTTATTGGATAAGGTTAAATGTTTTAAAGATAAACATTAACTTTATTAGATAAGATTAAATAGTCTATATATAAAATAACTCCTCATCCTTGAGTGATAAGCAAGTAACAAATTAGAGTCCTAAAAGGACTTGTGGCCGCTCCTCTCCTTGTCCTTCGAGGACAAAGAAACTCTCCCCTTATAAATTGGAGGAGAGGTGGAGCATGGAGAGACCGATGAACCTAAATAGGACTCGACGAAGTTAATAATAACATAGCAATATTCAACCAAGAAAAAAATAAAGGGAGCAAAGTTTCGGCCATCCCTAAAAATTTAAATAGGGCATACAACCAAGAGAGAAAAATAAAGAAAAAATAGTTTTCTCTTAAACCCTAGTAAGAAATACTCTTTCCTTCTTCTTTAAGGTTGTCACAAAATTATCCGGGATTGATTTCTAGAGAAAATACTAAATCAAAAAAGGTAGAGCTAGCATCCCATTAATTTTGAGTGCTTCTTTATGGATACTTATAAATTATTATTCATGTATGTCTCGGTTAGTAGATTCAATGGCTTGATCTTGGGGCCTTATATGAAAATTTTTTTATTCCACACCTCCATATGATGCATAATCCTTTCAATTGATATCAAAACCTCCGTTGATTCTTAGATTGTATGAACGGTTAATTGTGATTAACCGTATGAATTAACTATGCTTGATTATAAATCTTGTATCTTTGGTTTTTTATATAAATATGAAACTGAAATTTTTGATCAAAATTAGTAAGAGTACGCGAGGTCAACATTGGATGTCAACACTCACGTGCACTATCAACGACACGCTAGGTGCGCGAGGTTAGGTAATGCGCAATGCATGCGCGCACACTAAGCACTCGCATGCTAGGCATGCTTGCTAGCTAGCTTGCGTACTAAGTGCATGGTAGTGGTCCGTTAGCTCGCGCGCTAAGCACAAGGGCAATATAGTAGGCCATTAGCTCGGTGCTTTCGCACTAGGCCGATAGTTGCGAGTTGACATGTACATGCATGCGACCCTAAGGGTTTGTGTTTCGAAACCCATGAACCCTCGAGGCCCAAAGCCTATGGGCCCAAGGCCTAAAAAGTTTTTAAAATTAAAATTTAGAGAAATTTTGATAAATTTATAAAATGACAAAAACTATAGGTTTATAATCATTTTATGAATGAAATTATTTCATTAGTATGCCATGTACCAATGTGATTAAAGCATGAGTGAATGGTATGGATGAGTCAACCTAGTTCTATGAATGAATGCTTTTTATTTTTTTGGATAAATAGGACCTACGTGTCCCGCCTTCTATATTACTTTATTGTACTTCTCTTCTCATCTTACTCTCCTTGAATGTAACTCAAGGTTTCTTATTTCGAATAAATGTAAAAGTAGAAGATAGGAATTAGAATAGATACAAAGAGAAGACGCCAATGAATAAAGATATTCATAAAGAATTTGTAATAATTATTCACCTATGAATTAACCCACTAGTCTTTTATGGCTCGAAGGGGCTAGTACTAGAAATCCATTACCATTCACTAATCCTTGAGTCAAGCATGAGATGTATGAATGTGATGAGATCAATGTTAGTATGTATGATTAGGAATAATGTGATTATTGTTTAGTATGCATGCTAGGATGAGACCAACCATATTAAATCCTTCAAATAAAATTTTAAGTTAATTGCTTTCTAACATAATGAGGCGGGAAATCTCTTGGTCATTGTTGGTTTGTCAAGATAACTCAAGGTCACTTCTTCCTCGAGGGAAATAAATCATGTGTCATGCGATGTCCCCAAACGTTGGGTCTAACTTAAATGAGTTATTGGGTTTGTTGAGATAACACAAGATTCAATAAACTTGTAAGTAAGGATTGATATTCATATAAGATGTAATAAAGATAAGAAGTTGTCATACAAATGGAATTAGAAATTACATTAGATATAATTGGTAAAGAGTTACCTACCTAATCCTTCATGTATAGCTTGTTGAGATAACTCAAGGCCGATGGATGTTAGAGGATGGGATCCTAACCCACTAGGAAAACAAATCAAAAGTTTTCTCAAGTACTATATTAAAGGTTATAGAACTTGAAGAAAATAGTGGGAGCGAACATAGATTTTATTTCTTTGATTTATGCTTTGTTTAATTTTATGTAATTTAATTAACTAAATCGTAAGCTTTTCTATCCTATCGGATTGCACAATATGATTGGCAACACATCAATAGATCGATCATTGATGGAAGTAATGCCATTAATAGCATAAGATTCCTCAATTGGGAAATGAATTTGAGGATAGTCCTCCAATATGAGAAAATTCTCTATACGATAGAGAAAGCTCTTCCAAATTAGCCTCCTCCGGTTCAAGCTAAAGCTCATGAAGTATGGATCAAACATAGAGATGATGCGATAACCGCTTAGAGCATTATGCTTACTACTATGACGTTGGAGCATAGGCGCCAACACGGAAGATGACAAGCTTTTGACATCATATCAAAGCTCTAGAGCTTATTTGAGGAGAATACTAGACATGAGCGCTATGAGATAGTAAGAAAGCTATTTAGGGCTAAAATGGATGATGGATTCAATATCGAAAAGCATGTCAATGAAATGATATGCTATATCGATCGATTGGTCGAACTTAAAGTTGGAATGGATGCTAAATTATCCATTGACCTAGTGTTGTAATCATTGCCCAATAGCTTCGGACAATTTATCATGAACTTGATGCACATGCAAAAGACTCTTAGAGAGTTATTATCCATGCTAAGGAAGGGCAGCCCAAAATTAACAAAAAGAACAAAAGCTCTATATTTCTAGTTAATAAGGGAAAAGACATAGTAAAGGGAAAGAAAAAGCCTAAAAAGAAGAAGAAGTCCTCAATCGCACCTACTTAGAGGAGTGAAAAGACCGAGGCTCGGAATAGCCTAAAGGATGCGGTTTGCTTTCATTGCAATTAGAAAGGGTATTGGAAGTGCAACTACAAGGAATACCTAGAAGGGGTACAAAAGAAGAGTTCTACCACCACCTCAAGTATTTATGTTATTAATGCTAATTCTTGTATTTCTAAATTCCACCTCATGAGTATATGATACTAAATGTGGTGCTTACATTTTTGAAATTTACAGGAGCTTAGAAAAGGAAGGAAGATAGCTTCAAGGGAGAATATCTATATAACCACAATGGATCAAAAAGTTGGATCATTAGATGTAGGTATTTATAAGCTACCACTGCCATGTTAGGATCTGCTAAGATTCAATCATTATTATTTTAGTAGAGACTAAAGATCTTATTTCCATTTCTTGTTTTGAATAAGTATTTCATTTTTAAGAATAATAGTTATTTTTAACATGAATTTTTTATGAAAATATTTTGATAATGATTATATGTTTTTAAAAATAACTCCTAAATGTATAATATAAATACTAAAAAACTCAAATGATATAAATAATCATTAATTAGTAAGAAAACAAACTTTGTCATATAAGCAAGAATCCCATATCCAACCTACTTATACGAAGGATATACGGAATCATTTGATAATGTTTAAGGAATCTTGTTTACTTGACAAAAGGACATGTATCCCCTTTTAGTTGAAAAGGAGAAAGAGTTACCGATCAATAAAACCCTTATACATAGAGATGTATACGTGCCTATGTTCACCCAAGCAAGAAGAGAATATGATTGTCACATAACCATTAATGATAATGGATCATGTTATAGCTATAAGACACAAGTCCAAAATATTTAAAATGTTTAAAATTTTAGACTTGAAAAGTCATGTGATGAACTAAAACGAGTTTTAAAGCATCTCGATTAGATCGAAGAGGTGAATACTTAAATGTTAAAATATTAGATCACCTAAAAGAGAATGAGATTCTCTATAGACATCGCATGTTAGACATGTTCAGTCCATGATGAGTCGAATTAATATCCCTAATTATGAATGAATAATCCTTACTGAAACTATTGAAAAGAATAGGATTCTAATCTATTGAAATAGATCACATATGAAACATGGGAAGGGAAAGAAAATGAATTAATCTTCACTTAAGATTTAAGGCTTTAAAGTGTATCTCAAAAGGTTTGACAAAGATAAAATAAAACTAAATCAATAAAGCGTTAGATTGTAAGACATCCTAAAGTAAGATTAGGATGTCAATATCTTACCACTAAAATAAAGTGTTGTTCCTTATTAATCCACTATGTTCCTTGGGAAAGAATTTATGGATGCTAAAAACAATGGAAGAAAATTCAAACTCAATAAGATTTGAAGCTCGACCGACTCTATTGATATTGGTTATTATCTCAATGACATGCTTCTTAATATTAGATCCTTTATGCATTCTAATTCTAAAGAGCTTTTTGGCTATCTTATAGCACTTATACATAGTATTTTTCTCGAACAAGCTCTTAAGCTTTGCTTCGATATCAAAGGCACTTGTACCTTTATGTTGGCACCTATGCTCTAACGTCATAGCTAGCAAGATGGTGCTCTAAGTAGTGATCACATCATCTTTATATTTAAGCCATGCTACATAAGCTTCGACTTGAATATAAGAAGACTCAATTGGGAGAGGTGTCTCCATCATATAGAGAATCTTCTCATATTGGAGGATTATCCTTAGATTCATTTATCACTCCGGGAAGTTAGTGCCATACCGTGTAATAACTCGACATGATAGAAAAGTGTACGGTTTGATTAATTGAATTACATTAATAAGAAAAGCATAAATCAAGAAGTAGAATATATACTCGCTCTCACTATTTTCTTCAAATTCTATAACCTTCAATATAGGACTCAAGAAAACTTTTCAATTCATTTTTTTTAGTAGTTTAGGATCTCATCCTCTAATATGCATTAATCTTCGATTATCTCAATAAGTCATACATGGAGGATTAGGTAGGTAACTCTTTACCAATTTCTTTCAATGCAATTCCTAATCTCATTGGTATGATAACTTCTTATCATTTGACATCTTATTTAAATATAATCTTTGCCTATAAATTTATTAGACCTTCGGTTATCTAAACAAACCCAATAATTTGTTTTAGGTTAGATCCAAACATTCGAGGACATCGTATGGCCCATGATTTGATTTTCTTGAGGAAGAGTGACTTAACTTATCTTAACCAAAAGAGTTCTCTCCTCACAATGTTGGAAGGCATATAACTCTATATTTATTTAAAGGATTTAATACGGTATGGTCTCATTATTTTAATCCTAACAAGGATACGAGAGTTTAATTGTATTAACATCGTCCTATCATGCATACTAGAAACTAATCACATCACAATCACATACATGACTTAAGGATCGATGAATGGTAATGGATCTCTCGTTAATAGTTTCTTTGAGCCACAAGAACACTAGTGGGTCAAATACTTAAGTGAAAAATTATTACAAATTCTTTGGGATTGTCTTCACTTCTTTGCTTATTTTCCTTGCATCTATTCAAACAATTTATCTTTTACTTTTACAATTCTTTGAATAAGAAACCTAAAGTCGGATTCGAAGGGAGTAAGATGAGAAGAAAAATACATTAGATTAATAGAAAAGATGGGACATGCTGGCCTTATTTAACTAAAAATGTATAAATATACATTTTCAAAAACTAAGTCGACTCATCCATACCATTCATTCATGCTTCAATCTCATTGATCAATGACGTATAAAAAAATGAAACACATTTCATTTAATCATAATTATAAATTTATAGTTTTGATAATTTTATAAAAATATAAAAATATGTGTAAATTTTAATTTTTTTTTTACAATTTTAGGCCTTAGGCCTATTGGCTTTGGGCTCAGGACGCCCATGGGCTATCACACCCCAATTGGCTAGCAGCCTAGCACTTGCCTAGCGTAATTGCACATCCTTGGCTTCGTGTAGCCACTAGCTAGTGCCTAGCATTGGCCTTGGTTGGCTAGTTGGCTAGTACCTAGTACCGGCTCGGCTTAACTATTGGCACACCTTGCCTATTAGTGACTCGGCGCACTCACGTGTATGCCTAGCCTCGTTACCTAGCATGCTTTCTCGCGAGTGGCCTTAGGGCCGGGCCTTGGCCTCGGCATGCTCCGGAATGCTTGGCCTTAACACGCCCGGCATGTGGAAGGCCTCGCCTAGCCTAGCCACGTGCTTGGCATATGTGAGGCATGCTTATTGGCGCGCATATGAGCCCAACGTCCAATTTTTGCCTTACATGTGCCTTGTTATTTATAGCCTAAAAATCAATTTTAAGATATTATAAAATACCAAAAATCCTAAATTTAGAATAAAAAATAATAATCCATACAATTAATCATGATTAATATAATATACAAGTAAAGATTCAAGAGAGGTTACGATACTAATTGAAGGATCACACATCCTATAGAGGTGCAAAATAAATAAGAAATTTACACCATCTTGGGTTCCCAAGATCTTTCAACTGAATCAACTAATCATATATAAACATAATTAATCATAATTAATAAACAAGTAATCATAATTAATAATTCATACAACTAATCATAATTAATATAATATACAATAAGGATTCAAGAAAGGCTCCGATACTAATTGAAGGATCTTGCATCCTATGTAGGTGCAAAATAAATAAAAAATTTCCACCATCTTGGATTCCCAAGATCTTTCCATTTAATCAACTAATCATATATAAACATAAATTATATTAAGATGAGTGATTACCTCTTGTAGTACATAAACAATGTAAGTAGAAAGGAACTATCCTAATGTCCATCCTCTATTAATTATCCATGCAGCTCAAACACCCATACTAGAAGAAGAAGAAATCATCATGTGCTTGCTCCAACTATTCTATGTAGTGAATTTTCTCTAGAAATCCTTTTAGGGTAATTTGTGCTAAGCCTAGTGAGAGAGAGAAGTTGGTTGAATTTTTCTAGGGAGAGAGTGCTCTTCCTTTTTTCGTTTTCTAATGTATTATGCTACCTCTCTCTCTCTCTCTTTTATTTATAAGGGTAGTAGCTTCTCTTTTTAGGTTAAAGAGATATTGTTTATATGGGCTTTGTCTAACCTTACCCATGTAAGCCCTAAGCCTTATCCAAAGTGCTCAAGTTTATTCTTCCATCAAAATATCTTATAGGCTTTCAAATTATACCTTTTTGCCTAATTAATTACTAATTTATTTAGAGTATCCAAATAAAATGAGTCAAGTATTTTAGTAAAGCCCATATTAGGAAATAATTTTTCAAATTATCCTTAAACCTAAATTAGGAACCTAATTCCAATTTTAGGTAACTCGTCTTCTAAATTTGGAACTAACTTCGAAATTAGGAAATTGATTTCTAAAATGGGGAACTGAATTTCCATTTTAGGAAATTGACTTTCCAAAATATGAAGCTTTTTAAAATAGGAAACTTTCCAAAACATGACACTTATTTTAATAACCTTTGCTTATTTTTTACCGTGTAAATGTTTAAACTTATACATGTGACTCAATAGATAATTAGTTATGTTGGCAATGACTCAAGAAGATAATAGACACCTCTTTTATCTTTTGATACATAAATTAAGATTGGCCTCTAGGAACGCATCATGATTGTTAAACTCTCTAAGATGATTAATTAATCCGTAATTACCTTTCACAGGAGTAGTTTCCATACAATTCAATCCTCATGTCAATTTACCATAGTGTGATCTTAAACTTGGTTTATAGTTTACTTGATTATGATCACACAAATTTTCTTCAATCTTTAAATTGCATAGCTCACAAGTAAACCAAGTTATGCTCTATTGGTATACTTTCACTCGCGCTCACGATTTCTTAAGCGAGAAGATCATCAAAGTGCAATGTGATAATTTGTTTAGCATAAAACAAATGATATGTCATATCTCAATCATCCATATATCTTTAGTAGATTCCTAATGCACCCAATGAATCATCCACATGTAGCTCTTTACTAAACCCATCGAAACGAATGTCAAAGTACACTAGTCCTCTAAGAAGATAATTGTGATGATGACTTTAAGTCAAAAGACCGAGTTGTACCCATCTCGTACAAGATTCCTATAGACTAAACCAGATGGGTTCTTATGGGAGGTCAAGTCTAGTAATATATGTTCTTTAACATTATTCACCTAAGTGCTTGCTTTTGCATTACCATGTCGAGTAGGTGTGAGATCTCCTATTGATATCTAATAGCAAGAGCATAACACTCACAAGTCTTACCACCTGTTGTCAATGTCCAATCTTGACAATACTACGACTTAGGATATTTAATGATATCATTTAAATACATTAATATTTATCTCACATCAATTGATCAATCATTAATGTAATGCATATCATCTAGATTTTTATCTAATTATATCAAATTATAAATAACTAGAATTAATAGAAAGACTTCTTTTATTAATGTAAAAAATGCAATGATACAATAAATCAAATCATGCAAATATGTTGGATCTTTAGCACCTACACTAACAAAAGCCACATCCACCGATGTATCTGTCACTTCAAAGAGCTCTCAAAGCTCGCTCCAATTGGCTATATATTTCGTCACTACGACATTTAATTTTATCAAAAAGATGTGTCTATTTTTTATTTTAATATATCATTTCAATAATGATGTATTGTTTCCTTTTTATGATGTTCAATAGTTTTAGTCAGCCTAGTAAAGATTATTCTATGAGGATAACCATAAATTTCAATGAGCAATTGGATGTCGGTGGGTTGGTGTGGAAGTCCTTCTCGAAGCTCACTAAACAATTCTACTTTAGTGAATTTAGGGTAATATATTATTAATTTTTTATTATATTTAAAATTTTAATCTAACCTTAAATGAAGTAGTTAATATTAATTTTTTTTTCATGTAGAAACGTTTTTATCGGGATTTGGCCATTGAGGCATTTGTCAAGGAAGCTTGGAAGGCTCGGACAAGGAAGTGCTATTCCAACTTCATCTACAACCATAGCTTGCTACCGGAATGACCTAATTTTATTAGGTAGGAGGTTTAGGACTCATGGCATCAAAATTTTATAAGACCCGATCGCAAGGCTAGTTAAGAGCAAGCATCGTAGAATCTGGATGTCGAAGATTGATGGCCCTAGTATGGGCCCTTCGGGAATACGAGAGGGTCTATCTCTTTGGAAGAACACACCCATCGCTTGATAAATCATATCTTATATTATTAAATTTTTAAAAAATTTAATTTGTATCTCATATTTTTTGTGATTCATTTTTTGAGGAGAAAAAATTAGGGCATGAGCCAATGAGTTTGGAACTATTAGGGGCTACTTACAAGCGACTAGACAACTCTTTCATCGATCTACATGCCTAGCATATAATGGTAAGTGTTTTAAATTTTTAAATTTTATTTATGTAAATATAATCAAAAAATTATTTAATTTTTAACATTATAATTATTTTGATTATGCAAGAGCATGTTGATAAGCTCATACAAGAAGCTATTACGGAGCGACGAGCGGAAGCAATCTCAAAGCCATAAGTGGACAAGAACACAATATACCTCGAGACTATAATGGAGAAGAAGAAGAGACTATATGGTATAAGCACACAAGCATCACATTATCCGTCCTAGTCGGATGGTGCCAACTCGTCTTTTATGTCATCGCATTATACCGATGATATTTCTCATAAGGAGGTTCGGAGGCGGTATGAGGAGATAAAGAACGCAATGCAAGGGATGCGGTCCAAACAAGATGAGCTGCATAACATTGTTACACAATAGTAGAGTACCATATGTGAGGCTGCAGTCGTAGTACGACTCACTTGCCTTGACATTGAATTGGCTAGCATAGACGTCCAATTTGCCTATAGATCTATCCACCAATCGAGACTCCATTGTCCCTCCCATTGAGTCTTGGGAGGAGGAGGAGAGGAAATTAGATGATCAAGATGACGATCAAGAGTGATATTTTATTTTTCTATTTGGTTTTTTTTTTCTTTAGTACTACTAAATATTTTTTTAATATTAATTTAAATTTAATTTATAATATTTAAATTTTAACAAAAAATTAAATTTTAATAATATGTTGTTTGTTCTAATTGTTAATTACTAACATAAATTTAAAAACAAACAAAAAAAATTATTGATTTTTTTTTAAAAAAAATTTAGTAACGGATTAGCGTTGAAAATTAGCGACGAAAATGGCAACGAAATAGCGATAACCGAATTAGCTTCGGATATTAGCAACGAAATATTGACCATTAATTAGCAACAAAATTTACAATGGAATAGTGTCACATAAGATGATGTTTTTGGTGAATAATTAGTGACAAAATGTAGCTATATTAGCGATGGATACTTTTTGTCGTTGTTAGGGTTAGCAACAAAAGTTTTAGCAATGAATTTTATTCGATCACAATTCCGTTACTAAATGCTTTTAGTAACGTCTTTTCTCTTATTAGCGGTAGATTTTTTCGTCCCTAACTAACACTTTTCTTGTAGTGTAAACCAAGTAAATGCAGCCATGCAAAGCTTTGTTCACTTCAAGCATAAAATAACCGGGTTTTTGCAAGAGATATTCAAATATGTTGCCTTTTTTTTCCTATTCAAGATGGTAATTTTGGTTTTGCCCACGAGGACCGTAAAATTTTTCTCAAGTACAAATCCTTGCTGTTTCACCGGTGTTATCACCTAAAAACAACTATTTCCTATCAACACTCGGTGTCCTCTTAGTGTGTAATCTATGATGATAAGAATCCAACATTTTTATCAAATCTTGTTGTCCTCTCATCTCATCTTGGTTTATGTTAAAGAAATCAAAAGACATATTCCTTCTCCTTCTCTTTGTATCTTAAAGATATCATTTACCTTTTTTATTTATAAATGTTTATGTAATCAAAACTTTAAATGATATAATTTTTTTATAATACATCTAATTAAAGTTCATTTTGTAAAAAAATTATTTAAATACAACTATATATATATATATAAAATGATATTTTTAGAAAGTATTGATATAATATACTCTCTCTATCCCAAAGAGATTGTGCCAACTTCTACTTATTTTTGTCTTAAAATGATCATCTAGTCGAACTTTAAATGCTGTATTTTTTTAAAGTATTGTTTTTTAAAAAAAATTTGGAACTCAAATTTAACAAAATGGAAGAATATTTTAAGAAAAAAAACTGATGTGTCATAACAGTCAACATCTTTCTTAAATTATATGAAAAATCGGAAGGGACTAATATTTTTTATTTTCTTAAAATACTCTTCCATTCTCTCAAATTTGAGTTCCAAAATTTTTAAAGGAAGTTAGCATTAAATATTAAACAAACAAGATGGACGTTGTTTGCTTCAAGAAAATGATTAACTCTCGTGAACCTTAATAAACTCTTAAATTTTTTTATTAAAAACCCACAATCAATGAAGTCAATATATTAATTAATCACGTTTAGATAAACCATAAATAAACTACCTTCTAACTGTCCTTATTTTTTTAGGAAAAAACCCCTCCCATCGATTTGTGGGGCTAAAAAGTTAATTAAATACCTTTTTCGGGTTCATAGTAGTTCAAAGCGACGGAGGCAAACAATGAGATTAAATAATAATAATAATAATAATAAGGGCAGCCAAAGACTAGTATCATCAAGACTCTCTCAATATGCAAAACCACCAGCTCGGTTTCTTGTGCTTTTGCGGTGACGAGAAGCCGAAGTTGAAGAAGTGCTTTTAGTAGAAGAAGAAGCACAAGAAGTACTAGTTGGTTTCATTGCAGCAAATGAACAGTTCTCTTTCCTTATTGTCTCTTCTTTATCCATCAGTATCTGCCTGCACCTGCAATTCACTCTACCAAAACCCATGTCTCCGCTGTATACAACAAATAAACAATATAATCATCTAGTATTTAAATCAATATTTTTAACACAAAAATAAAATTTTAACCCCGCCAAATATTTCAACCTAAATTACCCAATAAAATAAAATAAAATAAGATCCGGGTTATGTGAAAAAAAAAAAAGAAGCCTTGATAAAGTTTAATAAAATATCACTAAGATTCACTCGTTGATGGAAAAATATGGCCTAAATAGATAATAGGTTAAGTTTGGTAGATAGAGTATTTTGAAATGGAATGTTTATCCCATATTGAAAACAAAAGAAAAGAAGAGGCATTTTATAATTAGACATCCTATAAAAATTTTCAATTGGAAGAATTTGGAAGGAACTCAAATTGGAGGAGCGAAGCTAGTGGGTGAAATATAATCAAAAGATTAGGACATAACACTTCTTTAACTTACGATTAATTAATTTCAGATTTATGTTTTATCTTTGATTAAATTAAATTCACAATTAATTAATTATTTTTTCTGTGAGAGTTAATTAATTTCCAAAAAACAAAATATCACTCTTGGATTATGATTGTTAAAAAGTAACAATTAGTCATTGAATCAAATTAGTTTTTTTACAGTCATATTTATGAAAGGTTTTCAACAATCTATAAATAGAGGACTACTTGCTCAAAAAATAATTATTTATTTCTTACGCAATCCTCCACATTCACCTCCTCCTCCTCTCAAAGCTCTTCTCTTCGAGAAAATTCTACAACTTCAATGGAAATCTCTTAAAGGAATTTTAGAAGTGTTGTCCGCAATTCCTTGGTGCAAAGTTGAATTCTAAAGATGGATTGCCAAATCCTTATAGTATTATAGTAGAGGCAATAATCACTTTAAAAATTGTATAGGGATATTTTCCGCATGCCATTAAATGTTGTGTTCTCTTGTTTTCTTCTCTAAATTTTTGCATCCACTTTAGAGATATTCAAGAATCTTAGGGTGATTATTTTGAAGATGGAAGCAAAGGCGAGAAAGTTCCTTTCAACTAATGGATCGAACGTCATGAATCTAGATCGCTTTGATGGAACAAATTGGAATTGATGGAAGGACAAAACTATGTTCATGCTTACCGTAACGAAAGTTGCTTATGTGCTAGACCCAAAATTGGAGGATCTCCTAAAACTAAAGGATGATGTTATGAACAACTTAAGGGTGATCGAGAGAAACATATTATTGACGAAGTACTATACGAGAGGTCACATTCTCAACACATTATCAAATCAATTATATGATCTTTTCACTATTGTTCAGCAACCAAAAGAAATCTAACATGTGTTGGAGTTTAAAGACAATGCTGAAAAATAAGAGATAGATAAGTTTTTACTTACAAATTTCATCGAATTTAAAATTGCTAATAATTTATCTATTATGGATCAAATGCTTGCTTATTTTTTATGTTATCAAAACTAAAAGAGCTTCAATTTCAAATTTCTAAATCACTATAAGTGGGGACTATAATGACAAAGTTACCCTATAATTGGAATAAATATAGAAAGAAAATGCTTCATACCATTAAAGATTTAACTTTGGAACAATTTGAGAAACATATCGGGATTGAAGAGGATACTCGAAACTTGTAGAAAAAAATTTTCAAACTTTTTCCAAAGTAAATTTTGTGGATGACAAAAAGCCAAATTCAGGAGGAAAGAAACATTATGGAGAAAACAATTTTGGAGGAAAGAAAAGAAATTTTCAAGAATTCTCTAGCTTTAATGCAATGAAAACTAAGACCAATAAGTCTTGTTACATTGAGGAAAAAAAAGGATATTTTAAGCATGGTTGTTGATATAGGAAAAAAAAGGCGAGAAAATACCAATGCTACAAATATGGTTAAAGATGAAAATGCAATTGTTGTAATGATTTTAAAATATCTTATTAGCATGATCACGGAATTGACATGAGAGCTACAATAAAGACATTTGATTGGTGGTATGATTCGGTGCTACCATGCATGCTCGCAATGACAAGGCTGAATTCAAAACTTTGGATAAGGTAGTTAATGGATTTGAAGTGATGATGGGAAATAATATCACTTCAAATGTTCTTGGAAAAGGCACTATCGAAATATCATTTACTTCGAAAAGAAGTTAGTGCTAGTCAATGTTATGTTTATTCTAGAAATTAGGAAGAATCTTATATTTGTAAATGTATTTGTAAGAAGAGAATTAAGGCTACTATGAAGTCCGATGAAATTGTATTTTCTAAGAATGGTGCCTTTATAGGCAAAGGGTATTCTTGTGATGGCAAGTTCAAACTCAATATTATTAATAATATGAAGGATTTTGTTTATATTGTTAGCTTTAGTTCTTCTCACTTATGGCATGTTAGATTAACATATGCCAATTTTAGTTAGATTAAATATATGTCAAAACATGGTTTGATGTCTTCCAATAGTAATATCAATGAAAAATGTAAAATTTGTATACAAGCAAAAATGACTAGGAAGCTTTTTTCTTCAATTGAAAGATCTTTTGTAAAATTAGAAATTATTCACTTTGATATATGCAAATTAAATGGAATTTTAACTAGAAGATGAAATAGATATTTTATTACTTTCATTGATGATCATTTTAGACGTGCTTATATGATTTGAGGAAAATTAAGGATCAAGCATTTGGCATGTTTATGTGTTATAAATTTGAAGTTGAAAATCAAACAGAAAAGAAGATTAAAGCCTTAAAAAGTGATAAGGGTGGAGAATATTTCTCCATTAATATTTTTTTTGTGAGGTTAATAGAATTATACAAGAAATGAGTGCACTATATACCCTAGAATAAAATGACTTAGCTAAAAAAAAAAAAATACAATACTAGTTGATATGGTGAATTGAATGATTTTAAATGCTAATTTACCTAACAATTTTTGGGGTGAAGCATTGTTAATAGCATGTCATGTGCATAATAAGACACCTTCTAAGAACTAAAGTCTCACTATATGAATTATGGAAAGAGAGAAAACCAAATCTAAGTATTCTTGGAGTTTAGGGTCAGTCTAGCTTTTTTATAGAATCACGGATCTTAAAAGAGTCAAATTAGGACCAAGAGATCTAAAAAGTATGTTTATGGAATATGACCAAAATTGCAAGGCATACAGATTGTTGGACTTAGAGTCAAATGTGAAAATGAAATCAAGGAATGTTGAATTTATTGAACATAAATTTTCCAATTCTAATACTACCACACAAACACATGAATAAACTAATCCAAGTAATAAAACAAAATCTCTTGATACTTCTAGTGAACCTAGAAAAAGTCAAAGGACTAGAAAGGAAAAGATCTTGGATTTAAATTTTATTGATTCATAGTCTATTGTCTTTGTAGTTAATGGTCATAGGAAATCTATACTTAATAAAATGCCAATTTTAGTAAGTATAAAAAGAAGATCTAAGAACTTGTAGAGAAGTTATGGCATCAAGAGATGTAGCATTCTAGAAGAAAGCAATCAATGACAAAATGGACATAATATTATTTAATAATACTTGGGTATTATTGGATTTGCCTTCCGGTTCAAAGCTTATAGGCTGTAAATGGATATTTTGTAGAAAAAAATATTGATGAATCAATACAAACATTTAAGTCCAAATCGGTAGTAAAAGGATTTAAGCAAAATGAAGGTATTGATTACTTTGACACATATACTAGTGGTTAGGATATCATCTATTAGAGTATTATTTGCTCTAGCTTTTATTCATAATCTAATAATGCATCAAATGGATGTTAAGATGGCCTTCTTGAATGGTGACTTCGATGAAAAAGTATATATGGAACAACTTGAAGCGTTTCTATTGCTCGAAAATGAAAAGAAAGTATGTAAGCTAGTTAAATCAATATGCGATCCGTAATAAACACCAAAAAAATGGCATGAAAATTTTGATTATGTTATATTTTCTCATGGTTTTAAGCATAATAATATAGATAAGTATATTTATTCTAAATTTATAAGAGAATATGGTGTATTGTATGCTTATATGTTAATGATATGCTTATATTTAGGATAAATATTAATAATGTGAATGAAACAAAAAAGTAGTTATACTCACATTTTAAGATGAAAATCTTAGAGAGGTGGATACTATCTTAGGAATCAAAGTAAAGAAAAATGTGAGGGTTATGCTTTGTGTCAATCCCATTACATTGAGAAAATCATAAAAAAGAATCAAAATTTAGGAATTAAAGATGTAAGCACCCTATATGAAAGTTCACATAGGCTAATAAAAAATTCTAGACGCTCAAGTTGAGTATGCTAGTGTAATTGGCAACTTAATGTATGCCTACACCGAACTAGGCTAGACATTTCCTTTGTAGTTTGAAAGCTCTTAAGGTACAATAGTAATCTTGGTATTGGTAATTGGAAACCAATTTCCAGATTCCTTGGATATCCGAAAAGAACTTTGAGTTGGGACTAACTTATTAAGGTTATCCATCAATGATGTAGGGATATACTAATGCTAGTTGGATAACAAGTGCTAATGACAAGAAGCCTACATCTAGTTGGGTATTTACCCTTAGTGGAGGAGCTATTTCATGAACTTCTCATGCGTCGAAATATGTACTAAAAATTAACGGGCAATACTCATAAGTATATGAGGTAATTAAAGTACTAGTGAGTCACCCAAGGTCGTATTCTCAAAGAGATGTTATTGGGCATAAAATAATTTAATTCCAATGACAAACGAAACAATAAAGTGAAATCCTAAACACTCTAACCAGATTGTGTTATGAAAATATTAAAATAAAAAAAAATGAAAAGTAACTACCGTAATTGTAACAAAACGGAGAACCGAAATCAATGTGAGAACATTCTTGAGAAATAGCTTCACCCATTAAATCCTATGTTTAATTAAAATTACTTAAATAGTTATTCTTGCGAGTATTAGTAATTGGACATCAATTTAATTAACTAAATATCTTCATAACTTTCGTATTCGGAAGGTCTAAAACTAGATTAAATTAATTAATCCTTTTACTAATCTTTCTTCACTAGATTATTGGATTTCTCATTAATAACCTAGTGTCTACGAGTCCTTTAGTCTAGTATTGAGTTTTATTGATCGATCTCAACTCAATACCACAAATACATATAATTGTTGGCCAAACACTCACATATAAATAGTTTCAGAATCACATAACTAAATACAAGAACAACTAAATAATCAATTTAATTAAACATATTCAATAACAGGATCCGTTAATTCTCAAGAAAAAATTTAGCTCATAATTGAAAGATAAACATCTACTAATTTAATCAAAATAAATTTCATGTTTTCACAATCAAGAATTGAAAGCAATAAAATCGAGAGATTTAGAAGTAATCTGGGTTGTCTCTACTTCGGTTGAGGTTGGTCTCCGTTCGGCTTAAACACAAATCCTTACCCGGTCTCTATCGTCCGTCTTCAATGGCTAAAAACAATCTGGTCGTTGGAAAGTCTCCGGGTTTTTTAGAGAATTTCCCTATGATAGAGAGAATGGTTCATATCTCCATAGGTGGCCAAATATCCTAAACACCTCGCTTCGCTTTCTATTTATAGCTCTTATTTCCAAAAATTAAATTCGCTCAAAATTTACACAATCTTCGATTTCTATTTGCTAAAACTCGCAAAATTCACCCGTAATCCCGAAGAATAGGAACTTAGTTGTCATATCGGTGTGAATCAAGCCATTGTCGTGACTTAATGGAAGGTCACACCCATGACTAATTGGTCATGGCCGTGAGCTTTTCTTCCCCTCGAAGTCATGGCCATGACTTCTTTTAATCACTTTCCTTACTACAATTTCCAATTTGATCTTGAACCTAAATAAAACATAATTTAAGGATAAAAACATACATATAACTAAAAATAACAATAATGTAAAAATAATAGGAAAATGAAATAAAAACTTACTATAAAACTAGAATTATTCTATAAAAATTAAAGTAAAAGCTACTAAAATACTATGTAAATAATAGACATAACAGACTTCTCAAAAAAAAAAATAAATAAAAAAATAAAAAAAAATAAAAAAATATATAACTCATTCCATTATGGAATCTGAGTTTGTACCATTAGTAGCCATAGGAAAAGAAGTATAATGGCTAAGGAACTTATTATAAAAACAGAGTTGTGGCCACAATCGATTCCGACCATTTCATTGTATTACGATAGTGAAGCTATTATACTTGTGGCTTTCAGCATGATATATAATGGGAAATCTAGACATATAAGCTTGAGACCTAAATATGTTAAGTAATTAATTCTTGTAGGAATCATCACAATCTTATATATAAGAACAAGCAACAACATAGAAGATCCATTTACAAAGGCACTTACTAAGGATTTTGTAAGAAAAACTTCAATTGGAATGGGTTTAAGACCCTTCTCCTAGAGTCACTAGTGATGGAATCCTAATTTTTTTCTAGTATTATTACTAGTTAAAAGTTCAAAGGGTACAAACAAGTTAATAATAAGTGGTTGTGGAAGTGTTAGTGTAGGTGCTCAAAATCAAACTATGTTTGGATAGGTTTGAGTGATTATAACATTCCATTATGTACTTTATTAATAATAAAAAAGTCTTTCTATTAATTCTTATTGTTTATATTATTTGTTAAATAGAACTAGATAGAACTCCATATGATATACATTTTCATTAATAACTGATCAAAAGATATGAGACAAACATTAATACAATTAAATGATATCATTAAAAGTCCCAAGTCATAACATTGCAAAATATGGAAATTGACAATGTGTAATTAGACTTGTGAGTGTTATGCTCATGCTATATGATAGTAGTAGGAGATCTCATACTCATTAGCATGATGATCCCAAAGCAAGCACTTAGATGATTAATGCTAGAGAAGATATCACTAGAATTGACTCGCCATGAGAACACATTTGGTTTAGTCTATGAGAATCTCATACGAGATGGGTACAATTGGTCTATGACTTGAAGTCATCATGGTTATCTCATTAGAGGATTTATGTACCTTGACACTCATTTTGATGAACTCGGTAAAGGGTTGCATGTGGGTGATTCATTGGATACACTAAGAATATAACGAGAGATAGGTGGATAAATAAGATAGGACATGTCATTTCTTGTATGCTAAAAGAGTTATCACATTGCACTTTGATAAATGTCTACTAAAAAAATTTATGACAACCGTAGGAATACACTAATATAGCATAGTTGGTTTACTCTATGAGCTAAGACATTTGGGAAATGAAGAAAACTTATGTGATCATAATCGAACAAACTAATAACCAAGTTCAAGATCACAATATTATAAATTAACGTGAGAATTGAATTGTATGATAACCATGCTTGTGAAAGATAATTACAGATTAATTAATCCTCCTAGAGAATTGAATAGTCATAATGCCTTACTAAAGACCAATCTTCATTTATGTATCAAAAGATAAAAGAGGTGTCTTTTATTCTTGACACATTTTTAACATATTTAAGAGCCTATTGAGTCACACGCATAAGTTTAAGCATTCACACGATAAAAGAGAAGTAAAGATGTTGAAAAAAGTTTTTAATTTTGGAAAAAGTTTTTGGAAATGGAAAGCTTTCTAAAATAGAAGTTTCCTAATTTGTAAGTTATTTCCAAATTTGGAAGTAAATTACCTAAAAAGAAAATTAGTTTCCTAATATAGGCTTAAGGTAATTTGGGAAATTGTTTCCTAATATGGACCTCTTAAAAAATATCTAACCTAATTTATTTAGATAGTTTAAATTAATTAATAATTAATTGAGCCAAAAGAGCTTAGGCCAATAAGTTTAACTTAAAAACCTACAAGATATTTTGGTGGGGGGATAAACATGAACTTTATTGGATAAGGTTGAATGTTTTAAAGGATAAGATCAAAAAGTCCATAAGCATAATAACTCCTAATCCATAGAAGATTAGAAAGAAACAACCAAAAGTCCTTTAAGGACTCATTGCTACCACCATTTCCTTATCCTTGGAGGACCAGGAAGACACTCCCCTTATAAATATAAGGGGATGTGCGATGAAGAGAGTAATTAAGGCTAGAGGTCGTACGACTAGAGAGAAAATTAAGGAGAAAAATAGTTTTCTCCCATCCTCACACGCGCCACCTCTCTCCCTCTCTTTTAGAGTTATAGTGAAATATCTCTGAATAGATTTCTAAAATAAAAACACTAAACAAGTTAGAAAAGATGGAGCTAGCACTCTATTAATTTTCGGTGCTTCTTCTATGGGTGCTTGAACTATATGGATTATCGATAGAGGTCGGGTACTAAGATGACTCCTTTTCTACAAGAGTTAAATTCTATGCTACAAGAGGTAATCCTTTGTTTATGCTTTAAATCATGTATGTATGATTAGTTGATTCAACGACATGATCTTGGAAACTTTAGATGGAGAAAATTTTTGTTTTATTTCGCACCTTTATAAGATGCATGATCCTTCAATTAGTAGTGTAGCCTCCATTAAATCTTTGATTGTATACTTTGTTAATTATGATTAATTAATTGAATTAGTATTTTTTTATTGTAAATCTTCTATTTTTGGTATTTTATATATGCTTTAAAATTGATATTTGGGCTTTAAAGACTAGGGGCATGCGAGGCCAACGTTGGACGTTGGCGCTTACATGCATGAGTAAGGAGGCTGGTTAGTTGTGTGTTGGTCATGTGCTGGGAGCATAACGGGTTAGGCATAGGCTAGGCCACTCATGCATTAGGCATACGACGGCCCAAGAATGCCTAGCATATGTCGAGCTTCATAGAAGGCCGGTTATGCATTAGGCATGCGACAAGCTAAGCCTTCGAGCAAGTAGTTAGGCACTAGGTGAGCGATAGGCCGGACCTCTTTGATAGGTAGTTACACTCTAGGCACGTGATAGAGTAAGCCCCACCATGTAGTTATGCGTTAGGGGTACGATAGGATAGGCATATCATATGAATGCTAGGCATTACGGTTAAGGCTAGTCACGTATGGGTGTATGACACATTCTAGGCATGCTTTGCGTATGCCAAGCCTCTAGGTAGGCCAAGTCACATGTCATGGAAGGTGTGCCTTGGGCACATACCGGACATAAGGCTAGGCCAAGACATGCCTAGTGGAGTTAGGTGTGCGTATAGGTAAAGCTTGTAGTAGGCTAGACGTGCGCGAGCCAAGTAGAAGGCTAGGCGAGCATGAGCTTCAACTAGTAGACCAAGCATACCTGTTTGGCCATAGGTAGGCCGGGGGTGTGCGAGCATGCCATGCTTAAGGCTAGATAAAGGCCAAGCATGCACAAGCACAACGAGCTAGTAGCTTAGGTGTGAAAGTCTATCGACCATTGAGGCCAAAAATCCAATGGGCCTAAGGTCCAAAAGTCTTAAAATTTAAATTTAAATTAATTTTGATAATTTTATAAAATTATTAAAATATAGATTTATAATTATGATTAAAATAAAATGTGTTACATTAGTATGCCGTGTATCAATATGATTGAAGCATGAGTGAATGGTATGGATGAGTCCACCTAGTTTATAGGAATGAATATTTATAATTTTTTAGATAAATAGGGCTTATGTGTCCTATCTTGTCTATAATTTTATTATATTTCTCTTCTCATCTTACTCCCCTCAAATGTAACTCAATATTTTTTGTTCAAATAAATATAAAAGTAGAAGAAAGGAATTAGAATAGATACAAGAAGAAGAAGCTAAGAGTGAAGACAATCTTGAAGAATTTGTAAGGATTTTTCACCTAGGCATTTGATCCACTAGTCTTCTTGTGGCTCGAGGGGGATAGTATTAGAGATCCATTACCATTCATCGATCATGAGTCATGCATGAGATGTATGTGTTTATGTTATGCGATTGATTGCTAGTATGCATTATAAGATGAGACATATCATATTAAATCCTTCAAATTAAATATCAAGTTAATTGCCTTTCAATGTTATGAGAAGGGAACTCTCTTGATTGTTGTTTACCGATTGAGATAACTTAAGGTCACTTGTTCCTCGAGGAAAATAAATCATGGGCCATACAATGTCCTTGAATGTTTGGATTTAACTTGAAACGAGTTATTGGGTTTGTTAAGAGAACTCAAAATTCAATAAATATGCGGGAAAATATTGGTATTCGGATATGATATGATATGACAAGGAGTTGTCATGCTAATGAGATTAGGAATTGCATTCGATGCAATTAGTAAGGAGTTACCTACCTAATCCTTTATATATGACTTGTTGAGATAACTCAAGGTTAATACATGTTAGAGGATGGGATCCTAACCCATTAAGGAAAAACAAATCCAAAAGTTTTCTTGATTCCTATATTATAGGTTATAGAACTTAAAGAAAATAGACTTTATTTCTTTAATTTATGTTTTGTTTTATTTTATGTAATTTAATTAACCAAACCTTATATTTTTCTGTCATGTCAAATTACATAATATGACTAACAACACATTAATACAATCAATGATTTATGGAAGTAATGCCTTCAATGGCATAAACTTCTTCGATTGAAAAATGAATTTAAGGATGGCCTTCCAACATGAGAAAATCCTCTACACAATAGAGAAACCTATCCTAGCTGAGCCTCCTCTAGATCAAGATGAAGCTCATTTAGCTTGAATCAAACATATGGATGATACGATTACATCTCAAAGTATTATGCTAGCTGCTATGATATTACGAGCATAGACACTAATATAAACGCATGAGCATCTTTGATATCATAGCAAAGCTTAATAGCTAATTTAAAAATAATACTAGGCATGATTACTATGAGATAGTAAGAAAGCTCTTTAGAGCTATAATAGATGGGGGATCCAAGATAAAAAATTCACCGAGATGATAGGCTATATTGATAGACTAGCCAAGCTAGAAGTTGGAATCGATGCTAAATTATCCATTGACCTAGATTGCAATCATTACCCAATAGCTTTGGATAGTTCATCATGAACTTTAACATAATATATAAGGAAAAGACTCTTTAAGAGTTGTTATCCATACTAAAGGAAGCTTAGCTTGAAATTAACAATAAGAAGAAGAGTGTTGTACTTCATGTTAATAAAAGAAAATGCATGGTAAAGGACAAGAAAAAGCCCAAACAAAAAAAAAGTTTTCTATTGTGCTTGTTGGAGGGGTGAAAAAGATCAAGGCTTAGAATAGCCCAAAGGATGCGGCTCGCTTTTGTTGCAACAAGAAAGGGCATTGGAAGCACAACTATAATGAGTACCTAGAAGAGTTGAAGAAGAAAAGTTCTACAACTACCTCAACTATTTATGTTATTAATGTTAATTTTTTATTTCTAATCTCACCTCATTGGTATGTGATACTATATGTGGTGCTCATATTTTTGAAATGTTTAGTGTAATAACCCAAATTTTTCTTATTTCTTATTTTTTATTTTTTATTATTTATTTATTTATTTTTATTTATTTATTTATTTATTTACTTATTTTTGTTTTTTTTTTAATTTGAAGTTTATTAAGCAAAAAGAAAAAAAAAGAGAAAGAAAATGATGAAAAAAAGAAAAAAAATGAATGAAAAAAATTCATTTAGGGGTGCAATTGAAACAATTAGGGGTGTAATCGAGTCAATTGAAAAGTTTAGGCCTTAAATTGCACCTCCGGGGACCTAATTGTTGAGATTACATTGAAATTATTTCGCGAGAGGGGCATAATTGCTGAAATTGAAACTCGAGGACCAAGCTCGGAAGTTTGGAGCGAACGACAGGACCAAAATGGAGCAAACGACTTGTCGTTCGCTCCAAGGCGAATTCTCTCCGAAAATCTTTGGGAGAATCTGCCCAAATCCTCCATGAATTTTATGTTTTTGATTGTGTATTAATCGGGGATTTTGTTACCGAAACCAACACTAACGAGGAATCAATGAGAATTTCCTGTTTTGATTTCACAATTAATCCCAAATTAAAGAGGAAGATTTTGACGAGAAAATTCGGGGATTTCAATTCAATTTAGGAAATTGTTTTGGCTATAAAATGTTTGAATTTCAGAAAGAAATGGGGATTTTGGGAGGCGAACAATTTTGGGTAGAGAGAGTTTAGAAATCGAAAGCAAAAAGATTTGATTTTAACTTCTAGCGAGTCGAGTTCTTTACGGGTTTCGGGTTACGGGTTTCGGGTTCTTATTCGGGTTTGTGTTCTTCAACCAAGAACTAGTGTGGAGTGTCTTTAACTTTGATTCAAGGTAATTTTTGGTCCGTAAGGCGAAGGAAAGGAAATTGAGGGCGAGGTTTCAATAAATTCTTGAGAAACAAACGTCCACGGGGTTACGTTTACGGGTTCCTTGCTGCATTTTTCCGGGTTCGTGTTGGTGTTCTTCGAATAGGTAAACCCTCTAATTCGATTGCATGTTTGTTAGATTCTGTCTTTAGCTTTAAATCTGGATATTTTTTACTTGCTATTTTGAATTGGGGTGCGTGTGTGATCGAGTTCATCGCTTGAAAGGGTGTTTAATTTTTGGAAAATTTGAAGAACTAGAGAGAGAAAATGAAGAACAGGAGAGAGAAAGTTTAAAACTGAAAAATTTTGGTTCTTGATCCGAAAATTAAAAAAAAAAGAAACGGGTCCGTTTTCGGGCTTGAGGTCCGACCCGACCCGCGGCCCAAAGAAAAGACGAGAGGGGTGGGCGATTTCAGCCCGACCTAACCGATGCAAAAAAAAAAAAAAGAAAGAAAGAAAGAAAAGAGGGCTAGAGTCGAAACATCCTTTATCCAAAAAAAAAAGGGAGGGGCCCGACTCACGCCCTTTCTTAAAAAAAAAAAAAAGGGGGAAATGAAAAATAAAAAGAGAGTTAGGAAAAAAAATAAGAAGAAAAAAAGGAAAAAAATAGGGATGGGTGTAAAAAAAAAAAAAAGTAAAAGTTGTGGGTTAATATTTTAGGTATAGGATATTTTTTTCTTTTTATTATTACTTTTATTGTTCATTTATTTTTTAATCTGTTTATATGGGATGATTTTTTTTTCTTTCTTTTATGATTTTTTTAGCCTCGTTCATTTTTATTTCTCATCGTTTATTTTTTTTAGTTTAGAATTGCTATTTCAATTTTTGTTGTTTTCTTTTCTTTAATATACATTTTTTTTAAAAAAAATGACGAAGTCTCCTATTTTATAGGGACCGACGCCATACAAAAAAAAATGCCTAAAAATTTCGACGAAGCCTCCTATTTGATAGGGGCGACGTCATCAAAATCACTTTCAATTAAGACATCCTCCGACACGCCGGTTGTGTCGAGGCTTTTAGTGGATCCGATGTTTGAACCGACGTATCACCCAACGAAGGGGACCGACGATCGTTTCAATATGATGCCACGCCCGAACTAAAAAAAATTATTTAGGCTAAAAGACAAGAGATTAAAATTTAAAAAATAGCTTGACATGGATTTTAGGAGATAATTTAGAACTAAACCGTACATGGTACCTTTTTTCGAAAAGGGCGCTTTTAGGTGATTTAATATCTTCCTAAAAGCGTAACCAACTCCTTACCTTAGGAATCTCTCGAACCAGTGCTACTTTTAGGTTCCTAGTTCTTTAAATACTAGGTGGCGACTCCAAAACTCGTAAATAATTTTGATTAATCAACACCCGAACTACTCTTAAATTTTTCTTTTGGGGGGTCCCGTCCGACGTCGCGTAGTAATAGAATGGCGACTCCACTGGGGACCTAAAGTTAGGCCATAGGTTTTGTTTTAATTTATCTCATACGTTTATTTTTGTCATTTTATTTTCTGAATTTTATTTATTTATTTGTGTATATATTTAAATTTTTGTCATTTATTTCTTTTTCTTTTTGCCGCACGTTTATTTTGAATTGGGTTGAATGCTTTTTTTTAACTCGTTGCACACACCACGAAGGAAACCCCTAAAAGCTCGGACCCGAGCCGAACCCTAATAGGAATTAGATAGAGGGATTTGGAGGCGAGTATGAAGAAAGTCTATCGATGCTCTTCCAAACTCTCGTTTAGATCGAAACTCACCCTATACATTGGAAATGGTGGAATCATCTTCCCCTACCTCCTACGTATAAGGTTAGAGGCCGGATTACCCCACTCGGTAATTTAAGTAGTCTAGAGACTTGAAAAATCATTAGGACTAGTTAAAGTTTGCCCAACCATAGAAAAGCTAGATCCTATTTGTTAGGGTTGACCTAATTAAGACACGAATTATTATCAAGTAAATGATGATACTAACCCTTGGCTTTACAGAGTTATCCTTCACATTAAATCATGACGAAGAAATCGAAACGAGGTCGAGGATTTTAGGGTCGGATCCGAGTGGGCCCAAAACGAGGAAGGAGATTGTCCGCCTTCGAATTTCATGTCGAAACTACCGGAAAGGGTTAAGTTGGCCGACAGGATGGCCAACACCGATCCGCTTCTCGGTTGTTGGGAGATGCTCACTTCCAAGGACCAACTTGATTTTCGGAAAACATATGGGGATATAGCTTATCCGCTCAAGATCAAGGCCCAGATCGCATGCTTTCAAGCCATGATAGGCCATTGGGATCCGGATTATTGTTGCTTCACCTTTGGGAGTGTCGACCGTCACCTACACTTGAGGAATATGAGGCTCGCTAGCATTTCCCAAGACAGAGGTCGTCTACTTATACGATCCGCGTGAACATGCTGCATCAAATTTTGCATGGTTGATTGGGACTAACACCACTTTAGCCATGAAGCAACTAACCCAAAGGGGTAAATCTCAAGGTTGGTTTTGGGACGTCCTTCAAGCGGAATTCATGAAGCATTTACAAGATGATGATAATCAAGTCGGACTTCGAATCTTGGCACTAGCAATATATGGACTAGTGTTGTTGCCATCAGCCGAAAGCATGATTGACGTTGAGGCGATCAACGTATTTAAAAGTGCAGTATCTCCGAAGGTTAATCCTACCGCAGACAATTCTAGCGAAACTCTCTCTTTATTAAATTTCGTTGAAGAAAAGGGGGTGGGCATTTGAGATGTTGTGTGCGGTTGTTGTTTGTATGGACTCGTGAGCCATGTGGTGACCGGGGAAGCCTCGGGTATTTTTCGCACCCCATGGCACTTGCATTCTAAGTTGGATAATTTTACTTGTCACGCTCTCAATGAGTTGGGCAAGACAATATGGGCCGAATTATTCTTCGGTTTAGAAAAGTTAGAATTTCATTAGAGAGCACGATATGCCTTCTTTTGGAGTTACACAGCCTTTTATGGTAAATTTCCTTAGGTGCCATTAATTAGAGCTCGTTGTTGCATCGATTCATCGTCCAAATATGTTTTTGAGGCAATTGGGGTTCGAGCAATTCATCCCAAGGACGACCGGTTTAAACGAATATTATGAGGATCTGAGGGTCTCTAAAAAGTTCTTAGAGGAGGCTAGGATTGCTTGGAGAAATAGAGGGATTGTCACTCTTGAGAGAAGAGTGGACGGAAGAACCTCACTTTGATATCCGAAATGGCAAAGCACTAGAGGAAAGGGATATCGTATGCCACCATTCGAGGGCCCATCTCGATTGATGAATGAGACAATGGAGGATGTTCGCCAAGAAGTGAATGCCCAATATGAGATACTCAATGAAGACCTAAAAGCTCAAGTGGTTGGATTAGCTCAAAAGAAGAGGAAGTTAGAGGAGGCCCCGGATACTAAAGATCATGTGATGAAAGCTTTAGAGGAGGAAGACAAGAAGCTTCGTAGGCAACTCCAATCGACAAAGGGAGTTGTTGAAAAACTTAGAGATGAGAAGGATAGCCTCATGGAATTTAGAGACACGACACGAGCACGGATGGCCGACCAATCGGATGTAATACGTCATTTGGGTACTCGAGTGGAGGAATTGAAAAGAAAAGATAGGGTCAACCAAGAGCGACCGGTTAGGTCTAGAGAGGAGCACGCTATGGCTATGCGAACAATGATAAAAGAAATGGATGTCTTAAGAAAGGAAGTCGTCGAATGGGGAAGTAGGACCATGAAGTATCATTTACAAGCTCGAATGCTAAAGACTATGCTTTGGGAATGCGAAACACCATAGAGCTCCTAGTTGACGACATTCGCCCGTAAGATGAAGCGATTCAACTATTTTACGAGAAGCTTCGAAGGCTCATAAATGGCATGATTTCTTATGAAGGCTTGGGTCCGTGGCCAAACTTAGAATAGGATTTTCTATGTAATAGGGCTTTTATCTTATTTTAATAAATCACATTTAGAATGTGATAAAGATTTGGATTACAATAAAAATATTATTTCTATTTCATTTTTTAGGTCGTTAATAAGATAGTTTCAAGATCAAGTTACGATGAGACGGTTTCAAGATTCAATCACGACCAAAATTTGAGTAATTCATATCTCCCTAATCGCCCAAGTATCCGTAGGGTAGTTTTGCCCTCGGCGAGTACTAGCTTGATCTCGACCCGTCCTCGACAAGATTCTGTCATGATTTAATGTGCAACAAATAAAAGAAAGGTATTCAACCCAATTCAAAAGCATGCATTTGCATCTAGTATTTATGTATATACTCTTTGTGTATATTTTCCCGGGAATTAAACATAGGCCGTTCCGCTCAATCCCCTCCGTGTGTCTACAACACTCGATTTAGGGCTCGTCAAATGGAGAACGAAGAAAGACCACGACAAGAGCCAATTAGCCAGCAAGAGTTTGACACGTTGAAAGAAAGTGTGGCTCGGATGACCTCCCCGTTAGAGCAAGCATTAAGAGGGGGAGGTAGCTTGAATCATGGACAACCCGAAGTACAACATACTCGTTCCATCACCTCATCGGCCGAGGCCTTCCAATCAAACAACTTTTCATGCTGAAGGTTCACACCCTACCGGGACATTTGCTTACCCCATGGACCCAAGAGTCCCACAAATGCCTCCGACAAATCCTGCGAAGAAGAAGCTCATGGACCTAGAGCGATTGAAGGCCCAAGTATGGACGGACTCATGGCATTAGAAGAGCGCTTAAGAGCAATGGAGGGGGAGGATCCCTACGATCCAATTAGGGCCTCCGAAATGTGTTTGGTACCCGATGTAGTGATTCCAAGAAAGTTCAAGGTGCCGGATTTTCTTAAGTACACGGGAACCCGAGTGTCCTATGACCCACTCGAGGGTTTACCGTAGCAAGATGGTAGAAGTGGTCCACGACGAGAAGCTCGCTAATCCATTTCTTTCATGAGAGCTTGGGAGGTTCAGCTTTGAGTTGGTACATGAGGTTAGAAGGGTCAAAGATTCGAAGGTGGAAGGATTTAGCGGATGCATTTCTCAAGCAAGTATAAGTTCAACATGGAGGTAGCACCGAATAGATTGGATCTCCAAGGGATGGAGAAGGGGCCAAGAGAAACGGTCAAGGAATATGCACAAAGGTGGCGCGAGGTGGTCGCTCGCATTCATCCGCCATTGCCCGAATCCGAATTGATCTCAATTTTCTCAAACACATTCAAAGCGCCATACTTTGAATATCTTATTGGGAACACCTCAACCAACTTCACCGATGTAGTGGTCATCGCCGAGAGAGTTGAATTAGCTATCAAAGTTGGAAAGATCTCTGGAGGGACGGAGAAGAGAGCAAATGTGGGGGTGAGAAAAGAGAAGGGGAGGTTCACCAAGTCGTCTCACATGGGCCTAGAAGCAATTGGAACAATTCAAGACCGTACGCCCATCAAAGCCCATATCAAGTACAACCACTACCATACCCCCAAACACCTTACCAAACACATTCCATAGCCGCTACTTTTCCCGCAACACAAACAAGACCCCCCATGCCAAGCCAAACCTACCTACCTCATCAACCGAATCCATCGCCCTAATACTATCCAACCATACCCACCTATCAAAACAACCAATTTCCTCGCTCGATCGGACCACCCCGAGGTCCTTCCAACTATAACCAAACACCACGAAACCAATCCAACCACAATAATAACTATAACAGAGAAGATTATGAACCATTACCACCTCTCCCATCCTCTTTGAAAGAATTGTTCCATCGTCCGGTCAACATTGGTCGAGTGGTCCCTATCCCCGCCGAGCCTATACGACCTCCTTTCCCATCATGGTACAAAGACAATGAACAATGTAAGTACCACGGTGGTATCACCGGCCATTCCATCGAAGATTGCCTAGCTTTTAAGAGGAAGGTGAGGTTTCTTTTCAAGCACAATTGGATAAGTTTTGACGATTCCAACACACCCAACGTCAACACTAATCCACTTCCAAATCATGCTACCGGAGGAGGGAATGTAAGCATGATAACGCTTGAAGAGATGAAGGTTAATAGAGAAGAGAGGAAGGTTAGAGTATCGATGGATAGCTTATTTTCGATGCTAACCCAAACCGGCTATCTTAGAAGGCCGGTTGCTAATCGAATGAGAAGGATAAAGGTCGGTATTACGGATACCATCAAATGAAAGGACATGATATTGACGAGTTGCAAGGAGTTCCACGAAGAGGTGGAGACCATGGTGATTTTGAGAACTTTGCAATTCGAGAAAGATGGGGAAGAACCACCGGTAGGGATGGTCTCACCAATAGAGGAAGAAGTTTGTAGGTATCAACCAACGGGTAATGGGCCTCCTAGAATGATTTTATCCGAGCCGAAGAATCGTTTAGCCCCGCCTTACAATACCGTAAGCCACGCTTATCCGGTATTAAATACATCGTTTAATACTAGTATTGCCGGCCTCACCGAAGTGGAAGATGTTATACCTCGGAGGAGTTGAGAAGAGCCGAAAAGGGCAAGGAAGTAATAGACCTCACTAAGGTGGGAGAAGTGAACAAGCCGATCGATGATGAAGAAGCCATTGAATTCCTCAAAGTGATGAAGAATAGTGATTATAGTGTGGTAGAGCAACTAAAAAGGACACTCGCCAAGATTTCTCTTTTGTCACTAATCTTGAATTCGAACCTCATCGAAAAGTGTTGCAAAAGGTTTTGAATGAAGCGTATGTCCCTCGTGATGTTACTTCGGATAACGTGGAGCATTTAGTGGGAAGGATTCAAGCAACCAACTACCTATCGTTTTCCGAAGATGAGTTGGGCCCCGAAGGCACGGGACATAACAAGCCATTACATATCATGGTGAAATGCAAAGACCACGTGATTGCTAAGGTTCTAATTGACAATGGGTCCGCCTTGAATGTCTTACCTAAGATGGTGTTGGATCGATTACTCGTGGATGCATCTCATATGCGTCCTAGTAGCATGATGGCTAGAGCGTATGATGGATCTCCAAGACAGGTGATAGGAGACATCAACATTAACTTGGACATTGGACCCAACCAATTCCAAGTCATTATGCAAGTAATTGATATACAACCATCATACAAGTATGCTTTTGGGAAGGCCATGGATCCACTCACTCGGTGTCGTTGCATCATCGCTACACCAAAGATTGAAGTATGTGACGAATGGCAAGCTCGGTCACGGTAATGGCGAAGAAGCATTGCCTTTGTTTAAGAATGTGTTAGTACCCTACATTGAGGTCGAAGGGAGTCGAGATGGTGATCTATATGCTTTTGAAATCATAAACACATATTGGGTACCCGAGCATGCCGTATTGAGACATCCAAAAGTACCAAATGTTGTAAGAATGGCAACCAAATACTTAATGAAATGTGGATTCTCAATGAGTAAAGATCTCGGTGATGGCACATTGGGAGCGATAGGGGGTGCCAATTCGGAGCATCATTTTGGGCTAGGGTTCAAGCCTACTAGAAAGGATTATCTAAGAGCTATGGAGCTGAAAAAGGAAAAACGATTGGCTAGAATCGAGGGTCGAGAGCCTTATGAAGAGAGGATGTTCATTCCTCATATTCGAGCTACCTTCCCCTACCTTGCTTGTGTTATCAATTCGAATCAAGAAGTAGTAAACTTGAGGGCAAAATGGTTGATCTATCCATCAACTACTTAGACGAAGAGCTGGAGACGAAGAGATCGTTGGCCTTGAGATGTCGGTGGTCGTTCCTCAAGCAAGGATGCCGCCACAACCGATCGCCACCGCCATGGAGGATATGCTCGCCCATTGATTTGTTGATCAAGAAAGGAGCACCGGGCGAGGGGCTCAACAATTGGGAAGAGAAAGAGATTTTGCCTACATACACTATTGAGTAATTTACTCGTTTTTTATTTTTATCTTAATCTCTCGGTTATCTAGCTCAAGGTACCGAGAAAGACTTGTGTGGAGCATTTATTTCTAGTATTAATACGAGATCATGAATTTTCTTTCCACTTTGCATCCTTTCTCCTTCCATTCCTTTTATTTTCGCATTTTTTTTTACTTTCGGGGATATAAGAAATGAATATCCTCTAAAAACCCAAAATCATTGCATCGAACATGTTTGGCCTAAATTTGATGAGAATTTGATTGCTATGGATGAAGAAGAAAGAGATGCGGATGAATTTGCTAAGCTTGCGGAATTATCCGAACGATCTATAAAACCCCATCAAGAGGAGTTAGAAATCATCAATGTGGGGACAGAGGAGAACAAAAAGAACTACAAATTGGGACTTTGATTTCGTAAAGAGAAAAGGAGAGTCCGACCGCTTTACCGCATGAATATGTAGATGTGTTTGCATGGTCATATGAAGATATTCCCGGTCTAGATACTAGTATAGTGGTGCATAGGGTTCCAATATTACCCAATCATAAACTAGTAAAGCAGAAGCTAAGGAGGATGAGGCCGGACATCCTTATGAAGGTTAAAGAAGAGGTCATCAAACAGTTTGAGGCGAGGCTTTCTCAAGGTGATCAAATACCCAACTTGGGTGTCAAACATCGTGGTAGTTAGCAAGAAAAATAGGAAGATCGGAATGTGTGTTGACTTTTGAAACTTGAACAAAGCCGATCCTAAGGATGATTTCCCCTTGCCCCACATCGACATGCTCGGTAGACAATGCCGCAAAGAATTCCGCTTACTCCTTCATGGACGGGTTCTCGGGATACAATCATATCAAGATGGCAGAGGAAGATATGGAGAAGACCACTTTCATCACGCCACGAGGGACCTACTCGCTACAAGGTCATGCCGTTTGGTCCGAAGAATGCTAGGGCGACTTACCAATGAGCCATGGTCACTCTTTTCTACGACATGATGTATAAAGAAATTGAAGTATATGTCGATGATATGATTGCCAAGACGAAGCCCGAAGAAGATCACATTCGGACACCGAGGAAGCTCGTTCGAACGGTTAAGAAAGTATCGGTTGAAGTTGAACCCTACCAAATGTACTTTTGGGGTCAAGTTCGAAAAATTATTGGGTTTTGTCGTAAGTGGTAGAGGGATAGAAGTGGATCCCGATAAAGCCAAGGCCATCCAAGAAATGCCAGCACCCCGTAGCGAAAAAGAAGTTCGAGGTTTTTTGGGTCGATTGAACTACATAGCCCGATTCATTTCTCAACTCACGGTGACATGTGAACCTATCTTTAGACTATTAAGAAAGAACAACCCGAGAATTTGGGATGATGCATGCCGATCCGCTTTTGATAAGATCAAGCAATATCTACCGGTTCCGCCGATGCTAGGTCGACCTTTGATTCCGCATTTAACGATAACCGAGTCCGCAATGGGCTATGTTTTGGGTCAGCATGATGACACCGGAAGGAAAGAGCAAGCAATTTACTTTCCGAGTATGAAGTTCACGGACCGTGAGTCCCGGTATAGTACCTTAGAAAAGATGTGCTCGTGGCTTGGTATGGAGTGCCCGACGACCGAAGCAATATATGCCGTATTACACGACATGGCTGATTGCAAAAATAGATCCTCTCAAATATATCTTCGAGAAACCATATTTGTCAAGCGGAATTGCAAGATGGAAAGTGTTATTGGCGTAATACGACATTGTGTACATGACTAGAAAGTCGGTAAAAGGGAGTGCAATTGCGGACCATTTGGCGTAAAATGCAATCGATGATTATGAATCGTTAAATTTTGACTTTCCCGATGAAGATATCATGGCATCCGAAGTTACATTGATCGAGTCGGATGATGAGAAATGGACCATGTATTTTGATGGGGCAGTGAATGTATCGGGTAATGGTGTGGGCGTTGTGCTAATCTCGCTAGATGGTAAGCAGTATCCAATAGCTATCCGACTTCGTTTTGATTGTACCAACAATATAGCCGAGTATAAAGCTTGCATACACGGTCCGGAGGCAGCTAGAGAGAAAGGGATCACAAAGCTTCGAGGTGTATGGTGATTCAATGCTAATAATCTGTCAAGTAAAAGGGGAATGGCAAACCAAAGATGAGAAGTCGAAGCCTTATCAAGTTTATCTTACCAAATTATTTGAGGAGTTTGATGAAATTGAATTTGCTCATATGGGAAGGGATAAGAATCGGCTTGTCGATGCATTGGCAACTTTAGCCTCGATAACTCGACTTGATCCTGGAGTCGTGGTACAGCCCATTTGCATTGAGACTAGAAATACATCGGCCCATTGTTGTGCTATTGAGGAGGAAGTAGATGGGAAGCCGTGGTACCATGACATTCGGATGTTCGTTAAAAATCGAGAGTATCCTCCGGTATCTCTAAGACGGATCGGAAAGCCTTGAGGAGGTTAGCCATGGATTTTTACTTGGACGGTGAAGTGTTGTACAAATGGGGTTTTGATAGGACATTGCTTCGGTGTCCGAATGCAATTGAGGCTAGGAGAGTGATTGAAGAGGTCCATGAGGGAATTTGTGAGACTCATGCAAACGGTCACACTATGACCCGTCGGATACAACGATGCGGATATTTCGGTTGACAATGGAAAGAGATTGCATAGAGTATGTTCGCAAGTGCCATAAGTGTCGGGTCTATAGAGATCGGATCAACGCTCCTCCCGTTCCACTCAATAATATGGTATCACCTTGGCCTTTCACCATGTGGGGTTTGGATGTCATTGGGCCCATCAATCCTAAAGCAAGCAACGGTCATCGTTTCATCTTGGTGGCAATTGACTATTTTACCAAATGGGTCGAAGTCGCTTCTTATGCTCATGTCACTCGAAGGTGGTCCAACGGTTCATAGAGAAGAGTTTGGTTTGTCGGTATGGTTTACCGGACATGATAATCACCGATAATGCTCGAACTTCAATGGAAAGATGATCGAAGAATTATGCGAAGGTGGAAGATTAAACATCCGAACTCGACACCCTATCGACCTAAGATGAATGGGGCAGTTGAAGCCGTAAACAAGAATATTAAGAGGATCGTACGGAAGATGGTGGTCACATATAGAGACCGGCATGAAAAGCTCTCATATGCCCTACATGCATATCGTATAACCGTAAGAACATCCACGGGGGCAACACCATATTCTTTGGTTTATGGGATGGAGGCGGTGATGCCTTTGGAAGTCGAAATCCCTTCTCTCGTGGTACTCATGGAGACACAGTTGGAAGAAGCGGAATGGGCTCGGATCGGATATGAACAAGTTAAACCCGATCGGTGAAAAGAGGTTAGCTGCCATTTGTCATGCAAGAATGTATCGAAAAGGATGGCCAATGCATACAACAAAAAGGTTCGACCAAGAGAATTTCGTGAAGGAGATCCGGTGCTTAGAAAAGTCTTGTCGCTACTCGGGGAGAATAAAAGCAAGTGGTCGCCCAACTATGAAGGCCCTTATGTAGTGAGAAAAGTATTTTCGGGGGAGCACTCCTTTTGACCGGTATGGATGGGGAGAACATAGGCAAACCCGTAAATTCGGATGCGGTTAAGAAATATTATGCTTCGAGGATTGTTGTTTTCTTCTTAATGAAATAAAGAATGAAATTCGAAGCCAAACATGTACATTGCATTTTTCTTTCCATCTCTGTTCCTCGACCTCATAAACACATTACCTCTTTTGTCATTTCATGATCTCTATTAATATTATAAATAATGTGTAAGCCAATCAAGATAGCAAGTGTTTTACTTAACGGACATCGAGCTAATATATATATATCATTCTAAAAGATTCATAACCAAAAATATAAAAACACAAAATTTAATGAACATTAGCATAATGATGTGTTTTAAACCTTTTCTAGGTACTATAGTAATTAACAAGAATAAAATTATATGGTTTTAAATTTATTAAAAAAAAATTCTTAATATATCATTGCGAAAAATCCAAAAAAAAAAAATTAAGTGAAAGAAGTTGTATTATAAAACATGTTGCAATTTTTTTTCTAAAAGAAAGAAATAAAGTAAAACAATATTTTAAATGTATTGTTGTGATTTTATAAAAAATAAACGAGTAAGAAAAACTTATCTAGAATCAAAACTTGAAATCTAAATTTATTGATCAAACAAAAATATCACAAAACTTATTAATCATTTATCCTTCAAAAAATAAGCTTATTCATGTTTTTTCCTAAAGGAAATTCATGAAGAAAAAGACGGGGATGCATCTCTTCCTTCATAAACTTCCAATATCAAACTTGACGACCCAATAAATTAAAAAAAAAAAAAACCAATAAGACTTTGGTTGTAAAGCCCCGTCTATTGACTATTAAAGGTGGCTAAGAGCTCAATATCATTAAATCTATAAAGAAAGGTTTTTGGCCCATCCGCGAAAGAAGGCTAGAATACATAACAAGAAGCATTTTATCCTATAGGAATCATGCATAATGGACTCTAAATAGAATTGCATCATGTGCAAAAAACATGAAAAACTAAGTTCTATTTAAAACAAAAGTGTAACAAGAATGCTAGTAGATGCGCAACTTATTCAAATGGCTGGAGGCATAAGCCTCTAGTAGAGCATTGCAACCGATTCAAACGACATGAGGGATGCATAAACATTGCAACGAATGAGTGAAACTATAGGAAGACATGAAGTGTTATAGTCCAAACCAAACATAGAGCATTACAAATCAAGGTAATAAGTAACACCAAACCAAACATAGAGCATTGCAAATCAAAGCAATAAGTTATTGAATGTTGCAATTAAGGAATATGGCTAGTGTAGAAAATATGTAGAAATATACAAAAGCTATAAATACCAACTATAAAAAAAAACACAACAAACACATAAAACAACAATCCTCTTGCAATTATCAACATTAACTCTCAAATTGTTTCCACACTTGAAATATAGTAGGTTATAGTATGTAGCTAGTAATTAGTAGGCATTAACGGTAAGTAGTAGTAGTAAGTCGATAGTTCATCTTTGGTTCGGTTTTCTCTCTCTTTGTAGCATATGCAAATCCTGTCTCGCAATGTTTGAAGTTCCAATTGCTATTTTCTCATCATTCTCTATGTCCGTAAGTTATTATATTTGTAAAATCTCTATCGTTTGTAAAGAACTTTTGATTTACTATCGATCAATTCTAGTTTTTGTTTAACTTTGCGAGTCTTTAGTTTATGTATTTTTCATTAGTTAAGTTGTTTGTTTTCAATTCAGTTAATTACTTTGATTGCATACTATTATAATTACTCATGGTATTAATTTCTAATTAATTTATTTATGGTATAATCACCTTCCAATCTTATAGTCCGGACATCCTAAGGAACCTAGAAACCCTTCTAAAAGACTTATAGGCCATTGCATTCCGAGTGTAATTAGTAGTTACTTTTCATTTTGAGCATTTAAATATCTTTAAAATTAATAGTTGGACAACTCTACTAAATAATTCTAACTATCTAATTCAAAGTCTAGAAGATAGACTACCTTGCAAATTGCTTTTTAATAATCTTTTAGACCATGTATGTCAAAGTTCTTTTAATTAAGGCTGGCATATAAGAATCCATACTAGTTTTTCTAATGATCATAGTATGAGCACTATTCTAAATGGTACCGGAGAGAGAAAACAAAATCGTATTTGCATGGAATAAAGGTAACAAAACTCACCCCCTAGATGTAACGAGTTGTTGCACAAAAAGGTAGTATAGGATCAATCGCACTTCATGAACCATAATATGAACATGTTATGATAACAATAGAAAAAGACAGAACCTACTAGAGGAGAGGTTCATAAAAGCCTACAAAGAGACAAACATCAAATATAAGGTCAAAGCTTAGTAAATATAGGAGTAACATAGGTAAAATAGATGATATAAAAAATTATTAGAAAGAGTTTATGACTCGCTATTGATAAGATGATTCACACTCTTTTGGAGTTCAATATCAAAAAAAGATAAAATATACTCTTTGAAATTTGGCACAACTCGGATGCCCTCCAAATCCTAGAGAGGCAAGCCCACTAAGATTTTAATCAAACTATCATGAAAGTTAGTAATTATTTAGAATTGAAGATTAAAAATGAGTCTAATAATGTTTTAGTGTTTCAATCATACCATGTATGAGATCTGTATATAGAATATCCAAGCAAGTAGCCATGAAAGTAGGAAACTAGTTAGAAGAAAGATTGTCTAGGATTACGAGGCCAAATAGGGCCTTCCAAAGCCATTTGAACTAAAAGGGCTTATAGTAATTCTTACAAAGAAGTAGGTGGCTATAGTAGAAGAGAAAATCTTTTCTTTGAAGTTAGACAATCTCCCAATGCAACTTGGCATAAATCCATCAAAATAGGAGAAATTAGTTATGAAAAAAGCTTATTGAGGAACCAAATGAGCATTTAAAGGATGTAATCAACTCTATAGGTCTTCAAATGAAAGGCCTTAGGGAAAACAATATAGAAAGGTAGAGACTATAACCCATTAATCCCAAACCAAGACAACAACCTTCATAACAAACTTTGTAATCGGATCTAGAGTATATACTAGTGGTTGTTGAGCAAGTCATAGGCCCCGAAATCTAGCAAGTTTACAAGCCTATTTATAGTCATCGTTATCCCGACTATATAGATATAGAATATTCCTATCCACCTAACTTTAGGTTTTCTAACTTCATCATGTTTACTAGACAAGGAACAACCATTGTCTTAGAGCATATAGCTAGGTTCCTATGTCAATATAGAAAAGTTCTAACCGTGATTACCTAAAGCTTAGGTTGCTTTTAAACTCCCTTATGGGAGGAGCATTCTCATAGTATATCAATCTCACTCTAAATTCTATACATTCCTAGAAAGAAGTAAAAGCTATTTTTCAAACTCATTTCATGAAGACTCGAACCTAAAGTAGGATTATTAAACTTATTCAAGTGTAAACAGTGCTTGAAATTACTTTAGTTTAAACCTAGAATTAGACCGTTCTTGCTCGTTTCTTTTTTTAAATTGCAAATTTTGAAATTACATCAATTTAAAACCTAAATCATACTATGTTTGCTTGCTTGTATTTTAAAATTGCAAAGCTTGAAATCACATCGATTTGAACTCAAAATCGGATCGTTTTTACCCATTTCTCTTTTAAAATAGTAAAGCTTGAAATCACGAGTATTTTAAATGCGAAATCAAAATATTTTTTTTTATTTTTATCATTTAAAATTGTGAAACTTGCAATCACATTAGTTTCAACCCAAAATTAGATTGTTTTTATTTATTCCTCTATTAAAATCACAAAGCCTAAATTTTCATAAGTCTTAACCTAAAATTGAATTGTTTTTTCCATTTTCCTTTTAAAATCATGAAGATTAAAAATGCATTTGTCCGAACCATAATCACATCACTTTTTTGTTTACTTTGTGAAATCTTGAAGCTTGAAATTACATTAGTCTAAACCCAAAATTGATTTTTTTTTTCGATTTGCCTTATGAAATCACAATGCTAGAAATCATATTGGTCTAAACCTAAAGTCAAACTCGTTTTGCTTGCTTCTCTTTTAAAATTACAAAGCCTAAAATCACATTTGTTTGAACATAGAATCAAACCATTTTTATCTATTTGTCTTTTAAAATCACGAAGCCCAAAATTTCCTTGATTTGAAACTAAAATCATACCATTTTTTTCTATTTGTCTATCAAAATGTTGAAGCTTGAAATTGCATCAGTTTAAACCCAAAATCAAACTATTTTGCCAATTTTCCTTTTCAAATGGTGAAACTTGAAACTACATCGATCTCAACATAGAATTAGACCATTTTTGCTTGTTTCTTTTTAAAATCCTAAAGCTCCATATTGTGTTAGTTAGAATCCAAATCAAACTATTTTTGCTTGTTCATTTTCTAAAATTACATCGGTTCGAACCCATAACCATACTATTTTTTTTTCTATTTGTCTTTTGAAGTTGAAAAGTTTAAACCTAGAATCATATCGTTTTTTACTTGTTGGCCTTTTAAAATTACGAAGCCTAATATTGCATCAATTTAAATTGAGAATCGAACAATTTTTTATTATTTCCTTATAAGATCGGGAAGCCTAAAATTGCATTAGCCTACATCTAGAATTGGATCTTTTTGCCTATTTGTCTTTTGACCATTTACGCCTATTTGCCTTTCGAAATTACAAAGCATGAAATCATGCCAGTCTAAACCCAAAATTCATACTATTTTGACTATTTTCCTTTTTTAAAATTAAGAAGCATGAAATTACATCGGTGTAAACACAAAATTAGAACAATTTTTCCATTGTTTTTTAATTAGAAGCCTAAAATTACATTGGTCCGAACCAAAAATCAAACCTTTTTTGCTTGTTTCGATTTAAAACTACAAAGTCCGAAATTACATCTATCTAAATCCAAATCGATTGTTTTTGTTAATTTAGATTTTAAAATCATGAAGCCCGAAATCGCATTAGTTAGAATGCAGAATCAAACTATATATATATATATATTTTTTGGCATGTTAGCCTTTTTAAATCGCAAAGCCAAAAATCACATCGGTCTAAACCCGGAATTAGATTGGTTTTGTCGGCTTTTTTTAAATCATAAAGTCTAAAATCGCGTTGCTTAAAATTTAGAATTAGATCTTTTTGCATTTTGCCTTTTAAAATTGCAAAGCTTGAAATTGCAATCATCTAAACCAATAATTAGACTTTGTCTTTTATTTATTTTTCTTTCAAATTGTAAAGCTTGAAATTGCTTTGATCTAAACCCAAAATTAGAAATTTTTTGCCTCTTTCTATTTTAAAATTACAAAATCCGAAATTACATTGGTCCGAATCTAGAACAAACTACTTTTACCAATTTTCTTTTTGAATTTGTAATGCTAAAGTTGCATTTATTTAAACCTAAAATCAAAAAATTTTTTCCTTATTATTCTTTTCATATCAAAATGCCTAAAATAGCATTCGTCTAAACCCATAATTAGATTGTTTTTGCTTTTTTGCTTCTTGAAATTGTAAAGATTGAAATTGCATTAGTTTGAACTTAGAATCGAACTATTGTTGCTTGTTTCTCTTTTAAATTAGCAAATCCCGATATCGCTTCGGTTTGATTCCATAACCAAATCATTTTCAACTATTTACATTTTAAAATAGTGAAGCATGAAATCAAGTCGGTCCGAATCAAGAATCAAACGTGTTTGCTTATTTTCCTTTCAAAATTGCAAAGCCTAAAATCATGTCGATCTAAATTTAGAATCGGACTATTTTTATTTATTTTCCTTTTGAAACTATAAAACTTGAAATCGCATCTATCCGAACCCGGAATTAGATTGTTTTTCTCCTATTTTCCTTGTCGAATTATAAAGCCAAGAATTGCTTAAAATCGGATCATTTTTACATGTTTCTCTTTTCAAAAAACAAAGCTTGACATTATATCTATCTAAATCCAAAATTATATCACTTTTGCTTGTTTCTTTTTTAAAATTATGATGCTTTAAAGCAAGTCGGTTTGAACTCAAAATCATACTCGTTATTTACTATTTGCCTTTTGAGATAGTGAAGCTTGAAATTACATTGGTATGAACCTAAAATAGGACCCTTTTTCCCGTTTGTATTTAAATCATAAATCTTGAAATTGCTTCTATCCGTACCCATAATCATAACAATTTTTTCTATTTTCCTTTCAAAATTACGAAGCCTAAAATCAAGTTAGCTTGAACCTAAAATCTATCATTTTTATGTATTTTCCTTTTCAAATTACGAAGCTTGAAAGAGGATAAGTCTAAACATAGAATAGAAATATTTTGATTGTTTCCCTTTTAAAATCATGAAGCCTAAAATCATATTATTCGAACCTAAAATCAAATCATTTTTATTGTTTCTCTTCTAAAATTATGAAGCTCGAAATCACATCGATCCGAATCAAAATTAAGACTCGTTTATCCCCGTTTCTCTTTTAAAATAAAAAAGCCTAAAATCACATTGGTTTAAAGCAAGAATAGGACAAACTTTTACTCTTTGCCTTTGAAATTCCAAATCCTAAAATCACATCGGTCCGAATCTAGAATCATGAAGCCAAAAATTGCATCGGTTTGAATTCATTATTGAATCTTTTTTACTTATTTTCCTTTAACATTATGAAGCCTAAAATTGCATTGATTTGAGCATAGAATCGGGCCATTTTTTTGTGTTTCTTATTTGAAATTATGAAGCTCGAAGTCACATTGATCGAAATAAAAATAAGACAATTTTTATCTTCTTCTTTTAAAACTACAAAGTCTAAAATTCTATAGTTCTTAACTAGAATCAAACTATTTTTGTTTGTTTGCGTATTGAAATTATAAAGCCTAAAATTACATTAGTTTATACCTAGAATCTAACTAGTTTTACCTATTTCCTTTTTGGAATCACAAAGTCAAAAATTGCATCAATCTAAAGCCAAAATCGGATCATTTTTGCCTTCGTAATCGAGACATCTAAAATAACATCTATCTAAACCCATAAATAGATCATTTTTTCTATTTTCATAATGAAACCATGAAGCTTAAAATCGCATTGTTCGATCCTAGAATTAGACATTTTTGGATGTTGGCCTTTTGAAATTATGAAGCCTAAAATCATTACCATCCGAACCAAAAATTAGATCACTTTTGTCTATTTTCCTTTTAAAATCTTAATGCTCGAAATGATATTAGTCTAAAATATGAATTAGATCGTTTATTTTTGTTTGCCTTTTCAAATCGCAAAGCTTAAAATTGCATCGATTTGAACCCGGAATCAAACTAAGTTTGCATGTTTACCTTTTAAAATCAAGAAGCCTAAAATACCATCGGTCTAAACCCAAAATCAAATTGCTTTTTCCTATTTCTCTTTTAAAATGGCAAACATTGATATTTCATCGGTTTGAACCTAAAAGGGACTTGTTTTAAATGTTTGCCTTTTGAAATCACTAAACCCGAAAGCACATCGATCTAATCCAAAATCAAAGAATTTATACCTATTTCCCTTTTGAAATTATAAAGCTTGAAATCATGTCCGTTTGAACTTAAAATCGAACCCTTTTTACCTATTTTCCTTTGAAATTGTATTATTCTAAACCAAAATTAGATTGTTTTTGCCTTGTTGCTTTTTGAAATTATGAAGCCCGAAATCAAATGGATCTAAACACAAAGTTGAGTCATTTTTTCTTGTTTCTCTTTTAAAATTACAAAGCCTAAAATCACATCGGTTTGAACCTAAAATCAAACATTTTTTTAATTGTTTCTCTTTTAAAATCGCAAAGCTTGTAATCATATATTCGAATCCAAAATCATACTATTTTTTACTATTTTCCTTTTGAAATCTCAAGGCTTAAAATTGCATCCTTCGATGCTGAAAATCGACCTTTTTTGTGTTTTTCCTTTTCAAATTACGAAGCTCGAAATTGCATTCGTTTGAACCCAGAATCAAACCATTTTAGCCTATTCTTTTTCCTTTTTGAAATCACAAAGGCTAAAATTACATGGTTTAAACCTAGAATTGGACTATTTTTCCTATATATATATATATATATTTCATACGTAAAAATGCATAAGTTTGAACCTAGGATCAAACTATTTTTGGAGGATTGGCTTTTAAAATTATGAAACCTAAAATAGCATTAGTCTATACCAAGAATTGGACTTTTTTTTACGTGTTTCTCTTCAAAGATTGTGAAACTTAAAATTGCATTAGTCCGACTCTAGAATCAACTTGTTTTTGCCAATTTGCCTTTTGAACTTGCTAATCCTAAAATCACATCTATCTAAACCTAGAATTTAGTCATTTTTGCTTGTTTTCCTTTTTGAAATCACAAAGCCTAAAATCACATCAATCTAAATAGAGAATCAAACCGTTGTTGCCTATTTACCTTTAGAGTTTGTGAAGCCTAAAATCATTTCATTCTAAACCTAAAATCAAATCATTTTTATGTGTTTTGCTTTTCAAAATGCAAAGCTTGAAATTGCTTTGGTTTAAACCTATAATCAAATCAGTCTTTCCTGTTTCTCTTTTAAAATTATAAAGCCTAAAATTGCATTAGATTAGACCTTTTTTGCTCGTTATTCTTTTAAAATTCCAAAGCTTGAAAAGAAATTTGTCCGAGCTTGTAATTACAAGGCCTAAAATCACATCGGTTTGAACCTAAAATTAGACCACTTTTACTTGCTTCTCTTTTAAAATCACAAAGCTTCAAACTACATAGGTTTGAATCGAGAATTAGATTATTTTTGCTTGTTTGCCTTTTAAAATTATAAATTTTGAAATCTTATCAATCTGAACCCAAAATCAAAATGGTTTTTTCTTGCTTGTGTTTTAAAATTGTGAATTGTGAAATAGCATTGGTTTGAACCTAAAATTGTATCATTATTGCTCGTTTGGCTTTAGAAATTGTAAAGCATGAAATCACATCAATCAAAGTCTAGAAGTGGAATATTTTTTTCCTATTTCTCTTTTAAAATCACAAAGCCTAAAATCAAATTAGTTTGAATTAAGAATCAAAATATTTTTTCATATTTTTCTTTTTAAATTGTTTTTGCTTATTTACTTTATGAAATCGCATCACTCTAAACCTAAAATTTGACATTTGTACAAGTTTTCCTTCTAAAATTGAAACGCCTAAAATCACGACCATTTCAACCAAGAATTAGACCATTTTCTCTCGCTTGCCTTTTGAAATTCCCAACCCCGAAATCACATTGGTCTAAACCCATAATAGGGCCTTGTTTGCTAGTTTGTCTATTAAATTGCAAGCCTTGAAATCACATCGATCCGACTCAAAATCAAAATGTTTTTACCGTTTGCCTTTTGAAATCAAGATGCCTAAAATATCATTAGTCTAGACTACGAATTAATTGTTTTTGCTTATTTCCCTTTTAAAATTACGAAGCTTAAAATTGCCTAGGTTTGATCCTTGAATCGAAATATTTTGCCTCTTTGTCTTTTAAAATTGCAAGCTAGAAATTGCATGAATCTAAACACAAAATCATATTATTGTTTTACCTATTTTTGTTATAAAATTGTAAAGTCTAATATTATCCGATCTAAACCAAGAGTCAAACCATTTTTTTCCTTTTTCTCTTTTAAAATTATGAAGCCCGAAATTGCATCAATCTAAATTCAAAATCTTTTTTTTTCTTATTTGCTTTTTGAAATTGAAAAGCTCGAAATAATATTAGTTTGAACCTAAAATCATATTACTTTGCTTGTTGCCTTTTTAAATCATGAAGCTTGAAATCATATTAGTATGAGCTTAGAATTGAACTTTTTTTTCTTATTTCTCTTTAAAATCATGAAACCTAAAATCATATATATCCGAACCCAAAATCATACTATTTTTATCTCGTTTACCTTTTGAAATTGTGAAGCCTCGAAATTGCATTGCTTTGAACCTAGAATCGGACGTTTTTGCATTTTTTCTATTTAAAATTACAATTCCTAAAATTGTGTCTCGTCTAATCGCATTAGTATGAACTTAGAATTGAAATTTTTTGGTTTGTTTCTCTTTATTGGCTCGACATACCATCACAAAATTAATTATTTAGTTTTCCTTCCCGAACCAAATCACGGGACTATAATTATGGCAAGCAAGTATTGATTTAATAAAGAATTGGTTCAATTAATATTCTCTATCATCTTATTATTCCATGGTACACGAAAAAGTAAAAAAGGGGTTTTGTGTGTTAAGAGTAGTAATAAAAGCCTTGGTTAAAGGTTGGTTTCCATTGTTGGTTCAATCATTGATCATCGATTCATCTATTAACCTATTCTTATTATGAATATTCATCACATGACAACAATATGTATGTTATTCCCAATCTTTCCTTAATGATTAATTAATCAATAAAAACTATTTGACCAATCCCTAATTGTTGAACAACCTTGTAGAAGTTATCTAAATTTAATCCAATAATAACATTAAATGATTGAAAGATAGGTGAAACTAAACAACTCTCCTAAATGCTAGAAGAATTTAATCTAGTTTTATGTTTTTCAAGAGATTGAATGAAAACCTTTTATAATCATTAACCCTTAGTTGCTACCACAAGCAAATTTAGATAAACAATTACGGATTTTAATTCTTAGATGACAATAGATTGTAAAGATTAATTAATTAGCACGCACTTTAATCAATCAATCATACAACCATTTTAATATAACATAGAAGAACATAAAATACTTAAAAGAATAAGATTAGAAATAGAACTCATTTAAATCTCACAACAATTTTACTAAAGGCTTCAACTTTTCTTCAACAAAGAAAGGTTTTTAGTTTTGCATGGTTTTTTCTTACCAAAGATGATTTCTATCTATGGCTATTACAATTAAAAGGATGAATAAAGTAAAACCCTAACTTCTCTATTTATTGCAAAAAGTAAGCTTACAATCCACACACAACTACCTCAAGATGTCACATGATTTGCTTATTATGACACACTTATTTTCTCTTTAAGTTTACACGATTTGGAGCCTTCAAGAGCTAATAGCACACGACTGTTTGATTGAGACACATGGTCATGCTTGATTTGCTCTGCATCTTGTGTCCTTTAGGCTCGCTTATGTGTCGTTTCTTTCTCCTTAGGAAGACATCTCGGCATTGACACATATGGGCATGTCATTTCTTCGCACAAGCCATGTTGATTACTAAATACTAACATGATTTCCTTTTTTATGTCACATGTCAAGTAGCTTTTTCCTTTTGTAAGTCATACAATCATGTGTCTCCTTTCGTTCTTTCGTTGCTTTGACTTCTTATGCACTTTGGCTTGGTTTATTCACCATGATTTACCATTTTTCCTATAAAACATAAAATTGTTATCTTATTCTTAGTTACCTTAATATAATACAATAAGCACTAATAAATTTAATGTAGAAGGGCATAAAAGTTGTATAAATTATACACCGGTCAAAAACCTCAACACTTAAACTTTACTAGTCCTTAAGTAAAATAAATAAAATAAAAACCTAACTCGCTTTTATTGGAATCACGATTGTATTTAGCATATACAATAAGCCTTTAAACCCCTAATGAACGAGTTGAGTCTCATAAGGATTTTTTGAAGATATACCCATAAAATCTTAAATCAATGTCATATTAGTATAATTATCTTTCAAACATTGATTCTTAATTTAGAATCTAACAAAATCAAATAGACAAATCGATTTAAAATATTATTCTCATATCCATGCATGTCTCCAAATTGATTTATACATCTTTATAACCAATTATAATTTAAACATGTAACATATCTTGCCCTTCCCCTTTTTCACTACTGCATGCAAAAGTAGTAAAACAAGATTTTTTTTCTTATCGTTTTTTCTTCCTTCAGCATTCCAATCCTTTTTCAAAGCTTTTAACAATTGTTTCCTAAGTAATCACTCACCTTTTTACATGACTATTAATATTTTTGATGAAAGCAACTAGTTACTTAGCAATTCATACACTTAGAATGCTTTGCATACTTATAATTCAAGTTGTCTGTTTGACATAAAAGTAAACATTAATGATGAATACCCTAGTTTCTAAGCAACTTAAAACATTAGAGTAGATTTACAATTCACTTAATAAGGCTAAAATTTCAATTTGGAATGCTTTCTTTTTCTTTCTCAAAGTTTAATCATTAACTAGGAAATCTTGTTTTACTTAAACCATGCTTAGGCTTATTTTCAAAGGCTAATTTCAAAACAAATGTTACTTAAAAATAATGGTTAATTAAAAAGATAAAAAATTCTCTAGCATGTATGCACTTCCATAATAATAAAATTCGAAACAATCTCGAGCTTTCTCATAAGATCTTGTTAAAATTCTACATCAATCAACAAGTGAGAAGGATATCATACTACTTATGACAATCATTCCCCTACACTCAAACATTAACATGAACACACAAATAATCACAATAAAAAAAAATGATACAACCGAACCTAAATCCTTCCTTCACACTCAAATTTTACATTGTCCTCAATGTAAACACAAAATTGATCATAAGCATATAAAATTGAAAGAGTATGGATAAGGGATCAAATCTGAATTGCAACACCTAAAAGGGAGGTGGAGGTAGAGGATGGAAGGGTAGCTAGAGACACATATCTATTCTTATTATTCTACACAACTCGTGTATGGCTATTCTACCTGTATCTTTATCTTTCCTTGGAAGTTGAAGTGGCAAGCATGGGACACATAGGTGTGTGTGTATTTGATGCATAACCCATGTATGGTGTTTCGCTTGTGCTTCATTTTCTTTTCTATCCTGGATTTGAACTTGGAAACATAATGCACACACACGAGTCATGGTTATTGATGTGTGTAAGCCGTGCTCTTGCTTTTTGCTCGTGTGGCTTCCTTTTCTTCTCCTTTTTGCAAACCCAAAGAGCAATTATGCTGTATATACTCTCAAAATCAAGTTAAGAATAAAAGGAATTTGGAGAAAATTAAAAGAAAAACTAATTTGAACATCAATTAAAACAACAAAATAGTGACATTTGAAATAAGTTCATTAGGTTGCCTCCAAATAAATGCTTTTGTTTAATTTTGTTAGCTTGACGTCACCTTTGAAACAATCAAAATGTTAAGAAACAATCAATTTGGATGCAATTCTCCAACAACAAATTTGTAACCCCGTAAAAACCCTTATCCGTAACGCGACTTGTATTAGAATAATTCTATATATATGTATATTAAGAGTAAGTATAATTATCATTCCATCATGAGAAATTAATGCTTAAAATATGTGATTTATGTTAAATTAAGGTTATTGTGCTTAAGATTAATGGTTTAATTATTAAAGAAATCAAATATGCAAAATCGGTGTTTTAAGGACTATATTCTGCCCGAGTTTTGTGTGAATTATTTGAGGACTTTAGGGTAATTTTTGGGTCAACCTTAAAGAATGAAAGTTGTTCATCTATGTGTTGAATAGAGCTGTGTAACATTTTATAATATTTAGACCTATACATTAAGAGTTATACCAATTATAGTGATGGTTGTTTCGAAATACATTCTGCTGGAATTTTGAGAGAAGAATCTTCCCGAATCTTGTGAGATTTATTTGATGCTCGTTAGATTGATTTTTGAGCAAAACTTAAAGAATAAAAGTTTTTTTTATATTTTTTTACTAGCTCTCTATAAAAGTTCATAATTTTTGGATACATATAGAAAGAGTTATGCACATTTTAGTATATATGGAATAGGAGGAAACAACTGCTGGAATTTTGGGGGAAAAGAAATTTTGAATTTTTAAAAATGGAAATTTCCAAATTTTTATGAAAGAAAGTAGTTTTAGTTACTTGAATTAAGTTAATTAATGATTTTAATTAGTCTAAATTTTATATAGAAACCTAAGTAAATGCAATAAATGAATTTAATGCCAACTCACCCATTATGGATTCCAAAGCAACAAGCTTTCCTCATGACTCACCCATAACCTTTACACCTTATCCCATTAATTTCTAACAGTTGTAGCTTTGAAAGTAAGTAGATATATATATATAGCAAGTGTTAAAATGGGAGAAACATTTTAGTAACCCGTAGGTACCAAAAATTGAGAGAGAAAAGGCAAGAAAGAAAAGAAAAACGTGAGGAGAGAAAGGAAAGGAAAGAAAAAGGGAAAGGGAAAAAGAAAAGGAAAAGAGCTAAGGAAATTCTACTCAAACCTAAAAGAGGTAAGTAGGTTTCATTTTTTTGAATGATTAATGTCTTAAATTATTTTTTTTAAGTTATTTTGTTAGTGTTTATTTCATGGGTTGTAATAATTTTCAATGATTATATGCTTGATGCTTGGGATAAATCTATGTATGGATGCCTTGTTGTGATGATTTATGATGTTATGATTTTTTGAAAAATTTCCAAGTATGTGGTGATGGGTTGGATTGAATGTGGACTAAATTTAAGTGAACTAAAACATGTTTAAAGTTGGCTTGGAATGAACTAATAAATTAGTGTTGATAAGGAGTAAGTTCTGTCCGAATTTTAGGGTGCATGTTCAAGGATTTTAGGTCTATTTTTGATGAAATGTAAAGAATAAAAGTTGTTCATATATGTTTTAACTAACTCCCTTTAAACTTTCTTGGTCATTGGATTTTTGTACAAAGAGTTATACCCAATTTAGTATGGATAGCTCTAGACAAACTACTGCTAGGCAGATTGCTCCCTAAGTTTCAAAAATTTGTAATTAATTGTGTACTAGGTATTTAGACCTAATTTTTGGATATGTTATAAATAAATATGTCTAGTATCTAAAATAAAATAGGTAAGATTTAATTATGTTCTAAAATTGGAAAATTATTTACTCAATTAGGAGTTTCCAGGTAATAAACCCTAAAACCAAAAAAAATAAAATTAGACTTGGACAAAATTAATATGTTTGGAATAAATTAAATGGGCTTGGACTAAATAAAATAGAATTGAATAAAGTCAATGGACCTAGGATAAAGTTAATGGGCTCGGATTAAAGTAAATGGACTTGGATCTTCTTTTAAATATTAATGAAACTAATAAACAATACTAATGAGAGGAGATTGTGTTCCCGCTGTGGGTATCATGATTGGTATGTGAGCAATGGATAAATTCCGAGTGTGGGTTGGACCATGAGTATGACATGAGAATGAAGGGTTGGTACCCGAATTTGGTTGAATGTGATTAAATACGTCATCACGTGCATCATGTGCATAGTGGGTGGTTTAAGATAAGTCAATTGATTGAGAAATGGTTTATACATCTAGGTTTGATAACCTAACTAGAATAAATGGGTATTAGTAGTCTAGTACTCTAGGATGTGTGCCTGGACTATTAGACGATGGATTTTTGCTAATAGTAGTTACAACGAGGGATAATTTCGTTGTAGCGAGAAGATGATCCGAGGATCATCCGGATGAAATCAAGTCGTGTGCTTACACTCGTTAGACGATAGATGCCCGCTAACAGTAGTTACAATGAGGGATAATTCGTTGCGGCAGAAGGTGATCTCGCGGACCACCCGGATGATAAATAGAGTAGATCGGCTAATACCCGTGGTACCCGAGATTAAAATTTATGAGTATGATGGGAAGTCAAAACAACATTGCATATCACGTGCATCACCTCGCTTACCGAGCTTCGGCTCACCTCGTTGTTATTTTTTTTATGTCTTGACGGAAAAAGGACAAGTTGGTATGGATGCGGCTGGCTCCTCCTAACCGGCTTATGTGAGGCACCATATATTAGTTTTTATTTTATCTCGTAAATTTGGGATATGGAGTTCGTGAGAAATTGAATATCGCCCGTAATGTTTTATTAATGTATTTAATTATGTTATGTAAATTTTATCTTAAGGAGTTATATACGTAATGTACTCGTTAAAGTCCTAAGAATATCATAAGAACACTACTTAGAGTTTAGGGTATGTTAGCGTAACGCGCTTCGTCCAAGTACCTTACTTGGGTAGTAGAAATATGACTAGGACGGGGCGTTACAACAAGCACCAAAATTTATTGGCGTGTTGCATTGCTACAAAATTAATTATTAATTTTTCCTTATCGAACCCAATCATAAGACTATAGTTATGGCAAGTAAGGGTCGATCCCATAGAAAATTAGTTCAATCAATGTTGTCTATCATTTGATTGTTCCAAGGTACAAGGAAAAGTAGAAGGAGGGTTTTATGTGTTGAGAGTAGTAAATGTAGTCAAAGCAAATAAGAGATAACAATAGTAGAAAAAGCCTTGGTTAACAATTGGTTTTCACTTTTGATTCAACCATTGATCATCGATTTAGATATTAACCCATTCTTATTATGAATATGCACTATAAGACAAAAACATATATGTTATCCTTAATGTTCTCTTAACGATTCATTAATCAATATAAGCTATTTGATTAATTCCTAACTATTAAATAACTTAGTAGAACCTATCTAGGTTTAATTCAATAATAGCATTGAGTGATAGAAAGATAGGTCTCTAAACAACTCTTGTAGATGCTAGAAGAATTTAATGTAGTTTTATATTTTTTAAGGGATTGAATAAAAACCTATTTATAGTCATTAACCCCTAGTTGCTACCACAAGGAAGTTTAGACAAGCAATTATGGACTTGAATTCTTAGCTAATAATAAATTATAAAGGTTAATTAATTAGCATGCACTCTAATCAATTAATCATACAACTATATTCATATAATATAGAAAAACATAAAATGCTCAAATGATTAAGATTAGAAATAGAACCACTTTAGATCTCATAATGATTTTACCAAAAGCTTCAAATTTTCATGAACCAAGAAAGATTTTTAGTGTTGCATGGTTTTTGTTTATAAAAGGTGAATTCTATATATGGCTACAAAAGCTCGAAAGGATGAAGAAAGCAAAACCCTAACTTCTTTATTTGTAGTAAAAAGTAGGCTTACAATAGACACATTTGCCTCAAGATGTTGTATGGTTTGCTCGTTATGAAATATGGTTTGCTCTTTGAGTTTACACAGTTTGGAGCCTTAAAGAGCTAGTAGCACACGACTTGCTTGAATGAGGCACATGACCATGCCTAATTTGTTGTTCATCTTGAGTCCTTTAGCTTCCGCTCGTGTGTTATTTCTCTTTCCCAAGGAAGACAACTTAGCATTGACACATATGAGCATGTCATTTCTTTTTCCCAAGCCATGTTAATTGCTATTATCTATACGTCTTCTTTCCGTCACTTAGTCAATAGCTTTTTCCTTTTGTAAGTCACACAATCTTGTGTCTCCTTTAATTCCTTCATGGCTTTGGCTTGGGTTTATTCACTCTTCCTTTTTCCTACAAAATTCAAAATCATTATCTTGTTCTTAATTACCTTCATATAATACAATAAGAATTAATAAGTTTAACGTAAAAGGGAAAAAAAGTTACGTAAATTATGTACCGATCACTCTTTCAAAATCATAAAGCCTAAAATCAAATCAATTTGAACCAAGAATTAGTTTTTTTTTTTACCTATTTAACTTTTGAAACTACTAAACCTAAAATTGAATTGCTTTGAACCAAGAATCAAACCTTTTTACATTTTTTGTTTAAAATTACGAAGCTTGAAATTCCGTCATTCCGAACCCGTAATTAGACCCGTTTTTGCTTGTCTTCATTTGAAATCAATAAGCATAAAATTAAATTAGCCTAAATCTAAAATCAGATCATTTTTACCTATTTGCCTTTTAAATTAGAAATGTCCGAAATTGCATCGATTTGAACCGAAAATCACATAGTTTTTACATGTTTTTCTTTAAAAAAATGAAAAGCCTAATATCATATGGACTTGAACTCGTAAACAGATCACTTTTTTATAATTTTCCTTTTAAAATCACATCGACCTAATCCAAAATTGAACCACTTTTACCTATTTACCTTTTGAAATCACAAAGCTTGATATTGCATAGGTTTAAACCTAGAATCAAACCATGTTTTTTAGTTTTTCTTTGAAAAACACAAAGACTAAAATCACATTGGTCTGAATCAAGAATCGAACTATGTTTTCATGTTCCTTTTTTCAAATTACAAAGCTAAAATTCCATCTATCTTAGCCTAGAATTAGTTCAATTTTCCCTGATTTTCTTTTAAAATTAGGAAATCTAAAATCTATTTGGTTCAAACATAAAATTTGATTTTTTTTGTTTGCCTTTTGAAATGATAAAATCTAAAATTGTGTCGATCTAAACCTAGAATCAGACATTTTTTTTCCTATTTTCTTTTTGAAATTATGAAGGCTAAAATCCTTTCCATCTAAACCAAAAATCTAAACACTTTCTACTTGTTTTCCTTTAAAATTGCAAAGCTTGTAATTACTTTGGTCTTACCCATAATCAAATCTTTTTTGCCTCTTTCTCATTTCAAATCGTAAAGCTTGAAATCACGTTGGTCTAAACCCAAATAAAACAAAATTTCCCTATTTCTCTTTTAAAATTATAAAGCTTGAAATTGTATCGATCTGAATCCAAAATTGAGTCATTTTTACAAGTTTGCCTCTTGAAAAAAAAACTTGAAATGACATTAATTTAAAACTAGAATCATATAGTTTTTTCTAGTTTGTCTTTTGAAATCATGAAGCTTGAAATCACGTAATTCTGAACTTAGAATCAAATTATTTTTGCTTGTTTCTTTTTTAAAATTACAAAGCCTAATATCATGTAGGCTTGAACTAAAAATCATACCATTTTTTATTATTTGTCTTTTTAAAATCACAAAGCTTGAAATCGTATTAGTATGAACTTAAAACCCAGAATCAGATAGTCTTTGCTTGTTTACGTTTTGAAATCACAAAACCAAAAATTGCATCGCTCTGAACTAAAAATCAAACCATTTTGCATATTTTCCTTTTGAAATTCTGAAGCTTGAAATGGTATTGGCATGAACTCAAAATCAAAACTATTTTTCTCGTTTCCTTTTCAAATCTTGAACCTGATATCGCACCAGTCTAAACGAAAAAGTGAACTTTTTTTCCCGGGTTACCTTTTGAAATCACAAAACCTATAATTATGTTAGCCTAAATCTAAAATTAGATTGGTTTTTACTAGTTTATCCTTTGAAATTGGAATGCCTGAAATCGCATTAGTTTGAACCCAACATTTAATTAATTTTGCTTGTTTCTTTTTTACAATTTTCCATTTGAAATTATGTCAACCTGATCCAAAATCAGATCATTTTTTTATTATCTTTTTGAAATCATAAAGCCAAAAATCTCGTATGTTTGAGCCCAGAATCAAATTTGTTTTTACTCCTTTCCCTTTAGAAATACAAAGACAAAAATCATATTTGTCTGAATCATGAATTGTACTATTTTTGCATGTTCTCTATTAAAATTGCAAAGCCTAAAATTGTATTGGTCTGAACCTAGAATCAGACCATTTTTGGCTGTTTTTATTTTAAAATTGTGAAGCCTAAAATCGTATTAGTTCGAACCAAGAATCGAATTTTTTTTCCTAATTTCCATTGGAGATTGTAAGGGCCTAAGATTGCTTTAATCTAAACCCAAAATCAGATTGTTTTACCTGTTTTCATTTTCAAGTCGTGAAACCTGAATTTACTTTTGTCTAAACCCATAATTGAATTGTTTTTGCCTCCATCTTTTTTCAAATTGCAAAGTTTAAATTTTCGTATGTCTAAACCGAATTAAAACCAATTTTACCTATTTCTCTTTTAAAATAATGAAGCTTGAAATCACATTGATCTAAATCTAAAATTGAATCATTTTTGCATGTTTTCCTATTGAAATTAAAAACTTTAAAATAACATATATTTGAACATAGAATCATACCATTTTTGCCTATTTATCTTTCGAAATCATGAAGCTTGAAATCACATTAGTTTGATCATAGAATGAAACTGTTTTTGCCTAATTCTCTTTTAAAATTAGAAATCCTGATGTCATGTAGGTCTGAAATAAGAATCGTACCATTTTTTACTATTTATCTTTTGAAATCACATTGTATGAATTTAGAATCAATGTTTTTATTTATTTATTTATTTTGCTTGTTTGTCTTTTAAAATTGTGAATCTTAAAATTGCATCTCCTTAAACCCAGAATCGAACTGTTTTACCTATTTTCCTTTTGAAATCACAAAATCTGAAATTTTATCGCTTGGAACCCAGAATCACACATTTTTGCATGTTTTCCTTTTGAAATTATGAAGCTTGAAATTGCGTCCTTCTGAATCCAAAATCAGACCATTTTTCCTTTTTCCTTTTGAAATCATAAAAGCTTGATATCTTATCGGTGTAAACCAAAAAAAAAAAAAAAAAATTTTTTTGCTTGTTTGTCTTTTAAAATCACGAAACTTAAAATTACATCTGCCTAAATCTAGAACTTGGATCCTATGTGGCTTACAAAGGTACCATTTTTGCATATTTATCTTTCGAAATCATAAAGATTGATATCACATTAGTTTCAACTTAGAATGAAACTATTTTTGCCTCTTTCCCTTTTAAAATTATAAATCTTGATGCCGTGTAGGTCTGAACTAAGAATTGTATTGTTTTTTATTGTTTATCTTTTGAAATCACATTGTATGAATTTAGAATCAAATTTTTTTTTGGTTGTTTCACTTTTAAAATGGTGAATCTTAAAATTGCATCTGCCTAAAGCCAGAATGGAATTGTTCTACCTATTTTCCTTTAGAAATCACAAAGCTTGAAATTGTTTTTCTCTAAACCCAAAATCAAACATTTTAGCATGTTTTTCTTTTGAAATTATGAAGCTTAAAATTATGTCGGTCTGAATCCAAAATTAGACCATTTTTTAAGCTTGATATTTTATCGATCTAAAAAAAAAAAAAAATTATGTTTGCTTGTTCCCTTTTAAAATCATGAAACCCGAAATTGCATGTGCCTAAATCTAGATTCCAACATGGATCCTATGTGGCCTTCTAAAGTCCACATGTCATACTTATGTGGATCCTATGTGCCTTTCTAAAATACATGTGTTGTTTTTATATGGACTATCATGTCGGCGTTGATCTGAAATTTTGGTTAGAAAATCATATTGATGCTAGTATTGTTATCGAACGATTAGTTTGTGACGTTTCTATATAATTTTAAAAAAACATTAAACGAGTGAGTAGTTTGTGATTTTCTAGAACATTAAGCATAAAATAAAATAGTTTTTACCTGTTTGTCTTTTAAAATCGCAAACCCTAACATCATGTCGTCCGAACCCGTAATCGAACCGGTTTTGATGGTTTGACATTTGATATCATAAAACTTAATATTGCATTAGTCTGAATCCAAAATTGAGCCATTTATTCCAATTTCCTTTTTGAAATTAGAAAGCCTAAAATCGTAATAATTTGAACTCAAAATTGAATTGTTTTTGCCTAGTTACCCTTGAAATTGCAAAGCCTAAAATTACATCAATCTAAACCATGATTTAGACCATTTTTACTTGTTTGCCTTTAAAAATTAAGAATCCTGATATTGTATCGATCTAAACTAAAAATCAAACCAATTTTGACTATTTCTCTTTTAAAATTACAAAACTAGCAATCTCATATGTCTGCACCTAGAATTAGATTATCTTTGATTCTTTGCCTTTTGATATCACAAAGCTTGAAATCGTGTCCTTCGAACCCGTAATCTAACCTTGTTTGTTGAAATTATTTCTGTTTAAACTCAAAATTGAAAGGTTTTTACTTGTTTCTCTTTTACAAATGTGAAGATTAATATTGCATTGGTTTGAACCAATAATCAAACTATTTTCTCTCATTTCTTTTAAAAATCACAAAGTTAGAAATTGCATAAGTTTAAACCTATAATCAGACCATTTTTTTTTTTTTGTTTTTCTTTTGAAAATAAAAAGCCTAAAATTATTTGATCTAAACCTAGAGTCTCACTTCTTCTTTTTTTTCCTATTTCTCTTTTAAAATTACGATACCTAAAAATTATAGATTTGAACTAAGAATCTATTTATTTTTTGCAAGTTTGCCTTTTGAATTTGGAAATCCTAAAATCGCATTCATCCGAACCTACAATCAAACAATTTTTAATTTTTGGCCTTTTTAATTTACAAAGCTTGAAATCACATCGATTTGAACCCGGAATCAGAATGTTTTGATCCATTTTCCTTTTGAATTTTTGAAGCTCGAAATCACCTTAGTTTGGACCTAAAATCAGATTAGTTTTTCCTATTTTGCTTTTCAAAACATGAGGCCTAAAATTGCTTGGATCTAAACTAGAACTAAACTATTTTTTCCTATTTATATTTTAAAATTATAAAACCTAAAATTGCATTGGTTTGAACCTAGAATCAAATCGTTTTTACCTGTTGCTCTTTTAAAATCGAAAGCTCAAAATCACATCATTTTGAACAAAAAATTAAACTTTTTTTTTTTTTTTGCCTATTTTCTTTTAAAATTATAAAGTTTCAAAACGCATTGGTCTAAATCTAAAATCAGACCATTTTCAGCTGTTTCACTTTTAAAATTAGAAAGCCTAAAATTGCATAAATTAGAACCCAAAATTTGACTGTTTTGTTTTTTAAAATTACAAAGCTTGAAATCACATCTATCCGAACCTAGAATCAAATCGTTTTTTCTCATTGGCGTTTCGAAATAAAAAGCATGAAATTGTGTCGATCTAAATAAAAAATTGGATCATTTTTGCTTGTCTACCTTTGAAATCATGAAGCCTAATATTGCTTCAGGCTGAACCCAAAATTTGTACCATTTTTGCTTGTCTCTTTTTCAAAATCAAAAAGCCTCCAATCACATCGGTCTAAATTTAGAATTGAATAGTTTTGGTATGTTTCGCTTTTCAAATTATAAAGCTTGGAATCATGTTGGTTTGAATCGAAAATTAGATCATTTTTACCTATGTCTCATTCAAAATCACAAAGTTTGAAATTGTGTAAGTCCGAACCCTGAATCATATTGTTTTCTCTATCTGCCTTGTCAAATCACAAAGCTTGAAATTATGTCGACCTAAATACAAATTCAGATCATTTTTTACCTAGTGCTTTTTTAAAATTACAAAACTGTCAATCTAAACCAAGAATCAAATTGTTTTATCTATTTCTCTTTTAAAATTAGTAAGCCTAAAATCATGTCGGTTCAAATGCAAAATCAGACCATTTTTTGCTTGTTTGCTTTTGAAATCGAAAGGCCTAAAATAGCATTCGTTTGAACCTAGAATCACACAAGTTTTGCCTATTTTTCTTTAAAATCATGAAGCTTGAAATTGTGTTATTTTGAACTTATAATTATAGAATTTTTATCAATTTCTCTTTTAAAATTACAAAGCATGAAATCGCATCGATCCGAACCTAAAATCAATTAATTTTTTCCTGTTTGTCTTATAAATTTATGAAGCTTGAAATCAAGTCATTCTAAACCTAGAATCAAACCTTTTTTCATGCTTGCCTTTCAAAATTATGAAGCCTAAAATTGTGACATGAAATTAGATCATGTTTTTATATTTTCCTTCTAAAATCATAAAACCTAAAACTATGTTCGTCCCAATCTAGAATCAAACTACGTTTTCCTATTTCCTTTTGAAATCGAGAAGCCTAAAAACATGGGTCTGAATGTAGAATCAAACCATTTTTGCTTGTTTCTTTTTTAAAATTATGAAACATAAAATTGGATAGGTCTGAACATTGAATTAGGGTTTTTTTTTTTTTTTTTTTTTTTTTTTTTTTTTTTTTTTTTTTAATCTTTATCTATTTGCCTTTTAAAATTGCAAAACTTGAAATCACATCAGTGTACACCTAAAATCAAACAATTTTTACATTTTTTTTTTTTTAAGTGAAACTTGATATTATGGTCGTCTAAACCTAGAATTAAATTGTATTTGCCTATTTCCCTTTTGAAATTATGAAGGCCCAAATTACATTGATTTAAACACAAAAACCAATTATTATTATTATTATTTGCCTTTTCAAATTGAAAAGCTTGAAATAACATTAGTTTGAACATAAAATCATATCGTTTTTGTCTATTTTCCTTTGGAAATCATGAAACTTGAAATCACATTAGTATGAACCTAGAATTAGACTATTTTTTAAAATCATAAAGTTTGAAATTGCATTGATCCGAACCTAAAATCAAACTATTTTTGCATATTTCTCTTTTAAAATTTTGAAGCCTAAAATCGTGTCAATCTAAACCTAGAATCGGATCGTTTTTGCATGTTTGGCTAATGAAATCACAAATCTTGAAATTGTGTTGCTCTAAACCTAAAATTAGGCCTTTTTTGTTTGTTTTCTTTAGAAATCATGAAGCTCGGTATTGCATCGATCCGACCTAAAAATCTAATAGTTTTACCTATTTGCATTTTCGGATCGCGAAGCTTGAAATTATGTCGACTCGAATCTAGAATCAATTCATTTTCTCCAATTTGCCTTTTGAAATAGCAAAGCTTGAAATCACATCGATCCGAACCCGTAATTACAACTAATTTTATTTGTTTTTTTTTTTTTTTTTTCAAATTACAAAGCCTTTTATCATGTTGACTTGAACCTAAAGTCAAATTGTTTTATTTCATTTTCCTTTTAAAATCACGTTAGCCTGATCTAGAATCAAACAATTTTTACATGTTGCCTTTTAAAATTATAAAGCCTAAAATTATGCTCGGTCCAAAACTAGAATTAGACTCTTTTTTTTTTTTATAATTTTTCTTTGAAAAATGTGAAGATTAAAGTTATGCATTTCTGAATCAAGAATCAGATCATCTTTGCATGTGTCTTTTATAAAATTATGAAGGTTGAAATTATTTCGATATGAACCAAAAATCATACCATTTTGGCGTGTTCATCTTTTAAAATTACAAAGCTTAAAATCATAGATCATTTTTTTCTATTCCCCTTTTAGAAATCATGAAAATTGAAATTACATTGATCTAAACCTAGAATCGGACCAGTTTTTCTAGTTTGCTTTTTGAAATTGCAAAGCCTAAAATTACGCCCCTTAACCCAAAATCAAACCCTCTTGTTGCTTGTTTATTTTTATTTTTATTTTATTTTTGTTTTTTTCTTTCAAATCACAAAGCCTTATATTACATCAATCTAAACTCCAAATTGAACCATTTTTTCCTCTTTCTCTTTTTAAATTACAAATCTTGAAAACGTGTCAGTCTAAACCCAATTAAAGCTTTTGTTTTTACTTTTTTGTTTTTTAAATTTCTTGAAATTGCATTGGTCTAAAACTAGAATCAAACTCGTTTTTGCATGTTTTTCTTTTGACATCAAAAGCCTAAAAAACATGAATTTCAACCTAGAATCATACCATTTTTATCTCGTTTGTCTTTTGAAATTGTGAGGTCGGAAATTGCTTTGGTTTGAATTTAGAATCAAATTGTTTTTTTCTCGTTTCTCTTTTAAAATTCCAAAGATTGATATCATATAGGTTTGAACTAAGAATCGTATTATTTTCAAATTTTTTCCTTTTTAAATCAAGGAGCCTAAAATCACATCGGTTTGAACCAAAAATCAAACTCGTTTTGCTCGTTTTCCTTTTAAGACTATGATGCCTAAAATTGAATCAGTTTGAACCTAAAATCAAACTATTTTACCATGTTTGGTTTTTAAAATTGGAAAGCCCAAAATGACATTAGTCTAAATCCAAAATTAAGCTATCATTATCTATTTCTCTTTTAAAATTATGAAGCCTAAAATTATAGTGGTCCGAACTTAGAATCAAATCGTTTTTGCTTGTTTCTTTTTTAAAATTGAAAAGCCTAAAATCATATTGGTTTGCCTTGAATCGAACTATTTTTGTTCATTTCTCTCTTAGAATCACAAAGCTTGAAATCATGTTGATCTAAACCAAAAATTAGATTGTTTTTACTTATTTCTGTTTTAAAATTGCAAAGCCTAAAATTGCATCAGTCTAAACCTAGAATCGGATAATTTTTTACTATTTGCGTTTTGATATTACAAAAGTATAAATCATGTCAATCTTATAATCGGATTGTTTTTTTTTTTCCATTTGAAATCTCATTGGCCTAATCTTATGATCAGACTATTATTGTCTATTTGTACTCGTGAACCATGAAGCTCGAAATCTTATTATCGGATCGAGAGATGCCAAATCATGTAGAAGTTCAAATCCATAAGCACCAAACAAATAGTCTAATATTTAAACACTCTAGTAATGAACAAGCCTTAAAATCACCTAAACAATCATCAATCACCTCACAATCATAAGGCAATTCATAATCAAACAAACCCATAAACCTAAAACAAAAGCAAAACCCAAAATCATGGAACAATAATCATAGAATCAGTAACTAGGGTTAATGCATCACCTAGGCAAATCAATTAGAATTAGTTAAAATTTTACATGAATGTAGGTAAGGTTTAGAGGGATATGTGTATCAAATTTTAGGCTAATGCAAGCCCTATAGACCCCGATTTCAATAAGTCAAAATTCATGAAAAAATAGGTTCCAAAGATTATAATGACTTCAATAGTCCAAATTTATTATTTTTTTACTCAACTTAAATTAACTATTTTATAACAGTACTATCAAAATTTCATAAAAGCAAAAAATACCTAGCCTTCGTTATTAATTTTGATACCAAAAGTATTTAGTTTAGGAATTCAAGTCAATCTTCAATCTAACAATCAAACAAATAAAAATGCAAGCCCAATGTCTTACCATTGAGAAGATTCCACCATCCTATATGATATAGAAAGTACTTACGGGATACATTTTCCAAGAGTCCATTTGATGCAATTATTAATCCGAGCCCACCTTAGTCAATCACTCTAAGGATGTATTTTATGACATCCTTGCCAATCCAAGCAAAGAAAATACATAAAGAAGTATCCCAAAAAACAAGCACAAAGCGTGCTTAAATACGTTCCCCCCAAATCTAAAAATATGTGACTAGGGTTGATTTTCCTTTCTTAAATTGGATTTGACTCTTTCCCTAATAAACTTTGACATATGTAATCTATATTCAATTAGGACTTAATTAATTCAACCTAATTAGATATCAATTCACATATTGCATAATCTCATAAATAAATAATGACTCATAATAAAATAATGATTTATAACACATAAAGATCTAACCACCCACCTAGCATTAGTGTAGGTGCTTATGATCCAATCTTGTTTGGATGATTTGATTTATTATAATGTTGTATTTTTATTTATTAATAAAAAGAAATCTTTTAATTAATTCTTATTTTTTACATTTTGATAGAATTAGATAAAGGTCCATATGATATACATTGCATTAATGATTGATAAAAAGATATGAGATAAATGCTAATGTACTTAAATGATATCATTAAATGTCCAAAGTCATAGCATGATCAATAATGCACATTGACTATATGTGATAAGACTTATGAGTGTTGTTCTCATGCTATAAGATATTAATAGAAGATCTCACACCTATTAGCATGGTGATGCCAAAAGCAAACACATAGGTGGTTAATATTAGAGAACATATCACTAGACTTAAGTCACCATCAAAACTCATTTGGTTTATTCAGTGGGAATCTCATACGAGATGGGTACAACTAGTTCTTCGACTTAAATTCATTACGGTCATCTCATTAGAGAATTTATATCCTTTGATACTCATTTTGATAGGGTCAGTCAAGAGCTGAATGTAAGTAACTCATTAGGTGCATTAGGAATCTAATAGAGATAGGTGGATGATTAAGATAGGACATGTCATTCCTTATATGCTAAAGGAATTATTGCATTGCACTTTGATGAATATTTGTTCAAGAAATTTATGGCCATAATAGGAGTGCACTAATAAATCATAGTTGGTTTACTCTAGAGCTAAAATATTTAAAATCGAAGAAAACTTGTATGATCAAAATTTAACCAACTATAAATCAAGTTTAAGATTGCACTATGACGAATTGACATGAGGATATATTTATATGGTTACCATGCTCATGAAAGAAAATTCCGGACTAGTTAATCCTTCTAGAGAATTGGATAATCGTTATGTCTTATTAAAGGCCAATCTTGATTTATGTATCAAGAGATAAAAGAGGTATCTTTTATTCTTGATACATTCCTAACATATCTAGGAGCCTATTGAGTCCCTTGCATATGTTTAAGCATTGACATAGCAAAAGAGAAGCAAAATTTTTTGAAAAGGTTTTCAGTTTTGAAAGTTTGTTATTTTGGAGAAGGTTTTCGAAAATAGAAAGTTTGCTATTTTGAAAAAAGTTTCATAAAATGAAAAGTTTCCTACTTTAGAAATTAATTTTCTAATTTAGAAGTCAATTCTAAATTTGAAAGTGAGTTACCTAAAAAGAAAATTAGTTTCCTAATTTAGGTTTAAGGGTAATTTGGGAAATTGCTTTCGAATGTAGGCTCCATTAAAATACTTGACCTAATTTATTTAGATGGTCCAAATTAATTAGTAATTAATTAGGCCATAAGAGTTTGGCTAGTAAATTTAATTTAAAAGTGTGCAAGATATTTTGATGAGAGGATAAAGTTGAGCTCTATTGGATAAGGTTAGGGTTTACAAGAATAAGATCAAACAAGCCCACACATGTTATAACTCCTTGTCCGTGAAGGATAAGGATGTCACCGCCTTATATAAATAAAGGGGAGAGATGTATCAAAGGAGGAACAAGAGAGACACACATGATAAAAGGAAAACAAAGGTGGGAGAAAATGTTTCTCTCTCTAAAAGCTTGAGTTGTCGTATCCCTCCTTAAAAGCCCGAGTTGCCATAAGAACCTTAATTGATTTATTTAGAAAGAAAATTAACTATACATAAGGATTGGAGCTAGCACTCTGTGATTTTTGTAGCTTATTTTGTGGGTGTTTAAGCTAAATAGATCATCAATAGAGGTTGAATACTTGGACGACTTCTTTCCGGACAAGTTAAATCTATGCTATAAGAGGTAATCTTTTATTCATACTTTTAATTCATGTATGAATGATTAATTGATTCAATGATTTGATTTTAGAGGCCTTAGATGGAGAAATTTTTTTGTTTTATTCCCTACCTCTATAGGATGCATGATCCTTCACCTAGGCCACCAATTCGACTAAGTCCTAAAACAAATAGGCAATAAACAATTCATGACTAATTAATTGGCCCAAGTCCACGAAATAAAATTACTAAAATAATAATATCCAATATAAATAAATAAAATAACAAAAAAATAAAATAGGATAATGGGTTAAAAGTTTCGCCCACACAATGAGGAAACTTTCTACAAAGTTGAAAAAGGAAGGCTTGCTCCCACATAAATCACATCGATCCGAACCTAAAATCGGATCGTTTTTTCTTGTCTCCTTTTTGAAATTACAAAACTAGAAATTACATAAGTCCGAACTTAGAATCCGATAGTTTTTGATTGTTTAACTTTTAAAATCATGAAGCTTGATATCGTATTGATCTAAACCTAGAATCGAAGCATTTTTTATTATTTTTCTTTTGAAATTTTAAAGCTTGAAAGTAAGTTAGTCTAAACCTAGAATGAAACGAGTGTTTGCTTTTTTACTTTTAGAAATTAAAAAGCCTAAAATCGAATTAGCTTCGAATCTAGAATCAAGCAATTTTTGTATGTTCGCCTATAAAAATTATGAACTTTGTTATCGCATCGGTGTAAATAAAAAATTGAATTGTTTTTTATTATTTTCCTTTCAAAACTATAAACCCTAAAATTGTGTTAGTTCTAAACTAGAATTGAACTATTTTTATCAATTTTCCTTTTGTACTTATGAAGACTAAAATCATATTGATTTGAATCTAGAATTGGTCCATTTTTTGTATATTTGCCTATTGAAATTACAAAGCTAAAAATTACATCTCGTTTGAATCTAGAATTAGACCTTCTTTGTCTATTCCTTTTCTTAAATCGTGAAGCCTAAAATTATAAAGGTCCGAATCTTAAATTAGATCATTTTTAACTATTTGTATTTTAAAATTGTAAAGCCTTTACTTAAGTCTAAACCTTGAATAAGATGGTTTTTGAATGTTTCTCTATTAAAATCACAAGCTTGAAATCGTGTCAATCTAAACCTAGAATTGTATCATTTTTATTTGTTTCTCTTTTAAAATTTGGAAGCTTGTAGTCACATCTTTTTGAACTTAGAATAGAATCATTTTCTACTTTTGTCTTTTGAAATTGCGAAGCCATAAATTGTGTCCGTCCAAAATTGCATGGATTTGAACTAAGAATTAGACCATTTTTTCTTGTTTGTCTTCCGAAAGTATGAAACATGAAATTACATCTATCTAAACCTATACTCATACTATTTGTCGTAGGGCGACGTTGGCGGTGAGGTGAAATATAGGAAAAATGATTGGAGTTGCCACTTAGTATTATGGTTACTAGGAAACCTCATGATCGATTTGTTTAGAGTTTCGGGTAAGGGGTTTATTACGTGTAGAGAAGATCAAAATTCACCCTACCCCTTCTTGCCTAAGCAACCTACATCACATTTAACATTGGTTTGATTTCTGATTCTTTTATGAAAATGCCCCTTAGTCGAGTGATTCGGAACTCGATAGGTCGAAACCTCGTCTTTAATCTATAATGGATGGCTAGGAATGATGGCAAAATAGATAAAACAAAAAAAAGTAAAAGTCGACAAATTAGGTCAAAATGGACAAAAAATCGACAACTTAAGAAAAAATAGGCAACTTAGGAAAAAATGGCAATGAAAGAAAAAATCAATGGCTTAGCCTAAAATCGACAACGAAAAATGAAAGCGACAACTTTGGCTAAAATAGGCAAAAATCGACAACTTAGGCAAAAACAAGCAAAAATCGGCAACTTAGGCAAAAATGAAAATGAAAGCAAAAATCGACGGCTTAGGCTAAAATCGATAGTGAAAAACAAAAGCGACAACTTTAGCTAAAATAGGCTAAAATCGGCAACGAAACCAAAAATGGGCTAAAATCGATGACGAAATCAAACGATTGACGGCCTTGGCTAAAATAGGCTACAATTGACGATGAAATAAAAAATCGACGACTTTGGCTAAAATATGCTAAAATAGACAACGAAAAACAAAAATAGGCAACTTTGGGTAAAATAGGCTAAAATCGACAACGAATAAAAAATCGATAGCTTTGGCTAAAATAGACTAAAATCGACAACGAAATCAAAAGATTGACGACTTTGGCTAAAATAGGCTAAAATCGACAAAAACAAACACACATAGGCAAAAATGGATGAGAATTGACAAAATGATCAAAATCGGAGAAAATGCAAAAATTGACAAAATTAATTGTTTTGGCTTACATAACCAATCATTTTTTACGAAAACAGAATTGCATGATAACATTTCAAACTTGGTTCGATGTGTGTTTTTTATATATATAAAAAATTACCATATAAGATGCGCTTTTGAAATATGCATTCGAATAACAACAAATATTGTGAAGGCCTGCTGTGGCAAGTAGGCATGGTAAAGGCTTGTTGGAGCGAGGCAGAGTAGAGGATGTGTGTGGGCCGTGGGCAAGCTGGATCCGCTACCCGGCCGGTCTATGGGCCGTGGGCACCGGCGAGAGTAGTTAAGGGGGAGGCGAGTGGCGTGTGGAGGTTTATAGGTGTGGGGGAGGGTAGGCGCTACGGCGTGGGCCGTTGCATGAGTGGGTGAGGCGGGTGGTAGGTCGCTAGCATGGCGGAGGAGAAGGGCCGAGATGGTCGGGTTGAGCGAGCTGGAGTGAAGGTGGCAGGTGGCTAGGGTTTTTCTTAGAGAGGGTGAACGAGTAGCTGCCCTTTTTGAGGAAAAAAAGGTGCTTTTATACTAGGTTTTTAGGGTTTTTTGGCTGAAATTCTTATTGGTCCCTCATTTTATAAACCCACTTTATTTTGGTTCTTTTCTTTTCTCTTTTTCAATTGTACACCCAATTGCATTATTATTTTTTTTTTACTTTCTTTTCTTTTCTTCTTTTCTTCCTTTTCTTGTTCTTTTTTTTAGGACCCAAAATTGGGTGCTAACACTATTTTTGCCTTTTTTCCCTTTGAAATTGGAAAGCCTAAAATCACTTCAATCCGATCCAAGAATCGGACCTAGTTTTGTTGTTTTCTATTTAAATCATGAAACCAAAAATTGTGTTAGTTTAAACCCAAAATTAGACCCTGTTTTTTTTAGCTTATTTGTCCTTTAAAATTCCAAAGCTAGAAATCATGTTTGTCTAAATCCTAAATCGAGCATTTTTTCTTTTTAAATTAGAAAGCCCGAAATCTCGTTAGTCCGATAATGTGTTGTTCGAACCTAGAATAAGATTGTTTTTAATTGTTTCCCTTTTAAAATCCAAAATCACACTATTTTTATTTCTTTCTCTTTTAAAATCATGAAGCCCGATAATGTGTTGTTTAAACCTAGAATAAGATTGTTTTTAATTGTTTGCCTTTTAAAATTTTAATGCTTGAAATTGCATCGGTTTGAATCAACAATTATACAATTTTCCTTGTTTTCCTTTTGATATTATGAAGCCAAAATCGCATTGGTTTGAACCTAAAATTGGATTGTTTTTACCTATTTCTCTTTAAAATCATAAAGCCTAAATTAAGTTAGTCTAAACCTAGAATCATACTAGTTTTACATGCTTCTCGCTTAGGATCGTAAAGCTTGAGATCACATCGATCTATACCTAGAATTAGATCACTTTTGTTTATTTCTCTTTTAAAATTATGAAGAAAATTGCATTTGTTCATACATAAAGTCAAATCATTTTTTACTCTTTGTTTTTCAAAATCGTGAAGCCTAAAATTGCATTTGTTTGAATCCAAAATTGAACCATTTTTGCCTATTTTCCATTTCAAATCACAAAGCCTCGAAATTGCATCTATCCGAACCCATAATCATATTGTTATTTCCTATTTCCTTTTGAAATTACAAAGCCTAAAATCACGTTAGTCTAAACCCACAATCAAAGCTTTTTTGCATGTTTTTCTTATCACATGCAAAGCCCGAAATTACGTCATTCTAAGCATAGAAAAAGACTATTTTTATATGTTTCACTTTTAAAATTACAAAGCCAAAAATCGCCTATGTCCGAACTCAAAATCCTAATGTTTTGTATGTTTTTCTTTTAAAATTATGAAGCTTGAAATCACATCGGTCTAAACCTAAAAGCACACGATCTTTACCTATTTCTCTTTCAAAGTCACAAAACTTGATATTGCATCAATCGAACCCATAAATAGATTGCATTTTTTTTTTTACTATTTTCCTTTTAGAATTATAAACCTGAAATTACATTGGTTTGAATCTTGAATTGGACCATTTTTTCCTATTTGCTTATATAAATCATGATGTTTAAAAAACTTTTTCATGTTGAACGCAAATTATGATTGTTTTTTTCTATTTCTCTTTTGATATTGCAAAGCATGAAATTATGTTGGTTTGAATGTATAATCAAACCATTTTTGCTTTTCTAACTTTTAAAATCACGAAGTTTGAAATCCCATTAGTCTAAGCCCGGAATCGGACTATTTTTATCGGCTTGCCTTCTAAAATCAAAAAGATCAAAATTGCATCGGCCGAGACTAGGAATTTGGATCATTGTTATCTATTTGCCTTCGAAATCATAAAGCCTAAAATCGCATCAAGTTGCAACTAGAATCAAATTATTTTTTGTTTTCCTTTTCAAATTATGAAGCTCGAAATTATATGTAATATCCCGAACCTAAATATAAATGAATTAACATATCTTAAACGTGTATAAAAATTACCTTGGGTGTACGGAAAAATTACTAGAAGGGTGCTAGAATACCCTTTGCACTTAAGTGAATTCTTATGTGCTTGGTGAATATTTTATTGAATTTTCTATTTATAAATAGTACACTTTTTGCAATATATATATATATTGAGTGTCTAAATAAGTGCATAAAAATTAAGTTATTGATAAATAAATTACTATACAGAGTGCTTGAACTTATTATGAAAAGACATTATTTTTTAAACATATGTGGAATTAATTATATGCATAGGGATTTAATTGCATAAGGTTAGAGACCTAATTACATAAAATTAGGGACCCAATTGCATAAAATTAAAAGTTTTAGCTCTTAAATAAATTGTAAAATAAACTTTAGGGGGCATAAAGATATTGGAAAAGCCCTAGGGAAGTACAAAATGTAGCCAATTGAAAATCAAAAGGACTTAAATGTAGGGATGAAATTGAAACAATGTTATAAATCAAGAGACTAAAATAAACCAAATGGATTGCAATAAATGGTTGTAATAATTAGCTTAACAAATGGATGGCTAAAGATCAAAGTGATGGAGGGTTAGGATTAAAAGATGCTTTGAGGGTGGAGGTTAAGCCGGATGAAGAGCTAAGATTAAGTCAAAAACAAAAAAAAGTCCATCCAATCTCACTTATAAATTCGATATGAAGGAGGAACAAAAATAATGGGGAAAAATAGAAAAATTAGGCTAAACCCTTGTCAAAAGTTTCAAGAAAATTATAAGCCAATTCACCCTAAACACTAAAACCAACCTTAGAACACTCCATTAAGCCTAGAATTATAGTTGGAAATAAATAATACTAAGGAGGAAAAAAATTGAGCAAATGGCCAAAACTTAGAGGAAGAAAAGAAGAAAAGAAAATTTAACCTAAAAAGGACTAAATTGGAGTATTTAAGGTAAGTTAGTCTCACTTACATCACAAGAATTTATTATGTGATGTGAATTGTTGGTCTTGCATATTTAATTCAAGTGTAATTGAATTAATTGATGAAATTAAGGTTAGGGTTCTTGAGCATGAAAATTAGGGAAATTGATTAGGTGTTGATGGAATATGCTAATTAAGCATAAAAAAAGTAAGAAAAATGCAAAACCTCTTAGCCTAATTCTATAGGAAACATTCGACCAAAATTGTGATTTTTAGGGTTTATGATGCTTTTGTTTTAATGATGTTTAATTGATTGAATACATGATATTGAAGTATAATTAAATGAACTAGGATGAAAATTGACATTAAAATTGAAAAATCTACTTAAACTAAACTAGGTGCATATTTAGCCAAGTAAAGAAGAAATTAGGGTTAGTAACTTAATTCATGTATAATAGTGTTAGATGAACTAAATAAAGAATTTAAGTCAATTAAATGGGTGAATATGTGAAATCAATGAAGAAAAGAAAAATGCACTTAGCTTAGGTGAAAGGAAATGTTTGGTCATATGTGTGATTTTAAGGGAAAATGTTATTAACCATGTTATTACTTCAATTAGCATTTCCATGGTTTACTAATTATAACACATGTGTTTGATGTGTGTAATTATATGGTTATGGAATAATTACTTGTAGTTATGAGGATGTGAATGAATGAATGAATTGGTGCAATCTGTTGGTAGATGAATGATGTTGCATATTAATTTGACTAGATTGTATACGGTGAATGGATTGTGATGGATTTAAAGGTAATGGATTTCTATGTGTATTTTCAATTCATTGAGGTATGCAATTCTATTGCATAAATGACATTCATTCATGGCATGTATTATGTCAATTTATGAGTTATGCATTCACATTTACATGCATATACATGCCAAAATCATGGAAATGTTTAAAATATGAAAAGATTTTTCTTCATGATTTTTTAAAGGCAAAGGAAAGAGCAAATGGTTTCATGGTCCCTAACATTTCCCTCATCAAGGGAAGTGGTAATGGCCTCGATTGAAGATTTTCTTCATTACGAGAATTGGTAATGGCTCTAGGTGACCGAAAAATCAAAGACATTTCCTTCACTAAGGGAATTGGTAATGGGTTCGATTGAAGAATTTCTTCTTTAGGAAAATTGGTAATGGTCCCAATAAAAGGAAATGGTATTTCTTCATTGAGGGAATTGTTTATAGCCTCGATAGTTGAAGGAATTGGTAATGGTCCCAACGGAAGAAGTGCTCAAGCAATTGACGGCCAAACATGTACATGCATGCACATAATATACGTTTGGCGGGGCATGCTCGAAGACATAAAAATGTCTTTGGAAAGAACATGAAAAGGATTTTAAGGAACAAAAAAGGATTTCCAAAAAGACCATGGAAAAAATTTCTAAGTGCATTTACTTATAAAAATACATTCACTTGCCTATGTACATGGCATACATGATTAACTTAGTCAGCAATAGCTCCTAATTCTTGTGATGTTGGGTGAAAAATATAGAGTGATGGCTATGTCTTTTATGAAGCTTATTACTGAAGGAACTCCTCTGTCTTTTTGTCGGGTGTGTCTTACTTATAACTTCAAGCTGAACATACTTCGGGTTTATATGATTGTAAGAGTAATGAATAAGTAAATCGGTTTAGTTCTATAACCTATAAAAGGATAGTAGGTTTGTAAATATGTATAACCACTTTTGATAAGTAGTGTGATACTAAACTAGTTTTCATGTAAAAACGAAGGTAAGTTGTAGCCAGTTTAGTCAATTTTGGACATATTAGTTATGTAATAAAATAGTAGTGTAGTTATAATATCTTTTAGTTAAATACCAGACATACTATTATTGATGATAATATGGACAATCAAATAGACATTGAAATAATAAACAAAGAATAAAAATAAATGGTTTAATGATTTTATATAGGATGATAATTAATAATGAAAAAAGATTAGACTATTGAGTAATGGGTATCGACCACATGAATTTATTTTGACTCATAGAAAAAGAATTTAACAAAACTAAGAGATACGGATCCCATTATTTTAGTCTAAATTGTTAAAATAAAATGTTCAAATAGAGAAAATTTAATAGTACATTTTGGGCTGAAATTTGTGACAAAAGTTGGACCTATAAACTATTTAAAGAGCTTCGTAGCAAAGACCATACCTATTAATAGCATATGGAGGACACATAGCCTTATGTCTCACGTTCATTAGGTAATATCCTTAATCTATTTACGTCCTAGGTTGGAGGGGTATTACGGGGTGGTATCGAGCATGGTTACCTAGGAATGAAAGGAAGGCATAAGTAAGATACATTAGATATGAACTTCAATAATTGGCATGCTTGATGATTGAAATATTATGATTGGTCGGTGGATGTGAATGATGAATGTGAAAGGCATGATGATTTATTGTGATAAATTGTTATGTTTGAATGCAATATAAGTGTTGGTTATGAATGATATGATTAGCATGAATGTTTATGGCATAAATTGAAAGATGTAATTTGTTTTGTTTATAGATGTGAATGAGAAAGAAAAAGGATGCTACCAAAAAGGGTTAGTAATAATAATATTAGTAATGGTACCAATCGGTTTTGGATCTAGAGGGGGAATTAATAGAATTGCTAGGAAGGTAGCAAGGGATGATGGAATTGCAATAGGAGAAGCATGAGGAGTAAATACAAAAGACAATTGAAATACAATGGCATGGGCTGATCAAAGCATGACCACTACAACGAGCTAAAGTGGTGGAGGGCTTTCGAAGGTTTAACCTAAACGGGTGGTTCGAATCCCACCATTATAGAAGAATGGATTGAATCCACGAAAGTAATTTTTGAGAACTTAGCTATAAATGATGTAAATTGGATAGCGTGTGGACCTTTATATTGGTTGATGATGCTCGAAATTGGTGGGAGTCAATGAAAAATCCCCCTTAATATGTCATGACTCATGTGGGAGTGATTTAATGAGATGTTTAATGAAAAATATTTTTTGGATATAGTGAGGTCATAAAAAATCAAAGAATTTCTACTATTAGCTCAAGCGAGATATGTCAATGATGGAGTATGTTCATAAATTTGATAATGGTTGTTGTTATGCTACCTTTATCATTGAAAATGAGACATGAAAGAATAAGTAATTTTTCTATGGGCTAAAGGCAAAAATTAGAAGCTTGGTTTGAATGTTTATAGGTACCTATAGGGAAATAGTGAGGAAGGCACTCGGAATTGAGATAAATCAAAAGGAGTGGACATAAGTACCTCTCAATACAAGCAAATGAGGAAATACTCCAAATAAGCTCAAAGGTCAATCCAGCAGGAAAAAGGCCTTTTGATTGAAATTAGTATAAAGTTAAAAAAAGGGGAAGGAATAGATGAGGCAACCGAGGATAGAAGATCGGGGCATACCAAATTGCATAAAATGTGGCCATTCGTACCCTAAAGATTGTCTTATTGGCATGAATATGTGCTATTTTTTTTTCTAGATGTAGGACATTTGATTACCAACTATCCAAAGAAGAAAGCGACCAAAAGACAATGTGTTCCTGGACAAATGTACACAATGATGTTGGAGGGAACAAATAAGGAGCATGTTAAGGTCATATGTGGTAATGCTTCAATCTCTAATTTTATTGTATATATATTGGTAGATTTAGGTGTAATGCTTTAATTTATTACATGATCATTATTAAGACGATTAGGGTTGACAACTCGAAGTGCTAAATATGATTTATGAAGTGGCACTCCTATCTAGAGAGTTGCTATAATCTAATGCCAAAATTAAGGAATGTGAAGTGGGAATTGGAGATCATGTTTTATATGTTGATCTTATAGTCTTGAGTGTTCAAGATTTTGATGTCATTTTAGGGAAGGATTGCCAATCTAAAAATTGAGCATCGATTGATTGTTTAGCTAAGAAAGTGACATTCCACCCACTAGGTGAGCAATCCTTTGAGTTGTAAGCGGAATCTAAGATAAGAACCATAACCATAGTTTCAACAATGATAACTCGAAAGATAATAAACGGTGGATGTATGGGCTACTTAGTAAACATGGTTGATACTAAAAAGGAGGGGAGCCTAAAATTAAAGAAAAATTAAGTGGTTAGGGACTTTCTAGTTATTTTTCTCAAAAGTTTATCGGGATTACCTCCAAGGATGGATATTGATTTTGAAGTTGAGTTAGAACCGGGGATAATGCCTATATCTAAGGCACCATGCCGAACCTAGTAGAATTAAAGGAGCTTAAGACTTGATTATAGGAGCTCGCTGGATAAAGGTTTCATTTGGCCTAATTGTTTATCATGGAGAGCACCAATATTATTTACGAAGAAGAAGGACGAGTCAATACAACTTTGTATAGATTATCGAGACCTAAATTAAGTGACCATTAAGAATAAGTATCCGCTCTTGTGGATTGATGATCTATTTGATAGTTGATAGGGAGTTTAGTGTTCTCTAAGGTTGACATCTAGTCAAGATATCATCGGTTGAGGATCAAAGAGGATGATGATGTGAAAAAATGGCCTTTATGACTCGATATAGGCATTACAATTTTTTAGTAATGCCATTCTAGTTAACTAATATGCCAACGAGTATTTATGAATTTAATGAATAAGGTGTTCCATGAATACTTGGATAAATTTATAATTGTATTTGTTGATGATATCCTAATAAATGCAAGAAGCTAAGAGGAGCATGTAGAACATTTGAAGAAAGCAATTAAACTTTACGAGAGCATAAATTGTACGCTAAACTCAAAAAGTGTTCATTTTAGCTTGAGCAAGTAGCATTCCTTGGACATGTGGTATCAATGGCTAATATTATGATAGATCCTAGAAAGTTCAAGCGAGTGCGAGAATGGAAATAACCAAAGAATGTGTTAGAAGTATGAACTTTTGTTAGGATGATAGGCTATTACGGAAATTTATAGAAGGATTCTCTAGAATAACTATATCTCTCACTCGGTTGATAAGAAAAAACACTAAATTTGAGTAGGATGACAAGTGTGAAAGGAGTTTCTAAGAGCTAAAATTTAGGCTAATTACAACCCTAGTATTCGTGACTTTTCTAAAGGATAACAAAAATTTCATAGTCCATACCGATGCCCCCTAGATTAGGTTATGGGCGGTCTTAATGCAAGATGGAAAGGTGATTGTCTATGCATCTCAATAGTTGAAAGACTATGAAAGGAACTACCCCACTAATTACTTGGAATTGCCTACTATTATCTTTGCCTTGAAAATTGGGAGAGATTATCTATACGATGTCCGATGTAACATCTATATCGATTACAAGAGTCTCAAATATATCTTCACCTAGAAGGAATTAAATATGAGGTAAAAAAGATGGCTCAAAGTACTAAATGATTGAAGGCATGTTATACCCCTAATAAATTAAATCATGGTTATATAATCAAAGTAAGTAAAGGTCGAACCCTTAAGGAAAAAGGCTAAATTGACTTTTGCTTTTCGATTGAGTGTTCTTTTAGAGTAAAGGGGGTTTGTGTACGAAGTGTTTTAAAACAAATACGATAAACTAAAGTAATAATATTAAGAAAACTTTGATTAAACTTTGGTATCCACTTTTAGTTTAGTCGCTGATCATCAATTGGATAATTAACTTATGCTAAACATGCATATTCATTATAAGAAAAAAACAAGTATGTTTACTTTAGTCTTTCACTACTTATTTGTTAATCGAATATATAATACCCAATTAATTTCCTAGCTTATTGAATAACCTATTGAGCACTAAATCGACTTAATCCAATAATAACATTAATCGGAGAAAGGCGGTAAAGCTAAGCCACCTTCTTAAGCGCTAGAGAAGATGTAACCTAGTTCTACGTCTTTCAAAGGATTGAATGAAAACATGAAAAATAATCATCAAAACCTAGTTACTACCTTAGGCGAGTTTAAACAAGCAATTACATGGACTTGAATACTTAGCTAGTGATCGGTTAACATGACTAGACAACTAGTGTGCACTCTAATCAATTTAATCATCCACTATAAACCAATCATGTAGAAAAACATAAAATACCCAATAAAGATAAATTTAGAAATATAAACTGTAATATCATAGTTATTTGAACAAAAGGTTCAACTTAATTTAACTAAGAATCAAAGAAAGAGTTTCTATGAATGGTGGCCACTAGGAAGTTAGGGATCTTGAAATAATACCCTAGCATATTATTTATAACTAAAACTAGGGTTACCTCATGTATGTGTTGGCCCTACATGGCCATACAATTTATTACATAAAGTTACATAATTTGATCCTTAGTTTTACATGGTTTGGAGCCTTGAAAATCAATATTACATGGTTTGCTAACTAAGGCACACGATTATGTGCCTTTGCTCCATATTTCATGTTTCTTCTCTTCTACTCCTATAGACTTCGTTTCAAGTCCTGTTGAGTCTCATCTCGTCCATGAAAACCAGCTCCGCTTTAGAGATATAGGGATGTGACCTTGCACCGTAAACCATGTGTATTGTCTTCTCGCTCGTGTGATCTTCTTCTTTCCTTGGATTATGCTAGGCTAGGAAGTTCACACGGTTATATGGGATTTCTTCCTCTAGTCATATGGAATGCTTTTTCCCTTGTGGCTTATATTGTTGAGCAATCCACGCGGTTATTCCTTTAAGTCATACAACTAGTAGTTGTTTCCTTTGTTATTTCACATGATTGTGTGACTCTTTTAGCCTCTTTAGAGACTTCTCTTTTCCTTACTTTGATTCATCGTTTTTCCTACAAAATCCAAAATTGTCTTCTTATTCTTAAATAACATAATATAATAAAATAAATGATAGAAATTTCAATGTAATAGAGCATAAAAATTACGCTAATTATATGCTCATCAAATACCTTCGCACTTAAACTTTGCTAGTTCTCGAGTAAAACAAATAACATAAAAATTAACTCATTTGCATCGAAATCATGGTTACATCTAATATATGCAACACGCCTTTAAACCCCTAGGTTATCCCTAGTGGACGAGTTATGTCTCATGAGGGTTTTCGGATGATAAACCTATAAAATTGTTCAAATAAATGTCATGTTAGTATAATCGTTCTCCGGTATTAATGCTTAATTCAGAATTTAATGAAATTTGATAGTCAACTCGATTTTGTTCAAGATATTATTATCATATCAATGCATGTCTCTAAATTAATTTATGCATCTTCATAACTAAATATAATTCAAGCATGTAACACCAACTCTACTTTTTATCCCTTTTCCACCACTTCATGCAAAGCAATAAATCAAGATTTTCTTTAATCAACACTTTTTCATTTTAAGCATCTTCAATTTTTGTTTCACCTATATAGCTTTTTTTCCCAAGTGATCATTTGCATTTTTACGGGACTACCAACATTTATGATGAAGGTAATCAATTACTTAGCAAGTCATCAATATAGAGTGCTTTACGGACTCGTAATTTGAATTATCGTTTGATGTAAAAGTAAACATTATGATGAATACTCCTAGTTATTAAGCGACTCAAATCATTAGAGTAGAATTTTTATTTTCTTAGGTAAATTTTTGCTAAGGAATGCTTTTCATATTCTTTTCAACTTTTCGTAAAACGTAGAAAATCTTATTAATTTAAACTATGATCGAGTCTAGTTTCCAAAGGGTTTGCTTTTCTTTCAAAGTCGGTGTTACTACCTAAATTATATGCAATTATAATGTCACATAAAGCTTTCTAGCATAAATGCACTTCTATGATAATAATATCCCAAACATTTTCATTCATCTCATCAAATTTCATTAAATTCAACATTAAACATTAATCAAGAATAATATCATACTAAACCACGGCATTTGTTTCATATATATATATATATATATATATATATATATATAGACACACACACACATAGAAAATAACCTAAGCAAACATACAAATTACATAAAATAACACAAAACAATAAAACCTAAATGCTAAATACATTATTACGGTTAAACTAGACATTGTCCTTAATGTTCAACATAGATTATCAAATAAAAAAAGAACATAAAAAGATAAATAAAGGGATAAGAAAGCAAATCTGGATGGAGGCCCTCGGAATGGAGGGTGTGGCGGTTATGGAAAATATGTCATGAAGGCGAGTGTACGAGTGGCCAATCCGAGCATTGACCATTTGAAATTCAACTACGACATTATTGTTTATAGCCTAAATTTGCTCATTCGAGTCCTTGAAACCGACCGTTGGCATTGTTGTTCATGGTTTTAACTTGTTCACTTATTATGTTGAACTAGCTATTGACATTGAGCTAGAAGTCATCAAACCATAATGCCAATTGTTCCATGCTTTTTAAATGAGGCACCCACGTGTGGAACCTTTTTGGTCGTGGTTTGTGCCTCATCATCTCCCTCTCCATCATTGTCACTTTCAACCTCTTGTCTTTGTCTCTTGTTTGGCTAGACGAATTATTGTTTCCTTTTCTTCTCTAGTAACTTGATTTTGATAAATTTTTCAAGGGTCAAACACTTCAACCCTTTTGATGGTTTTAAGGAGATGGTGTTCTTGTTGAACATCCTCACTTTCTTGGTAATATGGATTACAAATACATCCATAATAATTCAACCATCCGTCGAGTTCTTTATCATCAAAAAGCGATCGACCGGAATATAGGTGAAGTCTACCTTCATCTTTTAGGTGATGAAGAATAAGATTCCCAATTCTAACTTACTCACCACCCCTATTACTCTTTTCTTTACCATATAATATCTACGTGAGTACCCAATGTATGTATCAAAAAATAGGATTTATGATTGTTGAGGCTTTTGATCATCATAGATTACATACCTTCTATTATGAACTTGTGATTTCCCTCTAAAAGGGTTTCTCAAACCTACTAGGTGGTTACTTTTTGCCCTTATGTAGCTAACGAAACATATCCGTCATGGTTTCTATATCAACAATACACTTCTTACTTATTATTTTAAATATGAAATAATCATAAGTTCGGTTATTAATCCTCCCTTAATGTTTCTTAGTGAAACAAACTTAAGAACTCCATGGTTAATTCCTTATAAAAAGAAGCATCCATTCTTAAAAAGCTCACCCATCCTATACTCTCTAGAATTTTCCTTACTTCTCTAAACAAACCCATTTGAATATCCACATACTTGTTTGACATAATTCTTCTATTCTTCAAGACATTATAGCAGAATTCTTGCTCTTCATTTGTAAATTCAATTCTAGGGTAAGATTTGGATAGGTAGCCTTCTCGTTGAGCTGCCTCATTTCGATGAGTGCCCCTTTTGGAGTGTGCATCTTGCTTCCCCTTGTCTCTTAAGGTAGACCTTATTGTCTTTGGGGTAGCTTTGAGTGAAAAATGATGAGGGTTCTTTAGTTATTTTGTAGGTGGTGAAGGGAGGGTTCATTGGTGGCTTATAATGGAGTGGTAATATTGATTTTGGGGAGGTGGGATGTTGTGGTGGTTGGTTTTATATGTGAGAGAGATGGAGTTTTAAAAGAGATAAAGAGATGGAGGAGAAGAGGCTAGTAGCAGCAATTTCTTTTTAGTAAAGATGAAGTGATACAACGAGGGTTTTAGGTTATACGGGGGTAGGTTTTTTTGGGGAGTCAAGTCATGTGACTTTTGGGTTAGAGAAAGACATGGTCATGTGAATTTTGTTTGCAAGCTGTGTTTCTTCCTTTCTTTTCGTATGCCTTTTCTCTTCCTAACCAATGCACCCCTTTATATTCTACACAACCATATGGAATTCCATTTTTAAACCATGTGAAAATATTTTTCTATGTTTGCTGAAATATGAAAAACTCCTTTGAACTAACATGATCGTGTCAAATTACTACACAAAGAGTATGCAAATCATTCAACCCGTGTCTTCTTTTCTCCCTATGGATCTCAATTGTCCCAATTGAGTCGTATGGTCATGTGTCTTCTACTACATAAACTATGTAGAACGTCACTACTTGTGTTGTCTCTCCCTTTTCCTTCAATTTCCATCCATCTTTTAAGCATAAGAGTGTGCCATTTCCTTTTGTAAATTGTGTCTTTGGCTACTGCCCTTAGGTCTTTCTCTCCTATTTCAATTTCTAACCCTTTTCCCAAGCACATGAATGTGCCATTCTCTTCTTTAAACTAGATCTTTGGCTACTACTCGTATGTCTCTTCCTTGCTCTTTGAAATTTCAACCCAATACATACACATAACCTTGTCATTTAATTGGATAAATCATGTGAAACTTCGTTGTCCATGTGAGTGTGTGTTTTTATTTGCTTAACACATGAAAATACCTACACTACAACATCCTTTCGATTAAGTGAAGTGTGGGTAAAATTTAAAAATAAAATTAAATAGCTAAATTGAAAATCATAAAATTTACTATAATTTATTGGGTTGCCTCTTAATAAGTGCTTTTTTTTTTAACATTGTTGGCTTGACAATACCTTCTCCATCAAGAGGGATCTTTTCCTTGAACCTTGGCATTATATTCATCTATGATACCGAACCGACTTACCTCATCATCAAATTTCATGGTGAGTTTGACACCCCGGCTCCCTTACCTATTACCTAACAAGCGTGATCGGCGCGACACATTGTTGGGACTAAGTCCCCTACTTCCTCCATCATACACAACTGAAACTAAACCATGGGAAACGTATGATATAATATACAACATTATTACGGATAGTTCTATAATTTATAACATATTCAAAATGCCTAAAAATTTACGTCCTAGGCCCGTACCCCTTTTTAATGACACAAAAGATTTTTCTATTTTTATGAGTGACACACGAGCCTCTTTTAGCGAGAACCGATAAGCATCCTCGATCGACTTAACTTTGCCCTTACTCGAACAACACACAAATACAATAACGTAATGAGCCAAAGCTCGGTAAGTAGGGTGATGCACGTGATATACAATGCTATTGTGTTTCCCATATTTTCATCTATTTTAATCCGGTACCCTAGGTATATGCAAGTTCGTGTGCCCAATCTCTCGGTGATCGTGTTATCACCTACTATTCTATTCTTTTCTCTCGGTGATCTCAATATCACCTACCGCTCGTAATGGATTATCCCTCGTTGTAGCACACGGTTAGCGAAATTATCGCTCGCTTAACTCGTGTTAGTAAATAGAGTTCGCACTATGGATTCCTTGCTATTAGCCAATCCACTCAATTCGATTACCAAACCATGTCAATTCAAGACTCAATGATTTTTCTTAATTTATTTCCACCCCCAATGCACATGATGCACATGATGACGTGTTTAATCACATTCAACATAACTCGGGTACCAGCCTTTCTTTCTCAAGCCATACTTATGGTCCAACCATCACTCGGAATTCACTCGGCGCTCACATACCAATCATGGTACTCATAGCGGGAACACAACCTCCGCTCATTAATATTGTTTATTAGTTTCATTAATAATTAAAGAAGGTCCAATTCCTTTTTTTTTTTTTTTTTGTAATTCCTCTCCGAAAGAATAAATTTTCTTTAGAATTTTAAAATTCCTTTTATTTCTATCTAATTCCACTTATTTTAGCCTAAGCCCATTTTCGTTAGTCTAAGCCCATCTACTTTAAAATCAAGCCTTTTGATTTTAGTCCAAGTCCATTACCAAGTTTATTTTATTTAAGTCCAAGCCCAATAACATTAATCCAAGCCCAAGTCCATTTGTTTTAATCTAAGTCTACTTTATTTTTAAATCCAAGCCCATCTCATTTTAACTCAAGTCCAAGCCCATTAACATTAGTCCAAGCCCATTTATTTTAATCCAAGCCCAAGTCCATTTGTTTTAATCTAAGTCCACTTTATTTTTAAATCCAAGCCCATCTCATTTTAACTCAAGTCCAAGCTCATTAACATTAGTCCAAGCCCATTTATTTTAATTCAAGCCCAAGTCCATTTGTTTTAATCTAAGTCCACTTTATTTTTAAATCCAAGCCCATCTCATTTTAACTCAAGTCTAAGCCCATTAACATTATTCCAAGCCCAAGTCCATTTGTTTTAATCTAAGTCCACTTTATTTTTAAATCCAAGCCCATCTCATTTTAATTCAAGTCCAAGCCCATTAACATTAGTCCAAGCCCATTTATTTTAATCCAAGCCCAAGTCTATTTATTTTAATCTAAGCCCACTTTATTTGTAATTCCAAGCCCATCTCATTTTAACTCAAGTCCAAGCCCATTACCAATAATCCAAGCCCATTTATTTTAGGTTAAAAATTTTTCAGCGAGTGGCACACCTAAACAACCTATACCAAACCAACCATAACTCCTTAAATATTTATCTACAACTCACGAACCTTTAAGGGGAGATATTAGACATATAGATCAACAACTTTCGTTATTTACATTTCCTCCCAAAATCAATCTAAAATCCTTAAATAAATCACACAAGTTTCGGAACTAAATAATCTTTTCCGAGTAGCTGGTCCATTCAACGATCCGTACCAAATCAGTCATAAATACTTACATACAGATATACAAATCACGCAATTTTATATACATCTAGTAGAAAAATAGATGAAAAACTTTCCTTCTTTGAGTGTGGCCCAAAAACCACTCTATGATCCCGAAATAAATCACACAACTTTTGGAATGAAATATTTTTCTAGTAGATGATCCATTCGAATGATCCATACCAATTCAGTCATAACTCCATATATATATCTCTAAAAGTCACAAAAGTTTAAAGAGACATAGTAGACACATATATCAACAACTTTCATTCTTTGTAGTTTTCCTAAAAATAACCCTAAGATCCCGAAATAAATCACACCAAGTTCGGGTTTTTCCACCCCTAAAATCCGAAAATCTTCTCTTAAAGCACATTTCTCATCACACATGCTTAACCATCCATCATCAAACATCAAGTGTTTAAAATCATCACAAATACCATAATTACATTTCACATGAATTAAATAACTCATAAAATAAACATGGAAAGCATAAACAAAGCAAGAAAAAAAATGAAACCTACTTACATTGGATTAACTTTACTAAAATCTCTTTTGCTTCCTTTTAGTTTCCCTTTCTTTTTCCTTTCTTTTCCCCTTCTCTTCCTTCCCTTTTTTTCTCTTTCTCCCCTCTCTTTCACTCTTTCTTTCTTGGCTTTAAGGAAGCTACGGGATGCACTAAAAATGCATCCTTATCCCCTTTTTTTTTACTTAAATATCTCACCTAGTCTCATCCATTTAATGTTCATTACAAGTGTCAAGAGCTTGTGGTGAAATGCAAGGTAAATGTGACTGAAATTAATGAAATGATGGGTTTAAATTTCAAGGAGGAACAGGTGATGGTCAATGGAAATTTGTAGAAAGTAGGGGCCAAAATGTGATTAAATGAGGGTAATTAAATTAACTACATTTTCAGAATTTCTCCCAAAATTTCGGCAATTAGCACTTTTTTTTTCTAATTTATACTTATTCCATATAAAAGAAATTTTCTAACTAATTTACCCAACATTTGTTTTTTATATAAATATTGACGTACACCCGTTACTCTCAACAAATACGTACATATAACATATTCCAGTACATATGTTGACTTGGTTACAAATTTTCACATACGTAACCGATATACTATATATATATATACGTACGAATATAAATATCTCGATACGTACACTTATACGATTACGGATTTTACGAGGGTTATAGTGAGAGCTCCCTCATAGACATTGATGATTGTTTTTATCATCTTGAGGAATGGCCTCCCTAACAAGAGAGGTGTAGGGTTATAAGGAGACTCATCTCAAATCTTTAAGATGTAGAACTCGACTAGGAACACAAACTTGTCACGTATATAAAAAGATCTTCTACAACCTATTGGGGGTAGGCATTAATTTGATTGGCATGTTGAATGATAACATTTGTATTTTTTAAATTCCCTAGATTTAGTGCGACATATATAGAGCATGGTATTACATTTATTGATGCCCCTAAATCTAGCATGGCCTTATCTATCCTAAGTTTACTAATTCGAGTGTGGGATTGTAAACATGCAAAGATACGTGTACTTGGGAAGGAATTTTTCTTTGTAAAACCATAGAAACATTCTCCCCTATCCTTACCTTGTCATTCATGTCCAACTTTCTCTTGTTTACGCATAAGTCCTTCAAGAGCTTAGCATATCAAGGAACTTACTTGATGACCTCTAAGAGAGGTACGTCTACCTTTATTTTTCCGAACGACTCAAAGATCTCTTTCTCCTTTCCCTTCTTCAACTCATCTTTCCTAAGCCTCTCTAACTCTGTTAGGAAATGGTACATGATTAGTTAAAAATATAGTACAAGGGTCAGAATTTACCTTAAGGCTTGGTGTAGCTCTGTGAATGGGTATGCTCTCCTTCTTTTCCTCTAGCTCCACTCTTTTTCTTTAACCAATTCGGAGATTCTCTTACTCGATTGCTCCACTCGAGCATTGCTCATCAAGGTCATTGCACTCATGTTTTTTTTTGGGGTTTATCACCATTTAGGATGGTAATTTCCCTCTGTTTTGAGCCTATAGACGAATCACATCATTTGCCATATAACTCATTTGGTTTAAGAGATTTTGAATGCTTGACCTAGTCTCTTATTAAAATTGCCTTATGCTCAAAGCAAAAGACTTTATCATTTCTTCTAGAAAATTGTCTAATTATTATGGATCTTGTTATTGATAAGGCTTTGGTTAATACCCTTGTTACCTTTACTCGGTAGAATTTTTATCCACCTTACCTATTGTCTCCATATCTTAAGTTGTGGTCTCCCTAACTAGGATTATAAATGTTAAAGAAAGGGTCATATGGTATTGGTTGACCACCTTCAAAGTTTCTAGTTGTATTCATATGTTTTATGTGCCCCTCTTGTAATGTTGGGCATGCATCCATCATATGTTCGGTAATCGAACAAATCTCATAAGCCTTAACTACATGTAGATTACCGATAGCCATCTATCTTACTAGTGAAGTTAAGTAAGACATTTATCGCCCCAAACTAGATATGTTGGCTTCATATACCTTTTTTGGTTCATAATCAATCTTCACACCAAATTACTATTAATTAGCATCCATGTTCGATATTAATGCTCTCATAACATTCGATGTTTTATCTATTAGTATCCTTCCACTAGCAGAATCTATCATGCTCCTCTCCATAGGGAGCAAACCCTTATAGAAGTACACCATCAATAACTAATCTAAAATCTAATGGTATGGGTAGTTAGAACATAACATCTTAAATCGCTTCCAATAGTCATATAGTGTCTCTCTAGTAAACTATCCAATCCTATAGATTTTCTTTCTTATACTTGTAGCCACTTAAAGCGAGTTAATATTTCATCAAGAAGGCCTGCTTCATCTAGTTCCATGAGTCAATTCATCCTTCGAGGAGATCATATAGTTAATCCTTAGCATCCCCATCTAAAAAAAAGAGAATGCCCTCAATTTGATTTGATTCTCTAATATTCGATAAGGTCTAATGATCGAGCGGACCATATAGAACTCCTTTGAATGCTTATGAGGTCTTCTCAGCTAGACCTTAAAATTTAGGCAACAAGTGTATCGATCTTGATTTAAGTTCAAATGTCACTTTGAGATTAGGGAACTCAATACTCGGGGGCTATTGATTAAGATCAAGAGGAGTTAACTCCTTTAATGCCCGATTAGCCTAGTTTGTAGCCATGATTTCTCCTTTTGAGTCATTCAATGAAAAAAATTCAAGAACTATGGTTATGCTCGGTGAAACCACTCGTTCAAATGACTTGATTCTTTCTATTAAGCGAACCTAGCTTCTCGTTTTAACTTACTCAATTCTCTCTCTAGTTCAAGTTGATAAGCAAATCCCTCAATTGTGATCCGGTCATAAACCAACCATAATAAAAAACATAAGAATAACAAATAAAAAAAACCAAAAGAATATAAACTTTTTCCATAAGTCCTCGATAACGGCACTAAAATTTAATGTGTCATACTCGCTAACAAATTAATCAATTTATATAGTCCTCACGAGCTTTCAATCACAATTATATAATCGTAGCAAGTAAGGGTCGAACTCATAGGGAAGAGGCCATATTGACTATTACTTTTAGGTTGAGTGTTCTTTTAGTGTAAATGAGGGTTTTCTGTTTGAAGTGTTGAAAACAAATAAAGTGAACTGAAATAATAATATTAAAAAAGCCTTAGCTGAACTTCACTATCCACTTTTAGTTTGGTCTTTAATCATCAATTAAATAATTAATTTATCCTAAATATGCATATTCACCATAAGACAACAATAGTGTTTTCTTACTTAGTTGCTCATCGAATATATGACACCCAATTAATTTCCTAGCGATTGAACAACCTACTAAGTATTAGATAGATTTAATCCAATAACAACATTAATTAGAGAAAGATAGGTGAAGCTAAGCCTCCTTCCCGAGCGCTATAAAAGATTAACATAGTTCTATATTTTTTAAAGGATTGAACAAAAATATGAAAAATAATGATCAAAATCCTAGTTACTACCTCAAGCAAGTTTATACAAGTAATTACACAAACTAGAATGCTTAGCTAGTGATAAGTTAACATGATTACACTATAAACCAATCATACATAAAAATATAAAATACCCAATAAATATAAGTTTAGAAATATAAACCATAATCTCATTGTGATTTAACCAAAAACATCAATTTGATTCAACTAAGAATAAAGTTTAGTTTCTCATAATGGGTTAGAAAGAGAGAGTTTTTATGAATGGTGGCTATTGGGAAGTTGGGGATCTTGAACTAATACCCTAACCCACTATTTATAATTAAAACTAGTACCTCATGTATATGTCTATCCCATATGCCCACACGGTTTAATTTATAAAGTTACATGATTTAATGGTTAGTGTTAAAAGATTGGAGTGTTTAAAAATGAATATTACATGATTTGCTAACTAGGGCACATTATCATATGCCTTTGCTCTTCATTCCGTGTTACTTCTCTTTTTCCTATATGGATATTTGCTTCAAGCCGTGTTGAGTCTTTTCTATCCATGTAGACTTATTCGCCCTAGAGACATGGACTCGTGACTTTGTATTATAAATTGTACGCAATGTATTCTACCTTTGTAGGCTTCTTCGTCCTTAGGTCGTGCTGAGCTAGGATATCCACACGGTCATGTAGGATTTCTTCCTCTAGTCACATGGAATGCTTCTACTCATGTGGCTTGTATTGTTAAGTAATCCACATAGTTTCTTCCTTTATGTCATAAGACTAGTAGCTATTTCCTTTGTTATTTCACATGGTCTGTATGACTCTTTGAGCCTCTTTGGTGACTTGTCCCTTCCTTTTTTCGATTCATAATTTTTCTTACAAAACCCAAAACCATCATCTTATCCTTAAATAATATAATGTAATATAATAAACACTAGAAAATTTAATATAATAGAGCATAAAAATCATGCTAATTATCCACTCATCAATGGTCACAACATTTTTTTCCACTACCATCTTGGTAAGCCGAAAGTCATGGATAATGCTTTAAGCAAAAATTTGATGGTAGCTTAAAAAGTACAAATTGTAAGTGACATAAAAAAGCTGTAATTAGATATTATGCCCGAAGAGATAAGATAAATCTATTGTGTAACACCTCTAACCTTGCACCTCTTAGGTTTAGAATATTACTGCCATTGATTTACATTTGAAGTCCAATTAAAGCAAACCAATGAGGCATCGTGTCTTTACTATGGTATTTTAGATATGGACTTCACTATAGAAATCTAATAATGATGTGTAGGTCCTAAATTTCAATCCGAAATGCACTATAAGTTTTTTACATATTATTATTTTATTTAAATTACTTGGACTAAAATGACTATATACATAACACTCGGATATCCACACGGTCATGTAGACACCGCTCCGCCTTAGAGACATGGACCCGTGACTTTGTATTGTATACTCGAATGCAATGCATTCTACCTTTGTAGTCTTCTTCTCTCTTTAGGCTATGCGAGGCTAGGATACCCATACGATCATGTAGGATTTCTTCCTCTAGTCATATGGAATGCTTCCGCTCATGTGCCTTGTATTACCGAGTAATCCACGTAGTTTCTTCCTTTACGCGATAAGACTAGTAGCTATTTCCTTTGTTATTTCACATGGCTGTATGACTCTTCTAGCCTTTTTAGTGACTTGTCTCTTCCTTGCTTCGATTCATCATTTTTCTTACAAAACCTAAAACTATCATCTTATTCTTAAACAATATAATGTAATATAATAAACACTAGAAAGTTTAATATAATAGAGCATAAAAATCATGCTAATTATGCACTCATCAATGATCACGACATCGTTTTCCACTACCATCTTGGTAAACCGAAAGTAATGGCCAATGCTTTAAGCAAAACTTTAATGGTAGCTTATAAAGTACAAATTGCAAGTGACATAGAAAAACTCTAATTAGATATTTTCCCTAGAAGAGATAAGATAAATCTGTTGTGCAACAACTCCAACCTAGGACCTCTTAGGTTTAGAATATTACTACCATTGATTTACATTTGAAGTCCAATGAAAGCAAACCAACAAGACATTGTGTCTTTACTATGGTATTTTAGATATGGACTTCACTATAGAAATCTAATATTGATGTTTAGGTCCTAAATTTCAATCCGAAATGCACTATAAATTTTTTATATTTTATTATTTTATTTAAATTACTTGGACTGAAATGACTATATAAATAACACTCGGATATCCACACGAGTTATGTAGACCTTTTTCGCCTTAGAGACATGGACCCGTGACTTTGTATTGTAAATCGTATGCAATGTATTCTACTTTTGTAGTCTTCTTCTCTCCTTAGGTCGTGCTAGGCTAGGATATCCACACTGGTCATGTAGGATTTCTTCCTCTAGTCACATGGAATGCTTCGCTCATGTGGCTTGTATTGTTGAGTAATCCACATAGTTTCTTCCTTTATATCATAAGACTAGTAGCTATTTCCTTTGTTATTTCACATGGTCGTATGACTCTTCGAGCCTCTTTGGTGACTTGTCCCTTCCTTTTTCGATTCATAATTTTTCTTACAAAACCCAAAACCATCATCTTATTCTTAAATAATATAATGTAATATAATAAACACTAGAAAATTTAATATAATAGAGCATAAAAATCATGCTAATTATCCACTCATCAATGGTCACAACATTTTTTTCCACTACCATCTTGGTAAACCGAAAGTCATGGATAATGCTTTAAGCAAAAATTTGATGGTAGCTTAAAAAGTACAAATTGTAAGTGACATAGAAAAGCCGTAATTAGATATTATGCCCGGAAGAGATAAGATAAATCTATTGTGTAACACCTCCGATCTAGGACCTCCGAGGTTTAGAATATTACTGCCATTGATTTACATTTGAAGTCCAATGATAGGAAATCAATAAGGCACTCGTGTCTTTACTATGGTATTTTAGATATGGACTTCACTATTGAAATCTAATAATGATGTGTAGGTCCTAAATTTCAATCCGAAATGAACTATAAATTTTTTACATTTTATTATTTTATTTAAATTATTGGCTCGAAATGACTATATACATAGCACTCGGATTTTCCAAATTCCTTTTTTATTAGTCTATGTAAATTCATTTAGCTATTACCCATTAGTCAATGATTAATTTCTTTTATTCTCATTAATTGCCATTTATTATAGTTCTTGTCTTATTAATTCTATTTTTCTTATTTTACTATTGATGTTGGCATGTAAGGAAATAACTTAAAGAAAAATACACTAACTATAGTTATATTGCTATTTTACTATCGATATTTCAATTAATATACGAGCTATTCTTAATTTATATGTACCGGTTCTATGTCATTTACTACAAAATTAATTTATATGTACCGGTTCTATGTCATCTACTACAAAATTAATTTATATGTACCAGTTCTATGTCATCTACTACAAAAATTACTTACTTAGTACATTCTTTTTCTTTTAACTAACTACTCATTTTTGTAACTTTGACTTTCCCATAAAACAAAAATACCATACTTAAAAAATAAAATAAAATACCGAGTACTAAAATAACTATAGTATGAATGAGGTCCATCTTCTAGCCGCATCTAACATGCACGTAGTGCACACTATCCCCTCAATAGTCGACTCAAATTTAAACATCGTCATCTTTACTTGTGTTATATACATGCTTTGCATGTAAATGAGATGTATATGAAAAACATTTTCATGTTCATTTTAAATCCTTCATGTTATAAAATCCTTATCATGATCAGTCTAAAAATCTTTTCTATCTTTGGACATACCCATTGTAGGCACTTCAAGGTTTCCATAATATGTTTGGTAAACCAAATCCACCTACGAACACACATTACCTAGTCTCTAAAAGTGCATGTCTATAGTTATCTAGCCTCGAACCATGAACCATAACTGGTATGAAAAACCTATGAAGCCCTCATTAAAACCATGAAAGCCATGAAAACTATATAACCATAAAATGTTTTCCAACTACTATTGGAAAAACCTTAACATAAAAACCTATTTTTTCATGACCTTAAATCAGTTTCATAAACTTGGCATGCATATGCAATTTATTGGAAATGCATAGCTATTATAATTTCATGAAATACATGCCATGAGTGAGATGCATTTATGCCATGATAATGCCTAATTTAATAATATAAAATGCATCATACATATTACCTTATTAAGATCATTCCAAACCATTCTAAATAATGGAACCATTCAATGACATAAGACAATACATTTTCATAATCATCACAATTATAATTTCCACACATAATACCCACATTAAACACATCAAATGGCATTAAAGGAACTAAATTACAATTGAATTACACAAGCCAAAACATAAACTCTAAAATTTTCTAACCTAGGCCGAATGCTAGCCATAACCTAAACCAAGTGTTTTCTTCCAATTTCAATACAAATTTCCCATACAATTTCATTTAATTATACATCATACATTTAGAGCTAACTCAATTTTCCATCCATTGATTTAAATACATGTATAAACCCTAAATTGGACCTTAATAGGCCGAAACCCTAACTAAGGTAATCTAGGTTAGTTTTTCAATTTCAATTTAATTTTTCATTCTAATTCATCTCATTACATTATTATAAGTCTAAATTGATCAATTAAATCATTAGACATTAAATGTACCTAAACCCTAATTTTTCTCTTATTTGGGTGGAATATGGGCTCGAGTAATTTAGGAGAAATTCTTCAATTTTTATGAAAATTTTCACTTTCATTCATCAATTCATACTTATCTAACTACTGATTGACCAATAATTCATTAAATAAGCAAAGGAATCAAAACACTAAAATTGTACATTTTGGGCTAAATGCTTCCCTAAAGAATTCAATGAAAATTCTTCAATTTCAATGAAAATTTTCACACTCAACCATCAATTCACACCTAATTAACACATAATCAAGTCATAAAATTATCAAAATAAGTAAAGCATCAAAAGCCCTAAAAATAAAAAATTGGGTCGAATGGCTCCCCACTTCTAACCCTACAAATTTTTTATTTTTAACCATCAATTTTAAGCTCGAGTTGGCATGTTTAGACATTAATTGCATTAATTTATAACTTAGAATCATTTTCTCTAATTTTTTCCTTATCAAGAACCTTAACCCTAATTTTCAAAATTAAGGCCAATAAACACAAATTAAAACATCTAAATCATCAATTGGTATCAATTAAACACTCCTTGTGGTGTAGGTGAGATTAACTTAGCTAAAGAAGCTCCAAATTACTCTTGGAAGATTGGATTATTTTGAAAATTATTCTCCCCTTTTTTCGTTAATATTTCAGCCAAGTTCCCCAAAATTCCTCTTTGAAATTTTTGATCTTCTAACTTGAAATTTAGGCTTAATTAAGTGGTCTAGGATGTTTATAAGTGATTGAAAGTGATTTAGGTGAAAATTTTGTTCAAAAATTAGCAAGAGTTTGCCTTGAGTTTTTCTACTTTCCTTTAAATTTTTCTATTTTCTTGCACCATATTTATAGGAAAAAATTTGGTGGACTTTGACCTAATCTCCACCTTTAATTTAGTGCAATCCTATCCCTTAATCTCTCTTTAAATCATAGTCTTTCAATTGTTTTCATCTTGGTCATCCATTTAGTCTTTAAATTTTGTCCCTTCATCTAACCATTATCTTTAAATCTCTTCCTTCCATTTGTGCATGCATTAATTACACCCAAATTATTAAGCTGAACATAGTGACAAATGGTTAAGAAATTCTGTCAAAACATTGCTTAATTTTTATCCTCAAAGTTGCTAATCTTTTCTCCGATTACTCCTCCATAAATCCCTTAGTTATTCAATTAATTACTTTAGGCCCTTCCTTTTAAGTTTTTGACAACTTTTTGACTCTTAAAGTTCATATCTAATTTAATTTGAGAGTTCAAACTATTAATTTTATGAAATTAGGTCCCTAATTTCATGCAATTAAGTCCCTAATTCTAAAATTTTATTCCATACCTTTCGAAAATTGAATTTCTTTTTATAATAAATTCAAAATCTTCCTAAACGAATTTAATCATTATTCATATAATTTTTCTTACACTTTTTTAGGCCTTCAAATTTATTATTTGATGTAAAAATACACTTTTCCTATAGAAAATATTCCCTATCTATAGAAAAATTAATATAAGTTTATTAAATAATCCTACACATCCTAAATAATTTTTCTATGTCTATTGGATAATTTTATTATACCTCTAAGCACTTGCGTTAATTAATTTACCCAAAAAAAATATTCATACATAATAAAGTTTAAATAAAATAATCACGAGAACATCGAAAATTCATCCAATAGCATCGAATAATCTAACACAACTCTAGCAAATATTTTATCTAAAAAAATATTTTTCATGCATATTTAATATTCGCAAATAAATTATTTCACATAAAAGTCACTATTCATGCATAAAAAATCCACAAAATATTTACCGAGCATGGAAAGACTATGTTAATTGCTTTGAATATTCTAACACCCTTAAAGATTATTCTATGCTCATAAAATATTTTTTGTGTGCCATTAATAGTTTTAAATTTATTAAATAACGATAGTTAGTAGGTATTAGCCAGGTGATACATGTGCAATGACATTACAACCAAATACCAAGAAAAGGATTAAGGAAGGATCGTTACATGATTAAAAGTTGCTTAAGATTCAATAGAAAATAGCTAAAAGAAAAGCAATGGATTTTACATTTAATAATGGAGGTATCTCGGTGCTATCATGATCGATCATGTGTTCCCAAAGTTAGGAAGCTTCGAGAGGAAATTTTTAAGGAAGCCGATGCCACGCCCTACACCATACATCCCGATGATACTAAAATGTACCGGGATCTTAAAAAGATCTATTCGTTGAAGGAAATGAAATGTGATATTGAAGATTTTATGGTGAGGTGTTTAACTTGTCATTAGGTTAAGATTGAATACCAAAGGCCCTCAAGATTATTAAGATTGTTGAATACTCCCGAGTGAAAATGAGAACATATATCAATGAATTTTATATTTGGATTGCCACAATGAAAATATGGAGCAAATGGTCTTTGGGCCATTGTGGACCAATTAACTAAATCAACTCACTTCTTGGCAATCAAATCAATGTATTCCATGACATAGTATGTAGAATTATATTTAAGAGAAGTTATGAGACTACAAGGGATCCTAATATTGATCGTATCTAATCTAGATCCATGATTCACATCATAGTTTTGAAAAATTTTACATGAAGTGATGGAAACCAAGTGGATTTTTAGCACTCGTCTTTTACCCACAAAGTGATGGATAGATATACTAGAGGATATGTTAGAAACTTTTATGTTGGACTCGGTCTAAAAGTTAGGAAAGATACATATCCTTAGTCGAATTCAACTACAATAATATTTATTAAGCAAGCACATAATGAAGTGATTGGATCGTATGAAATGTTAGAGAGAATCGGTGACAAAGAATAGAGAATAGCATTACCACCTTCCCTCTCCTTAATTCATGATGTTTTTCATGTGTCCATGCTTTGAAAATATGTTGAGAACCTAATGCATATATGTGACGCCCTCGGCTCCCTTACCTATTACCTAACGAGCGTGACCGGCGCGACACACTCGTTGGGACTAAGTCCCCTACTTCCTCCATCGTACACAACAGTACACTAAACCATGGGAACGTATAATATAATTTACAACATTATTACGGATAGTTCTATAATTTGAAACATATTCAAAATGCCTAAAAATTTACAACCTAGGCCCGTACCCCTTTTTATTGACACAAAAGATATTCCTATTTTTATGAGTGACACATGAGCCTCTTTTAACGAGAACCCGTAGCATCCTCGATCAGCTTAACTTTGCCCTTGCTCGAACAACACACAAATACAATAGCAAAATGAGCCAAAGCTCGGTAAGTAGGGTGATGCACGTAATATGCGAGTGTTATTGTGTTTCCCATATTTTCATCCATTTAATCCGGTACCCTAGGTATATGCAAGTCCGTGCGCCCAATCTCTCGGTGATCGTGTTATCACCTACTCGCTCTATTACTTTCTCTCGGTGATCTCAATATCACCTACCGCTCGTAACGAAATTATCCCTCGTTGTAGCACACAGTTAACGGAATTATCCCTCGCTTAACGGTGTTAGTAAATAGAGCTCGCACTATGGATTCCTTGCTATTACCCAATCCACTCAATTCGGTTACCAAACCATATCAATTCAAGACTCAATGATTTTTCTCAATTTATTTCCACCCCCAATGCACATGATGCACGTGATGACATGTTTAATCACATTCAACCAAACTCGGGTACCAGACCCTTCTTTCTCAAGCCATACCATGGTCCACCTATCACTCGGGATTCACTCGGCGCTCACATACCAATCATGGTACTCATAGCGGGAACACAACCTTCGCTCATTAATATTGTTTATTAGTTTCATTAATAATTAAAGAAGGTCCAATTCTTTTTTTTCCTCTATGAAAGAATAAATTTTCTTTAAAATTTTAAAATCCTTTTTATTTCTATCTAAGTCCACTTATTTTAGCCTAAGCCCATTTTCGCTAGTCTAAGCCCATCTACTTTAAAACCAAGCCTTTTGATTTTAGTCCAAGTCCATTTCAAAGTTTATTTTATTTAAGTCCAAGCCCATTAACCTTAATCTAAGCCCAAGTCCATTTATTTTAATCTAAGTCCATTTTATTTTTAAATCCAAGACCATCTCATTTTAACTCAAGTCCAAGCCAATTTATTTTAATCCAAGTCCAAGTCCATTTGATTTAATCTAAGTCCACTTTATTTTTAAATCCAAACCCATCTCATTTTGATTCAAGTCCTAGCCCATTAATATTAGTCCAAGCCCATTTATTTTAATCCAAGCCCAAGTCCATTTGTTTTAATCTAAGTCCACTTTATTTTTAAATCCAAGCCCATCTCATTTTAACTCAAGTCCAAGCCCATTTATTTTAATCCAACTCCAAGTCCATTTGATTTAATCTAAGTCCACTTTATTTTTAAATCCAAACCCATCTCATTTTAACTCAAGTCCAAGCCCATTAATATTAGTCCAAGCCCATTTATTTTAATCCAAGCCCAAGTCCATTTGTTTTAATCTAAGTCCACTTTATTTTTAAATCCAAGCCCTTCTCATTTTAACTCAAGTCCAAGCCCATTTATTTTAATCTAAGTCCAAGTCCATTTGTTTTAATCTAAGTCCACTTTATTTTTAAATCTAAGCCCATCTCATTTTAACTCAAGTCCAAGCCCATTAATATTAGTCCAAGCCCATTTATTTTAATCCAAGCCCAAGTCCATTTATTTTAGGTTAAAATTTTCCAGTAGTGGCACACCTAAACAACCTATACCAAACCAGCCATAACTCATTAAATATATATCTAAAACTCACGAAATGTTAAGGGGAGATATTAGACATATAGATCAACAAATTTCATTCTTTAGGTTTCCTCCAAAAAGCATTCTAAAATCCTTAAATAATTCACACAAGTTTCAGAACTAAATAAACTTTTCCAGTAGCTGGTCCATTCAACGACCCGTACCAAATCAGTCATAAATCCTTACATACAGATCTAAAAATCATGAAAGTTTAGATGCATATAGTAGACACATAGATGAACAACGTTCCTTCTTTGCGTTCTACCCAAAAACCACTCTATGATCCCGAAATAAATCGCACAACTTTCGGAATGAAATATTTTTCCAGTAGAGGTTCCATCCGAACGATCCATACCAATTCAGTCATAACTCCATATATATATCTCTAAAAGTCACGACATTTTAACGAAACATAGTAGACACATATATCAACAACTTTCATTCTTTGCATATGTTCTAAAAATCACTCTAAGATGCCGAAATAAATCACACCAAGTTCTGGTTTTCCACCCCTAAAATCCGAAAATCTTCTCTTAAAGCACATTTCTCAACACACATGCTTAACCATCCATCATCAAACATCAAGTGTTTAAAATCATCACAAATACCATAATCACATTTCACATGAATTAAATAACTCATAAAATAAACATGGAAAGCGTAAACAAAGCAAGAAAAAAATGAAACCTACTTACATTGGATTAACTTTCCTAAAATCTCTTTTGCTTCCTTTTAGTTTCCCCTTCTTTTCCCTTCCCTTTTTTCCTCTTTCTCCCCTATCTTTGACTCTTTCTTTCTTGGTTTTAAGGCAGCTATGGGATGCACCAAAAATGCATCCTTATCCCATTTTTTTCTTACTTAAATATCTTACCTAATCTCATCCATTCAATGTTCATTACAAGTGTCAAAAGCTTGTGGTGAAATGCAAGGTAAATGTGGCTGAAATTAATGAAATGATGGGTTTAAATTTCAAGAAAGAAGAGGTGATGGTCAAAGAAAATTTGTAGAAAGTAGGGGCCAAAATGTGATTAAATGAGGGTAATTAAATTAACTACATTTTCGAATTCCTCCCGAAATTTCGACAATTAGCACTTTCTCTCTCGTTTTTTTTTAATTTATACTTATTCCATATAAAAGAAATTTTCTAACTAATTTAACCAACGTTTTTTTTTATATATAAATATTGATGTACACTCGTTACTCTCAATAAATACGTACATACCACATATTCCAAGTACATATGTTGACTCGGTTATAGATTTTCATGTACATAACCGATATACTATATATGTATATACGTATGAATATAAATATCTCAATACATACATTTATACGATTATGGATTTTACGGGGGTTACATTTCTCCCCTCCTTAAAAGAAATTTCATCCTCGAAATTGACCTATTCGAATAATATCGGGTATTTTTATCTCATCTCTTCCTCCAGCTCCCACGTCATTTCTTCGCGATTGTGATTCTCCCACATAACTTTAACTAGCCTAATCTCCTTATTCTTCAACTGTTTGACTTGACTATCCAAAATCCGGATCGGTTTCTCTTCATATGTCAAGTCGTGGGTAAGGTTCGGTATTACTGTCTCTAAGATTTGGCTAGGTTCTCCAACGCACTTCCTTAGCATAGAAACATGGAACACATTATGCACACCCACTAAGGATGATGGTAGCAACAGTGCAATATGCTTTATCACCTACTCGATCCAAGTATTCGAAATGGCCCAATGTATCGGGGACTCGGCTTTCCTTTCTTTCCGAATCGTAGCACACCTTTCATCCGTGAAACCCTTAGGAACACGAGTCCCCGATTTCGAATTCTAGATCTCTTCGTCTCTTATCGGCGTAGCTTTTCCGTCCGCTTTGAGTCGTTTTTAGTTGTTGACGAATTTTATCCACTACTTCGACCGTTTGTCGTACCAACTCGGTCCCAACGAACTTTCTTTCTCCGACCTCACCCCAATGTATGGGAGATCTACATTGACATCCATACAAAGCTTCATATGGAACCATTCTAATTGAAGCTTGGTAGCTATTATTATATGTAAATTCAGCTATGCGTACATATTTCTTCCATTTTCCGGACCAATCCGTAACGCATGCTCGCAACATGTCTTCTAGAATTTGAATTACTCGCTCCGATTGTCCGTCGGTTTAAGGATGATAAGTCGTGCCGAAGTTTTGCTTCGTGCCTATGGCTTTATGCGGACTCTTCCAAAATATAGAGGTGAACCTTAGATCTCGATCCGATACAATTAAGGTCGGAATCCCATATAGTCTTATGATCTCATCAATGTACAACTCGGGCATACTCGGTTCGGATTGTAGGTGGTCTTGACTCGGAAGAAAATGGGCCGATTTGGTCAACTTGTCAAAATCCATGACAAAATCCATAGTTATGTGCTCCCATTTCCATTCTGAAATTTCCAATGGTTTTAACGTTCCCGAGGGTCTTTGGTGCTCCGCTTTCACTTGTTGACAAGTCCGACATCTTGCTACATGACTTACCACGTCTTTCTTCATTCCGTGCCACCAATAACATTTTCGTAAATCCCGATACATTTTTGTGCTTCCCGGGTGTATCGAGTATGGAGTTGCATTTGCTTCCCTTAGTATCTCTTCCTTCAAGTCCTCCACCGAGGGAAGACACAACCTTCCCTTAAATTTAATTACGCCTTTATCATCCACCTCAAAAATAGACTCATTTCCAGCCTCTATACTCGTTGTATTTCGATCGACTTTGCATCCGTCTCGTTGCTCCATCTTGATTCTCTCCTGGAGAGTCGGTTGGACTATCAAAGCCGATAAAATATTCTTGTGGCCTACAGGAATTACCTTCAATTCTAGCTTTTGAAAGTCCCTTGCTAGCGGTCGTTGAATTAATTGCATCGTTGCTATCAATTTTCTACTTAAAGCATCGACAACAACGTTGGCTTTTCCCGGATGGTAGTTGATTATATAGTCATAGTCCTTTACTAGCTCTAACCACCTTTTTTGCCTCATGTTCAACTCTTTTTGTGTGAAGATATATCGTAGGCTTTTGTGATCCGTATATATCTCACACTTCTCCCCATATAGGTAGTGTCTCTAAATTTTTAGGGCAAAAACCACCGCCGCTAACTCCAAATCATGTGTCGGATAATTCTATTCATATTCCTTTAGTTGTCATGACGCATATGCTACCACTCTTCCGTTCTGCATCAACACTCGCTCCTAGCCCATTTTTAGAAGCGTCGCTATACACCACGAAGTTTCCACCTTCGAAGGAATGGTTAGCACTCGGGCGGTGACTAACCTTTGCTTTAATTCTTGAAAACTCTTCTCACAAACATCCGTCCACTCGAAACTTGACATTCTTTTTCATCAAGTTAGTAAGAGGCCCGGCTATCTTAAAGAAACCCTCCACAAACCTTCGATAGTAACCGGTTAGCCCTAAGAAACTTCGTACTTTCGTCACGTTCTTTAGGGTAGGCTAGTTTTGGATAGCCTCTACTTTTCTTGGATCTACTCGCTATGCCCTCTTTTGTCACCAAATGGCCAAGAAAAGCTACTTGCTCTAGCCAAAATTCGTATTTCTTGAATTTGGCGTATAGTTCGTCGCTCCCTTAATATCCGTAAAGTAGCTCTTAAATGTTCCCTATGCTCCTCTTGGCTTCAAGAATAAACCGAATATTATCGATGAACACAATGATAAATTTATCCAGGAATCCTTTAACGACCGGATTCATCAAGTCCATAAAGGCGGTACGGGGCATTAGTCAATCCAAACGGCATTACTAGGAATTCGTAATGGCCGTATCTCGTTCGAAAGCCGTCTTTTTCACATCCTCTCGATCTTACTCTCGGTTGGTGATATCCCGATTGTAGATCTATCTTGGAGAACACCGTCGCACCTTGTAATTGGTCGAATAAGTCATCGATTCGGGGAACGGATACCTATTTTTAATTGTCACCCGATTCAATTCTCGATAGTTAATGCATAATCGCATACTACCGTCCTTCTTCTTCACGAACAATACCGGAGCTCCCCATGGTAAGGAACTAGGGCGTATGAATCCCTTATCCAAGAAATCCCGTAGTTGCACCTTTAACTCTTTCAACTCCACTAGGGCCATCTTATAGGGAGTCTTACAAATTGGAGTTGTTCTCGGCTCTAATTCAATCTCAAATTCTAGCTCTCTCTTCGGTGGTAGTGTAGTCAAACTTTCCGGGAACACATCATAATAATCCCGTACAACCTCTATATCTCCCGGCTTTAACTCTTGTTCTACCTTATCGTCCACCACATGTGCTAGGTACCCTATACACCCTTTTCCTAGCATCTTTCGAGCTTTTATGGCCGATATGATCCGTATGGCTTCGAGCCTTCGTATCGACCTTAAATTCTAATTGCCGACCTCCGAGTAGATAAAAAACTACTCTCTTACCCCGACAATCAATATGGGCACCGTGCTTCGATAGCCAATCCATTCCTAGAATCAAATCAAAATCTTGCGGGTCCAATACTATCAAATCCGCTTCCAAACTCATATCCTCAATCCGTATTGGACACTCTGTTTTACTAGGCTCGTCGACTCCATATATTCTTCGAAGGAACTACTATTAGATATCCTATTGTCAATGTTTTGGGTTTAATACCTAGGCCTTCTATCAATGTTTTTGATATGAATGAATGAGTAGCACCAGAATTAATCAAAACATAAGTAACCAAGCCAAGGAGTGAGACATTACCATAAATCATTGTCAAGTCCTTTCGGTCGACCTCCTCTTGAGTCATCGTATACACCCGGCAAGTACCCTTCCCGTTCCTCGTTTCGTACTTAGGGACGAGTTAGAGGCTATGTGCCCTTGCTTGTGACAAATAAAGCAAGTTCTCAAATCCGATGGACACTCCCCAGTGTGAAACCTCCCACACTTATTGCATCGAGATTGGTTACCCAACATTGGTCTCGGTTGACTTCCCGGTAGTGGCCTTGGGGCATATGGTGTCGGTCCGACGGCTCGTGCACTTCCCGGACCACTCGCCTCGATTGAAGTTTCTTGACGGAGCTCGTTTTAATAGCCCGGAGGAAGAAGCTCCGGACTTGAATGTTTGCCTTTTCGTTGTATCTCCTTTGAAATTTCCTTCGATCCTCGTCCGCCGACGAGTGCTTTATCTACCATTTCCGGAAAAGTATTGGCGGTAGACATCCGTACCACACTCTAGACTCTCGGGTTCGATCCCGTTAAAAACCGGTTCTTTTTCAAACTTTCATCCTCGATAATGAATGGAACAAATCGGCACCCTTGTTCAAACCTTCGTACATATTCCCCTATCGACATTCCACCTTGTTTCAATTCTAGAAATTCCCGAATCTTCCTAGCCTTTACGTTAGCAAGTGAAATACTTGTTGTAAAACATTTCCTTAAACCTCTCCCGAGTTAACGTGGGTACATTAACCGTTACATGTGCACTTTCCCACCAAGTGTGGGTATCCGTGGTTAGCATAAAGATAGCACACGACACTCATTCATTATCATTAAAGTGTAGATACTCAAATATTGCCTCCAAGGATTTAATCCATTCTTCCGCTATCATCGGGTTAACACCTCCGGAGAATTCTTGAGGATTCATCTTGCGAAATCTCTCTACCACATCATTCCTATACCGAGGCGGCGGAGGTGGAGGTCGTTGGCGTATAGCCGAAGTTATCTCATCTCGCTCCGCATAGGTTTGATGTTGTTGTTGTATTGCTTGCTTTTGTTGTCTGTAGTATGTCTAGCATACGGTTTAACGCATCTTGTTGGTTCACGTTGTTATCATTGGAGGTTCCTTCTCCTCCTTCTCGAACCGGGTTCCTTTTTGGCGGCATGTTTTAGCTTTATACATGTCATGTTATATCTAGGTTAGTTATGATATCGACATTCTTTCATATCATAAGTAAGACATAATGGAAGTCATTCGGATACATACAAAAATTTACATATTTTCCATATATATAGGTTAAGCATTTCATACAAAATCGGCTTTTACAAGCACTTCCCCTCCTAAGGGTTTTCATAATCAAAAGTGTACGAAGGCTACTACCTCGTACATCATATGTCTAAGCAAGTGCGGCTAACATATCGAATATGTATCGAATGCGTCGTGGAAAGGCACCCTCTACCATCTACCAATTGATAGCACCGACCGTACGGCATGTGCGATTTCTCGACCAATGCACACGAGTAGACCCCAATTAAACATCGACCTAACGAGGGTCCGCCTAACTCGGATTGGCAAGAAAGTTCGGATTAGGTTCCAATAGCAATCGGGGTCGATTTGACCCTCCCATACCTCATCCAAGCAATCGCCGATCCCTAGGTAGGAGAGTCCTGCGTAAAGTCATCCGCATATAATCTATGTTGCGGTGCTGGGTAAAAGTGGCGTCAATAAATACTATCTCGCTGAATCGAGTCATGTACTCTAGTCACGTGAGTAACTATATCCCGATCCAGGTGTCATAGCAAGGTTATTTAGTTCCTCCCAATAAGCGGCTAGTCCGACCCTCCGCCTGCGGGTCCTAGCAACTCGGGGAACGCGTCGTATATATGGCATCTACAACGAGAATGTTTCTAATCGTCATTATTTTACGATGTATGAGTATATAACAACCCAAAACATATACCATAATCACATACATTTATTTACCCAAACAAATAATGAATCGAAATTTTTTTTTTTTTACCGAGAGTACCGGTTCTCGGGCTCATGTGACACTTAGGACTCTACCCAACTTACTAAACCAAAGCTCGATACCACTAAATATGACGCCCTCGGCTCCCTTACCTATTACCTAACAGGCGGACCGGTGTGACACACTCGTTGGGACTAAGTCCCCTACTTCTTCCATCGTACACAACGAAACTAAACCATGGGAACGTATAATATAATTTACAACATTATTACGGATAGTTCTATAATTTAAAACATATTCAAAATGTCTAAAAATTTATAACCTAGGCTCGTACCCCTTTTTATTGACACAAAAGATATTCCTATTTTTATGAGTGACACATGAGCCTCTTTTAACGAGAACCCGTAGCATCCTCGATCGGCTTAACTTTGCCCTTGCCCGAACAACACACAAATACAATAGCGGAATGAGCCAAAGCTCGGTAAGTAGGGTGATGCACGTGATATGCGGTATTATTGTGTTTCCCATATTTTCATCCATTTAATCCAGGTACCCTAGGTATATGCAAGTCCGTGCGCCCAATCTCTCGGTGATCGTGTTATCACCTATCGCTCTATTACTTTCTCTCGGTGATCTCAATATCACCTACTCGCTCGCAACAAAATTATCCCTCGTTGTAGCACACGAGTTAACGGAATTATCCCTCGCTTAACGGTGTTAATAAATAGAGCTCGCACTATGGATTCCTTGCTATTACCCAATCCACTCAAGTCGGTTACCAAACCATATCAATTCAAGACTCAATGATTTTTCTCAATTTATTTTCACCCCCAATGCACATGATGCACGTGATGACATGTTTAATCACATTCAACCAAACTCGGGTACCGACCACTTCTTTCTCAAGCCATACCACAGTCCAACCATCACTCGAGATTCACTCGGCACTCACATACCAATCATGGTACTCATAGCGGGAACACAACCTCCGCTCATTAATATTATTTATTAGTTTCATTAATAATTAAAGAAGGTTCAATTCTTTTTTTTCCTCTATGAAAGAATAAATTTTCTTTAAAATTTTAAAATCCTTTTTATTTCTATCTAAGTCCACTTATTTTAGCCTAAGCCCATTTTCATTAGTCTAAGCCCATCTACTTTAAAACCAAGCCTTTTGATTTTAGTCCAAGTCTATTTCCAAGTTTATTTTATTTAAGTCCAAGCCCATTAACCTTAATCCAAGCCCAAGTCCATTTGTTTTAATCTAAGTCCATTTTATTTTTAAATCCAAGCCCATCTCATTTTAACTCAAGTGTAAGCCCATTTATTTTAATCCAAGTCCAAGTCCATTTGATTTAATCTAAGTCCACTTTATTTTTAAATTCAAACCCATCTCATTTTAACTCAAGTCTTAGCCCATTAATATTAGTCCAAGCCCATTTATTTTAATCCAAGCCCAAGTCCATTTGTTTTAATCTAAGTCCACTTTATTTTTAAATCTAAGCCCATCTCATTTTAACTCAAGTCCAAGCCCATTTATTTTAATCCAAGTCCAAGTCCATTTGATTTAATCTAAGTCCACTTTATTTTTAAATCCAAACCCATCTCATTTTAACTCAAGTCCAAGCCCATTAATATTAGTCCAAGCCCATTTATTTTAATCCAAGCCCAAGTCCATTTGTTTTAATCTAAGTCCACTTTATTTTTAAATCCAAGCCCTTCTCATTTTAACTCAAGTCCAAGCCCATTTATTTTAATCCAAGTCCAAGTCCATTTGTTTTTATCTAAGTCCACTTTATTTTTAAATCCAAGCCCATCTCATTTTAACTCAAGTCCAAGCCCATTAATATTAGTCCAAGCCCATTTATTTTAATCCAAGCCCAAGTCCATTTATTTTAGGTTAAAATTTTCCAGCAGTGGCACACCTAAATAACCTATACCAAACCAGCCATAACTCCTTAAATATATATCTAAAACTCACGAAATGTTAAGGGGAGATATTAGACATATAGATCAACAACTTTCATTCTTTAAGTTGCCTCCAAAAATCATTCTAAAATCCTTAAATAATTCACACAAGTTTCGGAACTAAATAAACTTTTCCAGTAGCTGGTCCATTCAACGACCCGTACCAAATCAGTCATAAATCCTTACATACAGATTTAAAAATCATGAAAGTTTAGATAAATATAGTAGACACATAGATGAACAACTTTCCTTCTTTGAGTTCTGCCCAAAAACCACTCTATGATCACGAACTAAATCGCACAACTTTCGGAATGAAATATTTTTCCAGTAGAGGTTCCATCCGAATGATCCATACCAATTCAGTCATAACTCCATATATATATCTCTAAAAGTCACGACATTTTAAAGAAAAATAGTAGACACATATATCAACAACTTGAATTCTTTGCATTTGTTCTAAAAATCACTCTAAGATGCCGAAATAAATCACACCAAGTTCTGGTTTTTCCACCCCTAAAATCCGAAAATCTTCTCTTAAAGCACATTTCTCAACACACATGCTTAACCATCCATCATCAAACATCAAGTGTTTAAAATCATCAAAAATACCATAATCACATTTCACATGAATTAAATAACTCATAAAATAAACATGGAAAGCATAAACAAAGCAAGAAAAAAATGAAACCTACTTACATTGGATTAACTTTCCTAAAATCTTTTTTGCTTCCTTTTAGTTTCCCCTTCTTTTCCCTTCCCTTTTTTCCTCTCGTCTCCCCTCTCTTTGACTCTTTCTTTCTTGGTTTTAAGGAAGCTATGGGATGCACCAAAAATGCATCCTTATCCCATTTTTTCTTACTTAAATATCTCACTTAATCTCATCCATTCAATGTTCATTACAAGTGTCAAAAGCTTGTGGTGAAATGCAAGGTAAATGTGGCTGAAATTAATGAAATGATGGGTTTAAATTTCAAGAAAGAAGAGGTGATGGTCAAAGAAAATTTGTAGAAAGTAGGGGCCAAAATGTGATTAAATGAGGGTAATTAAATTAACTATATTTTCAGAATTCCTCATGAAATTTTGACAATTAGCACTTTCTCTCTTTTTTTTTTTTTAATTTATACTTATTACATATAAAAGAAATTTTCTAACTAATTTACCCAACTTTTTTTTTATATATAAATATTGACGTACACCCGTTACTCTCAACAAATACGTACATACCACATATTCTAGTACATATGTTGACTTGGTTACAGATTTTCACGTACGTAACCGATATACTATATATGTATATACATACGAATATAAATATCTCGGTACGTACATTTATACGATTAAGGATTTTACGGGGGTTACAATATACTTAATAACGAGCCACTAGATCCTCAAATCGACATGAGTTATAAAGAACAATCGATATAAGAGTTGGATCAAGAGGTCAAGAAATTACAAAAAAAAGAAGTTCCCTTAGTAAAAATACTATGGAGGAACCATAATATTGAGGAAGCAATATGGAAAGAGGGGTAGAAATGCAAGTTAGATATCTTGAATTATTTGGTTAGAAATTTTGAGGATGAAATTTTCATAAAGAGGGAGGATGTAATATCCCGAACCTATAAATAAATTAATTAATATATCTTAAACATGTATGAAAATTATCTTGTCTTCATAGAAAATTTGTTAGAGGGATGTTAGAATATTTAGTGCACTTAAATGATTTTTTTGTGCATGATGAATATTTTATTGACTTTTATGTGTGTAAATGATGCACTTTTATGCAAAATGATTATTTTGAGTGACTAAATACTTAAAAATTGAATGATCGATGAATAAATTACTATAGAGAGTGCATGAATTTATTGTAGAAAGAAACTATTTTTTGAAAGTATGTGAAATTAATTATGTTCATAAGGATTTAATTGCATAAGGTTAGGGACCTAATTGCATAAAATTAAAAGTTTTAACTCTCAAATAAATTAGAAAATAAACTTTATGAGGCATAAAGATATTAGGAAAGCCTTAGTGAATGACCAAAAGTAGTCAATTGAAAATTAGGACTTAAATGTAGCGACAAAATTTAAATGATGTTATAAATCAAAGGAAAAAAATAAAATTTTTGGCCAAGATTTTTCTTCCCTTTATGTTGTGTCTCCACCTTAAAAAATGAGTGCAATAATTAGCTTAACAAATGGATGGCTAAATATCAAAATGATGGTGGGTTAGGATTAAAAGAAACTTAAAGTGTGGGCATTAAATCAAATAGAGGTCCGAGATTAAGTCAAAAAAAAAAAAAAAAGAAAAGAAAGCCCACCCGAGTCTCACCTATAAATTTGGCATGAAGGAGGAAGAAATATTGTGGGAAAAATAAAAAAAATTGGCCAAAGCCTTGCCAAATTTTCTCGGAAAATTATAAGCCAATTCACTCTAAACATTAAAAACACTCTTGAAACTCTCCATTAAGCCTAGAATTATAGTTAGAAATAAAAAACACCAAGGACAAAAAAATTGAGTAAGTGGCTGAAATTGAGAGGAAGAAAAGAGGAGAAGAAAATTCAACCTAAAATGGACTAAATTGGAGCATTTAAAGTTAGTTAGTCTCACCTACATCACAAGAATTTATTGCGTGGTGTGAATTATTGGTTTTGCACATTTAATTCAAGTTTAATTGAATTAATTAAAGAGATTAGGGTTAGGGTTCTTAAGCTTGAGAATTGGGGGAAATGGATTAGGTGTTGAAATTGTTGAACTTGATGATGGAATAGGCTAATTGAGCATTGAAAAAAAGTAAGAAAAAAAAAAGCAAAATCTCCTACCCTAATTCTAGAGGAAACATTCGACCTAAATAGTAATTTTGAGGCTTTATGATGCTTTTTTTTATTGATGTTTAATTTATTGAGTACTTGATATTGAAGTGTAATTAGATGAACTAGCATGAAAATTGGCATTAAAATTAAAAATCCACCTAGCTTAAACTAGGTACATATTCAGCCTAGTGTGGAAGAAATTAGGATTAGTGGTTTAATTCATGTATAATGGTGTTTAGATGAATAAAATAAAGAAGTTAAGTTTATTGGATGGGTTAATATGTGAAATTAATGATGAAAATAAAAATGCACCTAGGTTAGGTGAATGGATAGGTTCGACCATGTGTGTGATTTCAAGGAAAAGTGTTATTAATCATTTTATTACTTTGATTATTATTTTCATAGTTGACTAATTATAACACATGTGTTTGATGTGTGGAATTATGTTTTTATGGCACGATTACTTATGGTTATGAGGAGGTGAAAGAATAAATGAATTGGTGCAATGTGTTGATAGATGAATGGTGTTGCATATTAATTTGATTGGATTTTATATCATGAGTGGATTGTGATGGATTTAAAGGTGATGGATTTACGGGTAATGGATTTCTTATACATTTTCACTTCATTGAGTTATGCAATTCTATTACATAAATGGACATTTATTCATGGCATGTATTATGTCAATTCATGAGGTTATACATTCATTTTTAAATGCATATGCATGCCAAAATCATGGAAAGGTTTAAATTAATGAAAATGTTTTTCTTCATGATTTTTCAAAGGAAAAGGAAAACGATTTCATGGTCCTTGATATTTCCTTCATCGAAAGAACTAGTAATGGCCTCAACCGATGATTTTCTTCCTTAGGGGAATTACCGATGGCTCCAACTCGACAGGAAATGGCAAAGACATTTTCTTTACTAAGGGAATTAGTAAGGGCCTCGGCTAAAGAATTTCTTCCATGGAGGAATTGGTAATTGCCCCAATAGAAGGAAATGGCATTTCACTATCGAGGGAATTGGTAATGGGTTCAACGAGTTCAAAGAATTGGTAGTGCCTCTAATATGAGAAGTGCTTAAGAAATTGAGAGTCGAACATGTATAAACATGTACATAATATACTATTTTTGAAAGATAGAAATTGTTTTTTGAAAGAACAGATAAAGGATCTCAAAGAAAAGAAAGTATTTGTAGAAGGAACATGAAAAAAAATTCAAAGTGCATTTACTTGTGTTATAACAAACAACGAAAACCGGATAAGTAATGGTAGGCAATAATTAAAAGATAAAGCTAAATAAATTATCAATACATATGATATACATGGTTTGGTAAATTGCCTACTCTATGGGAGAGATGGAACTTTTATTAGCTTGATATTAGGAGAATACAAGAACCCCGAGGCTCAATACGAAGTCTCCATCTTTCACTCTATTTTCTAAAAAAGACATAAGGAGGTTTAAAAACCTCATACTTATAAAGAAAAAAACCTAATGAACTAAATATATTATTGGCCTATAAAATTCAAGCCATATATAACAAATCTCCACCTGGGCTTGAATTCCGCAAACCTTCAAGAATTTCAAATAATTCCTTAAAATACACCTCTAAGCTTATGTGAGGTAACTCGATGTAAGAAAAGAAGGATGTGAAGAAAGAAAATATTGACTTCAACATTAGGACTATAAATTCCTTCTCTCTAACAAAACACCAACATATACGAGATAAATACTCAAGGCATATGGACACAAGACAAGTGCTTTACATGCGCAAAAGCATGAAGCATAGGAGAGAGAAGAAAACTCACATGGTAATGTCTCTCTCCATCATATGGTCCCGAATATCCATTGTCTCGGCTTTAGTAAGGGTATAGGCTATTAGACCTACATAAGCATATCTCTAAGAAGGTCTTATTAGTCTCCTCTCTCAACCAATAGCTATTGAGTAAGGTTGTTCAGCTTCTTTAGCATCTTTATTCATATTTGAATCATGTTGTATGTCTACATCCGTAAGGGATATAAGGATATATCTTAATATTGTTTTTTAGGAGTCTTTCTTTTAAACTCTACCTTATCCATAACTTTCTCACTCTTTCCTACGGACTCATAAATAACCTTTCCTTGATCAAACTTATATTTCTTATTAAAAATAACATCTCTATTAATAATGAATTTAGATGAATTTGGTTTAAGATACCATAGATGATAACCTTTCACCCCATCAAGCATAGCCAACAAATATGCATTTCTTTGCTCTAGGTTCAAGTTTACCATCTTTAAAATGATAAGAACCACGACATCCAAATACATTTAAATTTGAATAATCATTAGGTTTATCCGACCATGTCTAATTTGGATTCTTACAATCGATGGTAGTGAAGGGAGAACGATTGACCGGATAACAAGTTATGTTAACTACTTCAACCCAAAGATCCTTTTTCCAAACCAAAATTAGAGAGCATACATCTAACTCTCTCCATCAAAGTCCTATTCATGTGCTCGCCATCTTATTTTATTGAGGAGTGTGCCTAGTCGTGCGATGCCAAACAAAATCAGATTTTGTACAAAACTCATTAAAACTTCCACTAAAGAATTCCAAGCCATTATCTCTTCCAAGATGTTTAAACTTCTTTCCTATTTGATTCTCTACTAGAACTTTCCATTGTTCGAAGGTTTTGAAAGCATCACTCTTATGTTTGAGAAAATATACCTAAACCTTTTGAGAGTAATCATCAATAAATGTAAAAAAATAAAATACACCACCTTTGGATGGAACCTAAGTTAGTCTCCACAAATTTGAATGAATGCAATCAAGTGTGCCTTTTATAGAATGAGTGCCAATAGAGAACCGCACTCTATTTTTCTTTCTTAAGACATAATGCTTATAAAAATGAAGTGACGTGATTTGATCATCATAAAGCAAACCAAGTTTACTTAGAGTAGTCATGCCTCTCTCACTTATATGGAACATATGCCATAATTGAGTCTTTTCCTTTTCGAGTAGGAAGTAATCACTCTTGTAGAGCATGTTACTATACTACCTTGTAACATATAGAGATAATAAATTTGAGTTACTTTCATCATAACCAAGGAACCCTTAGAAACCTTAGGAATTCCACTTTTACTAGAGTAGCAATAACCTCTCGAATCTAGATAGCTTAAAGAAATTAGATTTTTAATGAAATTTGATATATGTCTTATTTTTGTCAAAGTCCTCGTAACCAAATCATGACACTAGATATGAATTGTACTAATACTAGTCATCTCAAAAGCTTAATTATTGCTCGTTCGAACAGAGCCACCAATTATAGGTTCGTAAGTGGTAAAGCACTCATTATTTGGACACATATGATAGGAAGCATCAATATCCAAGATCCATTCATAATTAAAATGAGCATCTAGAGGACATATAACAAGAAGACTTTCAATGACATCAACATCGGTAGCCTTCTTCATATTAACGGACTCAAAAATTTGACCTTGTGTTTTCTCCTTCTTCTTTAGAAAAGGATAATCTAATTTAAAATTTTCTTTCTTATGATAGTAGTAGCACTTAACATTTTTTTTCTTATCTAAAAGTGTTTTAAACTTAGAACGAAATTTAGATCTTCTTTTATAACGCTCTCTATCCTTCCGTCTTCCCCTTACTAGTAAACCATCAATCGCCTATCAACGACTTTACCATTCAGCTTATGTATCGACTTAGCAAAAATGAAACAAGTGTTTAACATTATCAAAAGTTATGGACTCTCTACTATATAGCATTGAATTAAATAAATTCTCATCTAAATTAGGGAATGAACACAATACAATAAAAGCTTGATCTTCTTAATCAATTTTAATATCAAGATTTTTTATATCTATAACAATCTTATTAAAATCATTAAGGTGTTCATGAATAGATGTACCTTCTTGCATCTTCATTGTATAAAGACATTGCTTCAAATACAATCTTGTTGTAAGAGATTTTTTCATATAGATGCTTTCTAACTTCTTTCACAAGTCCTATCATTGTCTCTTCGACTAGGACTTCTCGCGAACCTTATCTCGCAATGATAATTGTATAGCACTATGAGCCTTCTCATCTATCACTTTAATTTTTACGAAGTAATGTCATTTGGGTATATACTCTCAATTGCCTTGAAAGAACCTTCACACCACCACAAAGCTTTAATCTTTAATCTCTATTGGCCAAAATTATTTTCACCATCAAAAGGTGAAACATCAAATTTTAGAGCTATAATTACGAATTAAAAAACTCAAAGATGCACACGCTACGCTTTGATACAAGTTTGTTATGAAAAATAGTGGGAACAAGGCAAGCAATGACAGATAATAATCAAAAGATAAAGCTAAACAAATTATCAACACATAATATTTACATTGTTTGGGTAAATTTCTTACTCCATAGGCTAGAGGAAACTTTTATTAGCTTGATAGTAGGAGAATACAAGAACTCTAGAGGCTTAATACAAAGTCTCCATCTTTCACTCTATTTTCTAAATAGAGACATATGGAGGTTTAAATACCTTACATAAGGAGGTTTAAATACCTCATACTTGTAAAGAAAAAACCTAATGGGCTAAATATGTTATTGACCATTAAAGGTAGAGCAATTTATGATAACTTGCGAAAGTGCTTTCACTTACATATGTACATGGCATGCATGATTAATTTACCGAGTAATAGCTCACCACACTCTTGTGATGTAGGGGTGACAAATATAGAGTGATGGTTATGCTTTCGATGAAGCTTGTTGCATAAAGAACTCCATTTCTCCATCGACTGTATCTTACTTACGGCTACAAGATGGAACTACTTCATATCATCGAGTTGCTAATTCTTAATATTTTGATGTATGTATTAGGTATGGCCACTCTATTTTATATGATAGTAAGGATAACAAATAAGTAAACCGATTTATTTGTATAACTTATAAAAGGATAAGAGGTCTATAAATATGTACAACCACTTTTGGTAAGTAGTTTGTACTAAACTAGTTTTCTTGTAAAAAGAAAGGTAGGTTGTAGCTAACTCAACCAATTTTAGACATACTACTCATGTAATAAAATAGTAGTATGTAGTTGTAGTATCTTTTAGTTAAATACTTGCATACTATTGTTAATGATAATATGGACATGGAAATAATAAAGAAAGAATAAAAATAAATGGTTTAATGATTTCACATAGGATGATAATTAATAAAGAAAAAAGGTTAAATTATTGAGTAATAGTTATCAACTAAATTAATTTATTCTAGTTTATAGAAAAAGAATTTCATAAAATTGAAACACACGGATGCGCTTATTTTAGTCTAAACTATTAAAATAAAATGAAAAAATGAAAAAATATATAATAGTGCATTTCGAGCTAAAATTTATAAGGAAAGTTAGACCTATTAACTATTTAAAGGGCTTCGTTGAAGGATCATGGATCATATAGAGGTGTAGAATAAGACAAAAAAATTTTCTCACTCTAAAGGATCGAAGGTTATGTTGTTGAATCAAGTAATCATATATTCATGAATTAAAGAAATAAATAGAGAATTTACCTATTGTAGTACATATCTAAACCATTGCAAAAAAGAGTCGTCCAAGTGTCCGGCCACTATCAATAATCCATGTGTTAGTATAGGTGCCCAAGATTCAACCATGTTTGGATGGGCCTAAGTTAATATATTATTGCATCATTTAATAAAGAAGTCATTATATTAATTCTTATGTTTACATGTTGATAAATTTATAGAGCTAGATAGAAGTCCTTATGATATGCATTTGCAATAGTGATTGATCGAAATATGTGAGACAAAAACTAATGCACATAAATGATATCATTAAATGTCCTAAGTCGTAGCATTATTGAGAATGGACATTGACAATATATGGATAGACTTGTGAGTGCTATGCTCATGCTATATGATAGCAGTAAGAGATCTCACACCTATTGGCATGGTGATGCCAAAGCAAGCATTTAGGTGATTCATGTTAAAGAATACACACTCGACTTAACTCATCATGAGAACCCATTTGGTTTTAGTCTATAGGAATCTCATACGAGATGGGTAAAAATGCTCCTTAGACTTGAAGTCATCACGGTTATCTCATTGAAAGACTTATGTACTTTGACAATCGTTTCGATGGACCCATTAATTGGTTGCACGTGAGCGATTTGTTGGGTGCACTAGGAATCCAATGGACATAGGTGTATGACTAAGATAGGACATGTCATTCCTTGTATGCTAAAGGAGTTATCATATTGCACTTCGATAAATATTTGCTCAAGAAATTTATGGCTATAATAGGAGTACACCAATAGAGTATAGTTGGTTTACTCTAAGTGTTAAGACATTTGGAAATCGAAGAAAACTTTTGTGATTATAATCAAACAAGACAAATAACCAAGTTCGAGATCACACTATGATAAGTTGACATGAGGACTAAATTGTATGGTAACCATGCTTATGAAAGGGAATAATGGATTAACTAATCCTCCTAGAGAATTGGGTAGTTATGATGCATTGGTAGAGGCTAATCTTGATTTATATATCAAGAGATAAAAGAGGAGTCTTTTATTCTTGATACATTGCCAACTTATTTATGAACCTATTGAGTCATAGGCATAAGTTTAAGTATTCACATTATAAATGAGAAGTAAACATATTGGAAAAAGTTTCGAATTATAAAAGTTTTTTTTAGAAAGAGTTTCCAAAATGGAAAGCTTCCATAAATAGAAAGTTCCTTATTTTAGAAATCGATTTTCTAATTTTGAAGTTGGTTTCAAATTTGGAAATAAAGAACCTAAAAGGAAAGGAGTTTTCTAATTTAAGTTAAAAGGTATTCTGAAAAATTGTTTCCTAATGTGGACCCCATCAAAATAAGCTAAGAATATTTATTTGGATAGTCCAAATGAATTAATTGGGCTAAAATAGTTTTGGCCTATTAGATATAATTAAAAAAGCTTAAAGATAATTTTGGTGAGAATATAAACATCAACCTTATTGGATAAGGATGAATGTTTCAAAGATAAACATTAACCTTATTAGGTAAGGTTGAATGTTTTAAAAGATAATAATCAAGTATTCTATATACAAAATAACTTCTCATCCTTGGAGGATAAGGAAGCAACAACCTAGAGTCTTTTATGGACTCATAGTTGCCCCTCTCCTTATCCTTGGAGGACAAGGAAACTCTCCCCCTATATATAGGAGGAGAGGTACGGCATGGAGAGTATGATGACCTAAAAATAGTATTTTGGCCTAGTGAAATTGTGAGAGCAATATTCAGCCGACATAAGGAAAAGAAAAAGGGAAATTTTAGCTAGCCCCTAAAAATTATCTAAAGCACACGACTAAGAGAGAAAATAAAAGAGAAAATAGTTTTCTCCTAAACCCTAGAAAGAAATACTCTTTCCTCATCCTTTAAGGTTGTTGCAAAGTTGCTCGAGATTGATTTCTAGAAGAAATAATTAATAAAAAAAGATGGAGCTAGCACCCCATTAATTTTGAGTGCTTCTTAATGGATATTTGGGTTAGATGGATCATCAATAGAGGTCGGATACTTGGACGGCTAATCAAAGAAAAGGAATTTAGATCTGCGCTATAAGAGGTAATCTTTTACTTTAGCTTATTATTCTTGTATGTATGATTAGTAGATTCAACGGTATGATCTTGGAGCCTTAGATAGTGAAAATTTTTTTATTTATTTTGTAGCACCATAGGATGCATGATCCTTCACCATTCGGTCTAAGCATCCATAAAAGAAGCATTCAAAATTGGTATGGTGCTAACTCCATGTCTTTAAACTTATTTATTATTTCTGTAAAAGTCTAATTAGGGTAATTTTATGATAATCCAAGAAAGAAAGAAGAAAGGTGGTGTCCTAGGGTTAGAGAGAAAAAAATTTCTCCTAGCTTTATTTTGAGCCTATGTCTCCTTTAATTTTTCTCTTGGTTGAATTTTCTCTCGTACTTTATTTCCATTGTCTTTTTCCATACCTCTCTTTCAATTTATAAGGGACAAGTTTCCTTGTCCTCCAAGTACAAGCGAGAGGGATAGCAACTTGTCCTTATTGGACTTTTGGTTGTTGCTTCCTAATCCTTTAAGGATTAAGAGTTATTTAACATGTAAGCTTTTGATCTTTATCTATAAAACATTCATCCTTGTCCAATAAATTTCATGTTTATTCTCCCACCAAATTATCTTTTAGGCTTTTAATTAAATCCTAATAGCCTAAAATCATTTTGAACCAATTAATTAATTTAGACTAACCAAACAAATTAAATTAGATAATTTTAGGTGGCCATATTTTGAAATAATTTTTTAAAATACCCTTAAACCTAAATTAAGAAATCTATTTCTATTTTAGGTTGTTTACTTCCAAATTAGGAAACTGATTACTAAAATAGGAAACTTTCAAAATTGGAAAACTTTTCAAATATCTTTGCTTCTCTTTAATCATGTGAATACTTAAACTTAAGCATGTGACTCAATAGGCTCCTAGATATATTAGTAATGTATTAAGAACAAAAGACACCTCTTATATATATTGATACAAAAGTCAAGATTGTCCTCTAGCAAGGCATCATGACTACCCAATTCTCCGAGGTGATTAATTCATCCATTATCATCTTTCATAAGCATGGTTACCATATAATTCAATTCTCATATCAACTTATCATAGTGTGATCTCAAACACAATTATAAGTCTTGTTTGATTATGATCACATAAGTTTTCTTCAATTCTTAAATGTCTTAGCTCTTGGAGTAAACTAATTACGCTCTATAGGTGTACTCCTATAATAGCCATAGATTTTTTAAGTCGACATTCTTCGAAGTGCAATATGATAACTTCTATAGCATATAAGGAATGACAAGTCCAATCATTGTCATCCACCTACCTCTAATAGATTCCTAGTATGCCCAATGAATCATCTATGTAAAACCTTTTACTAGGTCCATCGAAACGAGTGTCAAAGTGCATAAATCTTCTAGTGAGATAACTATGATGACTTTAAGGCACAAGATCGCTTATACCCATATCGTATGAGATTGTTATTGACTAAATCAAATGGGTTTTCGTGATGAATTAAGTCTAGTGATATATTCTTTAACATGAATCACCTAAGTGTTTTCGTTGTCATCATTACGCCAATAAATGTGAGATCTCTTACTCGTTGTCATATAGTATGATTATAGCACCGATAAGTCAAACTACATATAGCTAATAGCCATTATTGACAATGCTATGACTTGAGACATTTAATATATCATTTATATGCATTAGTGTTTATCTAACATCTTTGGATCAATCACTACAACAAATGCATATCATATGAACTTCTATCTAATTCTATTAAATCAATAAGTGTAGATGACCGAATTAATAAAAAGACTTCTTTTATTATAAATAATATTAATAATAAAATAATACAATAACTCAAACCTACCTAAACATGGTTGGATGTTTGGCACCTATACTACCAATCTCCCTCTTACTCTAGAGCCAACTAGCCATGTCTCTTAATCTTGATTATCGAGTAAGGGTTTCATGTTTTATTTTTGATAAAGGCTTAGTAAAGGGGTTAGTTATGTTATCACAAGTATAGACCTTTTCTATCTTTATGTCGCTATGATTGATAATCTCTCTAATTAGATGGTAGCATCACAATATATGTTTGGACCGTTGATGAGAACTTAGATTCTTAGCTTGTGCGATAGCTCTATTATTATTGTAGTATAATACTATTAGATTAATAATGCTAGGAATCACTAGTAGTCCGTAAAAAACTTTACAAATCCAAACATCTTCCTTAGTTGCTTCTACAGATTGTAATATATTCAACCTCGGTTGTTAAGTCAACCACTATTTCATACTTCAAAATTTTCTAACTAATAGCTCCACCATTTAATTAGAAAATGAATCCCGACTACGACTTAAAGTTATCATGGTCGGCTTGACAAACTAGCATCCGTGAACTATTTCACTATAGTTCATCTCCTCCATAGACTTAGAAAGCATCCTTAGTTCTTTGTAAGTACTTTAGAATGCTCTTCATAGCGAGTCTATTTTTTTCTCCTAGATCAACTTGATATCCACTACATATACTCAAAGCATATGAGACATCAACCCACATAGATAACATGGCATACATGATAGATTTTATGACTAACACATATGGAATACGACTCATCCTTTCCCTTTCATTTTGTGTGTTAGGACACTCAGCCTTGGAAGGTTTTATGCCATGTGATATTGAAATGATTCCTTTACTCGGATTCTTCCATACTAAACCTCTTTAGCATTTTATCAATATATATGCTTTGGGAGATTCCTAACATTCTTCGTGATATATCTCTATTGATTTTGATTCTAATAATGTAAGATGCCTCTCCCATGTTTTTCATGGAGAAGTTTTTAGATAACGATCTTTTATAGATTGCAACTTGATAGTGTTGTTACCAATAAGTAGTATATCATCTACATATAGCACAACCAAAAACAATTGAGCTCTCATTAATGTTTTCATATGCACAAGTTTCATCTTCATTTTGTGAAAAGTCAAACTCTTTGATTGTTTCATCAAAACATTGATTCCAGACTCCTCGACGCTTGCCTAAGTCCATATATACATCTTGGTGATTTGTAAATCTTATCCGCATGTCATTTGATTACAAAACCATTAGGTTATGTCATGTATACATCCTCACTTAATTTTCCATTAAGGAAAGCAATTTTGACATCCATCTACCATATCTTATAATTGTGATATGCAACAATTCCAAGCATAATCTGAATAGATTTAATCATTGCTACTTGGTGAAAAAGTTTCATCATAATTAACACCTTATTTTTTACAATATCCTTTTGCCACCAATCCGGCTTTGTATGTATATACATATCCATCCATGTTAGTCTTTTTCTTAAAGACCCACTTATACCCAATAGGTTTGACACCTTCGAGTGGATCAACCAAATTCAATACTTGGTTAGTGTACATGGATTCCATTTCGGATTGCATGGCCTTATGCCATTTTTTGAAGTCAATATTTAAAATTGCCTCTTTGTAGGTGTTAGGTTCGTCATCTCATATAATAAGCACATCTCCATGTGTCAAGACTAGAAGGCTATATCTTTTTGGCTCTTGACAAATTCTTTTAGATTGATGAAGTTCTTGTGTATTATTTTGTGGGATAGTTACAATGCCTTATAACTTTTTTACTTAGGGTTCCTATTGTGGAGTGTCGATTTATTAGTCTTCTCGAATCTCATCAAGTTCAACTTTTCTCTCACTAGTCCTAGAATCTATAAATTCCTTCTCATGAAATCCAACATGCCTAGCCATGAACACCTTATGTTCTTATCATTGGTAAAAGTAATATCAATTTATTTCTTTTAGGTATCCATAAATTTACACTTTGTTGATTTAAGCTAGAGCTTTTCTCTTTCCAAACATTTGACATATGCTTCACGAGTCCCAAATCTTAAGAAAAGACAAATTTACTTTCTTTCCTTTTCATATCTCATATGGAGTCCGATCAACGAGACTTTGTTGGAACCCTAGCCAAAATAAATGTAGTAAGGAGTGCATATAATCAAAATGAAATAGGAGTATCCATTTGACTCATCATGGACCGGACTATGTCTAAAAATGTCCTATTCCTCCATTTGGACACACCATTATGGTGTTCTAGGTGGGGTCTATTGTTAGGAAATCCCATTCTTGTTTAAATAATTTAAAAATTCCATGCTTAAGTATTCTCCACATTGATCGGATTGAAGTGCCTTAATACTTTTGCTCGTTTACTTGTCGACTTCAAACCTAAACCTTTTAAATTTTTTAAATGCCTTAGATTTGTATCACATTAGATAAAGTTAACTAAAATACAATTTATCATCGATAAAGGTTATGAAATAATCATATCTTCCTCTTGCTTGGGTGGATATGGGCCTACATACATCACTATGTATGAGGCCTAACAAATTAGCAATTTTTTCACATTTTCCATTAAAAGAGGAATTCATCATTTTACTAAGTAAACAAGATTTATAGACATCTCATGTTACAAGCTAACGTCATGGCTGGTTCTTGTGCTATCGAATATATTGTAGAGTGATGGTTGAGGGTATTCAATAAACTTTTTAGACTATAGTAAGATTGATGTCTACTAGGTTTTGGTGAGGCGAAACTTTTATACCTTCCACTCGATTGGGATTAATGGGGTTTGACCCCTATGTTGGTGAGTTTTTGAAACTAAAACCGCTAACTTATTCTAATGATAAGGATGATGAAGATTTGATGCATTTTATAAATGAGATAGAAAAGAGGCTAGTTATGCTTTAATGTCTCGAGGAAAGAAAGATTGAACTAACGAGCATTTATACTTAAAGGGAGTGCTAGTGATTGGTGTAAACAGAGTAAAAAACCTAATTATCCATAGGAGAATTTGAGGAAGCTTTTGTAGAGGAGAGACTATCCGAAAGTATTAGGGAAAAAACGATCGAGGAGTTGGAAATGTTATTGTAAACTTCTAACATGATGGTGAAAGAGTATGAAAGGAGGTTTGCAAAGCTAAGTCATTATGCTCCGAAATGATGCCAACTAAAGCAAAGAGGGTGAAAATGTTTATGAATGGGCTAATAGATCTACTATTTACAATTATATTTCCCTAAAGGTTTTAGAGTCATTCTAAAGTAGTTGATTATACTTTTACGCTTGAGATAAGGAAGATGGAGAGTTGAGCAACTAAAGAGAAAAAGAAGAAGACCAAGAGTGATACCTTATCATTTGATGGCCATAAATGTCATAGTGGTGGATCTAGCAAAGATGTTAGTATATAGAGTTATTTAGCCCATGGATAAGGTTTTTTAGACAGAGTAGTCATGGTGGGTCATGTACGAGCATGAGTCGGGAATCATCCTAGTTAGTTTATCAAGGTTTTGGAAGGAGTACCCTATTTGTTAGATATGTGGCAAGACCGATTATATGTTCTTTAGGGATAAGAGCATGTCTCTTTTATCCTCAATAGGGACATTTGATCCAAAATTATCCTAGATACAAGATGGTATAAGGTATTACTTCGAGAGGAGTACATGCTCCTTCTATGGGCAATCCTTCCCCGAGTCGAGTATAGTGGTAGGTTTGGTGGCCGGGCTTGTTGAGGGCTTGATAATAAAGCATAACAAGGTTGAAGATAACCTAGTAGGGCTCATGAAGGCTTAAGAAGTTAGGGTTAGATGAGTATTGGTGATGGCCGGGCTCAATTTTTTACTACCACCTAACTAGACGCTCGTGCATGCCATGCTATTGTATTAGGTATCCTTCGGATCTTCTCCGATGATGTAAGGGTACTATTTATTTCAAGGGCAACCCACTATTTTATATTGTCATAGTTTATAATGACGTGTCATACCACCAATAAATTAGTTATTTATATTGCTCGGATAAAGCTTTTAATCACAATATATAATCGGGGCAAGTAAGGGTCAAACCTATAAGGAAAGGGAATTAGTCAATTATTTTGATTGTTTGAGTGTTCTTGCAATGTAAAGGGGTTTATGTTCATTTGGAATGCTTGAAAATAATATAAAGTAATAAAGAATAACAATATAAGGAAGCCTTGGTTGAACTTTAGTATCTATTTTTTATTTGGTCATTGATCATTGATTAAATAATTAACTTATCCTAAATATTAATATTCATCATAAAATAAAAACATATATGTTGACTTCGAGTCGTTCCTTACCTAGTCGTTACCTTAATATACGATACCCAATTAATTATTTAGCTATTAAACAACCTACAAAACACTAAATAAACTTAATCCAATAACAATATTAAGATGAAAAAGACATATGAAGCTAAGCCACCTTCTTAAGTGCTAAAGAAGATCTAATATAGTTCTATGTTTTCTAAGAAATTAAACAAAAACATCATATAATCATCAACCTCTAGTTACTACCATAGGTAAATTTAGACAAGCACTTACATGGACTTGAATACTTAGCTAGCAATAAGTAATAAGTAATATGACTAAATAACTAATGTGTATTCTAATTAATTTAATCATACAACTACAAATCAATCATATACAAAACATAAAATTCCTAATAAGATAAGTTTAGAAATAAAACCAATACTCTAACGAGTGATTAAACAAAAATTTTAACTTGATTCAACTAAGAATGGAGCTTAGTTGTTCATAATGTATTATAGAGAAAATTTCTATTAATGGTGGTTTTAAAAGAGCTAGAAGAGAGAGACAAATAATATCCTAGCTTTGTTATTTATATCTAAAACTAGGGTTACATCTCGTATGTGTCAACATCATATGGCCACATAGCTTGCTACATAAAGTCACATAGTTTGTTGCTTGGTATTAGATGGTTTGGAGCCTTGGAAAATAAGTGTTACATAGCTTAGTAACTAGAGCACACGATCGTATAACTTTGTTCTTCATTCCATATTGCCAAGCTTTCACCCGTGTAGTTTCTTCTATTAACCGTGTTAAATTTCTTATGCCGAGTGTATACCTTTTGTGCCTTAGAGACATGGGTGTGTGACTTTACACCGTAAACCATGTGTAAAGCCTAATACCTATGTGGTCCTCTTCTTTCCTTGAGTTTTGCTAAGTTAAATCACCCATACGATTATGTGGAATTCTTCTACCCATGTGGTTTGTTGTGTTTGAGACTCGCACATGTTTTCCTCCTTTAAGTCACATTATCGGTATTTTTTTCTTTGTTATTTCACATGATCGTGTGACTCCTTTAAGTCTTTTTAGAGTTTCTCTCTTTCCTCTTTAGGTTTTGGGTTTTCTTGCTTTGATTCATCATTTTCCTAGAAAATTAAAAACCATCATCTTGTTCCTAAATAATATAATGTAATACAATCGGTACTAGAAAGTTCAATGGAATAGAGCATAAAAATCATGCTAATTATGCACTCATCAAATACCCCACACTTAAACTTTGCTAGTCCTCAAGTAAAACAAATAAAATAGAACCTAACTCACTTTCGTAGGAATCATAGTTGCATTTAGCAGATTTAAGAAGGCTTTAAACCCTTAGGTTACCGTTAGTGTTGGTGCCTAAGATCTAACCATGTTTGGATGGGCTTATGTTAATATGTTATTGCATCATTTATTTTAATAAATAATAAAGAAGTCATTATATTAATTCTTATGTTTACATATTGATAAAATTAATAGAATTAGATAGAAGTCCTTATGATATGTATTTGCAATAGTGATTGATCGAAAGATGTGAGACAAACACTAATGCACATAAATGATATCATTAAATATCCCAAGTCATAGCATAGTCAAGAATGGACATTGACAATATACGGATAGACTAATGAGTGCTATGCTCATGCTATATGATAGCAGTAGGAGATCTCACACCTATTGGCATGGTGATACCAAAACAATCACTTAGGTGATTTATGTTAGAGAACATATCACCGGATTTGACTCGTTGTAAGAACCCATTTTGTTTTAGTCTATGAGAATCTCATATGGATAGGTATAAATGCTCCTTAGACTTAAAGTCATCACGATTATCTCATTAGAGGACTTATACACTTTAACACTCGTTTCGATGGACCCATTAATAGAGCTGCACATAGGTGATTCTTTGGGTGCACTAGGAATCCAATGGAGATAGGTGTATCACTAAGATAGGACATGTCATTCCTTGTATGCTAAAGGAGTTATTATATTGTAGTTCGATAAATGTCCGCTCAAGAAATTTATGGCCACGAGTAGGAGTACACCAATAGAGCATAGTTAGTTTACTCTAAGAGCTAAGGCATTTGGGAATTGAAGAAAACTTGTGTGATCATAATCAAACAAGGCTAGTAACCAGATTTGAGATTACACTCGTGATAAGTTGACATGAGGACTAAATTATATGGTAACCATGCTCGTGAAAGGTAATAATGGATTAGCTAATTCTCCTAAAGAATTGGGTAGCCATGATGCCTTGCTAGAGGGCAATCTTAATTTATGTGTCAAGAAATGAAAAAAGAGTCTTTTATTCTTGATACATTGTCAACATATCTAGGAGCCTATTGAGTCACATGCATAAGTTCAAGTATTCACATTACAAATGAGAAGCAAAGATATTGAAAAAAGTTTTCAATTATGAAAGTTTCCTATTTTGGAAAGAGTTTCCAAAATGAAAAGTTTCCTAAAATGAAAAGTCTCCTAAAGTGGAAAGTTTCCTATTTTAGAAATTGATTTCCTAATTTGGAAGTTAGTTTCAAATTTAAACATAAAAAACCTAAAAGGAAAGGAGTTTTCAAATTTAGGTTAAAGGATATTTTGGAAAATTGTTTCCTAATGTGGACCCTACCAAAATAATCTAAGAATATTTATTTGGATAGTACAAATAAATTAATTAGGTTAAAATAGTTTTGCTCCATCGAGGTTTAATTAAAAGCCTTAAGAAAATTTTGATGGGAGGATAAACATCAACCTTATTGTATAAGGATGAATGTTTTAAAGATAAACATGAACGTTATTGGATAAAGTTTAATATTTTAAAGATAATAATCAAGTAGTTCATATATAAAATAACTCCTTATCCTTGGAGGATAAGGAACCAACAACCTAGAGTCCTTTATGGACTCATGGCCACCCCTCTCCTTATCCTTAGAGGACAAGGAAACTCTCCCCCTATAAATAGGAGGAGATATACGAAAAAAAGAAAGGATTACCTAAAAGGAGTATTTTTGTCCAAGTAAAAATATAAGGAAAAAATTCGGCCAGCCCCTAAAATAATCAAGGGAGGAAAAAGGAAGAAAATAGTTTTCTCCTAAAACCCTAGCAAGAAATACTCTTACCTTCTCTTTTAAGGTTGTCGCAAAGTTGTCCGGGATTGATTTCTAGAGGAAATACTTAATCGGAAAAGGTGGAGCTAGCACCCTATCAATTTTGAGTGCTTCGTTGTAGATATTTGGGTTACGTGGATCATAAATAGAGGCTAAACACTTGGAACACTAATCAAAGAAAAAGAATTTAGATCTGCGCTACAAAAGGTAGTCCTTTACTTTTAGCTTATTATTCTTGTATGTATGATTAATAGATTCAACGGTATGATCTTAGGCCCTTAGATGGAGGAAAATTTTTATTTATTCCGTACTTTCATAGGATGCATGATCCTTCGATTACCCCTAATGGATGAGTTTTGTCTCGTGAGGGTTTTCAAACAATAAACTCATAAAATTGCTCAAACAAATGTCATGCCATTATGCTTGTTCTTCAAACATTAATGGCCAATTTAGAATTCAACAAAATCTAATAGACAATTCGACCATGTTTAAGACATTACTATCATATCAATGCATGTCTCAAAATTAACACAATTCGGGCATACTACACTAACTCTACCATTTATCCCTTTTCTACCATTATAAGTAAGATAATAAATAAATATTTTCCTTAATCAATTTTTTTTTCCTTTTTAAGCATCCTAAAATCTTTTTTCTAAGGCCTTTATAGCTTTTTCCCTAAGTGAGCTCTTGCCTTTTTATGCGACCATTGACATTTATGATGAAGGTAACTAGTTACTTAGCAAGTCATCAACCTAGAATGCTTTTCGTACTCATACTTTGAATCATCATTTGACGTAAAAGTAAACATTTATGATGAATACTTTTAGTTACTAAGCAACTCAAATCATTGGATTAGAATTCTTAATTGCTTAGGCCAAATTTTCTAATGGGATGTTTTTTTTCATTTTTCTTTGTCAAATAAACATTAGAAAATCTTGTTTATTTAAACCATGCTTAGGTCTAGTCTCTAAAATGTTTACTTTTCTTTCAAATTTAGTATTTTTTCCTAAATTATGCTCCATCATGAAAACACAAAAAGGCTATCTAGCTTATATGCACTTCTATAAGAATAATATCCCAAACATTCTCATTCATCTCATCAATTTTCATTGAATTCAAGAATTAAACATCAATCATGAAGAACACCATACTAAACATGACATTTGTTTCATTTTTTTTCATATAAGATAGGAGTACAAAATAAAAAAACACATAAAACAAAAACAAAAAACAATAAAAACCTTAATGCTAAACGCACACCTACACTTGAATTGTCTCTTATCCTCAATGTGTCCATAAATTAACCAATTAAAAATAACATAAAAGATAAGGATATGGATAAGAAAGTAATTCTGGATGGTTGCCTTTAGTATGGAAGTAGTGGCAGTGGTGGGAAATTCATTGAAAAGATAGTGCAAATATGGCCAAAGTGGGTATTGATCGCTCAAAAGCCAACTATGGTGTTGGGATTTATGGCCTCGAGTTTGCTTGTTCAGTGCTTCAATTGATTATTTACATTTTGTTCTATTTTTTTTATTTATTCATTCAACATATCAAAGCGACAGTTGACATTAAGTTAAAAGTCATCCAGCAACAACACCAATTACTCCACTCTTTCTACATATACACTCGAGGCACCAACTTTGGCTACGGGTTGGGCCTCATCTTTGACTCACCATCATTATCACCTTTGACTTCCCTCCTTTATCTTTTGGATGGCCAAATGAGATATTTATTCCTTTCTTCTCTAGCAAACCAACTTTTATTAATTTTTTAAGGGTTAACTCGCTCCAACCCTTTTACTTGGGTTAAGGTGGTGTCGTGCTAGTGAAACATCTTTGCTTTCTTAGTAATATGGGAGATAAATCGATCCATGACAATTCTTCCTTCGATCAACTACTAGATCACTAAGAATCGGACCACCAAAATATATGTGAAATCAACCTTCATCTTTTGAGAGATGAAGTAAAGGATTGCTAATTTTGTTTTGCTTACCACTCCATTACTATTCTCCCTTCCACACAACATCCATACTAGTACCGATTATATGTATCAATTGGTTGAGTTTTTGATTACCGATGCTTTTAATCAAGTCAAATTGTACACCTCTTATAGTGAACTCGTAATCTCCCTATAGATTGATTTCTCAAAACTTACGAGTGGTAGCTTTACATCATCATACATCCAGTCAAAAAAATCTACCATTGTATTCACATCCATATTATATTTTTTTACTTGCTATCCAAAACATCAAATAATCATGAATTAATTATTGCTCTTCCCTCATTTTTTCCACTCGAAATGAACTCAAGAACTCCTATGTTCACTCCCTGTAAGAAGGAGCATCCATCCTTAATAAATTCACCCATCTAACTATTTTCAGCATCTCCCTCACTTCTCTTAACAAACCCATAACATCTAGAGCTTACACATCTATGTACTTGTTTGCTATCACTTTCCTCTCCTTCGATATACTCGTAGTGTGCTTCTTACTCTTTATTCTCAAACTCTATCCCCGGGTAGGATCCGAAAAGGTAGCTTTCCCTTATGGTCGGTTCCTTCTAACAAATGTTCTTCCCTTAGTGTAATGCCACTTGCTTTTCTTTATCTCTTGAGGTAAACATTTTTGTTTATGGGTGAGGGTTCTTTGTTGGGTGGTGAAAAAAGGGTTCTTTGGTGGGAGATGATGGAATGGTGGTCTATGGAATTGTGGTTTGTGGCTAGTTATGTGAAGATATGTATATCTGCAAATGGGAGAAAGAATGGAGAAGAAGGGCTGGTGACATAGCTTGATTTTAGAGAAGATAAAGTTATATGGTTTATTATTTTTGTTTATGTTGGGATGGCTTTTTTAAGAGGTCAAATCATGTGACTTTTGGCCTAGAAGTAGACACGCATGTGTAACATTTATATACAAATCATGGGTCTTTCCTTCTATCTCGTGTGCCTCTTTTTCTCCCTTAACTAGCGTAACATTTTGAATTCTATGTGGCTACGTGGAAATCATACTACAAACTCTATAAAAACCATTCCGCTCAAGTAATAAAATTCCATTCAATTCACATGGTCATGTAAAATGTCATGTAACAAAATTCCATTCAACTCACATGGTCATGTAAAATTTCATCACAAACCATATGTACCCCATTTTTCCCATATGGCCTTTCTCTCTAGTTCTAATTTCTAGCCTTTTCTAGTCACACGAGCTTGTGACTTTCTTCTTTAAACCGTGTCTTTCACCACTACTCATGTGTCTCTCTTTGTTATTTAGAAATTCAATCAAATCCATATACTCGATTACTTATGTTGGGCATCCTTTTATTTAATTCAAGTGTATATGAACATTAAATAAAAAATTAAATACTAACATAAAATTTAAATCCAAACATACAATTTACAAGAATCATTGGGCTACCTCCTAATAAGCGTTTTTGTTTAATGTCGTTGGTTAGACTTTACCTTTCCTCATTACGAGGGATCTTTCATTGTTAAGCTCGGTCTTGAGCTTCCTTTTAAATTAGCATTATCCTCTTCCAAGATGTTGAACCGAATTACCTCACCATTAAACTCCATAGGGAGAGCTCCCTCGTAGACATTTATGTTTGTTCTTATCATCTTTAGGAATAGCCTCCCTAACAAGAGAGGTGTGGGGTTATAGGGAGATTTTTCTCTCCTCTTCTAGACATGGAAATCTATTAGGAACATAAATTAGTTCACATACATAAGATCTTTTAATACCCCTTCGAGGTAGGCACTAGTGTGATTGCCAATTGTATGATCATATTTGTATTTTTCAAAGGTCTAAGATTTAATGTAGCATATATAGAATATGGTATTATTTTTATAATGCACCTAAATCTAACTTGGTCTTGCCTATTTTCTTACTACCGATTTGACATGGTATAGTGAACATACCTGGATCCATGCAATTGGGAGGAATTTTTCATTACAAAAATTTGAAAATTTTCTCCCACACTCTTACCTTTTCATTCATCTTCAACTTCCTTTCGTTGGAGCATAAGTCCTTCAAGAACATGACATATTGAGGCACTTGCTTTATGGCCTTCAACATTGCATGTTTACTTCTATGTTGCTAAATAGCTCAAAGATCTTCTTTTTTTGTTTTTTCAACTTTCTTTCCTTGGCTTTTTTAACTCGTTAGGAAATGGCACATGGTTAGTTAAAAATAAAGTAGAGGGATTAAGATTTACCTTAGGGCTTGGCATAGCCCCGTCAATGGTCGCGCTCTCCTTCTTTTCCTCCATTTCTACTCTTTCTTGTTTCGATGGTTTAGAGTTCCTCTTGCTTGGTTATTCTATCCGAGCACCACTCCTCAAAGTCATTACACTCATATTCTCCTTAGGATTTATAACCATTTGAGATGGTAATTTCCCTCCAAACTTGTACTTCTAAATGACTCACAAGTAGTCACTAATTGACTTATTTGATTCTCTAGATTTTGAATGCTTGATCTAATCTTTTGTTAGAATTATTAGTGGTCAAAATAAGAGACTTCATTATTTCTTTTAGAGAGTTTTCAAAAGGTGGCATTGTTTGTTATTAGACCTAGGTTTGTACCTTTATCGCCTTTATTGATAAAAGTTTTGCATACCCGGTCTATTCTCCTCATATCTCAAGTTGGCATGATCTCTCCATCTAGGATTGTATGTGTTAAAGTAAGGGTCATATGGTCTTTGTTAGCCATTATTAACCACTTATAGATTACCAATCCCTATATGTCTCATAAAGAAAGTTAAATCGACATCTACTCGCTCTAAACTCAAAATGTTTACCTCATTGACTCTTTTTTATGTGAGATCAATCCTCATACCAAACTAGTGTGAGTTAGCAAGTATTGGGCATTTTGTCCATCGGTGCTCCTCTACTTACTATACTATCATGCTCTTCTCCATTGGAGAAGCTTTTAGAGATATAAATGATTAATAGCTAATCAAAAATCCGATAGTTTGGGCGGTTGGAACACAACATCTTAAATCGCTCCTAATACTTATAAAAAGTTTCTCTAGTAAATTTTTGAATCTCATAGATTTTCTTCCCTATGTTCACAACCCTTGAATTAGGAAAATACTTCATTAGTCAATCTTACTTCATCTTATTCTACGAGTCAATTGATCCCGTAGGGAGATCATATAACCAATCCTTATTATCCTTATCTAGAAGAAAAGGGAATTGCCCTCAACTTAATTTGATCCTTTGATATTCCTTGTGGTCTCATGGTTGAGCGAGATCATGTGAAATTCTTTTAAATGTTTATAAGGGTCTTCTTTAGCTAGCCCTTAAAATTTCAAAAGTAAGTGTATCACTCCTAATTTTAGCTCAAATTCCACCTTTGGATTCGGGAACTTAATGCATAGGGGCTACTAATTAAGATTAGGAGTAGCCAGCTCCTTAATGTCTTGTTGGAATATTTATAGCCACATTGTCTCCATTCAAGTTGCTCAACTATAAGAACTAAAAATAGTGGTTATCCTTAGTGAAAGCACTCATTCAAAGGACTTAATTCTCCTAATCAAAGCTAACCTCACTTATTTCCTTAGTTGCTCGGTTCTCTTTTCGATTCGGGATTGAAAATTATCTTTCTCGATTGAGACTCGGTCATATACTAACAATAACCAAAACACAAGAATAAAAAATAAAAATTCAATGACAATAAACTTTAGCCATAGTTCCCTAATAACGAGTGCCAAAATTTGATAGCATGTTGTACCACCAATAAATTAGTTATTTATATTGTCTTTACAAAGCTTTTAATCATAATTATGTAATCAAGATGAGTAAGGGTTGAACCCACATAGAAAGGGAATTAGTCAATTGTTTCAATTGTTTGAGTCTTTTTATAGTGTAAAGGGGGTTTATGTGTTTAGAATGCTTGAAAATAATATAAAGTAGTAAAGCATAACAATATAAGAGAAGCCTTGGTTGAACTTCGATATCTATTTTTAGTTTGATCGTTGACCATTGATTAAATAATTAACTTATCCTAAACATGAATATTAATCATAAGACAATAACATGTATGTTAACCCTAGTATTTCCTTACCTAATCGTTAATTGAATATACGATACCTAATTAATTCCTTAGCTATTGAATATCCTATTAAGTGCTATATAGATTTAATTCTATAACAACATTAAGATGAGAAAGATAAGTGAAGCTAAGCCATTTTCATAAACATTAATCTAGTTTTATGCTTTCTAAGGAATTGCACGAAAACATCATATAATCATCAACTCCTAGTTACTACCACAAGCAAGTTTAGACAAGTAATTATATGGACTTGAATACTTAGCTAGCAATAAGTAGTATGACTAAACAAGTAGCGTTCGGTTTAATTAATTTAATCATACAACTATGAACTAATCATGCAAAAAAGCATAACATACCCAATAGAGATAAGTTTTGAAATAAAACCAATAATCTCATAGTGATTAACTAAAGCTTCAACTTGATTCAATCAAGAATGGAGTTTAGTTATTCATAATGTATTACACGGAGAATTTCTATTAATTATGGCTAAAAAAGAGTTTAAAGAGAGAGATAAATAATGCTCTAGCTTTATTATTTATATATAAAACTTAGGTTATATCACGTATGTGTTAGCATCACATAGCCACATGGCTTGGTACATAAACTCACATGGTTTGTTGCTTGATATCACATAGTTTGGAGCCTTAGAAAATAAGCATTACATGACTTGCTAACTAAAGCACATGGTTGTATAACTTTGTTCTTCATTTTATATTGCCAAGCTTCTACCCATGTAGATTTCTTCCATAAACTGCGTTGAATTTCTTTTGCTCATGCATACCTTCTATGCCTTAAAGACATAAGTGTGTGACGTTACACTACAAACCATGTGTAAAGCATACTACTCGTGTTTTTCTTTTCTTTTCTTGAGTTTTGATAAGTTCAATCACCCTCATGATCGTGTGGAATGCTTCCTCTAGCCTTATTGAATGCTTCTTCCTATGTAGCTTGTTGTGCTTGAGACTCCATATGGTTTCTTCCTTTAAGTCATATAGCCAATAGCTATTTCCTTTATTATTTCACATGACTGTGTGACTCTTTTAAATATCTTTGAAGTTTCTCTCTTTCCACCTTAGGGTTTTGGTTTCTTTGCTCGATTCATCATTTTTCATATAAAAATCAAAATCGTCATCTTGTTCTTAAATAACATAATATAATACAATAACTACTAAAAAGTTCAATGTAATAGAGCATAAAAATCATGTTAATTATCCACTCATTAGTTTGCTAAGAGAATAAGTATGAGTCCATCCGTGCTAGAGCAGTCTTTGATGGTGCTAACACTTATGAAAGAATGTATGATAGTTGATTTGATTTATATAAATTATGATGTGTGGATTATGGGTAGAAGTTTACTTATGGATTTAATATTATTATAAATGAATTATTTTGATATGAGTTTAGAAATCGACTAATTAGCAAATTATCATATTTTGTTATACTATTACAATAAGATAGTGGATTTTGAGAACCTAGGAGAAGACAATTTTTCTTTACAAGGAGAGTGGAGTACAGTTCTTTCTAACCTAATAACTCCCACTAAGACACGTAAGATGATGAGAAAAGGGTGTATGACATATTTTTTGTATGTCAAGGAGATAGATGATAATGTGGTTAACCAAGTCTCGGTTGTTATAGAGTTTTTCAATGTGTTTTTAGATGAATTACATGGTCTACCTATAGATAGAGAAATAGAGTTCGGTATTGAATTACTTATGGGCACCAAACCTATCTCTTTACCTCCCTATCGGATTGCACCAGCTTGAATTGAAGGAGTTAGAGGTTCAACTTTAGGACTTATTGGATAAGGATTTTATCTAACCTAGTGTTTCTCTATAGGGCATTCCCATTTTATTTATTAGGAAAAGAGATGGGAGTTTAAGGTTAGGTATTGATTACCGCCAGTTGAATAAAGTGACTCGTGAAGAATAGATATCCATTAGTAAGGATTGATGATTTGTTTGACTAGTTACAAAGTGCAAAAAAATATTCCAAAATTGATATAAGGTTTATGTACCATCAATTGAGAATTAAAAGGAAGGACATTCTAAAATCTACTTTTACGACACTATATGGTCATTATGAATTTTTGGTGATGTCGTTTGGCCTTACTATTGTTCTAGTAGCTTTTATAAACTTAATGAACATGGTGTTTCATCTTTTCCTTGATAAGTTTATGACAATTCATTGATGATACTTTGGTGTATGCTAAAAATGATAGGGAGTGTGAAAATTATCTAAGATGAGTATTGCATGCATTAAGGGCTCATAAGTTGTGTGCTCGGTATTAAAAATGTGAATAATGTTGGAGAGTGTGGCATTCTTAGGAAAAATTATGTCTAAAAAAGGGATTATATGAAGGATAATGCATTTTATGGAGATACGAGTAAAATAAAAACTTTCATCCATCTAAAGGGCCAAGATCATGCTCGTTAAATCAACTAATCATATATACATGAATTAATGAGATGAACAGAGAATTATCTCTCGCGAAGCATAGATCTAAATTCTATAATATAGAAATGAGTCATCCAAGCATCCGACCTTTATTGATTATCCACGTAGTCCAAGCAACCATAAAAAAAAATACTCAAAATTGGTAGAGTGCTAGCTCCACCTTTTCTTATTCATTTAGTGTTTCTTATAGAAATCTAATTCGGATAATTTTGCAACAACCTAAAGATAAAAGGAAAGTGATGTGTGCTAGGGCTTTAGGAGAAAATTATTTTCTTCATTTTTTTTCATTTTGTGTGTACCCTAGCTCTCCTTTTAATTATGCCAAATTTCTCTACCCAAACATATACTTGTTGTCGTATCTCTCCTCCTATTTATAAGGGGAGAGTTTCCTTGTCCTCCAAAGACAATTAGAGGGGCAATAACTTTTCCTAATTTGTAGTCTTGGTTGTTGATTCCTAATCCTCTACGGATTATAAGCTATTTAGCATGTGGACTTTTGATATGTATCTTTAAAGCATTCATCTTTATCCAATAAGCTTTTAATTAAAAATATTGGCCAAAAACTATTTTCACCTAATTAATTAATTTAAACTATCTAAATAAATAAACTTATATCATTTTTGGTGGCCCATATTAGAAATAATTTCTTAAATTACCCTTAAACCTAAATTTGGAAACTAATTTTCATTTCGAGTTATTTACTTTCAAATTTGAAACTAACTTCCAAATTAAGAAATTGATTTTTAAAATAGGAAACTTTCCATTTTAAGAAAATTTCCATTTTCAAAAACCCTTTTCAAAATAGAAAACTTTCAAAATTAGAAACATTTTTCTTCCAATATCTTTGCTTCTTCTTAATCATGTGAATGCTTAAAATTATATATGTGACTCGAGTAGGCTCCTAGATATGTTGGCAATGTATCAAGAACAAAAGACTCCTTTTTTATCTCTTGATACATAAGTCAAAATTAGCCTCTAGCAAGACATCATGACTACCCAATTCTCTAGGAGGATTAACTAATCTATTATTAGCTTTCATGAGCGTGGTTACCATACAATTCGATCTTTATGTCTACTTATCATAATGTGATCTCAAACTTGGTTATAAATCTAGTTTGATTATGATCACACAAGTTTTCTTTGATTCCTAGATATCTTAGCTCTTACAATAAACTAACTATACTCTATTGGTATACTTCTACTATAGCCATAGATTTCTTGAGTAGGCATTCATTAAAGTGCAATGTGATAACTCCTTTAGCATGCAAGGAATGACATATCTTGTCTTAGTCATCTACCTATCTCCATTAGATTCTCAATGCACCCAACGAATCTCTCACATACAACTATTTACTAGATCCATCAAAATGAGTGTCAAAGTGCATAAATACTCTAATGAGATAACCGTGATGACTTCAAGTCTAAGGATAAGTTATACCTGTCCCGTATGAGATTCCCATAGATTAAACCAAATGGGTTTTCATGGCGAGTCAAGTCTTGTGATATGTTTTCTAACATAAATCAACAAAGTGCTTGCTTTGGTATCATCATGTCAATAGGTTTGATATCTCCTACTTTTATCGTATAGCGAGAGCATAGTACTCATAAGTCTAAATGCATATAGTCCATGTCCATTCTTGACAATGCTATGACTTGAGATATTTAATGATATCATTTATATGCATTAGTGTTTATCTCACATCTCCCGATCAATCACTAATGCAAATGCATATCATATGGACTTCTATCTAATTTTATTCAATCAATAAAAATAAATGATAGAAATTAATTAAAAAAAACTTTTTTTATTATAAATAATGTAATAATACAATAACTCAAATTCATCGAAGCATGGTTAGATATTGGGCACCTACACTAACATTATGGTGAACCCGAAGAAAGTAAAAACGATAGCCCATTGGCCAAGACCTACTTTGGTAATCAAGATTTATAGCTTTTTAGTTTTAGTTGAGTAGTATCAAAGGTTTGTAATAGGTTTTTCAAGAATTGCAACACCATTAATTAAGTTGACTTAGAAGAATGTGAAGTTTCGGTGGTTAGATAAGTGTGAGGAGAGATTTCAAAAGCCAAAGACATGTTTGACCATGGCTTCAATCCATACCTTACCCTCAAGAAGTTGTGGATTTTTTATGTTATATGATGCCTCGAGAGTAGGATTAAGATTTATATTGATGCAATAAGCTTGGGTAGTATTTTATGCTTTGAGATAGTTTAAGAAACATGAATAGAACTACCTTACACATGATTTAAAATTGGCGGTAGTCGTTTTTACCTTAAAATTTTAGAGTCATTATTTATATGGAGAGATTTATGAAATATACACAAATCATGAAAGTCTAAAGTACATTTAACTAGAAGGGTTTGAATTTAAGGTAGATGAGGTAGATGGAATTACTTAACGATTATGATTGCACTATTTTGTATCATCCGAGTGAAAGATCATGTATCCTATGGAGGTGTGGAATAAAATAAAGTTTTTCCTCCATCTAAAGGACTCAAGATAATGCCACTGAATCAACTAACCATTTATTTATGGATTAAAATATTAAATAAAGGATTACCTATCATAGAGCGGATTTAAACCTTTGCGAGAAAGGAGTCATCCAAGTGTCCCACTTTTATCGATAATTCATGCGGTATAAGCACCAATATAAGAAGCACTTAAAATTGATAGAATGTTATCTCCATCTTTTCTGACTTTGTTTAGTGTCTTACTTTAGAAATCAATTCAAGGATTTTTATGACAACCCTAAGATATAGAGGGAAAGGTGGCGTGTGCTTAGGGTTAGAGAGAAAACTATTTTCTCTTTGTTTTTATATTAAGCCATGTGCATTAATTTCTTTTTGTTTTGAGACATTTGTTTCTTGTCTTTTTCTTGTGTTTTTTTCACCTCTCTCTTATATAAACAAAGGGGAGGCTTCCTTATGCTCCAAGGATAATGAAAGGGGGGTAATGAGTCCCTAAAGGACTCTAGGTTATTACTTCCTAGTCCTCTAAGGATTAGGAGTTATTATGCATGTGGGCTTTTTGATCTCATCCTTTAAAGCATTCATCCTTATCTAATATAGCTCATGATTATTCTCTCATAAAATATCTTTTAGGATTTTAATTAAACCTATTGACCCAAACTATTTTTGCCTAATTAATTAATTTGGACTATTCAAATAAATTAGGTTAGATATTTTTAGGAGGCCCACATTAGGAAGCAATTTCATAAATTATCCATAAACCTAAATTAGGAAACTAACTTCCTTTTAGATTGTTTACTTCCAAATTTGGAACTAACTTCCAAATTAGGAAACCAAATTTTAAAATAGAAAACTTTTCATTTTAGAAACTTCCATTTTAGGAAACTATCCATTTTCAAAAACCTTTTCCAAAGTAAGAAACTTTCAAAATTTGAAACCTTTTTCAACATCTTTGTTTCTCTTTTATTATATGAATGCTTAAACTTATTCATGTGATCAATAGGCTCTTAGATATATTGGTAATGTATCAAGAATAAAAGAAACCTTTTTATCTCTTGATCCATAAATCAAGATTGGCCTTTCACAATCATTGTTATAATATAATTCGAGTCCTCATGTTAACTTATCACAATGTGATCTCGAATTGGTTATTAATCTAGTTTGATTATGATCATACAAGTTTTTCTTTATTCCCAAATATCTTAGCTCTTAGAGTAAACCAATTATGCTCTATTAGTGTACTCCTATTGTGGCCATAAATTTTTTTAGCAGACATTTATCAAAGTATAATATGATAACTCTTCGAGCAAATAAGGAATGACATCCAATTTTAGTCATTTACCTATTTCTATTAGTTCCTAAGTGCACCTAAAAACTAGATCTATCAAAATGAGGGTCAAAGTACATAAATCCTCTAATGAGATAACCATGATGACTTTAAGTCTAGAGACCAATTGTACCCATTTCATATAAGATTTTGATAGATAAACCAAATGGTTTATCATCGCAAGTAAATTCTAGTGAAATGCTCTCTAACATAAATCAAGTAAGTGCTTGTTTGGCATCATCATGCCAATATGTGCAGATCTCCTACTGTTAGTATAAGTGCCTTAGATTAAACAATATTTGGATAGTTTTAAGTTATTATATTATTACATTATTTATTTTATTATTAATAAAGAAGTCTTTGTATTAATTCTTATCTTTTATGTTCATTAATTTAGAAGAATTAGATAGAAGTCCTTATGATTTGCATTTGTAATAGTTATTGATAAAAAAATATGAGATAAACACTAATGTACATAAATGATATCATTAAATATCCTAAGTCATAGTATTGTCAAGAATGGACATTGACTAAATACAAGTTAGAATTGTGAGTATTATGCTCATGCTATATGATAATAGTAGGAGATCTCACACCTATTGGCATGGTAATGCCAAAGAAAGCACTTAAGTGATTTATGTTAGAGAACATATCACTAGAATTGACTCACCATGAGAAACCATTTGATTTAGTCTAAGGAAATCTCATACGAGATGGGTACAATTAGTCCTTAGACTTAAATTCATTATGGTTATCTTATAAACGATTTATGCATTTTGACTCTCTTTTTGATGGACCTAGTAATGGGTTGCATATGGGCGATTCGTTTGGTGTACTAAAAATTAAATGAAGATAGGTGAATGACTAAGATCGGACATGTCATTCCTTGTATGGTAAAGGACTTATCACATTTCACTTCAAAGAATGTATGTTCAAGAAATATATAGCCATACAGGAGTACACCTATAGAGCATAGTTGGTTTACTCTATGAGCTAAGACATTTGAAAATTGAAGAACACTTGTGTTATCATAATCGAACAAGATGATAACTAAGTTCGAGATCACATTTTGATAAGTTGATATGGGAATTGAATTGTATAGTAACTATACATGTGAAAGGTAATTGTGAATTAATTATTCCTCCTAGAAAATTGGATAGTCATGATGCATTGTTAGATGCTAATCTTGACTTAGTATCAAGACATAAAATATATGTCTTTGATTCTTAATACATTACCAACATATCTAGGAGCTTATTGAGTCATACACATAAGTTTAATCATTCACATGATTAAAGAGAAGCAAAGATGTTGGAAAAAGTTTCCAATTATAAAAGTTTCTTGTTTTGGAAAAGGTTTCATAAAATAGAAAGGTTCCTATTTTAGAAATCAGTTTTCTAATTTGGAAGTTGGTTCCAAATTTGGAAGTAAATAACCTAAAATGAAAATGAGTTTTCTAATTTAGGTTTAAGGCTCTTTTAGGAATGTATTTCCTAATGTGGGCCACCTAAAATTATATAATTTAATTTATTTAGATAGTCTAAATTAATTAATTAGACCAAAATGGTTTTAGGCCAATAGGTTTAATTAAAAAGCCTAGAAATATTTTGGTGGTAGGATAAATATGAACCTTATTGAATAAGGATGAATGTTTAATAGATAAAGATCAAATACCTATAAGTTAAATAACTCCTAATCCTCAACAACTAAGATTCCAATAAGGACTAGTTGGCCCCCTCTCTTAGTCCTTAGAGGACAAGCAAACTCTCCCCTTATAAATAAGAGGAGAAGTGTGGCAGAAGGTAAGCTTTCAAGAAGAGAGAAAATTTGACAAGAATAAAAAAAATAAAGAGGAAAAATTGGGCACATAAAATAATAGGGACACATGGCTCAAAATAAAAGCTAAAAGAAAATTGTTTTCTCCTTAACCTAGCACACCACCTTTCTTCTCTCTCTCTCTCTCTCTCTCTCTTTGGGTTGTTGAAAAATTACTCTAATTAGATTTTTATAAACACTAAGCAAGTTAGAAAAGATATAGTTAGCACCCTATCAATTTTGAGTGCTTCTTTTATGGGTGTTTGGACTGCATGGATTATCGACACAAGTTAGACACTTGGACAACTCCTTTTTACAAATGTTTATATCTATGCTATAAGCAGCAAATTCTCTATTCATTGCTTTAATTCATAAATATATGGTTAGTTGATTCAACGATATGATCTTGAGCCCTTTAGATGGAGGAAATCTTCTACACCTCCAAAGGATGCATGATCCTTCACCTATTGTCATCATATAGCATAAGCATAGCACTAACAAGCCTAAACGTATATAGTTGATGTCCACTCTTGAAAATCCTACAACTTGGGACATTTAACGATATCATTTATGTGCATTAGTATTTATCTCATATTTTTTAATCAATCAACGATGCAAATTCATATCATATAGACTTCTATCTAATTCTATTCAATAAATAAATATAAAGCATAAGAATTAATAGAAAAAAATCTTTTATTATTACTAAAATAAATAATATAATAATTCAAATCTATTAAATATTATTGAATCTCGAGCACTTACACTAATAATCTGTTACTTACACGAGAGCCAAGCAACCATGTCCTGTAATCTCGATAATCCGGAAAGGGTCTCACATTTCGACTTGTGACAACAACTTAGTCAAGGGGCCGGCTATGTTATCATCTGTATAGACCTTTTCTATCCTTATATCACTATGACTGATAATCTCTCTAATCCAATGGTATCATCACAATACATGCTTAGACCGTTGATGGGACCTTGGTTCCTCTACCTATGTTATAGCTTTATTGTTATCGTAGTACAATACTATTAGATCAACAATGCTAGAAACCAATTTAGTTAGCCATCAAGAGATATGAAATTGGAAGAAATCCCTCATTTGATTCTTTCCACACTAAGCCTTTCGGTATCATGTCAATGCATCCGCCTTCAAAGACACCTCACAATCTATATGATCTATCTCTATAGATCTTGATTCTTAGAACATATGCTACCCTCTCATGTCATATTTAAGGAAATTTCCTTTTAGATGTCTCAAACTTTTATAGATTGCAACATGATAATGTTTAGTTTTATGTAGAATAACTATGACTAGTAGGCTTCCACTAACCTTTTATGTGCACAAGGTTTATCTTTACTTTATGAAAAATTCAAACTCTTTGATTATTTCATCAAAACATTGACTCTAATTCCTAAAGGCATGCTCGAGTCCATAAATGGAGCTTTGTGTTTTTGAAATCTTATTTACATATTCTTTAGAACCATTATGATGCATCATTAACACACCGATTTGTTTGCCATTTCTAAGAGTCAATGTCTAATATTGCCATTTCATAAGTATTAGTTTTGTCATCCTTTTTTAGTTACACATCATCATATGTTTAGATAAGAAGATTATATCCTTTTGTCTTTTGATGAATTCGCTTAAGAATTATGAAGTTCTTGTGTTTTTTTTTTATGTGGGGTAGTTATAATATTTTGCAACCTTTCTACTTAGGGTTCCATTAATGGAGTCTCAATCCGTGAGTCTACTCAAATCTTATTGAGTTTTAATTTCTTTTCACTATTTCTAGCATTCATAAATTCCTTATCAAGGAAACATGCCTAGTCATGAATCATACTTTATTCTAGTATTGGGAAAATAATATCCATTTGGATATTTCACAAATTTCCACTTCATTGATTTGGCCTTTAGCTTGTCTTCATCAAACCTTTTGACATAATTTTACGAGCTCCAAATCTTAGGAAAAGACAAATTTATTTTCTTTTCTTTTCATAGCTCATATGAAATCGATCATTAGACTTACTTGGAACCTTAATCAAAATAAAGTTTATAGTAAGGAGTGTTTAACCTAAAATGGAAAAGGGAATATTAATTTGAATCAATATTGGATCAAACCATGTTTAACATATGGTGTCCATTAATAGAGAATCTCATTCTCTTTTAGGTGATCTAAAATACATTGCTTGAATATTCATCACTTTGATCTTATTGAAATACCTTAATACTTTTGCTAGTTTCTTGACTTTAAATCTAAATTCTTTGAACTTTTCAAATGCTTCAAATTTATGTCCCATTTACATAACCAAAACTTCATCTACTATCGGTAAAGATTATAAAATAATCATGTCCTCCTCGTACATGGGTGAACATGGACCTAAATATATCTCTGGCCAAACTAATTAGTAGCACTTTTCTCTATTCCTATTAAAAGGGGATTTATGTCATTTTTCCAAGTAAACAAGATTCATAGACATCACCAAATGATTTTATATATTCATTATATTCTAGTTTACATCGCTAAGTTGACAATATGACAATTATGTATTTATTAAGATCATTTGATTTTTTTAGTATTTATGTTACATACATGGGAGTTATATTCAAAACATATAATTATTATCAATCAAGGCATTTCCATTACTCTTAAAAATGAAAAACTTGTTTAAAGTAAGAAATGAAAATAACATCCTTAGTCTCTACTAAAATAATAATAATTGAGTCTTAGCATATGCCTATATGGTACTACTAGCTCATAAATGCCAATAATAATGGTCTAACTTTTGATCCATTATCATTGTGTAGGTTATCTCCCTTGAAGCTATCTTCCTTCCTTTTAAGCTCCTACATATTTAAAAAATATGAGCCCCACATCTAGTATCATATACCAATGGTGTGGGATTAGAAATAAAAAAATTATATAAATACTTGAGATGGTTGTAGAACTCTTCTTCTTCACCTCTTCTAAGTACTCCTTATAGTTGTGGTTCCAATGCCCTTTCTTGTTGCAATGAAAACGAGACCGCATCATTTGGGCTATTCGAGCCTCGAGCGTTTTCATCCTTTGGGCTATTGTTTAGACAAGTATAAGATTTCTAATTCTTATGGTTTTTGGGCTTTTCCTTACTCCTTAGCACACCTTTTCCCTTATTAAGAAGAAATACGGAACTCTTGTTCTTATTATTAATTTCAGTGAGCTTTCACAAGCATGGACAACAACTCACCAAGAGTATTTTTCATGTGTATCATGTTAAAGTTCATGATGAACTATCCAAAGCTATTGAGCAATGATTGCAATACTAGGTCAATAGATAGTTCAACATCCATTCCAACTTCAAGCTCGGCCAACTTATCGATATAGCCTATCATCCCGAGTTTTATGCTTTTTAACGTTGGATCCCTCATCCATTCTAGCTCTAAAGATATTCCTCGTTATCTTATAGTGCTCATGCCCGGTATTATTCTTAAAAAAAAAAAAAAACTTTTAAGCTTTGTTATGATATCAAAGACATTCGTGCCTTTATGTTGGTGCCTATGCTCCAATGTCTTAGTAGCCGACAAGATACTTTGACGGACAATAGCATCATCCCTATGTTTGATCCACACTATATGAGCTGAAGGATCATGTGTCCAATGGAGGTGCGAAATAAAATAAAAATTTCCTCCATCTAACGGATCCAATATCATGTCGTTGAATCAACTAACTATATATTCATGAATTAAAATAATGAATAGAGAATTTATCTCATGTAGCATAAATCTTAAATTCTTTAACAAAGAAATGAGCTATCCAACTGTCCGACTTTTATTAATGATCTACGCAAGTGCAAGCACCCATAAATAAGAACTTAAAATTAATAAACTTCTAGCTTTACCTTTTATGATTTATGTAGTGTTTCCTATAGAAATATAATCCGAGTAATTTTATGAAAACCTTAAAGGAAGAAGAAAAATGACATGTATTAGGGTTTTTAGGAGAAAAATATTTTCTCCTTTTATTTTCTTTATGTCGTGTACCTTTAGAGAGTTTTTTTCTTTTGGCTGAATGCTCTCTCGCCTTAAATTCCCATAGTTGTTGCATCTCTCTTCTTTGATTTTTAGGGAGAGAGTTTCTTTATCCTCCTAGGCCAAGGATGGTCAATAACTTGTCATAAATAAGACTTATGGTTGCTGCTTCTTAATCCTCCTAGTATTATGAGTTATTTTATATGTGGGTTTTTCATCTTTATCTTTAAAACATTCATTCTTATCCAATAAGTTTCATGTTTATCCTGCTACCAAAATATCTTCGGGCTTTTAATTAAACCAACTAGCCCAATACCATTATGGCTCTCTTAATAAATTTGGACCATCTAAATAAATAAACTTAGATAATTTTAGGTGGCCCGCATTAAGGAATAATTTTCCAAAATGTCCTTTAACCTAAATTAGATAACTTGTTTCCGTTTTAGATTATTTACTTCCAAATTAGGAAGCTAATTTCTAAAATAAGAAACTTTCCATTGTAGGAAATTTTTCATTTTTAAAAACTTTCTATTTTAGGAAACTTTCCATTTTCAAAAATCCTTTCCAAAAAAGAAACTTTCAGAATTGTAAACTTTTTCCAATATCTTTGCTTCTTTTTAATCATGTGGTTGCTTAAACCTATGTATATGACTCAATAAGCTCTTAAATATGTTTACAATGTATCAAGAACAAAAGATACTTCTTTTGTCTCTTGATACATAAGTCAAAATTTACCACTAATAAGGCATCATGACTATCAAATTCTCTAAAAAGACTAACTAATCTGTTATTACCTTTCATTAGCATGGTTATTGAAGGATGATACATCCTATGTAGGTGCAAAATAAACAAAAAGATTTCTCTATTTAAAGGGCCCAAGATCATGCCATTGAATCAACTTATTGTATGTATGTGTATGTATGTATGAATTAAAGCAATGAATAAAGAATTACCTCTTATAGTGTAGATCTAAATTCTTAAGTAGAAAATCCATCCAAATGTTCGACCTATATTGTTGATCAACGTAGTCTAAGCACCCATAAAGACGAACTCAAAAATTGGTAAAGTGCTAGCTCCACCTTTGTGCGAGTGTTTCCTATAGAAATCTAATCCAAGTAATTTTGTGACAACCCAAAAGAAGAGTGAGAGAGGGTGGCGTGTTAGGGTTTTTGGAAAAACTATTTTTCTTTTTTCTTTCTTTCTTGGTCAAATTTTCTCACACTCTCTTGTATCTTTGTTTATGCAGCACCTCTCCTCTTATTTGTAGGGGGAGAGTTTCTTGGTCCTCCAAGGACAAGGAGAAGGGTGGAAAAAGAGTTCTAATTAGCCTTATGGTTCCTTTATAATCCTCTAGGGATTAGGATTTATTTTACATGTGGACTTTTGATTTTTATCTTTAAAACCTTCATCCTTATCGAATAAGATTGATGTTTATTCTCTCATCAAAATATCCGAAGGCTTTTAATTAAAAATATTAAACTAAAATCATTCTGGCTTAATTAATTTATTTAGACTATCCAAATAAATAATCGTAGATAAGTTTTAGGCAGCCCACATCAGAAACAATGTTCGAAATACCCTTTAACCTAAATTAGGAAACTCATTGCCATTTTAGAATATTTACTTCCAAATTTAGAACCAACTTTCAAATTAAGAAATTGATTTCTAAAATAGAAAACTTTTCATTTTATGAAATTTAATTTAAGAAAATTTTTCCATTTTAGGAAACATTCCATTTTAGGCAATTTTTAATTTTTGGAAACCTCTTTTAAAATAGAAAAATTTAATCATAAGAATGCTTAAACTTATACGTGTGACTTAATAGGCTCTTAGATATGTTCGTAATGTATCAAGAATAAAAGACTCATCTTTATCTCTTGATACATAAATCAAGATTGGCCTTTAGCAAGACATCATGACTATCTAATTTTCTAGGAGGATTAATTAATCCATTATTACCTTTGACAAGCGTGGTTATCATATAATTTAGTCCTCATGTCAATTTATTACAAGTGTGATCTTGAACATGCTTATAAGTCTTGTTTGATTATGATCATAAAAGTTTTCTTCGATTCCTAAATGTCTTAGCTCTTAGAGTAAACCAACTATGCTTTATTGGTGTACTCCTACTATGGCTACTGATTTCTCAAGTAGATATTCATTGAAATGCAATCCGATGATAACTCCTTTAGTTTATGAAGAATAACATGTCCTAACTTAGTCATAAACCTACCCCTATTAGATTCCTAGGACACCTAATAAATTGCCCATGTGTAAGCCTTTACTAGGCCATCAAAATGAGTGTCAAAGTGAAAAAAATCCTCTAATAAGATAATCATAATGACTTCAAGCCTAAGGACTTGTGATACCTATCTCGTATGAGATTTTCATAGACTAAACCAAATGGGTTCTCATGGCGAGTCAAGTTGATATGTTCTCTAACATAAATCACCTAAGTGCTTGATGTGACATCATCATACCAATAGGTGTGAGATCTCATACCGATATCATATGGCATGAGCATAGCACTCACAAGTCTATCCGTATATAGTCATTGTTCCTTCTTGATAATGCTATGACTTGTGACGTTTAATGATATCATTTATATACATTAGTGTTTGTCTCATATCTTTCAATCAATCACTCTTACAAATGCATATCATAAGAACTTCTATCTAATTCAACCAAACTAATAAACATAAAAACATAAGAATTAATAAAAAGACTTCTTTATTATTAAAATATATGATGCAATAATATAATAACTCAAGCCCATCCAAACATGATTGAATATTTGACACCATATAATTCGATCCCGATGTTAACTTATCACGAGTGTGATCTCAAACTTGGTTATTCATCTTGTTCGATTATGATCACATAATTTTTCTATGATTCCTAAATATTTAGCTCTTATAATAAACCAACTACACTATGTGGTGTATTCTTATTATGGTCACAGATTTCTTGAGTGAACATTCATCAAAGTGCAAATGATAACTCCCTTAGCATAAAAGGAATGACATGTCTTATCTTAGTCATTCACCTACCTCTATTAGATTCTTAGTGTACCCAACAAATCACTCACATTCAACCCTTTACTGGATCCATCAAAATGATTTCAAAGTACATAAATCCTCCAATGAGATAACCCTAATGACCTTAAGTCTAAGGACTTGTTGTACCTATCTTATATGAGATTCCTATAGACTAAATCAAATTCGTTCTCATGATGAGTTAAGCCTAGTAATATGTTCTCTAACATAAATCACCTAAGTGATTGCTTTGGCATTATCATGCAAATAGGTGTGAGATCTCATATTGCTATCATATAGCATGAGCATAACACTTACAAGTCTAGCCGCATGTAGTCAATGTTCATTGTTGACCTTGTTAAGACTTGGGACATTTAACCATATCATTGATGTGCATTAGTGTTTTTCTCACATGTTTTGATCAATCATTAATGCAAATGCATGTTATATGAATTTTTATCTAATTCTATACAATGAATAATGCAAATGATAAGAATTAATAAAAAGACTTCTTTTATTATAATAACTATAAATAATGCAATAATATAGTAAGTCAAATCCATCCAAACGGGTTGGATCTTAGGCATCTACACTAATAATCTCTCACTTACACTAGAGCCAACTAGCCACATCCCTTAAACTTGATGTTCAAGTAAAGGTCTCATATTGCAGTCTGTGATAAAGGCTTAGTCAAAGGGTCGGCTATGTTATCCTTAGTGAGGACCTCTTCTATCCTTATGTTGTGATGATTGTTTTATCTCTATAATTAAGTTATAGCAATGCGGTACATGCTTGGACCATTGATAAGACCTTGGTTCCTTAGCTTGTGCTATGGATCCTATATTGTCGACCATCAAACTATATGACATTAGAATAAATCTTTCTTTGATTCTTCCATACTAAACCCTTTTAGTATCATGTCACCGTATTTGCCTTAGGAGTCTCCTAATATTCTACGTGACCTATCTCTATAGATCTTTACTCTTAGACTGTAGGTTGCTCTCCCATGTCATACTTAGAAAATTGCTTTTAGATATCTTAATCTTTTATAGTTTACAACATAATAATTTTATAAACTATGAGTAGTTTGTTTAAGTTTTATGTTGAATAACCAAGACTATTAGGCTCTCGCTAAACTTTTATATACACAAGGTTTGTCCGTGTTTTCTATGAATAATCAAACTCTTTGATTATTAAAACATCGACTCTAATTCCTAGTAGCATGCTTAAGTCTATAAGTGAGCCTTTTGCATTTTGTAAATCTTATTTGCATACTCTTAAGAATCATCGGGATGTGTCATATACACACTTTTTTCATTTGCCTTTTCTAGGAGTCAATGTCTAACATTGTCATTTCATGAGTGTTAGCATTGTCATCCCTTTTAGGGCTCACATCAAAATATGTTAAGACAAAAGGATCATATCTTTTTGTCCTTTGATGAATTTCCTTCAAACTTATGAACTTCTTGTGTTTATGTTTGTGGGATAGTTACAACACATTATAACCTATCCACTTGAGATTCTATTAGTGAAATGTCAATTTCTAGGTCTACATGAATCTTATTGAGTTCAAATTTCCTTTCATTGTCTCTAGCATCCATAAATTCCTTCCTAAGGAACATGACATGCCTAGTCATAGGACAATGACATTTTTTTGTTTGTTTTGGATTTTTCACCCTTTTTTTTGGGTTTAGTTTATCTTTTTCAAACATTTTGATATATATTTTACAACCTAAAATCTTAAGAAAATATAAATTCATTTTCTTTCCTTTTCATATCCCATATGAGGTCTATTTGAATAGATTTAATTGAAACCCTATCCACTATAAAGGTTGCGGTATGGAGTGTTTATCTCAAAATAAAATAGGGATATTAATACGACTCATCATGGACCACATCATATCTTACTTGTGATGTCTATACGGAATCCTAATCTCTTTTAGGTGATCTAAAATTTTAGCATTTAGGTATTCATTACCTCAATTGAATTAAAAAAATTTAATACTTTTACTTGGTTTCTCACATGACCTTCAAGTCTAAACTTTTGAAACTTTCAAATGCTTTGAACTTATGTCTTATAATCAAAACATGATATACTATCATTAAAGGTTATGTGATAAGCATATTCTCCCTTTACTTGGGTGAACATGGGCCTATATACATCTTTATGTGTAAGGCCTTATTAGTAGTTCTTTCCTCTAATCCACTTAAAGGAGATTCACGTCTCTTTACCAAGTAAACAAGATTCTTTAGATATCATCAAATGATTCTAATTATCCATTTATAAGTAGGTTAGATATGATTTTATTGTTTTATGTGCCTAAGATGACTTTGTTATAAATTTATGTTACTTAAGTTCATTTGTGTCTTTTAGTATTTATGTTATACATATGGGAGTTATGTTCCAAACATATAATTATTATCAAGATATTTCCATAAAACTTCATCGTTAAAAATAACTATTATTCTTAAAAATTAAATACTTATTCAAAACAAGAAATAAAAATAACATTTTAGTCTCTAATAATAATAATAATAATTGATTCTTAACACTTTCCTATATGGTGGTGCTAGCTCATAAATAACTACATCTAATGATCCAACTCTTGATCTATTGTAGTCATGTAGGTCATCTCCCCGAATCTATTGGCTTAATTAATTAATTAAATCTAATGGTCTAAGGATTATGTGATATTTTGCATGTGAGCTTTTGATTTTTATATTTAAAATCTTCATCCTTGTCTAATAAGGTTCATATTTACCCTCCCACTAAAAATATCTTTAGCCTTTCAATTAAATAAATTATCCCAAAACTATTTTGGCTTAATTAATTTGGAATATCTAAATAAATAAAATTAGATAATTTTAAGTGGTCCGCATTAGGAAATAATTTTCCAAAATGTTGTTTAACCTAAATTAGGAAACTCATTTCAATTTTAAGTTATTTACTTCCAAATTTGGATTAACTTCCAAATTAGGAAACTAATTTCTAAAAAAGAAAAATTTTTATTTTAGAAAACTTTCATTTTTGGAAACTTTGCATTTTAGGAAACTATTCATTTTAGGAAACCTTCCATTATCAAAAACCCTTTCCAAAATAGAAAATTTTCATAATTGGAAACTTTTTTCCAATATCTTTGCTATTTTTTAATCATGTGAATGCTTAAACTTATGCGTGTGACTCAATAGGCTCCTAGATATGTTAGCAATGTATCAAGAATAAAAGACACATCTTTTACCTCTTAATACATAAGTCAAGATTATCCTCTAGTAAGGCATCATGACTATCCGATTTTCTAGGAGGATTAACTAATTCATTATTACCTTTCATGAGCATAGTTACCATACAATTTAGTCCTCATGTGAACTTATCACAATATGATCTCAAACTTGATTATTATTCTTGTTCGACTATGATCACACAAGTTTTTTATGGTTTTCAAATGTCTTAACTTTTATTGTAAACTAACTATGCTCTATTAGTATACTCCCGAGGTTATCACGCATTTCTTTTCATTGAAGTGCAATGTGATAACTCTTTTACCATAAAAGGAATGACATGTCTAATCTTAATCATTCACCTATCTCAATTAGATTCCTAGTGCACCTAACAAATTTTCCACGTGCAACACTTTACTAGGTTGTCAAATTCATAAATAAACCAATGAGATAACCATGATGACCTCAAGTCTAAGGACTAATTGCACCCATCTCATATGAGATTTCTATAGACTAAACCAAATGGTTTCTTATGGTGAGTCAAGTCTAGTGATATGTTCTCTAACATAAATCACTTAAGTGCTTACTTGGCATCATCATTCCAATAGGTGTGAGATCTCTTATTACTATCTTATAGCATGAGCATAACACATACAAGCCTAACCACATGTAGTCAATGTCCATTCTTGACCATGCTATGACTTGAGACATTTAACGATATCATTTATGGGCATTAGTGTTTGTCTCACATCTTTTGATCAATCATTAATACAAATGTATATCATATGGACTTCTATCTAATCCTATATAATAAATAAATGAAAATGAAAAGAATCAATAGAAAGAATTCTTTTATTATAATCAATATAAATAATGCAACAATATAATAAGTCAAACCCATCCAAAAGGGTTGCATCTTGGGCACTTACACTAACATGAGCTTCGACTTGATCTTGAGGAGGCTTAGTTGGAAGAGGTTCCTCTATCGTATAGAAAATTTTTTTATATTGGAGAATTATCATCAAATTCATTTCCTAGTCGAGGAAGTCCACACAATTGACGGCATTACTTCTATTAATGATCGATCTTATCGATATATTGCTAGTCGTATTGTGTAATCCGACAAGATATGAAAACATCCGGTTTGGTTAATTAAATTACCCAACATAAAATAAATCATAAATTAAAGAGGTAAAATCTATGTTTTCTTCTATTTTCTTCAAGTTTTGTAACCTTCAACATAGAACTCGAGAAAACTTTTCGATTCACCTTCGTAGTGGGTTAAGATCCTATCTTTTAACATGTATTAAACTTAACTTATCTCAATAATTCATACAAGAAGGATTAGATAGGTAACTCTTTATATAATACCTCAAATTATTACTAAATCAATTAGAAATATATTAAAGGTGTGAGAAAAATATTTCATGAGCATGGAATGATAGTAAAAAGGTTGATAGAATATTCAAATAATTTTTCAACACCGAGTGACTATTTTATCCGATTTTCGATGCATGAATAGTGATTTTTTATGAAATAATTATTTTTTTACACGTTAAATGTGCATGAAAAATATTTTATTTGCATAGAATATTTGCTACAAGGGCATTAGATTATTGTGCATGAATTTTTTGATGTTTTGTAATTGTTTTATTTGAACTTTATTGTGCATGAATAGTATTTTTGAGATAAATTAATTAATTTAAGTGCTTTAATGGTATAAGAAAATCATCCAATGGGTATAGAAAAATCATTTAGGATGTGTAGAAAAATTTAATAATCCGAAAAGAATTTTTCTATGTATAGGGAATATTGTCTATTGAAAAAAGTGTATTTTTACACAAAATAATTAACTTAAAGGTTTAAATAAGTGTATAAAAATTAGGTGAATGTTCAATAAATTACTTTAGGAAGTGTATAAATATATTATGAAAAGAAAATATCAATTTAAAAAGGGTGGCATAAAAATTAGGCATCAAAGGACCTAATTACACTAAATAAGGACCTAATTGAATAAAATTAAAAATTTTAATTCTTCAATATAATTGAAATTAAATTTTAGGGATTATAAAATAGCTAGAAAGGTTTATATTAAGTGCCTCAATTGGTTAATTCTCTAATTGGAGGGCTTATAGAAGAGTAAAATTAAAAAAAATTCTAGAATTTGTGGGACCAAATTGGAGTAACTTTTGAAAGAAAATTTCCACCTATTTTTGCCAATATAATGCATTAAATGAAGAATAAAGGGCTAGGATTTAACTCAATGAAGGGAGAAGATTAAAAGAAGAATAAAGGGCTAAGATTGCACCAAATTAATGGTGGAGATTAAGTTAAAAGTCCATTAATTTAGCTTATAAATATGGGTATAAGAAAAATGGAAAAGGTTTAAAGAAAATAAAAAAATACAAGGCAAACTCTTGCAAAATTTCCATCCAATTTTCACCTAAATGACTTCTAACAATTTTTAGACATCTTAAATCACCTAATTAATTCCAAATTTTAAGTTTTAGGCTCAAAATGCCTAGGAGAAATCTAAAGGAGGTTGACCAAAATATTGGGAGAAAAGGGGAAAGAAGAATTTTCAACATAATCCAACTTTTAAAGGGTAAATTAAAACTTCTTTAGTTAAGTTAAAATTCATCTACATCACAAGGAAGTTCAATTGTATGTCCATTTTGTGTTTGATGCTACTATTTACATTTAATTGAATTATGTATGAAAATTAGGCAAAAAATTGAAGAAAAAAAATCAAAATCTCTTAGGGTTAGGAGAGAAAAAGCATTTAGCCAAATTAGAGCATTTGGGGGGGGGGGTTTGGTACTTTGATTTGTTTGATGTTCTATTGATTGATTGTGTGATGTTTATATTTGAATTGATTATTAAAAGTGAGAAATTGCATAAAAAATTAGAAACTCGGACCTAATTTCCTTAAGCCCATATTTGGTCCAATTAAGAAAGAAATTAGGGTTTTTATGTTTTTGAATCCTAAGTGTTTAATTGATTAATTTTTTTATTACAATAGCCTAAAAAGATGAGTTAGTATGGAAGATTTGGTTAAAAATGAAAAACTACCCTAGGTTACTTTAGTTGGCCTTTTGGCCCATTAGGCCTAAATTAGGGCTTTTGGCGTAATTCGACATGTAATTATGGAATTACAATTTCCTAATAGTCAAATAGTAAAATTCTACGATGTATTCTATATATAGAAATAGTTTTGTTAACTTACATTCATTGCATTTCAAATGTATATTAACTGCTATAATATTCTCGGCCTTCTAGTTCTAGGTCGAGGGTGTTACACCTTACCAATTACATCCAATGTAATTTCTAATCTCATTGGCATAACGACTTCGTGTCATATCATATCTTATGTGAATACCAATCTTTGCCAACACTTTTATTAGAGCTTGAGTTATCTCAACAAACCCAATAACTCATTTCAAATTAGACCCAATGTTCAAAGACATCACATGGCCCATAATTTGTTTCCTTTGAGGAAGAAGTTACATTGAGTTATCCCAACAAGCCAACAACGGCTAATAGAGTTCTCTCCTCATAATTTTGGAAGGCAATTAATTTGATATTTTATTTGAAGGATTTAATTTAGTTAGTCTCATCCTAGAATGCATACTAATCAATAATTATATTACTCCTATCATGCATACTAACATTCATTTGCGTAATATTAACACATACATCTAATGTATGACTCACGGATTGAAGAGTGATTATGGATCTTTAATACTAGCCCCCTCGAGCAACAAGTAGACTAATAGGGCAAATACCAACGTTAAAAATTATTATAAGTACTTTGGGATTGTCTACACTTCTTGGCTTCTTCTCCTCGTATCCGTTCTAATTCCTATCTTCTACTTTTATATCAATTTAAATAAGAAATATTGAGTTACATTTGAGGGGAGTAAGGCAAGAAGAGAAATACAATAGAGTAATAGAGAAGGCGGGACTCATAGGCCCTAAAAAAATTTACAAACATTCATTTCCATAAACTTAGTCGACTCACCCATACCATTCACCCACGCTTCAATCACATTGATACATGGCATACTAATGAAACACATTTCACTCAAATTGCAATTAAAAATATTTTTTTATCATTTTATAAATTTATCAAAAATTTTCTAAATTTTAATTTTAACACATTTTTTAGCCTTGGGCCCACTTTGAGCCTACGGGCTTTAGGGCCTCGAGGGTCCATGGGCTTCGATGCCAAAGCCAAGCCTCATGTTGGCCTTAAGCTGGTTGGCTCGTGTGTATCTAGCTTGCCCATGGCTAGTGGCCTAGCATACATGTGTGTGGCCTATTGCCCGGCTTGCTATCCGGCACGTGTGAGCTCCTAGCCTACTACATGGTGTGAACACGCACCGGAATGTTATAGGCCTCAACCATTTGCATGCCTAATGAATGTGTAACATGCATCGGGTACATTGTGGTCCGGCTTTAGCGTTGGCATGCACCCGAGCACATGCTTGCCATGTCACACACCAAACTCGTCGGTTAGCCTACCTAGCAAGCTTGGTATGTCGTGTGCCTCGTGCATTAATGGCTTTGGTCAAAAGGCCTTTCATGTATAAGGCATGCTAGGATTATCACGGACCCGAGTGCATGATTGCTTGGTAGGGCTTTAAGCGTGTGATTCCTTAGCCAATAGGCTTGGCTTGTCACACACCCAACATGCAACTACTTGGCCTATCAAATGCCTAGTGCACGACTAGTTTGCTATGAAGCTTGGCATATGCTAGGCATGCCTAGCCCATTGTACGCCTAGTACGTGAGTAACCAAATCTATCGTGCACCAACCTTTTTCATGCGCATGCAGCGTCAACTTCCAATGTTGACATCACACACCCTCACTCGATTTGGGCCCAAATATTAGTTTTAAACTAATATAAAATACCAAAAAGATAAGATTTATAATAAAAAATAGCATATTCATATAGTTATTCATAATTAATAAACATACAATCAAATATTCAATAGAGGCTATAATACCAATTGAAGGATCATGCATCATATGGAGGTGCAAAATAAAATAAAACTTTTTCTCTACCTAATGGACCCAAGATCATGTCATTGAATTAACTAAAAAAATATTCTAGAATTAAAGTATTAAATAATGGATTATCTCTTTTAGCATAGATTTAAACCTTTGTAAAAAAGCGATCGTCCTAGTGTCGACCTCTATTGATAATCCACATAATTCAAGAAACCATACAAGAAGCACTCAAAATTGATAAAGTGTTAGCTCCATCTTTTTGGACTTTTTTTAGCGTTTTACTTTATAAATTAATTTAGGAATTTTCACAACAACCGTAAGAGAGAGAGGGAAAAGTGGCATGTGGTAGGTTTAGGGAGAAAACTATTTTTTCTTTATTTTTATATTAAGCCATGTGCCTTAATTTGCCTTTGCTTTGTCTTGTCTTTCTCTCTCTTATCTCTTTCCTATGTTTATGATACCTTTCTCCTATATATACGGGGAGAGACTTCCTTATCCTCCAAGGATAAGGAAGGGGTGACAATAAGTCTCTATAGGACTTTAGGTTGTTACTTCTAGTCCTCAAAGGATTAGAAGTTATTATGCATGTGAGCTTTTTGATCTTATCATTTAAAGCATTCATCCATATCTAATAAAATTTATGTTTATCCTCCCACTAAAATATCTTTCATACTTTTTGTTAAACCTATTAACCCAAACTATTTTGACCTAATTAATTAATTTGGACTATCCAAATAAATTAGGTTAGATATTTTTTAGGAGGCCCACATTAGAAAGCAATTTCCTAAATTATCCACAAGCCTAAATTAGGAAACAAACTTCCTCTTAGGTTATTTACTTCCAAATTAGGAAACTAATTTCTAAAATAAAAAACTTTCCATTTTAGGAAACTTTTCATTTTTGGAAATCTTTTTCCAAAGTAGAAACCTTTCAAAATTGGAAACCTTTTTCAACATATTTGCTTCTCTTTTATCATGTGAATGCTTAAACTTATGCGTGCAACTCAATAAGCTCCTAGATATGTTGGTAGTGTATCAAGAATAAAAGACATTTTTTTTATTTCTCGATACATAAATCAAGATTAGCCTTTACCAAGGCATTATGACTACCCAATTCTCTTTGTGGATTAATTAATCTACAATTACCTTTAACGAGTATGGTTGTCATATAATTCTATCTTTATGTCATCTTTTCACGAGTGTGATCTCAAACTTGGTTATTAATCTTGTTCTATTAAGATCACACAAGTTTTCTTTAATTTCTAACAATATTAGCTCTTAAAGTAAACCAACTATACTCTATTATTACACTCCTGTGGCCATAGATTTTTTTAGCAGTACATTCATTAAAGTGTATTGTTATAAATCATTTAACATATAAGGAATGATATGTCTTATGTTAGTCATCCACCTACGTCTATTAGATTCTTAGTGCACCCAACAAATCGTCCACATGCAACCCTTTACTAGGTATATCAAAATAAGTGTCAAAGTACATAAATTCTCTAATGAGATGATTGTGATGACTTCAAATCTAAGGACTAGTTGTATCCATCTTGTATGAGATTCTCATAGACTAAATTAAATAGGTTCTCATGATGATTCAAGTTTAGTGATATGTTATTTAACATAAAACACCTAAGTGCTAGTTTTGGCATAATCATACCAATAGGTGTTAGATCTCCTACGACTATCATAGAGTATGAGTGTAGCACTCACAAGTCTAACTACATATAGTCAATGTTCATTCTTAAAAATGCTATGAAATGGGACATTTAATGATATCATGTATGTGCATTAGTGTTTGTTTCACATCTTTCAATCAATCAATCACTAATACAAATGCATATTATATAGACTTCTATCTAATTCTATTCAATAAATAAATATAAATAGTAAGAATTTATAGAAAGATTTATTTTATTATTAATAAAATAAATAATGCAATAATGTAATTACTCAAACCTATCTAAATAAATCTATCTAAACATGGTCTGGATCTTAGGTATCCACTCTAACACCGAGTAAGGCTAATGTTGTGGCTAATGCCTTGAATATGAAGTTAGTAAGGAGTTTGTCTCATTTATCGAAAGAGAAGTGGCCATTAGTATCGAAAGTGTATAAATTATAAAATTTTAGAGTGGTGTTTGGAGTTAGTGAATTAGGTTTTCATTTGGCCCATATTGAAGTTAGGCCAATTTTAGTGGATCATATCTAAGAGGCCCAGTGAATGCTAAAGAAATACAAAAGATTTTCCCTAAAATTCAAAAAGGAAAAAATCTAGGGTTTAGAGTGGATAGTAGAGGTACACTATGGTTTCATCAGAGGTTATGTATGTCAAAGTAACTCGGAGCTAAAAGAATAAATTTTGAGAGAGGCTCATAATGCAACCTATTTTATACATCCTTGTTATGTCGGGATGTACAATGGTCTTCGTGAGCACTATTAATGGATTGAAATGAATAAAGATATATGGGGCTTGTTTCAAGGTGTTTGATTTATGTGCAAGTAAAATGTAAGCGGTAGAAGCCAACAAGAATATTACAAGAGTTGCCACTATCGGAGTGAACGTGAGAGAGAGTGATAATATAGGTTTGCCTCAAACCCAAAGAGGATATGATTTGATTTGGTTTATTATGGATAAATTAACAAACTCTGCCCATTTCCTACCTATATAGACCACATATGGGTATACTCAATATGCCTAACTATTTATTGAGTAGATAATGTCCTTACACAACATTCCAATCTCCATAATTTCAAATCAAGGTACTCGGCTTACTTTTTTATTCTAAAAGAAATTACTAGAGGCTCTTGTAGAGATTAAACTTCGGTATGACATTCCATCCCCAAATAGATGATCGATCGAAAGAATAATTTAATCCTTAAAGGATATGCTTAAAGTATATATTATGGATCTAGGAGGTATTTGAAATAATCATTTGTCATTGATAGAATTCTCATACATTAATAGTTATCACAATAGTATCGGTATGGCATTGTACAAAGCTTTATATGGTTGAAAGTGTAGATCACCAATATTTTAGGTCGATGTTGGGAAAAAGGAGCCCTTAGAGCTAAAATTAATTTAGCTCACTATCGAGAAGGTGAAATTGATCCAAGAACGCCTTAAGACCGCACATAGTAAAAAAAGAGTTATGTAGAACTTAAGAGGAGACATATGAGTTCAAAATTATGATTTTGTATTTCTTCTATTAGTGTAGGCTACGCAAGATCCAACCATGATTGGATGGGCTTGAGTTATTATATTATTGTATTATTTATTTTAATGATAATAAAAGAAGTCTTTCTATTAATTATTACACTTTTATGTTTATTAATTTAGTGTAATTTGATAGAAGTCCTTATGATATGCATTTGCAATAGTAATTGATCGAAAGATGTGAGATAAACACTAATGCATATAAATGATATCATTAAACGTCCTATGTCATAGCATTGTCAAGAATGGATGTTAACTATATGCATATATATTTAGGAGTGCTATGCTAATGGTATATGATAGTAGTAGGAGATCTCACACTTATTGGCTTAGTGATGTCAAAGCAAGTACTTTGGTGAATTATGTTAGAAAACATATCACTTGGACTTGACTTACAAAGAGAACCCATTTGGTTATGGTTTATTGGAATATCATATGAGATAGGTACAACTGGTCTAGAAACTTGAAGTCATCACAATTATCTGATTAGAGGATTTATGCACTTTGATAGTCGTTTCGATAGACCAAGTAAAGGGTTGCATATGGTTGATTCGTTGGGTGTACTAGAAATCTAATGAAGGTAGGTGCATGGCTAAGATAGGACATGTCATTCCTTATATGTTAAAGAATTTATCACACTGTACTTCGATGATTGTCTACTCAATAAATCTATGGCCATAGTTGGAATACACCAATAGAGCATAATTGGTTTACTGCGAAAGCTAAGACATTTAGGAATCAAAGAAAACTTGTGACATCATAATTGAAAAAGACTTATAACTAAGTTCGAGATCACACTATGATAAGTTGACATAAGGACTGAATTGTATAATAATCACACTCTTGAAAAGTAATAATGGATTAATTAATCCTCCTATAGAATTGGGTAGTTGTGATGCCTTACTAGAGTTGTGATGCCTTACTAGAGATCAACCTTGATTTATGTATCAAGACATAAATGAGGACTCTCTTGTTCTTAATACATTGCCAACATATCTAAGAGCCTATTGTGTCATATATATAAGTTTAAGCATTCATATGAATAAAGAGAAACAAAGACATTGGAAAAAAAAATTACCAATTTTGAGAGTTTTCTATTTTGCAAAAGGCTTCTAAAAATGAAAATTTTCCTAAAATAGAAAGTTTTCTTAAATAGAAATTTTCTAAAAAGGGAAGTTTCCTATTTTAGAAATTAATTTCCTAATTTTGAAGTTGGTTACAAATTTGAAAGTAAATAACCTAAAAAAAAATGAGTTTCCAAATTTAGGTTAAAAGGTATTTTAGGAAATTGATCCCAAATGAGAACTACCTAAAATTATCTAAGATTATTTATTTGGATAATCCAAATAAATTAATTAGGCCGAGAATGATTTTTGCCCAATAAGTTTAATTAAAAGCCTTGAGATATTTTGGTGGGAGGATAAACATCAACCTTATTGGATAAGGATGAATGTTTTGAAGATAAAAATTAAAAGTTCATGTGTAAAATAACTCTTAATCCGAAGGATTAGGAAGCAACAACCATAAGTTCAATTAGGACTTATTTGGCTCCTATCTTCTTATCCTTCGAGGACAAGGAGGAGAGGTGTGGCATAAAGAGAGCTTTTCGGGAGAGAAAATTTGACACACTATGAAAATTAAAAGGGACATAGGGTTGAAATAAAATAAAGAGAAAATTATTTTGTCCCTAACCCTAGCACGCCACTCGCCTTTCTCTTCTCTTTATGTTGTCGTAAACTTGCCTAGATTAGATTTTTATAGGAAGCACTACATGAATAAAAAAAGATGGAGCTAGCACTTTATCAATTTCAAGTGCTTCTTTGTGGATGCTAGGACTACATGGATCATTAATAGAGGTTGGACACTCGATGACTTTTTAGCTCAAGAATTTAGATCTTCACTATAAGAATTAATTCTCTATTTATTATTTTAATTTATGTATATAAAGTTAGTTTATTCAATGGCATGATCGTGAGCTCTTTAGATGGAGAAAAATTTTTGTTTATTCCTCACCTCCATAAAATGCATGATTCTTCAATTGATATCGAGCCTCTATTGAATCTTTGATTGTTTATTATGTTAATTATGATTAACTATATGAATTAACTATGTCTAATTATAAATCTAGTATTTTTGATATTTTATATTAATTTAAAATTAAAATTTGGGTTAAAAACAATGAGGCGCGCAAGGCTGACTTTAGATGTCGATGCTCGTGGGGATAAAAAAATCCACTAGTTGGTCGCACACTAGGTGTGTAGAAGGCTAGGCTAGTTGCATGCTAGGCCGCATGCAATGTGTGTAGGCCAAGTGCCTAGACGTAGGGCGTGCCATACCCGCGAGCTAGGCATGGGCATGCTAGGCTACATGAAAAGCATTCGAGTGCCGGGCTCGAAGTTAGTTGTGTGAGGCCATTAGCCAAGCGCTTGCATGATAAGTTACCGGTTGTAGGTCGGTGCCCACGAACATGCCAAGTCGAGGGCTTAGACATCAAAGTCCGTGGGCGCTCGAGGCCCAAAATCCCATAGGCCCAAAAAGTTTTAAAAATTAAAATTTAGAGAAATTTTGATAAATTTATAAAATAAAAAAAAATGGATTTATAATTATTTTATGAATGAAATGTGTTTTATTAGTATGTCATTTATCGATAAGATTGAAGCATGGGTGAATCATATAGATGACTTGACTTAGTTTTATGAAATGAATGTTTGAAATTTTTAGATAAATAGGACTTTCTCTCATACTCTATTGTATTTCTCTTCTCATCGTACTCTCTTCGAATGTAACTTGAGGTTTCAAAAATAACCCAAAATTTACCCATTTTGTATTATTTTATTTGCTTTATTTTATTTATGTTTGTTTTTCGTTATTATTTATTTATGTCTTGTTCACATTAGAGTTCACAAAAGAAAAAAGAAAAAAAAACGATGATGAAAAACACAAGAATATTCATTCAAGAGCATAATTGGATTTAAAGGAAGGTATAATTGAAGTAATTAGGAGTATAATCGGACCAATTGAAAAATTCAGAATCTAAATTGCATCCTAAAAGGAACCGATTGGTAAAATTATGTTTTAAAAAGACTAAAATTATACCAAAAGAGGGCATGATCGTTGAAAATTGAAATGCATAGGCACTAAGTTGGAATTTTAGAGCGGACGATAGGACTAAAGTAGAGAGGGTGATCTCGTCATCCACTCCAATTTCTATTTCTCTTTGAAAATCTTTGGGAGAAATCTGTCAAATCTTCCACCAAATTTCTGTTTAATTTTGCATTAATCATAGATTCTTGGCCAATAGAGAATCAAGCATTGATCGATTCCTTTCCTTATTGATTAGCTTACCAAATTAAAGAGGAAAATCTTCACAAAAAAATTCGGGATTGAGATTTAATTCTAGGACAAATTTGAGAAAGTTTTTGGCTATAAAACAAGTCCGATTTCATAGAAAAAAGGGGATAGAAAAGAGAGAGGGAAATCTGGTTGAGAGAGAGTGAGAATCGAAAGCAAAAAGACTTAATTTTTTATCTTTTAGCAATCGCATTTTTTGGGTTTTACGGATTGATTGTTCTTTGTGCTCTTCATCTCGGGTTTACTACTTCATTTTGTTTTTCTCGTTCTTTTTCCAGTTTTTTATTCAATTGTTATTAAATTCCAAATGATGGTTCAGTAATTTGTTTAAGCTTTAATTTTATTTTTTTATTTGTGATCGTAATAAGAGTACAAAGGATGCATGTTAATTAGCTCATTTTCCCGAAACCGGGTTCTTAATTACGGGGAAATTGGAAAATAAAAAGAACAAAAGAAGAACAAGAGAGAGAAAGGGTTAAGGTTGGAAAATGTGGGTTTTGATCTAAAAAAAATGGAAAATAAGAGATGGAAATTGTTTTAGGCTAAAGGTCCAGCTCGTTTTCTTAAAAAACGATGGGCAAGACCGTTATCGGTCTAGCTCGTGCTCCCTTGTTAAGTAAATAAAGAAAAATGAGAAGGCTGAAATCATTCCAACCTTCTCCCAAAAAAAAATGAAACAAAAAAGAGAGAGCTGGAAGTCCAGCCTCTCCAAAAAAAAAAAAAAAGAATAAATTAAATGCAATAGAAAAAGGAAAAAATAGAATTAGGGAAGAAAAAAATGGGAAAAGGAAAAGCAAAGGGTAGGAAAGACATGAGGAATAGGTTAGCGGGCTCAAGGTCCAAACTAATTTCTTTCAACATTTTGGTTTTTTTTTGTTATAGAGGGCCTAATTGTTATTATTATTATTATTATTTTGTTGTATTTTATTTATTTATTTATTTGTAGTACTTTAAAGTTGGTATTTTAATTTCTTATGTGAACTTATTTTCGTGTGTTGTTAGATTAAAAAAATAAAATAAAAAATATGTAATAAAAATACTTGACAAAGTCTCCTATCCGATAGGGATTGACGTCCCCAAAAAAATATGTAAAATAATCCTCAATGAAGTCTCCTATCCGATAGGGACCAACGTCACAAAAAAAATATAAAATAATTCTCAACGAAGTCTTCTACTCGATATGGATCGGCGTTACCAAAAAAGTATCTAAAATTTTTAACAAAGTCTCCTATCTTATAGGGACTAACGTAAAAAAAAAAAATCTAAAATTTGTGATGAAGTCTCCTATCCGATAGGGACCGACGTCACCAAAAAAAAAAAAAAAATCTAAAATATTTGACAAAGTCTCCTATCCGATAGGGACCGACGTCATCAAAAAATCATCGTGTAATTAGGATTTCCTCCAACACATCGGTTGTGTCGAGGCTTATAGTAGATCCGAGTGTTTGAACCGACGTGTTGCCCGACGAAGGGGACCGGTGATCATTTCAATATGATGCTACGCCCAAAAATTAAAATTTCAATTTGGCTTTAAAGAAGTTGGAGTTTAGAAATTAGACAATAATTTGACATTTGAGGAGATGAATTTACAATTAAATCACACATGTTACCTTTTTTCGAAAGAAGCACTTTTGGGTGATTAAATATCTTTCTAAAAGTGTAACCAACTCCTTATCATAGAATCTCCGAACTAGTGCCTATTTTTAGGTTTCTAATTCCTATAATACTAAGTGGTGACTCCAAACTCTATAAATAATAATTAACACATAGATTACTTTGGAAAGTCCTATCCGATGTTGGATAGCGACGGAATGACGACTCCACTAGAGACTAGAGTTAGGCCGTAGGTTTAGTTTTTAATTTATCTCCTGCATTTATTTTTATCATTTTGTTTTCTGAATTTATTTATTTTTCTTTTATATATTTAAATTTATATAATTTATTTTCTCGCTAAAAGTTTACTTTAAACTAGGTTGTATGGTTTTTCTTTTAATCGTTGCACACATCACAAAGGAAACCTATAAAGGCTTTGGACCCAAGCTAAACCTTGATGGACTTAGATATAGGGATCCGAAGGTGAGTATAATGAAAGTCTACTGATGCTCTTTCGGACTCTTGTTTGGATTGAAACTAACCTTATACATTGGACATGATGGAATAACCTTCCCCTACCTCATAGTGTATAAGGCTAGAGGCCGTATTACCCCACTAGTAATTTAGGCAATCCGAAACTTGAAAGATCTTTAGGACTAGTAAAGTCGTGTCCAACCATAGAAAACCATATAAAATAATTTGACATTTTAGGAGATGAATTTAGAATTAAACCACATATGGTACCTTTTTTTGAAAGGGGCACTTTTGGGTGATTAAATATCTTTTCAAAAGTGTAACAAACTCCTTATCATAGAATCTCCGAACCGAGTGCCTATTTTTAGGTTCTTAGTTCCTACAATATTAGGTGTTGATTCCAAACTCTATAAATAATAATTAACACGTGGATTACTTTAAGGAGTCTTATCCGATGTCGGGTAGCGACGGAATGGCGACTCGTTGGGGATTAGAATTAGGCAATAGGTTTAGTTTTTAATTTCTCTCCTGTATTTATTTTTTTCATTTTGTTTTCTGAATTTATTTATTTATCTTTTATATATTTAAATTTCTATAATTTATTTTCTCACTACAAGTTTACTTTGAACTAGATTGTATGGTTTTTCTTTTAATCGTTGCACACACCACGAAGGAAACCTATAAAGGCTCGGACCCGAGTTAAACCACGATAGGATTTAGATAAAAGGATCCGGAGGCGAGTATGATGAAAGTCTACCGATGTTCTTTCGGATCGTCATTTAGATTTAAACTCACCCTATACATTGAAAATGGTGGAATAAATTTTCCCTACCTCCTAGTGTATAAACTAGAAGCCGAATTACCCTATTGGAAATTTAGGCGAGTCTAGAAACTTGAAAGATCTTTAGGACTAGTCAAGTCGTGCCCAACATAGAAAAGCTAGATCTTCTCTATTAGGGTTAACCCAATTAAGACATGAATCATTATCAAACGATGTCAATATTGACCTTTGGTTTTATAGGTCATCCTTCATATTAAATCATGACAAAAGAAATAAAAAATGAGGCCGAGGATTTTAGGGTCGGATTTGAGTCGGCCTAAAATGAGCAAGGAGATTGTTTACCTTTGAATTTCGTGTCAAGACTTTCGTAAAGGGTTAAATTGGGCGACGGGGTGGTCAACACAAGTCTCGTTTCTTAGTTATTAGGGGATTCTCACTTGTAAGGACCAACTTGATTTCCAAAAGACGTATGGTAGCATAGCTTATCCGATCAAGATTAAGGCCTAGACTACATGCTTTTAAGCTATGATAGAATATTGGGATCTAAATTATCGTTGCTTCACCTTTAAAAGTGTAGACTTGTCACGTCCACTCAAGGAATATGATGCTCGTTAGCATTTTCCAAAGTAGAGGCCGTCTACTTCTATAGTCCGCTCGAACATGCTCCATCAAACTTTGCATGGTTGATTGAAACTAGCACCGCTTTAGCCAAGAAGCAACTAACCTATAAAGGTAAATCTCAAGGTTGTTTTTAGGACATTCTCCAAGTAGAATTCATAAAGCACTTACAGGATCCCGATAACCATGTTAGACTCCAAATCTTGATACTAGCAAATATGGATCGGTGTTGTTACCATCGACCGAGAGCATGATCGATGTTGAGGCAATCAATGTATTTAAAAGTGTAGTATCTCTAAAAGTTAATCCTCGCTATAGCAATTCTAGCGAGACATCATCTCTTTATTAAATTTTTATCGAAGAAAGGGAGATTGTAATTTAAGGTGTTGTGTCCAATTATTGTTTATATGGATCTGTGAGCCACGTAGTGACTAGGAAAGCCTCTAGCATTTTTCGCACTCAATGGCACCTACTTTTAAGTTAGAAAATTTTACTTGTCATGCCCTCAACGAGTTGGGTAAGATAATATAGGTCAAGTTATTCCTTAGTTTAGAGAAGTCATAATTCCATTGGAGAGCACCATATGCTTTCTTTTGGAGCTACAAAGCCTTTTGTGGCAACTTTCCTTATGTGCCACTAATTGGAGCTCGTTCGTTGCATCAATTACTATCCAAACATGTTTCTACCTGTAGTTGGAATTTGAGCAATTCATTCCAAGGAAGACTGGTCTAACCGAGTATTATGAGGATTTTAGGGTCTCTAAGAAGTTTTTAGGGGGAGCCAAAACGCTAGAGAAATAGAAAAGATTATCACTCTTGAAAGAAAAGTGGATGGAAGAACCTCACCTGGATATTCGAAATGGCAAAGCACTAGAGGGGAGGGATACTGTGTGCCACCATTTGACGGCCCATCTCAACCGATGATGAGACAATGAAGGATGTTTGCGAAGAAATGAATGCCCAACATGAGAAACTCAATGAGGGCCTAAATGCTCGGGTGGTTAGACTAACTCAAAAGAAGAGGAAGTTAGAGAAAATTATGAATACTAAAGATCATGTGATGCAAGCTTTAGAGGAAGAAAATAAGAAACTTCATAGCCAACTCTAATTGAAAAAAGAGGTCATTGATAAGCTTAGAGATTAGAAGGATAGCCTCAAAGAATTTAGAGATACGACACAAGAACATATTACAAATCAATTAGATACAATACGCTATTTGAGTACTCATCTAAAAGAACTAAAAAGGAAAGATAGGGTTAACCGAGAATGACTAGCCGGATCTAGAGAGGAGCACGTCATGGCTATGAGAGAAATGACGAAGGAAAAGGATGCCTTGAGAAAAGAAGTGGCTAAGTGAGGAAGTAGGACTATGGAGTATCATTTATAAGCTCATAATACCAAAGATTATGCCTTGGGGATGTGACACACTATAGAGCTCTTAGCTAATGGTATATGCCCAAAAGATGAAGAAGTTCAACTATTTTATGAGAAGCTCGAAAGCTCATAAATGGTATGATTTCTTATAAAGGCTTGAGGTTCGTGGTTAAACTTAGAATAGGGTTTCATATGTAATAGGGCTTTTTTTCATTGTAATTGTTTCTTTACGACACATTTAGAATGTGATAGAAGTTTGGATTGTAATAAGAATGCTATTTCTTCATGAAATACAACTTAGTCCTTCGTGTGCTTTTAATAAGAATGGTTCTAAGCATTAACATCATTATTAATGTCCTAATATTTTAGAACTCATGAATAATCGGATCATGACTGAAATTAGGGGAATATATATATCCATAATCGCCCAAGTATACGTGGGGTAAGTTTTCCCTCGGTGAGTACTAGCTTGATCCGGTCCATCCCGTATGAGATTCCATCATGATTTAATGTTCAACAAATAAAGAAAGATATATAACTCGGTTCAAATCATGCATTTTTGCATTGTATTCACTCGTATATATTTTTATGAGAATTTAGGTCCAAAGAAGAATAGGTTGCACTTAGCCCGACTTACCCAAAAGCTAACAACTTTACGCACATGGAAAACTAGAATAAAGCTCAAGAAGCGAGTTAAGCTTCCAACAAGAAATGGTCATCATGAGAAATGAATTGTCCCATTTGACCAGCTTGCTTGAGAAGACCCTTCGACTCAAACTATTGGAGAATAAAGCTTCAATGGTGAAAGATTCATTCTTTCCTCTTACAGTGCTAGTTCCTCTATTTGATATGCCATGTCTCCGTACTCCTTCCATGATAGCAACTCATCTCAAAGGACCCTCTTTAGTGGCTTCATCGAGCCATATGGCACCATTCATCACTAAGAAGTCTCCATTCTTATAGGGCTCGTCTCGGTATATGGTCTTTTCTCTAAATCACTTATCTCAAAATCGGATCCCTACACACCAACCCTAAGAAAATAAGGAGAAAGGAAAGAGGGTTAAGGTATATAGGCCAACTCAATTTTTTGATAAAGAAAAAGATGAGCACGCTTGAAATTTCAAACAACCAATTCGAAAGGGGACCATTATGGAGTAAATGATGGGGGTTGATGAATCTATATGGAGGTATTCAAAGAGGTGGTAAGCATTAGTCGTTCGAGCAAATCCCCCATTGACTCATTCAAAAAAGGAAAAAAAATCTTCAATAACACTTTGGGATTGCCATACTCGTGAATACCTAAGTGATAGCATTTCGTGCTCATTTGATGATCTCACGAATATGGTAAGAGAAATAGAGCATGACATAATTCTAAAAAAGGCTAAAGCTTTAAAAGGCACTTCCAATGAGAGAGCATTTGGCCATGATGTCTTCAAAACCAACCCCAATCTCTATTCTCCGAATCTCATGAAAAAACAAGGGAGCCTTTTCTCTCGATCGCCCACATTTCCCATACAAGGCCATCAAATACAAAACTAACAATTCTTTAAGGGACCATAGAGATCACACAGCGAGAGGTAGTGGTCGAAGATATCAAGACATGTTGTCTCCACTTAAGGTTTCACTAACCGAGTTATGTAGGCATGTCATCGCCATCGAAAAATTCATGCCCATTCCTATAGCTCTAGTTTAGCTACAATACCCCTATTAGTACAAGTCCACCGACGAATGTGACTATCATCATGGTGTAGTAGGCCATGGTGTCAATAATTGTATGGCTTTCAAGAGAAAAGTGAGATCTCTAATTAAGCTAGGATGGGCCTTTCCGGATGGAAATCGAAATGCATCAAATGCTAAAAATAAGCCACAAGCACTATAGGATCCTCACCGCCCAAATAATCAAGATCACAAAAAGAGTGTGAACAACTACCACCCTTACCTCTTCCACTAGGTGAGATACTCAAGCATCCGGCAAGCATCGGGCGGATCACCCCAATCCCCACTAACCCGATGGGTCCTCATTATCCTACATGGTACAAAACTAATGAGAGGTGTGAATATCATTTTGGTGTCGCTGGACATAACATTGAGAATTGTTTTGCGCTTAAGAAAAGGCTACCGGCACTAATCAAAAAGGGGCGGATCGGCTTTAAGGATGGTCTATATGCTCCCAAAGTAATCATGAATCCATTACCAAATCATGCGAGTTGCTAGCACTTGGGAAGAAGAGGCTGAATGAGCTTGAAAGACATTGTAAGGGTGTATGCTCACTTATTTGGAAGTACCGCTTTTGATTTTATCATATTTTGGATACTATCTTTAAAATGTTTGGTTATGCATGATTTAAGATGTATTTTTTTTAATGAAAGAATGTTTTTATTTTCTTTTGTAATTTCATATTATTTGATCCGAAAATTAAAAGATGTTCGTTTGAAAGCATTATTTGACATTACATTTTATTCCCATCAAGAAAATGTAATGGCAAATTCATTCATTAAAAAAAAAGATTGATCAAAATTCAAAGTATGACAATTCTTCGAGTTTATCCCCTAGTAAACTTCCTAGGCGAGAAAGTAATGGAGCAATCCTCCACTTTGATTAAAAAAAAAAAAAACCATCATCCTTTTCCAATAGAACCCTCGAAGGAAAGTTTTTTCCTAAAAAATATCATGTAGCCTAAAAAAAAGATTAGTGTCTTAAAATAACGATGAACGAGTACATCTTCAAGTCATCATCTAAAGTTACTATCATCATTATTTGGTTAACCCAATAGTTCTCCAAGTCAATCATTCTTTTTTCAAAAAGAGATTAGAATTTTTTTAACAAGGGCAAACTAGCTTTTGAAATGAGGAAAGGCCATCTTTCATGTATCTCATAAAATTTTAATCCCTTGTCATCCCAATTGAGCCTAAATGTTTTCTTTCATGATAACCTAGATTAGGATCACCCTTCACACCTGGGGGAAAAAGCAAAGTCCATAGACAGGTTGATGAAACTCAAAAAAAAAAATTTCAAGAGAATCCATTCAGTGATCCAAAACGCAAAAAGAAAAAAAATAAAAGAGAAGAAGAAGGAAAGATGGGAGTCAAAATCCAAATAAATAGACAATAACGAGTTAATACTAGGAAGCAAAGTCAAATGATAAAGTCACCTCGACAAGCCTAGAAGGAAAATATTCTCATGAAGTTCAAACCATAATTGGTGGCTAAAGAGATAAAGTTCAAGTGGCATCACCTAAAAGAGACTTATGTGGACAATGAAGTGATCCTATGTCATAAGAACCTTAAATACTTTTGAGCCTTTATATATCCTTCATTCATGAGCCTAAGCTATAGCCTACATTACGTACTTTTATAAGTCCTTTACGGTCAAAGGTACTTCGCTTAAGTTATTGGATACTAATCTCAAAAGAAAATGATTGAAAAAAAATGATGACGAGTTGGTGTCATGTTCATCATAACACCCGATCATGAGTGTTCATCAAGCTAACTTGGGGGCAAAAACAAAAAACAAAAGATATTTTTAGGCAAAGTTATCTTTCAAAGCCAATTTTCTCGAAATACTTGTTGCTCAACTTGTTTGTCTTCAAAAGAATCAAAAACCTTTTTCATAGAAACTTTGCATGGTCCAAGCACATTTGTTAACTTAACCCTACAACCCTCTTAAGAAAGTTGTATCATTATCATGTTTTAAGTTTTGATCAATTTGAACACTCGCATGAATCAAAATGCTTTCATCGAAACATCTTTACATTTCTCTCAAATAATCCAAATTTTTTTAAGAGATTCATTCAAGTATATGACTTTATCCATGAAAACCAAATGTTCGTCAAAAGATGACAAAATTTTAATATCAATTTGCAAACTATGATGCAAACATCAAAAGACAAGCATTTGAACACCAACGATGTCTAGATCGAGAGAGATATAAATGTATGATTTTGATCGGTACTTGGGGGCATCTCGTGACTCGATCCGATGGGTAACCTATAAAAAAAATACTTAGGGAGCAAAATCAAGGATTGATGCCATAAAGTCAATTGATGCAATGAGGGTCTAAGCGACAAGTGCTACTAGCATTAATCAAACATCCGAAGCGATCAAGCCGAGGGGTAGGAGGGTCTTCTTAAGTAAACCAATGGCTCGCAAACTAGTAAAATTAAGATCAAGTATTCGGACAAGAGAAGAGTTAAACTCCAAGAATAGTTTAATTTATGCAAAAGAAGAGTTGGGCTTTCAAAGTGCAATTGATGTTTCATACGGGTAATCAACCGACCTCTATGTCAAGTTATGTTTTAGGTATATTATAACCTTAGGGAAAGAAAAAAAGTTAAAACAAATCTCGAATGGAAAAATACCAAGAAAATAGGAAAGCAATACTCCCCATAGATCCACCTTATGTATGGTGGCCTCATAATAGACCATCACCCAAGTTCGAAACCCAAATTCAAACGACCACTTCCGAGTAAGGTTGATTAATTCAATTCATCGGGTAAGATTACCTAACGCGCCACACATTTAAATTTTAAGGTAGGATGCCCTTTACAATAAGGCCACGCACTACATATTTTAAATTTTAGGGTAGGCTACCCTTTACAATAAGGTCACGCATTACACGTTTGATCTTCTAGAGTAGGTCGGCCTTTATAATAAGGCCACGCACTACACGTTTAATTTCTAAGATAGACTACCCTATACAATAAGGTTACGCACTGCATTTTTTAAGTTCTATGATATGCCGCCCTTTATAACAAGGCCATGTACCACACGTTTAAATTTTAAGATAGAGCTACCTTTTATAATAAGGCTACGCCTTGCACGTTTAATTTTCTAGGGTAGGCTACCCTTTACAATAAGGCCACGCACTACATATTTAATTTCTAGGATAGAGTCGTCCTTTACAATAAGGTCACGCACTCGTACGTTTAAATTTTAGGGTAGGTTGCCCTTTACAACAAGGTCATGCACTTGCATGTTTAATTTCTAGGGTAGGTTCCCCTTTATAACCGAGCCGCACACTCGTATGCTTAATTTCTAGGGTAGGCTACCCTTTACAACAAGGTCACGCATTACAAGTTTAAATTTTAGGGTAGGTCGGCTTTTACAATAAAGCCACGTATTGCATATTTAATTTTCTAGGGTAAGTCTGCCCTTTACAACAAGGCCACACATTTCATTTTTAATTTCTAGGGTAGGTCGCCCTTTACAACAAGGTCATGCATTGCATGTTTAAATTTTAAGATAGCCTACCCTTTATAATAAGGTCATGCACTCGCATGTTTAATTTTTAGGGTGGGTCGCCCTTTACAATAAGGCTACGCATTTCATGTTTAATTTTTAGGTTTGGTCGGCCTTTATAATAAGGCCATGCAATGCATGTTTAACTTTTAAAGTATGTCATCCTTCATAATAAAGTCATCCCATCACAACTTTACTTTTCGGATAAAAAAAAAATCTTAACAAGTTTATAAAACAAAGTCATTGAAAATCATCCTTTTCATTTGACTTGACGCCGTAAGCATTCTAAAGAGGAGGCAACTATAATAACCCAAATTTACTAATTTTTTTTATTTTATTTAATTTGTTTTATTCACATTTGTTTTTATTTTATTATTTATTTATGTCTTGCTCACATTGGAGTTCACTACAAAAAAAAAATGAAAAATGATGACGAAAAACACAAGAATATTCATTCAAGGGCAATTTTGCATCTAAATGAAGGTATAACCGAAGTAATTTAGAGGTATAATCGGACTAATTGGAAAATTCAGAACCTAAATTGCATCCTAAAAGTATCCAATTGGTAAAATTATGCTTTAAAAAGATTGAAATGATACCACAAGAGGGCATGATCGTTGAAAATTGAAATGCATAGGGTTTTCCGGGTTGAGTGTTCTTCATATTCTTCATCTCGGGTTTGCGATTTCATGTTTTTTTTATTTATTGCTTGATTTTTTTTTGGGTTTGGGTTCGATTGTCTTGAGTTTTCCACATTGTTGAACATTAACCCCTCGACTTTGAACTCGTCCGAGCATCCAAAATTCATTGACGATTCCTTAACTTCTCTAGAACAATCCTAATGATCGATTTCTATCCATGTTTTTGTTCTCTTCAATTGTCAACTTAAGCATGCGAGGTCTATGTTCATGATTTTGTTTTCCTTGTTCTTTTTCCATTTTTTTATTCAATTGTTATTAAATTCCAAATGTTGGTTCGGTAATTTGTTTAAACTTTAATTTATTTTTAATTTTTTCATTTGTGATGGTAACCGGAGTATAAAGGTTGCATGTTAATTAGCTCATTTATCCGAAATCGGGTTCTTAATTCTAGGGAAACTGGAAAATAGAAAGAAAAAAGGAAGAATAAGAGAGAGAAAGGGTTGAAGGCTAGAAAACGTGGGTTTTGATCTAAAAAAAATGAAAAATAACAAATGGAACTTTTTTTGGGCTTAAGGTCCAGCCCGTTTTCTTAAAAAATGATGGGCAGGAGTGTTATCAGTCCGACCACGTGCTCCTTTGTTAAGTAAATAAATTAAAAAAAAAAAAAAGAGAAGGCTGAAATCATTCTAGTCTTCTCATAAAAAAAAAATAAAACAAAAAATGAGAGAGGCTTAAAGTCCGACCTCTCCCAAAAAAAAAAAAGAATAAATAAAATTTAATAGAAAAAGGAAAAAATAGAATTAGAGAAGAAAAAAATAGGAAAAGGAAAGGGTAGGAAACACATGAGAATAGATTAGTGAGCTTAGGGTCCAAACTAATTTCTTTTAACATTTTGATTTTTTTTACATAGGGCCTAATTGTTATTATTATTATTATTGTGTATTTTATTTATTTGTAGTACTTTAAAGTTGGTATTTTAATTTCTTATGTGAACTTATTTTCATGTGTTTTTAGATTAAAAAATAATAAAAAATATACATATAATAAAAATCCTTGACGAAATCTCCTATCCGATAAAGGTCGACGTCCCTAAAGATTATATAAAATAATCCTCGACGAAGTCTCCTATCCGATAGGGATTGATGTCACCAAAAAAAATATAAAATAATTCTCAACGAAGTCTCCTACTCGATAGGGACCGACGTCACCAAACAAATATCTAAAATTTTCAACAAAGTCTCCTATCCGATGGGGACCGACGTCACCAAAAAAAAAATATTTAAACTTTTTGACGAAGTCTCCTATCGGATAAGGATGACGTAACCAAAAAAAACATCTAAAATTTTCGGTAAAGTCTCCTATCCGATAGGGACCGACGTCACCAAAAAATCATCATGTAATTAGGATATCTTCGACACACTTGGTTGTGTCAAGGCTTATAGTAGATCCGATGTTTGAATGGACGTGTCACCCAACAAAGGGGATCGATGATCGGTTCAATACGATGCCACGCCTAAAAATTAAATTTTCAATTTGGCTTTAAAAAAGTAGGAGTTTATAAACCAAAAAATAATTTGAGATTTTAGGAGATGAATTTAGAATTAAACCATATATGGTACCTTTTTTTGAAAGGGGCATTTTTTGGTGCTTAAATATTTTTTCAAAAGTATAACCAACTCTTTACCATAGAATCTCCGAACCGAGTGCCTATTGTTAGGTTTCCAATTCTTGCAATACTAGGTGGCGACTCCAAACTCTATAAATAATAATTAACTCATAGATTTCTTTGAGGAGTTCCATCCGATGTCGGGTAACGATAATTTCTTATTCAAATATATGGAAAAGTAGAACATAGGAATTAGAATAGATGCAAGGAGAAGATTCCAAGAAATGAAAACATTCTTGAAGAATGTCTAATAACTTTTCACCTAGGAATGTGATCCACTAATCTCCTTGATGCTCGAGGGGGCTACCGTTAGAGATCCATTACCATTCATCGATCCTTTGACTCATGCATAAAATGTATGTATATTATGAGATTAATATTAGTATGCATGTTAGGAATTATGTGATTATTGATCGGTAAGCATTCTAGAATGAGACCAATCAAATTAAATCCTTCAAATAAAATATTAAGTTAATTCCCTTCCAACATTATAAGGAGGGAACTCTCTTGGTCGTTGTTAGCTTGTTAAGATTACTTAAGGTCACTTCTTTCTCGAGAGAAACAAATCATGGGCCATGCGATGTCCCCAAAAGTTAGGTTTAACATAAATGAGTTATTGGGTTTATTGAGCTAACTCAATGTCTAATAAATTTATAGACAAGGATTGGAATTCACATAAGATGTGTATGACAAGGCGTTGTCATGCCAATGAGATTAGGAATTGCATTAAATGTAATTAGTAAGGAGTTACCTACCTAATACTTCATGTATGACTTGTTGAGATAACTCAAGATTAATGCATATTAGAGGATGGGATCCTAGCCCATTAAGAAAATAAATCGAAAATTTTTCTCGAGAACTATATTGAAGGTCATAGAATTTGAAGAAAATAGTGGGAGCGAACATAGATTTACTTCTTTGATTTATGCTTTTTTTTATTTAGGTAATGTAATTAACCAAATTGAATGTTTTTTTATCCTGTCGGATTGCATAGTATGATTGGCAACACATCGATATGATCGATAATTAATGAAAGTAATGCCTTCAATGGAATAAAGTTTCTCATTAAAAAATGAATTTGGGTATAGTCCTCCAATATGAGAAAATTCTCTATACGATAAAGAAAGCTCTCCCAGCTAAGCCTCCTCAAGATTAAGCTAAAGCTTATATAACATAGATCAAACATAGAGATGATGTGATCACTACTTAGCGTATCATGCATGCTTGTTATGATGTTAGAGCACAAGCAAGCTCATAAGCTTTTGACATCATAGCAAAGCTTAAAAACTTATTTGAGGAGAATGCTAGGCATAAATGCCATAAAATTGCAAGAAAGCTCCTTAAAGCTAAAATGGATTAGGGATCCAATGTCAAAAATCATGTCACTAAAATGATAGGCTATATTGACAGATTGACCAAACTTGAAGTTGGAATGGATGATGAATTATTCATTGACTTAGTATTGCAATCATTGTCTAATAGCTTTGGACAATTCATCATAAACTTCAACATGATGCATATGGAAAAGACTCTTAGAGAGTTGTTGTCAATGCTAAGGGAAGCTCGATCTGAAATTAACAAGAAGAACAAGAGTTATGTACTTCGGTTAGTAAGGAAAAGGGTGCAATAAAGGGCAAGAAAAAGCTCAAAAAGAAAAAGTTTTCAACTCGCCCTTCCGGAGGAGTGAAATAACCTAAAGGATGTAGTCTCGCTTTCATTGTAATAAGAAAGGGCATTGGAAGCACAACGACAAGGAGTACCTAAAAAGGATGTAAAATAAGAGTTCTACAATCACCTTAGGTATTTATGTTATTAAAGCTGATTTTTTTATTTTTAAATTCCACCCTATAGTTGTATGATACCATATGTGGTGCTCATATTTTTTAAATATACAAGAGCTTAGAAAAAAAATTAAAAATAACTTCAAGGGAGATGACCTACACGACTATAATGAATCAAGAGTTGGACCATTAGATATAGGTATTTATGAGCTAGCACTATCGGGTAGGAATATTCTAAGACTCAATTATTATTATTATTAAAGACTAAAGATGTTATTTTCATTCTTATTTTGAACAAGTACTTCATTTTTAAGAATAATGGTTATTTTTAAAGATACGTTTTATGAAAATATCTTGATAATAAATATATATTTTGAACATAACTCTCATCTATGTAACATAAATACTAAAAGACTCAAAATGATCTAAAACAACATAAATTTATAGCAACATCAACTTAGCTATGTGAACGAGAATCTCATATCTAATCTACTTATAAACGGATATCTAAAATCAGTTGATGATGTCTAAGAAATCTTGTTTACTTGATAAAGAGACTTGAATCCCCTTTTAGTTGAAAAAGAGAAAGAGCTACTAATTAATAAAGGCCCTACACATATAAAAGTATGTGGGCCTAAGTTCATCCAAGTCGGAGGAGAATATGCTTCTCACATAACCTTTAATGATATTAGATCATATTTTTATTATGTCCAAAGCGTTTGAAAGGTTCAAAAATTTTAGACTTAAAAGTCAAGTGACGAACTAGGAAAAATGTTAAGGTATTTTGATTAGATTGAGGTGATAAATACTTGAATGTTAAAGTTTTAAATCATATAAAATAGAATGAGATTCTCTATGGACATAGCATGTAAGACATGATTGATCAATGATGAGTTGAATCAATATCCCTATATTTGTTTTTTTTTGGATAAATACACCTTACTCGCAACCTTTACATTGAATTGGGTTCCAATTAAATCTATTTAAATAAACCTCATATGAGATCTAAAAAGGAAAGAAAATCATCTTTTCTTAGGATTTGAGGCTATAAAGTATATATCAAAAAGTTTGACGAGAGATAAACGAAAGCCTAAAATCAATAAAGTGATAATTTGTGAGATATCCAAAGCAAACAAAAGGATGTCAATGTCTTACCACCGGAACAAAGTGTTTTTCATGACTAGGTGTGCCATAGTCATTAGGAAGAATTTATGGATGCTAAAAAAAAAGGGAGTAAATTTGAACTCAATAAGATTCAAGTAGACTCATAAGTTGATACTTTACTAAAGGAACCCTAAGTAGAATGGTTACAAAATATTGTAACTATCTCGTAAATAAAAACATAAGAACTTCATAAGTTTAAAAGAAATTCGTTAAAAGAAAAAAGGATATGATATTCTTATCTCTACATATAGTGATGTGAGTGCTAAAAGGGATGACGAAGCTAACATTTATGAAATGACAATGTTAGACATTGATTCCTAGAAAAGGCAAATGAAAATGATGTGTAGATGACACACCCTAATGATTCTCAAGAACATGGAAATAAGATTTGCAAAATGCAAAAGTCCATTTATGGATCCGAGCATGCCTCTAGGAATAAGAGTTGATGTTTTAATGAAACAATCAAAGAGTTTGCTTATTCACCGAAAACAAAGATGAACCTTATGTATATAAGAAGTTAGTGGGAGCCTACTAGTCATGGTTATTCAACAAGAAAAATTAAACAAAATACTCATTGACTATAATATTATCGTATTACAAACTACAAAAGATTAAGATATCTAAAAGCAATTTCCCAAGTATAATATGGGAGAAAAATCTACAATCTAAAAGTCTAGATCTATAGAGATAAATCACTTGGAATGTGAGGAGTCCTCTAAGGTTGATACAATGATATTATACTAAAAGGTTTAGAATGAAAAAAATCAAAGAAAGATTTATTCCAATGCCATATAGCTTAATGATCGATAATAAAGGATCCAAAGCATAACCTAATGAACCAAGGTCTCATCAATGGTCTAAGCATGTACTCGCATCGCTATGAGTTGCTTATAGAGAAAAACAATCATGGCAACATAAGGTTAGAAAAGGTCTACACTAATGGCAATATAATTGACCCCTTGACTAAAGTGTTTATCACAAGCTGAAACATGAGACCCTTATCCGATCATTGGGATTGAGAGATATGGTGGGTTGGCTCTAACGTAAGTAAGAGACTATTAGTGTAGGTGTCCAAGATCCAGCCATAATTAGATTAGCTTGAGTTACTATACTATTACATCATTTATTTTAATAATAATAAAAGAAGTCTTTCTATTAATTCTTATGTTTTTATGTTTATCAATTTAGTAGAGTTAGATTAGAAGTCCTTCGATCTATATTTACAAAAGTGATTGATCAAAAGATGTGAGACAAACACTAATTCACATAAATGATATCATTAAACATCCTTAGTCATAGCATTCTCAAGAATGGATGCTGATTTTATATAGATAGATTTATGTGTGCTATGCTTAGGCTATATGATAGCAGTAGGAGATCTCACACTGTTGGCTTGGTGATGCCAAAGCAAGCACTTAGGTGATTTATGTTAGAGAACATATCACTAGAATTGACTCGACATGAGAACCATTTTGCTTAATCTATGGGAATCGCATACGAGATGGGTATAACTGTTCCTGAAATTTCAAGTCATCATGGTTATCTTATTAGAGGATCTATGCACTTTAACACTCGTTTCAATGGACCCGGTAAAAGGCCGCATATGGTTGATTCATTGGGCACACTAGAAATCTAATAGAGGTAGTTGTATGACTAAGATCAAATATGTCATTCCTTGTATATTAAAAGAGTTATCACCTTGCGTACTTTGATGAATGTCTACTCAAGAAATCTATGGTCATAATAGGAGTACACCAATAAAGTATAGTTGGTTTACTCTATGAGCTGAAATTAAAGAAAAATTATGTGATCATAATTGAATAAGACTTATAACCAAGTTTGAGATTACATTGTGATAAATTGACATGAGGAATGAATTGTATGGTAACTATGCTCATGAAAGGTAATAATGGAGTAATTAATCCTCCTAGAGAATTGGATAGTTCGATGCCTAACTAGAGGCCAATCTTGATTTATGTATCAAGAGATAAAAAAAAAAAGGGTCTTTTGTTCTTGATACATTGCCAATATATCTAAGAGCCTATTGAGTCACACATATAAGTTTAGGCATTCACATGATTAAAGAGACATTGTAAAAAGTTTTCAATTTTGAAAGCTTCCTATTTTGGAAAAGGTTTTCAAAAACAAAAGGTTTCTTAAAATGGAAAATTCCTAAAATGAAAGTTTCCTAAAATGAAAAGTTTCCTATTTTATAAATAAATTTCCTAATTTTGAAGTTGGTTCTAAATTTGAAAGTAAATAACCTAAAATGATAATTTAGGTTAAAAGGTATTTTGAAAAATTAGTTATTAATATGGGTCGCCTAAAATTATCTAAGATTATTTTTTTGGATAGTCCAAATAAATTAATTGGGCTAGAATGGTTTTGGCCCAATCAGTTTAATTAAAAACCTTAAGATATTTTAGTGGGATGATAAACATCAACCTTATTGGATAAGGATGAATGTTTTAAAGATAAACATCAACCTTATTAGATAAGGTTTAAGATTTTTCAAAATCCATATGCGGAATAACTCCTATTCCTTTGAGGATTAGGAAGTAATAGCCATAAGTCTAATGAGGACTTATTTGCTGCCCCTCTCCTTATACTTGGAGAATAAGGAAACTCTCCCCTATAAATAAAAGGAAAGGTGCGACATAAAGAGAGTTTTTTGGGAGAAAAAATTTATCACAATAAGAAATTAAAAAGGACACATGGCTAAAATAAAATAAGAAGAAAATTATTTTCTCCCTAACCATAGCATGCCACATCCTCTCTCTTCTCTTTGGTTTATCATAAATTTACTCAGATTAGATTTCTATAGGAAATACTATATAAATTAGAAAAAGATGGAGATAACACTCTATCAATTTTGAGTGCTTCTTTGTAGGTGCTTGGATCGCATGGATCATTAATAGAGGCTAGACACTTGGATGACTTTTCTCGCTCAAGAATTTAGATCTATGCTACAAGAGGTAATTCTCTATTTATTACCTTAATTCATGTATATATAGTTAGTTAATTCAACGAGCATGATCTTGGCCCCTTTAGATGGAGGAAAATTTTTGTTTATTTTGCACCTTCATAGGATGCATGATCCTTCATCTTCAAGTATCTTTAATGAAGGCGAGTCATCTAGTTTGGCAAGAAGGAAAAGATGAGCTCAAGGTATATTGGATCCTTTTAGATCATTAGTTGAATTTGGTTAATAGCTTATGAGTTAGCATTGCTGCCATAGTTTTCGAGTGTGTGTACTATATTTCCATGTTAAGGATATATGGACATGACCTGTCTCATATCTTAAAACTATGATTAGTGGATTTAAATCCTAATTTTTCATATGAGGAGCATTCAATGGAAATATTATACTATCAAGTTAATAAATTGCATAATAAGAAGATTGTGTCCATTAAGGTCATTTGAAGGAATAATTCGATCGAAAAAGTTACTTGAGAGGTCGAGGAAATGAAGAGGAAGTATCCTCACTTGTTCGCTTACTAAGGTATGGTTAGAATTAAATTCGAAGAAGAATTTTCTTAAGGGGGAGGATGTAATAACCCATCTTAAAGTAATATTTAAGTTAAAAAAAAAAAATAGGCGACCTATAAAAATAGGACGAGCAATTGCCCTTTCTATTTTTCTCTCTTCTTTCCTTTTCTTTTTCATGCAACTCTCTAAATTTCCTTCCAATTTCCTCCTTCAAATCCTATAATAAATCATAGTTAAATTAACTTAAATAAACCATAAACAAGTTGATTAAAGTGGAGTTTAGTTGGATTGATGGTTTGGCGACTTAGATAGTTAGGATTGAAATTGGAGTTGAGGAATAAATTGTCAAAGGTAAGAAATTTCATCCTTTGATCTTTAAATAGTGATGAATAAATGTGTTATTAATAATTTTGAAGTTAGATTGCATTGGGTTATTGTTAGAATAAATGATTAAGTTAGATTAATGTTAGGGTTTTGAGACTTGTGAGATCATAATCGAACAAGAGCAATTACCAAGTTCGAGATCACACTATAATAAATTGACGGGAGGATTGAATTGTAGGTAACTATGCTCGTGAAAGGTAATTACAAATTAATTAATCCTCTTAAAGAATTGGATAATCTTAATGTCTTGCTAGAGGCTAATCTTGATTTACATATCAAGAGTTTAAAAAAGTGTCTTTTATTTTTGATATATTACCAAAATATCTAAGAGCTTATTGAGTCACATGCATAAGTTTAAGCATTTACATAATAATAGAGAAGCAAAGATGTTGGAAAAAATTTTCACTTTTGAAAGTTTTTGATTTTGGAAAAGTTTTCTAAAAATGGAAAGTTTCCTAAAATGAGAGATTCCTAACATGAAAAATTTTCTATTTTAGAAATCGGTTTCCTAATTTGAAAGTCGGTTCCAAATGTAGAAGTAACTAACTCGAAAGGAAATTAACTTTCCAATTTAGGTTTAAGGGTACTTTGAAAAATTATTTCCTAATATGAGCCTCCTAAAATTATCTAACCTAATTTCTTTGGATGGTCCAAATTAATTAATTAGACCAAAATAGTTTGGGCTAGTAGGTTTAATTAAAAGCATGAAAGATATTTTAGTGGGATGATAAACATAAACCTTATTGGATAAGGATGACTATTTTAAATCGTAAGATCCAAAAGCCCACATGCATAATAACTCTTAATCCTTGGAGGACTAGGAAGCAACGACCAAGAGTCCTTTTTAGAACTAATTGCCACCCCTTTATCCTTAGAGGACCCTCCTATAAATAGGAGGAGAGGTGCAACAAGAAGTGTAATCGAGAGAGAGATATAACTAAGAGAAAAAAAAATTAAGGCCATATAGAATTAAGAAAAATAAGGAGAAAACAGCTTTCTCCCTTGCCTAAAACTTATGCCACCTCTCTCTTTTGTCTTAGGGTTATTGAAAAATTACCTTGATTTGATTTCTAAAAAAAAACACTAAACAAAGTCAAAAAAGGTGTAGTGTTCTACTAATTTTAAGTGCTTCTTATGTGATGCTTAGATCGTATGAATTATCAAAAGAGGTCGGATGCTTAGACGACTCCTTTTCTACTAAAAACCTTAAGTCTATGCTATAAAAGGTAATTCTTAATTTATCACTTTAAGTTATGAATATATAGTTAGTTGATTCAAAAGCATGATCTTGGGCCCTTTAGATGGATGAAATTTTAATTTTATTTTGCACCACCATAGGATGCATGATCCTTCAATTGGTACCGAAGCATCCATTGAATCTTTGATTATATACTTTGTTAATTATGATTAACCGTATAAATTAGCTATTTCGGATAATAAACTTAAGATTTTGATATTTTATATATATTTACATTCGTGTGCATGAAGTAGGTTAGTCGGCTTCGCATTGGGCATGCAATAGCCTCAGTCGCCCGCTTATTGGGTGCATACTAGGCTAGGCCTATTTTGCTTTAGGTAAATGATAGGCTAGGCTTGCTAGCTTAGCGATCACATGTTCGAGCCTACTAGCCAAGCGGTCGTGCGCTAGGTGTGCGATAAGCCAAAACCCTACTAGGAAATCACACGATGGGCACGTGATAGGCACGGCGTACCTTATACATATAAGGCTTTTAGACAAAAGCCGATCACACATGACGCATGTTGCTTGCTAGGCGAGTCGGGTTATGCATTGGGCGCACGACATGGCAAGCATGTATGACATGCGTCAAGGCTAAGGCTAGTGCACGACATGTCTAGAGAAAGTGAGGCACACGGCCGGGTGTGTACAAAGCCAAGGCCTACGACATGCCAAGTACATGCACACACCGAGCGGTAATGATAGGCTCATATGCACCGGGTAGCGAGGCCAAGCGTGCTCACGTGCACTAGTCCCGAGGCCAACATGAGTTAGGCGTGTGTAAGCACGCCAAGCCGAAGGTTTGGACATCAAAGCTCATGGGCCCTCGAGGCCTAAAAGCCCATGAGCCTAAGGCCTAAAAAGTCTTAAAATTTAAATTTAGAGAAATATTGATAGATTTATAAAATGACCAAAACAATAGATTTATTATTGCAATTTGAATGAAATGTGTTTCATTGTATGTCATATATCAATGTGATTGAAGCTTAAGTGAATGGTATGGATGAATCAACCTAGTTTATGGGAATGAATGTTTGTAATTTTTTGATAAATAGGGCATGTGTGTCATACCTTCTCTATTACTTCTCTCCTCATCTTACTTCCTTAAAATGTAACTCAAGGTTTTGTATTTAAATAAATGTAAAAATGGGAGATATAAATTAGAATAGACGTAAGGAGAAGAAGCCAAAAAGTGAGGACAATCCTAAAGAATTTGTAATCATATTTCAACTAGGTATTTGACCCAATAGTCTCCTTGTGGCTCGAGGGGGCTAGTAGTAGAGATTCACTACCATTCATTAGTCCTTGAATCATGCATGAGATGTTATCATGAATGTTAGGACTAATGTGAATATTGACTGCTATGCATGCTAAGATGAGACCAACCAAATTAAATGCTTCAAATAAAATATCAAGTTCATTGCTTTCCAACGTTATGAGGAGAGAACTTTCTTTAACATTGTTGGCTTGTTGAGATAACTCAAAGTCAATTCTTTCTTGAGAAAAACAAATCATGGGCCATGCAATATCCTTGAACATTAGGTCCAATAAACTTGAATTGAGTTGTTGGGTTTATTAAGATAACTCAAGGTCCAATAAACTTATAGGTGAAGATTGGTATTCATATAAGATGTGATATGACAAGGACTTATCATGCTAATAAGATTAGGGATTGCATGGGATGCAATTAGTGAGGAGTTTCCTATCTAATCCTTGATGTTTAACTTATTGAGATACTCAAGGTTAATGGATGCTAGAGGATGGGATCGTAACCCTTTAAGAAAAATAAATCAAAAAGTTTTTTCGAGTACTATATTGAAGGTTATAGAACTTAAAGAAAATATTGAGAGTGAATATAGATTTTACTTTTTTAATTTATGCTTTTTTCTATTTTATGAAATTTAATTAACCAAATCATATGATTTTCTATGGTGTCAATGTTGTGACACGAGTATGACTAGAAATACATTGATGAGATCAATGATTATTCGAAGTAATGCCTCAAATGGCATAAACTCCTTTAATTGGAAAATTGATAAGAGGAAAGACCTCCAACATGGAAAAATGCTCTATGCGATAGACGACAAGGAAAACCATGATTGGGTACAATAGAAGTGTTCTAATAACACTTTAATTATTTATGTTATTGAAGTAAATTTTTTACTTGTAGTGCCACATCATGGTTATTTGATACTAGGTGTAGAGTACACATTTGCATAAATTTAAAAAGACTAAAAGAAGCAAGAAAAATCACTTTTGGTGAGTTTGACCTACGTATGGCTAATGATTCAAGAGTTGTACCATTAGCGATAGACACCTATGAGTTAGCACTACCATCCGGACTTGTGCTTATACTCGAAACTGTTTTACTTTCCTAGTATAACTAGCAATATCATTTTCATTTCTTGTTTGGACCAAGATGGCATTTAATTTTTATTTGAGAACAAAGTTTTTGCCTATTACAAAAATGATTTTTTATATAGAAATATTGATATAAATAACGATTTATATTTTTTGAATGTAGACACACCTATATATGACATAAATGTGAAAAGAATTAAAACAAATGATCTATAAAAAGCCTATCCGTGGCATTATTGAGTTGGCTATATAAATAAGAATCGTATATCCAAACTTCATAAAACTGAATATCTAGAATCATTTGATTATGAATCTTATGATGTTTATGAATCTTGTCTACTTGGCACAATGACGAGAATATGCTTTTAGTGGAAAATGTGAAAAAGTCTGTTGATTTATGAGTCCTTATACATAGTGATGTATGTGGGCCTATATACATCTAAACAAGAGGAGAATATGATTATTTCATAACCTTTATCGATGGTAGATCACATTTTGGCTATGTGTATTTAATGAGACACAAATCGAAGCATTTGAAAAGTTCAAAGAATTTAGGTTTAAAGTCAATAAACAAACGAGCAAAAGTATTAAAATACTTTAATTAGATTAAGGTGAAGAATACTTAAATAGTGAATTTTTAGATCATTTAAAGGAGAATGGTATTCTCTCACAATGGACCTAACTTAGAACACCACAAATGAATGGTCTATCCAAAAGGAGGAATAAGACATTATTACACATTATCTAATCTATGATGAGTCAAACTGATATCCTCACTTCATTTTAGGGATATGCACTCTTACCTTAACATTTATTTTGAATATGCTTCCTACAAAGTCTATTAATCAAACTCTAAATGAGATATGGAAAAGAAAGAAAGCAAATTTGTCTTTCCTTAAGATTTGGGGTCGTGAAGCATATATCGAACATTTGGACGGAGACAAGCTAGAGCCCAAATCAATAAAGTGTAAATTTATAAGTTATCTAAAAGAAACAAATAGATCTTACTTTTACCAACCATAAGAAAAAAAAGGTGTTCATGGCTAGGCATGTTGTATTATTTAGAAGGAATTTATAGATGCTAGACAAGTGGGAGGAAAGTTGAACTAGTTAGATTTGAGAATACTCATAAATCAATTCTTTATAAGAGAAACCTCAAGTAGAAAATTTATAAAGTCTTATAACTATCTCACAAATTGATACACAAAAACTTCAAAAGTCTAAGAGGATATATTAAGAGTTAAAAAGATATGGCCTTTAAGGTTTTACATGTGGAGATGTGCGTGTTATATAAGACAACAAACCTAATACCTATAAAGAAGCAATGTTAGACATTGACTCTAAAAAATGGCATGAAGCCATACAATCCGAAATGAAATCCATGTACACTAACCAAGTATGGACTTTGGTTGATCCACTAGAAGGTGTCAAACCTATTGGGTGTACGTGTGTCTTTAAGAGAAAGACTAACATGGATGGATATGTATGTACGTACAAAGCCGGATTAGTGGCAAAAGGATATCATAAAAAACAAGGTGTTGATTATGATAAAACTTTTTCACCAATATCAATGGTTAAATCCATTTCGATTTTGCTTGCAATTCACTACATATCATGATTATGAGATATGATAGATGGATGTCAAAACCATTTTCCTTAATTGAAAATTGAATGAGAATGTGTACATGACACGACTCGATGGATTTTTCACCAAAAGATATGCAAATAAGATTTATAAATTACAAAAATCCATTTATGGACCTAAGCAACCATCAAGGGGTTGAAATCAATGTTTTGATGAAACAATCAAAGAGTTTGACCTTTCACAAAATAAGGATGAGCCTTGAGTATACAAAAAGGTTAGTGAGAGGTTAATTGTTTTTTTTTATGATATATATAGATGATATACTACTTATAGGCAACAACACTACCATATTGCAATTTGTAAAAGATTGGTTATCCAAAAATTTATCCATGAAAGATATGAGAGACACAACTTACATTCTAGGAGCCAAGATCTATAAAGATGAATCACGAAGAATGTTAGGACTCTCTCAAAGCATGTACATTGATAAATACTACAAAGGTTTAATATGAAAGAATCCAACGAGAGGACTTATTCCAATGTCACATGGTATAAAAATTTCCTAGAGTGAGTGTCTTAACACACAAAACGAAAGAGAAAGGATGAGTCGCATTCCTTACGCATCGACTGTAGGATCTATTATCTATGCCATATTGTGTATGTACTTTGATGTCTCATATGCTTTGAGTACATGTAGTAGATATCGAGTCGATTTAGGTGAAAAACACCAAATTACTATTAAGAGCATCCTTAAGTACTTAAGAAGAACTAAATATACTTTCCTAGTCTATATAGGAGATGAACTTATGGTGAAAGGGTTCATAGATGCTAGTTTTCAAACTAACCATGATAACTTTAAGTCACGGTTAGGATTCATTTTTCAATTGCATGGCCGAGTTGTTAGCTAAAAAAAGTTCCAAATATAGAATAGTAGTTGACTCAATAATCGAGGTCTGAATACATTACAATCAGTAGAAGCGACTAACGCAGCTATCTAGATTCATAAATTTCTATTTAGACTATAAGTGATTCCTAGCATTGTTGATCTAATAGTATTATACTACAACAACAACGAAGCCATAGCACGAGCTAAGAAACCAAGGTCTCATCAAAGGTCCAAACATGTACTATGATACTACCATCCGATTAGAGAGATTATCGATCGTAAGGACATAAGAATAGAAAAGATCCACACCGACGACAACATAGCTAATCCCTCGACTAAGCTTTTGTCACAGTCGAAACATGAGACCCTTACTCGATTGTCGGGATTAAAGGACATGAATGGTTGGTTCTAATGCAAGTGGGAGATTATTAGTATAGGTGTCCAAGATCTAACAATGTTTTAGATTGATTTGAGTGATTGTATTTTTACATTATTTATTTTATTAATAATAAAAGATTTCTTTCTATTAATTCTTATATCTTATATTTATTTATTGAATAGAATTAGATAGAAGTTTATATGATATGCACTTGCATTAGTGATTAATTGAAAGATTTGAAACAAACACTAATGGACATAAATGATATTATTAAATGTCCCAAGTCGTAGCATTGTCAAGAATGAACATTGACTCGATAAGGTTAGACTTATGAGTGCTATGCTCATATTATATAAAAGCGAGTAGGAGATCTCACACCAATTGACATGATGAAGTCAAAGCAAGCACTTAGGTGATCTATCTTAGAGAACATATTACTAGACTTGACTCACCATGAGAAACCATTTGGTTTAGTCTATAGGAATCTCATATGAGATGGGTACAATTGGTCCTTAGACTTAAAGTGATCATGGTTAACTCATTAGGGGATTAGTATACTTTGACACTCATTTCGATGGACATAATAAAAGGTTACACATAGGTGATTCATTAGGTACATTAAGAATCTAATAAAGGTAGGTGAAAAACTAAGATAGGATGTAACACCCCAAGCCTTGAAAGGGAGGCTAAAGTGTTATAGCAACATCAAACTTTGGTGGAGCATTAGATGCAAGTCGCAAGCACACGCAAGTTAAAGTGGTTGGGCTAGCCATGGCCATATCTCATGCTCACCGAATATACATTGACGCCTTATGACATTAAACCAAGCGTGAAAAATGCAATACACGAAGAAAAAATTTAGCTTGAAAGCCTACTAAAAAATCTTTTTCGCATCTAGCATTTTTCGTCGAGAACTTATGTCCCACCTTAGAAATTTTATTGATGTAAAATGCATCTACGACAGACCTAAATCTTTCATAATTCATACAACCTACTATCTAGTGACTTCGTAGTGGAAACGAAGGGTCTAGCTATATGAACACATTATGAATGCTTTATGTAGGATCTCAAAATATTCAAGCAATATAAAAACAAGGAACACAAGCTTTGGGCAAAATATTTCATTTGGTTTAAAGTTAACTTATACATACATGCCTTGCCCATAAGGCTTTTTATATTTAACATTTCTAATAAAAGCATGCTATGACATGTAAACATGAGCTAGACATAGCCTATGACCTAAATGCTAGACAAAAGTACACCTTTATGCAAACTCCAAAAGCGTTCAGCGAAGCACCATTTTCGTAATAGCCTATTCACAAGCATCATTGTGGTCACCTATACCACAAGACATAAAGAATGAGTTAACACTCAACAAGTGCAACCATTCATGAGTTTATTAAAGCATAATTTCATGAAAAAAATTCATTTTTCTCTTTTGGACATGTCTTACCATGTTAGTGTTGGTGCCAAAGATCTAACCATGTTTGGATGGGCTTATGTTAATATGTTATTTCATCATTTATTTTAATAAATAATAAAAAATTCATTCTATTAATTCTTATATTTATATGTTGATAAATTCAGTAGAATTAGATATAAGTTCTTATGATATGCATTTGCAATAGTGATAGATCAAAAGATGTGAAACAAATAATAATGCACATAAATGATATCATTAAATATCCCAAGTCGTAGCATCATCAAGAATGGACATTGATAATATGCGGATAGACTTGTAAGTGCTATGCTCATGCTATATGATAGTAGTAGGAGATCTCACGTATATTGGCATGGTGATGCCAAAGCAAGCACTTAGGTGATTATGTTAGAGAACATATCACTTGGATTTGACTCGTCATGAGAACCTATTTGGTTTTAGTCTATGAGAATCTCATACGGGATGGGTATAAATGGTCCCTAGACTTAAAGTCATCACGGTTATCTCATTGGAGGACTTATACACTTTGACACTCATTTCCATGGAACCATTATTGGGTTGCACATGGGCGATTCATTGGGTGCACTAGAAATCTAATGGAGATAGGTGTATGACTAAGATAGGATATATCATTCCTTGTATGCTAAATGAGTTATCATATTGTACTTCAATAAATGTCTACTTAAGAAATCTATGGCTATAGTAGGAGTACACCAATAGAGCATAGTTAGTTTACTCTAAGAGCTAAGGCATTTGGGAATCAAAGAAAACTTGTGTGATCATAGTCAAACAAGACTAATAACCAAGTTTGAGATCACACTTGTGATAAGTTGACATGAGGATCTGAATTGTATGATAATCATACTCATGAAAGGTAATAACGGATTAACTAATCCTTCTAGATAATTGGGTCGTCATGATGCTTTACTATAGGCCAATCTTGATTTATGTATCAAGAGATGAAGGAGGAGTCTTTTATTCTTGATACATTGCCAACATATCTAAAAGCCTATTAAGTCACATGCATAATTTCAAGTATTCACATTACAAACTTTTTCCAATATCTTTGCTTCTCATTTGTAATGTGAATACTTAAACTTATGTGTGTGACTCAACGAGCTCCTAGATATGTTGGTAATCTATCAAGAATAAAAGACTCCTCTTTCATCTCTTGATACATAAATCAAGATTGACCTCTAGCAAGGCATTATAACTACTCAATTCTCTAGGAGGATTAGTTAATCCATTATTACCTTTCATGAGCATGGTTACCATATAATTCGATCCTCATGTTAACTTATCATAGTGTGATCTCAAACTTTTTTATTAGTCTTGTTTGATTATGATCACACAACTTTTCTTCAATTCCCAAATGTCTTAGCTCTTAAAGTAAACAAACTATGCTCTATTAGTGTACTCCTACTTTGGCCATAGATTTCTTGAGTAGACATTTATCGAAGTACGATGTGACAACTCCTTTAGCATACAAGGAATGATATATCCTATCTTAGCCATACACTTATCTCCATTGGATTTCTAGTGCACTCAACGAATCACCCATGTGCAACCTATTAATGGGTCCATAAAAATGAGTGTCAAAGTGCATAATTCCTCCAATGAGATAACTATATGACTTCAAGTCTAACGACCATTTATACCCATCTCGTATGAGTTCCCATAGATTAAAACCAAATGAGTTCTCATCGTGAGTCAAGTCCGATGATATGTTCTCCAAACATAAATCACCTAAGTGCTTGCTTTCGCATCACCATGCCAATAGGTGTGAAATCTCCTACCGCTATCATATAGCATGAGCATAGCACTCACAAGTCTATCCACATATTGTCAATGTCCATTCTTGATGATGCTACAACTTGAGACATTTAATGATATCATCTATTTGCATTAGTGTTTATCTCACATCTTTCAATCAATCACTATTGTAAATGCATATCATAAGGACTTCTATCTAATTTTACTAAATTTATCAACATGTAAACATAATAATTAATAGAATGACTTCTTTTTTATTATTAAAATAAATGATGCAATAACATATTAATATAAGCTCATCCAAACATGGTTGGATCTTGAGCACCAACACTAACAACCCTTCCACCAATAAGTCTTCATTAGGACTTGATACATCTTTACACTACCAAGATAAATGGCATACGAAGTAGCATAAACTTCCTTCAAAATATCGAGATGCAATGTTGTTTCGGTTAGAACATACAATATACTACGGTAGCATAGAACTCATCACTATCTACGATAAAACGTGATTTCACCCCACTTGCCATTTTATGTCAAATTTTAGCTAAGTCCCAATCCCTCATCTATTTTTTCTTGATTTCCTATCATAAATCGACCCTAAAATCATTGTATATAACGAACATCATTGCCCCTTCTCGACGAATTTCCGAGTCATAAACTTTCTAAATCATTAATGATTTTTTGTTTGTAATGTAGCCTATGTCTTTTGGCTCGGTTCATCCGTGATGACATTCACTTTCCCAAGGTGGAAATGGAAAATGATGTCGTAATCCTCTAGCACTTCCATCCACCTACGTTGCCTCATGTTCTGCTCATTTTGCATGAATATGTACACGAGGTTCTTATGATTGATGTAAATTTCACACCAACTTGGTATAAGTAGTGTCGCAAGCACTTTCAATGCAAACACCACAACTCGCTAGCTCCAAGTCATGCATCGGATAATTTCTTTTATAATCCTTTAGTTTTCACGAAACATAAGCAAACACCACTATCGCTAGCATTAAAATAGCCCCAAGCCCAATTTTTGTTGTGTTAGTTTAAATGATGAAATCTTCGTTGTCTAATGAAAGAGCTAATATTGGAGCCGAAGATAACAAGGATTTCAACTATAGGAAACTTTTCTCACACTCGGCATCCCATACATACTTATTGTTCTTTCGCATCAACTTTGTAATTAGGGCTACAATTTTAAAAAATCCCTCAATGAACTTCCGATAGTACCTCGCTAGGCTAAGAAAACTTCACAATTCAAACACATTCTTTCGTTATATCTACCCTTGTACTACTTTAATCTTGCCTAGATCAACGGTAACCCCATCTTTAGAGATAACATGACCAAGGAAAGACACTTTCTCAAGCTAAAATGCACACTTTTTGAACTTAGCATAAAATTTATGTCGTCGTAAGGTTTGCAAGGTCAATGTTAAGTGCCTTGCATGCTCCTCCCAATTATTTGAGTAAATTAGAATATCGTCGATAAAGACAATGATGAAGCTATCTAAATACTCTCGAAAGACATTATTCATCAAATCTATAAACTTTGCAAGAGCATTGGTTAGGTTGAATGTTGTCACCATAAATTCGTAATGCCCATAATGTGTCCAAAAAGTATCTTCTTCACATCCTCTTCTCTAACCCCTAGTTGATAATACTCGGATTGCAAATCTCTCTTCAAGAACACAATGTTACCCCTCAATTGATCAAACATGTCATCGATGCATAAGAGTGGGTACTTATTCTTGAAAGTAACTTAATTCAGCCTATAGTAATCCACACACAACTCGTAATGTTCCTTCCTTTTTCTTAAATAGTACTTAGAGCTCCTTAAGGTGAACAACTAGGCTAAATGTAGCCCTTTTCCAACAAATCTTGCAACTGGATTTTTAGCTTCTTATTTTTCATAGGTGTCATCCTATATGCAACTACACATCCCATTTTGGAGGCACCCCTATCATACTCTCGGGAAAGACATCTAAAAGTCTCTCACAAAGTTAATGTCCTCTCATTGGTGTTCCTCTATTTTGTGGCATTAGTATCACCGACTAGTAGCCCAAGAAACCATTTTGGATCATTTTCCAAGTTCGTCATGGTTAAGACAATGCCCATTATTTTTAGCTTCTTCTTGGCCTAAAATTCCAATGGCTCTTCCCTTAGTGGATGAAACTCAACCTTTTTTATTAGATAATCAATTAAGGCTCTGAATTTGGATAAGTTATACATTCTTAGAATCACATCATAGTCTTAAATCCTCAACACAATTAGATCAAACATCAAGACCCTATCACCAATCCATAAGGTAAAATTTTTTGCCATATTCCTAGACTTCAATATCTACCTCGACGGAAGGCCTACCCATAGACAACGTCAAGTAGCATAAACCATGAAATAAATGAATGTGTGGCACTCAAATAAAAAAAAGTATATGAAACTAAGTTAAGGATAAAAATATTACCATAAATAACCATTGTGTGCTCCTCCTCATCGTGTTCTTGCATCATTATATACATCATTATATACACCCTCACTCTTAGTCCATTACTCTTCTTTGGATAGTTGCATATCATGTGCTCAAGTTTCTTATAAAAATGGCAGGTGTTGGTGCCAACCAAAAAATCTTTGATGTGCTTGCAACCACACTTCACATAAGTCGACATGCCTTATGCCATCGCCTTGCAAACTAACGTCTCTTGGAAAATTCCTTAGTAAACTTGGGTGTCACATATGGTTGTTTGGCCTACCGTAACCTTGCAGCTTCTTTTTGGTCTTCCTTAACTTCTAGTGCTCTATTGACCATATCGCCATAATCATTTATAGACACTCGCACTTAACTTCATAGCTCTAAGTTTAAACCTCTCAAAAAATGCCCCTTCTTCGTACACCAACCACTCATTAATCATAATGGTTGAAGAGTTTACCTTAGGATCTGTTGGGAGCACTTTGAGTTCCTTTTCTACCTCTTTTAAATATTTCATTAGAAGAGCCTTATGTCGTGCTCCTATTTTTTTCTTACTTTGCAATTTTATGGCATTATGTTCTCTCTTTAGTTCGTAAGTGTCAAAAAAGGAAGTGTGCTCAAATGTTAGGCTCCAATCTACCTATAATGGTAGCAATTTAACTCATTTGAGTGTTTAAGTTCGAATACTCGGTTCTTATTTGCTCGTTATTCTAAAGCTAAGCAATATTTTGAATCAATACTTTCACCATGTCTTCCAAGAATGAGTTAAAGCCCGAAGTAGAAATGTGTTGCTCTTGGAATTGTGGTTGATAGGGCCTTTGCTATTGTGTACCACCTAAATTATTCCAATGGGAGTTATCTCTCCATCCGGGACGGACATCATACCGTTTTTTATTGTGGCGACTCTAGGAACTTGCCTATAATAGTGGCGTATTCAAGAAAATCATCTTGTAAAGCCGGACACATATTAGTGGTGTGTCCTATGACCGAATAAATATCATATGCCTTCACATACTACTCATTATTTACTCGTCATTTGTGTCATTAAAGTGTTTAATCTTGCAATTTGTTGCTTAAAGTAGAAATGTTGATTTCATTCACCTTCTTTTGAGAAGGATGATAATATCCGACATTGAATTATTAAGAGTTAGTAACCATATTAGCAATCAAAATTCTAATGACTTTTAATGTTTTATTTATTAGAGCACCTCCATCGGCTAATCTATCATGGCCATGTCCAGTGAAATGAGTCCCTCATAGAAGTAGTGAATCGAGAATTGCTCATTAATCCGATGGTGAAGACAACTAGCACATAGTTTTATGAATCTCTCTTAATACTCATATAATTTCTCATCTATGTGTTATGTAATCCCACATATCTCCCTACGAATGTTTATAGCTTAGGATGTGGAAAAATATTTCTTTAAAAATAATCTCTTCATTTCATTACAAGTATTGATTAATCCCGATGATAAGTAGTAGAGCCAATCCTCGATTGAGTTAGGCAACGAAAAGAAAAAGCCCTCAACTTAATTTGATCCTCGAATATCTCTACTCGGTTTCATGCTAGAGCAAACGACATGAAATTCCTTTATATGCTTGAAAGGGTCTTTACCTAACAAACCATGAAAGCTAAACAAAAGATAGAGTATACCAAATTTAAGCTCAAAAGCTAACTCAATATCGGGATAATTAATACATAAAGGTTATAGATTCGAATGCGGAGTGACCAATTCTTTAAGAGTATGATTGTTGCTTAGATTGGCCATGATTCTTCTTTAGAACCACCAAACAAAATAAACAATCAGAATACTAAGAAATAATCAATTTAAACTACCTTATTTGGAAACAAGCACCAAAATTTGATAGCATGTCGTACCACCAACAAATTAGTTATTTATTTGTTTTTCTTATGGAACCCAACCATAAGGGTGTAGATAGGGCAAACAAGGGTTGAACCCAGAGGTAAGTAGCCTAATCAACAATTTCTATCAACTAATTGTTTTGTAGTGTAAAGGAATTAAAGAAGGTTTTATGTTTATGGTAATTTGTAAGTAATAAAAAAATTGAAATAACAACAATGGGAAAGGCTTTGGTTGAAGTTCGGTATCCACATTTGGTTTAGTATTTGGTTATTGATTAAATTATTAACTTATCTTTAACTTCAATATTCACCATAGGACAACAATATGTATGTTGTCCCCAATCTTTTTTAGGGATTCGTTAACCAAATAGACGTTACTTGATTAATTCTAAAGCTATTGAATAACCTACTAGGCGCTAGCTAGATTTAATCCAATAACAACATTAAAGTAAACAAAGATAAGTGAAACTAAATCACCCTTCTAGATAATAGAAAGATGTAATCTAATTCTATGTTTTCGAAGGGATTAAACAAAAACACATTTATAATCATTAACCCCTAGTTATTATCATATAGAAGTTTAGAAAAGTAATTACACGGACTTGAATACTTAGCTAGTAATAGATTATGATGATTAAATAACTCGTATGCACTCTAATCAATTAATCACACAATCATAACCAAATCATACAAAAAGATATAAAATACGCAAAAACAAATAGTTTATTATCAATATCTCACAACAATTTAACCAAAAGCTTTAACTTCCTTTAACAAAGATAGGTGATTATTTATTCATCATTAATTATAATGGAGAATCATCTATTTATGGTGGTTATCAATGTTAGTGTTGGTGCCTAAGATCCAACCATGTTTGGATAAGCTTATGTTAATATGTTATTGCATCATTTATTTTAATAAATAATTAAGAAGTCATTCTATTAATTCTTATGTTTACATGTTGATTAATTTAGTAGAATTAGATAAAAGTCCTTATGATATGCATTTGTAATAGTGATTGATCGAAAGATGTGAGATAAACACTAATGCACATAAATGATATCATTAAATGTCTGCTCAAGAAATCTATGGCCACAATAGGAGTACACAAATAAAGCATAGTTGGTTTACTTTAAGAGCTAAGGCATTTGAGAATGAAAGAAAAATTGTGTGATCATAATCAAACAAGACTACTAACCAAGTTTGAGATCGTACTCGTGATAAATTGACATGAGGACTGAATTATATAGTAACCATGCTCGTGAAAGGTAATAATAGATTAACTAATCCTCCTAGAAAATTAGATAGTCATGATGCCTTGTTAGAGGCTAATCTTGATTTATGTATCAAGAGATGAAACGAAGTCTTTTATTTTTGATACATTGCCAACATATTTAGGAGCCTATTAAGTCACACGCATAAGTTCAAGTATTCACATTACAAATGAGAAGCAAAGATATTGGAAAAATTTTCCAATTATGAAAGTTTTCTGTTTTGGAAAGAGTTTCCAAAATGAAAATTTTCCTAAAATGGAAAGTTTTCTATTTTAAAAATTGGTTTCCTAATTTGGAAGTTAGTTTCAAATTTGGAAATAAAGAACCTAAAAGGAAAGGAGTTTTCTAATTTAGGTTAAAGGCTATTTTGGAAAATTATTTCCTAATGTGGACCCCGTCAAAATAATCTAAGAATATTTATTTGGATAGTCTAAATAAATTAATTGGGCTAAAATAGTTTTGGCCTATTAGGTTTAATTAAAAGCCTTAAGATAATTTTGGTGGGAGGATAAACATCAACCTTATTGGATAAGGATGAATGTTTTAAAGATAAACATTAATCTTATTAGATAAGATTGAATGTTTTAAAGATAATAATCAAGTAGTCCACATATAAAATTACTCCTCATCCTTCGAGGATAAGGAAGCAACAACCTAGATTCCTTTATGGACTTATGGACACCCCTTTCTTGTCCTATAAGGACAAGGAAACTCTCTCCTTATAAATAGGAGGAGATATGAGGCATAAAGGGAGGATGACCTAAAAGAGTATTTTTGGCCAAGTAAAAATATAAGGGAAAATTTTGACCAGATCCTAAAATAATCAAGGGCACAAACAGAGAAAAAAAGGAAGAAAATAGTTTTCTCCTAAAATCCTAGCAAGAAATACTCTTACCTTCTCCTTGAAGGTTGTTGTAAAGTTGCCCAGGATTGATTTCTAAAGGAAATACTTAATCGGAAAAGATGGAGCTAGCACCCTATCAATTTTGAGTGCTTCTTTATGGATATTTGGGTCGCGTGGATCATCAATGAGGCTGCACACTTGAACGGCTAATCAATAAAAATGAATTTAGATCCGTGTTACAATAGGTAATCCTTTACTTTTAGCTTTTTATTCATATATGTATGATTAGTAGATTCAACGAGCATGATCTTGAGCCCTTAGATAGAGGAAAATTTTATTTATTCTACACCTCCGTAGGAAGTATATCCTTCGATCAAAAGTGAGAATCCCGAAATGAAATCCTAACATCACTATTTATTGTTAAAAGTAAGATTACAACATTTATGTCGAGTCCCACATAGTTACACGGATTACTTAGTAAACTCATATGGCATGTTCTTTTATTTTATATGGTTTGGAGCCTTAAAAAGCTCGGTGTTGCACTATTTGATGGATATAGGCACACGACCATGTGGAATTCTATCTTCATCCCTTGTAACTTCATTCTACCTACGTGTCTTTTCTACTTCATTCTTCTTACTATGACATACACACATATGTCACTTCTTTAGTGCATTCCATGTGAATTTCTACCGCCCATGTGAATTTCTACCGCCCATGTGATGGTTCTTTCCTCTAGAAACGTATTTTACCTTGATAAACACATAGGCATGTTGCTTTTCATGCTCTCATTGTGTAGAAGACTACTACCTATGTGGTGTTTCTTGTTGATTATTCACATGATTTCTTCTTTTGCTTCATATGACTAGTAGCTATTCCTTTTGTAAAGCACTCAGCCATATGACTCCATATGACTTTTAAGCTTCCTTTGTGACTTTTGCTTCTTCTTACTTTGGCTTGAGTTTCTTTGCTTCAATTTGTCATTTTTCTTACAAAACCAAAATCATTATCTTGATCTTAATTTATTAAATATAATATAATAAATACTATAAATTTGAATGTAAAAGAGCATAAAAATCATGTTAATTATACACTCATCAACAATCGGCACACAATTTCTTGAATCGCTTCTAATACTCGTATAATGTCTCTTTATTAAATTATTAGATACTAGAGATCTCCTTCCTTATACTAGCGAGCTCTCGATGTAGGAAAATATTTTAATAAAAAGGCTTATTTCATCTAATTCTATGAGTCGATTAATCTTATAGGGAAATCATATAACCGAGTCCCTCGTATTCACATCCAGTGAAAATAAGAATACAAGGAGTTTAATTTACTCTTCTAATATTCATTATGATTTCATAGTCGAGCGAACCACATGGCATTCCTTCAAGTGTTTAGGGGTCTTCTCCATTAAAGCCATAGAATTTTGGTAACAAGTGTATCAATTCTAACTTCAACTCAAAAGGCACATCTAGATTTGAAAACTCTATACATAGGGATTGCTAATTACGATTAGGAGCGACCAACTCCTTTAAAGTTCTATTCACAACCATTACCTCTCATTCCGAGTCACTTGATGATAAAAACTCAAGGATTGTAGTTTTGCTCGGTAAGCGAAACTACTCTCTCGGTTGTTTTAATCATCTCTATTGAAGCTTGTCTAGCTTCTCTCGGTTAGTATAGGTGCCTAAGATCCTACTATGTTTTGATAGGTTTAAGTTATTGTATTATTGTATTATTTATTAATAGTAATAAAATAATTCTTTCTATTAATTCTTATGTCTCATATTTATTTATTGAATAGAATTAGATAAAAGTCCTTATGATATGTATTTGCATTAGTGATTGATTGAAAGATGTGAGACAAACACTAATGCACGTAAATGATATCATTAAATATCCCCAAGTTGTAACATTATCAAGAATAGACATTGATTAAATGCGGTTAGACTTGTGAGTGTTATGATCATACTATATGATAGCGAGTAGGAGTTCTCACACTCGTTGGAATGATGATGCCAAAACAAGCACTTAGGTGATTTATATTAGAGAACCTATCACCTGGACTTAACCGCTATGAGAACCCATTTGGTTTGATCTATAAGAATCTCATATGAGATGGGTACAACTACTATTTTGACTTGAATTCATCACGGTTATCTAATCGGAGGATTTAGGTATTTTGAAACTCATTTCGATGGACCTAGTCAAGGGTTGCACATGGGTGATTATTAGGTGCACTAGGAAACTATTAAGGTAGGTGGATGACTAAGATAGAACATATCATTCCTTGCATACTAAAGGAATTATCACATCGCACTTCTATAAATGTCTAATTAAGAAATTTATGGCCATAGTAGGAGTACACCAATAGAGTATAGTTGGTTTACTCTAAGAACTAAGACATTTAAGAATCGAAAAAAACTTATGTAATTATAATAAGACTACTAACCAAGTTCGAGATCACAATGTGATAAATTGACATGAGAATTGAATTCTATCATGCTTGTGAAAAGCAATTATGGATTAATTAATCCTCATAGAGAATTACGTAGTCATGATGCCTTACTAGAAGTCAATCTTGATTTATGTATTAAGAGATAAAAGAGGTGTCTTTTATTCTTGGTACATTGCCAACATATCCAGGAGCCTATTGAGTCACACATATAAATTTAAACATTCACATAATAAAAGAGAATCAAAGATGTTGGAAAAAATTTCTAATTTTGAAAGTTTCTTACTTGAAAAAGGTTTCCAAAAATGGAAATTTTACTAAAATGGAAATTTTTCTATTTTAGAAATCGGTTTTCTAATTTGAAAGTTAGTTCCAAATTTGAAAGTAAATAACTTAAAAGAAAATTAGTTTCCTAATTTAAGTTTAAGGGTGTTTTAAGAAATTATTTCTCAATTTGGGCCACCAAAAATTATCTAATCTAATTTATTTGGATGGTCCAAATTAATTAATTGGGCCAAAACAGTTAGGGCCAATAGGTTTAATTAAAAAAACTTGAAAGATATTTTTATGAGAGGATAAACATGAATCTTATTGGATAAGGATGAATGTTTTAACGGATAATATCAAAAAGTCCACATGTATAGTAACTCACAATCCTTGGAGGATTAGGGAGCAACAATCAATAATCCTTTTAAGGACTAGTTGCCACCCCTCCTTGTTTTTGGAGGACAAGAAAACACTCTCCCTCAATAAATAAGAGGAGAGGTATAGTAAAAAGGAGAATACAAGAGACGAGAGAGAGAGAGAGCCAAGAGAGAAAAACGTTAGGGCTAAACAACATTAAAAAAATAAGAAGAAAATGGTTTTCTTCCTTCCTTAAAAATTGCACCACCTCTATCTCTTCTCTTAAGGTTGTCACAAAAATTACCTTGATTTGATTTCTAAATAAAAACATTAAACAAAGTCGAAACGGTGGAGCTAGCACTATACCAATTTTGAGTGCTTCTTATATGGTGCTTGGATTGTGTGGATCATCAATAGATATCGGACGCTTTGATGGCTCCTTTTTCTACTAAAGAATTTAAGTCTACGCTATAAGAAGTAATTTTTATTTATCACTTTAATTCATGAATATATGGTTAGTTGATTTAACAACATGATTTTAGGCTTTTTAAATAGAGGAAATTTTTGTTTTATTCTGCATTTCCATAGGATGTATGATCCTTCACTCTCTTCAACTTGCCTAATGCTTTTTCTAGTTTGAGGTTGAAAATTAAGTCACTTGTCGAGACCTGGTCTTATACTAACCTAATATAGACAATAAGAATAGATAGTCATAAAACAATTAACTTAAGTGCAATCTTTCCCAACAATAGTGTTAAAATTTAATGGCATGTCATATCGCCAACAAATTAGATCGTATTTATATTCCTTATGAAACTCAATCACAAGAGTGTAAATAGGGCCAACAAGGGTCGAACTCATAGAAACATTATCTAATTAATGGTCTCTATCGGTTGATTGTTATGAGTTGCAATGAAAGTAAAATAGGGGTTTTGTGTTTGTAGAGATTTGCAAAGTAATCGAAAGTAAAGAGAAATAAAAATAATAAGGAAAACCTTGGTTGAAGATTGGTTTTCACTTTTGATTTAATTGTTGATCATTGATTCAAACATTGACTTATTCTTAACTTTAATATTCATCATAGGACAACAACATGTATGTTGTTTTCAATCTTTTCTTAATGATACATTAACCAAATAGATGTTATTTGATTAATCCTTAAATATTGAACAACCTAGTTTATACTAACTAGATTTAATCTAACAACAATATTAAATTAGAAAAAGATAGGTGAAGCTAAAGAATCCTTTAAGATGCTAAAAGAATTTAATCTAGTTCTATGTTTTCCAGGGCTTTAAATGAGAACACATTTATAATTATTAACCTCTAGTTACTATAGTTGGGAAGTTTAGACAAGCAATTACATGGACTTGAATACTTAGCTAATAATAGATTATAAGGATTAAGTAACTAATGTGCACTCCAATCAATTAGTCACATAATCATATTCAAATAATACAGAGAAATATAAAATACTTAAAAAGAATAAGTTTAGAATTAAAAACTGTTATGATCTCACAATGATGTTACCTAAAGTTTCAACTTTTCTTCAATCAAGATAGATTCTTATTGACTCGTGGTTGATTACAAGGGAGAGTTTCTACCTTTGGTGGCTGCCAAAAAGAGAGATCTCGAATAAAACTCTAACCTCACTATTTATAGCGAAAATTAGGTTATATGTGGCGCCCCAGACTTCCTTGTCGATTACCTAAAAGGCGTAGCTAGGTGCATCACGGTTTAGAGACCAAAGTCTCAAATTTACTCCTATACATATATACAATAAACTGAATATCATTACAAAAGTTATAAAATAATGTAGGTATTATTACGAGCAAAAGTGAATCCCATAGTTCATATGTCACACATGAGCTTTTTTCTGAAAGGAACCGGTAGCTTCATTATCGGCATTATTATCGACTTTACCTATCATGGCATGAAATAAACACAAGGTGAGCCGAAGCTTAGTAAGTAGGGTGATGCACATGATATGTAATGATTTTCTAACTCCCCTACTTTGACTCATCAAATTTTTAATTTCGGGTACCTTGGGTATTAGCAAGTCTACTCCATTGGGGATTTCGGAATCACTTAATGCTAAAAACGAAATTATCCCTCGTTGTAGCCATCGTTAGTGAGAATTTATCGCCCAACAATGCGATCACACGGATTAGAGCACGCACACAAATTGGACCATTAATACCCGTTTAATCTAGTAGGTTACTAAACCTATCCAATTCCATTCGATTTAGTTACCAAACCTCATTGTTTTCGACTCAATGGTTTTTTTCTTAATTTAATTCTTTCACATATGCATATGATGCATGTGATGTTGTATTTATTACATTTAACTAATTATGGGCACCAACCCCTATTATTAAAACATTCTCACGACTCGATCCCCATTCGGGATGTCATATGTTTTTCATATATCTTTCATGATATCCCTCAAGAAAATACCACATCCACCCATTGGTATGAATTAATTCATAAGTTTACTTTGCACGTTCGTGTCATTTCCCTATACACGTAGTAAGTCTAAATTCGGAGTTCAACGTACTACCTAGTCTATATGATCTTCCATTCTAAGGATTTATTGTGACATACTAAAGATGAAACTTCTTTTTAATCCGAACTTTAACCTTCGTAATCGAATTTTAGCCTCTAATGGATATAATTCTTAATCTCAATTTTTCTTGAATTCTCATCTTCTAATACTTCATTTTACCCTATTAGGGTGCAAATAAACCATTAGTCATGAATTTGGGTGGTTGGAACTCAATTTCTAAAAATTTGGGTTTAGCTCAAGTTTTTCCTAATCTAAATCAAAAGTTTCATTTTTTGAGAAATCTAACTTTTCTATACTTTAATTTATACTTATTTAGATACCTTTGAACCATTAATTCTTAAGTTGGATGAATGGAACTCAAATCCCTAACTTTTTGGGTTTAGGCCGAATGGGTCCATTAAGGGGTAAAGGATCTTCTTTTATTTCTACATAATTTCTTCTCAACCTAACTCACTAAGTTATACTTCAATGGGTTCCCATGGAGTTCTAGATCTTTAAATCCATTAAAATAAATCCAAACTTGGCCTTTTTAGTACCTAGGCCGAATGGGTCCATTAAGGATGTCCAAGCCCATTTTGGTTTAACTACACCTATCCATGCACATTTCCAAGCCCATGTTATTGTAACCAAACCCATCCACACACATTGATACATACATACCATATATATCACATAGATCCCTACATATATCAACCTTCCATTATCACATCATAACAATCATACTTGATCCATTACAAGACATCAAAACATAACCTCAACACAAGCAAACATAACACCATATTACATGGCTTGAAACATAACTCATAAATGGAACATTTAAAATAAAGCATAAAGGAAGCTAAAATGAAACCTACTTACAATGATATATGCTTGCTTAATATTTCCTACACTTTTCCTTCTTTTTCTCCTTTCTTTCTTTCCTTCCTTTTTCTTTCTTTCTTTTCTCTCTTTCTTTTCCTCACAATGCCGTTTCTCTCCTCTCTTGAAAGCTATGGTTTTTGTCAAGAAAATGGCAAGGTTTTAAGCTTTCTTCCATTTTATATCACACCTTTTTCCCTTCATTTATTAGTCTTTCAAGTGTCAATATTTTGTGGTAAATTAAGGTCAAATGATGGGACTAAATGAGAGGCAAGTTGACAATTTAAAAATCCAAGTGGGCTAAGTGTCACACTTTTAGAAAAAAAGTGGTACATTTGCTATCATATCAATAACTAAATATGGGAACTAAAAAGGTAACTAAACTAACCAACTTCCTTACCCCATTTGGTTCTCCAACAATTTAGCCATACACCTTTTTAGGACATGTTTTTCACTTGTATGGTCTTTTAAATATATGTTATGGGAAAAATAAATAATGACTAACTAAATTCCTAAAAAGTTCTTCCAATAAACACTTCCATAAACCTTAGATATTCTAACACCATAAAATATAAAAGAAATGGCTTAGAAATTACACTTATATAACTATGAATATTTCAAGAGATATTTTTCCTAGGAATCCACATTTGTAGCATGTCGAAATAAAATTAATTTTTTTTTCAATCCCATATCTCCTCGCCGAACATGCACATGACACATAAATCATAATTTAAACTCGGTAGATGTAGATAGAATTATTTCAGTACGTATAGCTAGGTTGAGTTTTGAGGGGGTTACATTTCTCCCCCCTTAAAAGAAATTTCGTCCTTGAAATTTGGCTTACACAAATAAATTTGGGTCTTTCTCTTTCATTTCCTCTACTAGTTCCTCGGTCGGTTCTTTGAGGTTATGAATCTCCCATAAAACTTTAACTATGGGAATGTCTTTATTCCTAAGATTTTTAAGTCGCCGATCGAGAATCCGGATTGATCATTCCTCGTATGTTAAGTCCGAGGTCAAGTTCGGTAACGCTGCCTCCGAACCCGGTTAGGCTCTCCGATGCATTTCGTTAACATGAATACATGACGGACATCATGTACTCCCGATAAGGTTGACGATAGCAATAGGCGGTATGCCTTATCGCCTATGCAATCAAGTATCTCAAAGGGTCTAATATAGCATGGACTCAATTTTCCTTTCGTCCCAAATAGCGAGTATGCCCTTCATCGGAGAAACCCTTAAGAAAACATAATCACCCACTACAAACTCCGGATCCCTTCTTCTGCGGTCGACATAGCTTTTCCGTTGACTTTGGGCCGTCTTCATCCATTGGCGAAACTTCTCAATGACCTCGGTCGTTTGTTGTATCAATTTAGGGCCCCATAATTTTCTCTCCCCTACTTCATCCTAGTGTATTGGGGATCTACATCGTCGTCCATACAAAGCCTCATAAGGACCCATTTCGATGGATGATTGATAGCTATTGTTATAGAAAAACTCCACAAGGCATACGTACTTCTCTTATTTCTTAAAGTAATCAAGAACGCATGCTCGCAATATGTCTTTGAGTATCCGAATGACCCATTCGGATTGTCCGTCGATCTAGGGATGGTAAGTTGTGCTAAAGTTTAACCTTATCCGCATGGCCTTATGTAAACTCTTCCAAAATGTTATAGTGAATCTAGGATCTCGATCTAACACGATTGAGATGAAGACCCTATATAGCCTCACGATTTCATCGATATACAATCGAGCATACCTGGCTTGGCTATATATGGTCATAACTAGAAAGAAGTACACCGATTTGGTAAATATGTTCATGATCACCCAAATGGCATCCGACTCCTTCTCCGATCTTGGCAATCCCATGATGAAATCCATCGTGATATGCTCCTATTTCCATTCTAGAATCGCCAATGGTTTTAACATTCTCATAAGTCATTGAAGCTTTGCCTTCATTTATTGACAAGTCCGACACCTTGCCACATAGTTCACAACGTCTTTCTTCATTCTCGACCACCAATAACTTTATCTTAAATCTTGATATATTTTAATACTTTCTAGATGTATCGAGTACGGGGATACGTGTGCCTCTTTTAGGATTTCTTTGTTCAAATCGTTACCGATAGAACACATAACTTCTCTTGAATCTAACCACTCCCTTATCATCTACCATAAAGTCAAACTCCTTTTCAGCCTTTACATTTTTCCTTCATTCTTTCACCCTTCCGTCTATTTATTGTCCAACTTGAATTCTTTCTTGTAGACTCGGTTAGACTAATAAAGCCGATTTACTACTCCCGTAGCCCATAATGATGATCTCTAATTCCAGCTTCTATAAATCCCTCACAAGCGATAAGCTGGATGACTTGCATCATTGCTACCGATTTTTTACTCAAGGCATCGGCAACAACAACAACATTGGCTTTTTCCGGATGGTAGTTGATGATGCAATCATATCTTTCACCAACTTAAGCCACCTCTTTTGCCTCATGTTTAGCTCCTTCTATGTGAAGATATACGGTAAACTCTTATGGTCCGTATATATCTCACATTTGACTTCATATAAATAATGTCGCCAAATCTTCAAGGAAAAGACGACCATTGCTAACTCCGGATCATGCGTTGGATAATTCCGCTCGTATTCTTTTAATTTTCATGAAGCATAGGCCACCACCCTTCCATTTTGCGTTAACACCGCTCCTAATCTATTCTTAGAGGCATCGCCATACACCACAAAGTTTCCATCTTCGGACGGAATGGTTAGTATTGGGGCCGTGACTAAGCTTCATTTCAATTCTTGAAAGCTCTTTTCACAAGCATCTCGTTTATTGAAACTTAATGCTCTTCTTCATCAAATTAGTCGAGGCCTTGCTATCTTAGTCAAGTCTTCAATAAATCTCCAATAATAACCGGCTAGACATAAGTAACTTCGCATCTCCGACACATTCTTCGAGTAGGCCAATTTTGAATAGCTTTTATCTTCTTTGGGTCCATGGCTATGCCTTCCTTTGTCACCACGTGCCATAGAAATACTACTTGTTCCAACCAAAACTCACACTTTGGGAATTTTGCATACAATTCGTTGCTCCCTTAACATCCGCAAGGTAGCTCATAAATGCCTTTTATGTTCCTCTTGACTTCTAGAATTAACAAAGATGTTATCGATAAACACGATGATGAATTTATCCAAAAACTCCCAAAAGACTCGATTCATCGAGTCTATAAAAGTGGTTGGGGCATTAGTCAACCCGAACGGCATTATTAGAAATTCATAGTGGCCATATCGTTTGCTAATTGCCATTTTCTTTACATCTTTCAATCTTACTCTCGACTGGTGATACCACGATTGCAAATCGATTTTAGAGAACACCGTCGTGCCTCGTAATTGGTCAAACAAGTCATCTATTCGAGATAACGGATACTTATTTTTTTCGTCACCTAATTTAATTCCCGATAGTTGATACATAGTCTCTAGCTCTCCTCCTTTTTCTTTACTAATAATATTGGAGCTCCCCAAGGTGAGGAACTAGGGCGTATAAATCTCTTATCCGGTAAGTCCTACGGCTATGTCTTTAACTCTTTCAACTTGACCAGGGCCAATCGATAGGGAGTCTTCAAAATTGAGGTTGTGCTCGGCTACAGGTCAATCTTAAATTCTATCTCTCTCTCTCTCTAGTGGCATCTTCGTCAACTCGTTTGAAAATTACATCTAAAAATTCTCACACAACTTCGATCTCTTCTAGTTTTGATTTTTGTTACGCCTAGCGATCTATCACATACGCTAAGTATCCCCGATAGCCTTTTCCTAGCATCTTTCGAGCCTTTAGAGTCGAGACGATCGGTATGGGTTAAAACTTCAAATCGGCTTTAAACTCTAACTTTTGATTCTCGGGTAAGTCCAAAATTACTCGTCTACCTCGAGAGTCTATTGTAGCACCATGCCTTATCAACAAATTCATTCCTAAGATCAAATCAAAACCTTGGAGATCCGACACTATCAAATCGACCTCTAAACTCTTATCCTTAATCTGTATCGAACACTCTTTCACTATACTCGTTGGCTCCATAAGTTCTCCAAAAGGGACAACTATAAGATACCCTACGACTAATATCTCGAGTTTGACACCTAGGCTTTTTACTAATGTTTTTGATATGAATGAATGAGTAGCACCATAATCAATCAAAACATAAGTAACTAAGCTAAGGATGAGACATTACCATAAATCATCATCGTGTCCCTCCGGTCACCCTCCTCTTGCGTCATCATATACACCCGAACAGATATCCTTCCCGGTCCTTGTTTCTACACTTGAGGGTAGTTGTATGATATGTGTCCCGGCTTATGACGGATATAGCAAATCCTCATATCCGATCGACACTCCTTAGTGTGAAACCTCCCGTGCTTATTACATTGAGGTTGAGTACTCATCATCCGTCCCGACCGATTATCCGATAGTGGCCTCGATGTAAATGGTACTCGGTATGGTCGCTCTTGTATTGCTCGGGCCACCACTTCTAGTAAACTTCACGGGTGAACCTCGTCTCACTCGGTCCGGAAAAGAGGCTACGAATTTAAATGCTCCCATCTTCTGCTGTATCTCCTTTGCTATCTCTCTCTCCGATCTTCGTCCGCTAGTATGGCCCTTATCTACCATCTCCGGAAAGGTCTAGGCGATCGACATCCACACCATACTCTAAACCCTTGGGTTTAACCCTCCTAGAAATCGGTTCTTCTTCGATTTTTATCCCCTACTATGAAAAGGATAAACTAACACCCTTGTTCAAACCTCTCGCACATACTCACCCACGGACATACCATCTTGCTTCAATTTCAAGAATTCTTGGATTTTCTTGGCTCTCACGTCCGCTATGAAGTATTTATTGGAAAAGACCTCTTTAAATCCTTCCTAGGTCAAATGAGGCACATCTACTATTAATCGTGCACTCTCCCACCAGGTGCGAGCGTCTTTAGTCAACATAAAGATAGCACATGACATTCGCTCATTATTGGCAAATTATAGATACTCAAATATCACTTTCAACGACTTAATCCATTCCTCCACTATCATTGGGTTAACACCCCCAATAAACTCTTGGCATTCATCTTTTGAAATCTTTCTACTATGTCATTTTTATGTTGCGGCAGAGGGGAGGTTGTTGATGCATAGCTAAGAGTCGTCTAATTTGCTCCATGTAGGTCCGTTGTTGTTCTTACATTGCTTGTTGTTGTTGTTCCATTACGTCTATTAGAGGATTCGACGCATCTTACGTATTCTCATTGTTTATACCGGAGGTCCCTTCTCCTCCTCGCTCGTATGGGATTTCATCTTGACATGCTTTGACTTTGTACATGTTACGTTACATTCGGGTTAGTTTTTAGTATCAAAAATTTAAATGTCATGCTTCATATACAATAGAAAATAGCCAAGGATATATAGATAATGAATCATAACATACATGCCAAACATTCATCGTGACATACACGGTTACATAAAAAGGTTTCATGCCATAGTTACACACAAAAGAATAGCACTAGTTACAAAAAGGCATGTCTAAGTACTTCAAAAGATGCACAAAGACCTTAAAAGGTGCATAAAAGGTATTATATCGTGTGACATATTTCCCGTGCACACACCTACTCGATCCAATCAACATAGCGAACACGTTATGGAAAGGAGGCCTCGACTCTCCACTAGTCTATAGCACCAATCGATGTGATCTATTCGATGTTGCGAGCTAAGGGCATGGGCGGACCTCGGTTATACATCAATCTCGTAATGCTTCGCCTAACCTTTATTGGCATAAAGGTTCACATCACATTACGATAGGAATATTGCTCTATTATGCTCTCCCAAACCGCATCAAGTAACTGCCGATCTCTCAACAAAGGGGTCGACGCATGGTCGGCCTCGAAACTTAACATTATGGTATTGATCAAAGTAGGCATCGGCGAATACTATTCATTAGATCGGATCATGGACTCGGATCACATGTGCCACCATATCTTGATCCAAGGCCATAGCGAGGCTATTTAACTTAGCCCGAGTATACGGCGAGGGCGACTCGGCTGCGACGTGTCCTAAGGACACTAGGAACACAAAAATGAATCGGCATCTACAATATAAATATTTCTCATTAACCATATATCTAAGCGAGGGCTACATAATATAAACCATACGAGTAACCACTCATATTTACACACAGTAAAACTCTCATATTTATTAAATACCAAGAAATAGACTTTTCTTATTAAGTAGCGCATCGGTCCTAAGGCTCGTGTGACACTTAGGTTTCTACCCAAATAACTAAACTAAAGCTCGATACCACCTCCGTGGTTCCCTCAACTCCCTTATCGATTACCTACCTTGTCGATTACCTAAAAGGTATGGCTAGGTACGTCACGGTTTAGAGACCAAAGTCTAAAATTTACTCACATACACATATAAAATGTATTGAATATTATTACAAAAGCTATAAAATAATATAGGTATTATTACAGGAAAAAGTGAATCCTATAGTCCACGTGTCACACATGAGTCTTTTTCTAGGAGGAACTGGTAGCTTCATTATCGGCATTATTATCGCCTTTACTTGTGATAGCATGAAACAAACACGGGGTGAGTCGAAGCTCGGTAAGTAAGGTGATGCACGTGATATACAATGATTTTCTCACTCCCCTACTTTGACTCATCAAATTTTTAATTCCGAGTACCTTAGGTATTAGCAAGTCTACTCCATTGGTGATTTCGGAATCACCTAATGCTAACAATGGAATTATCCCTTGTTATAGCCACTCGTTAGCAAGAATCCATCACCCACGAGTGCGGTCATATAGATTAGAGCACACACACGACTAGATCGCTAACACCTATTTAATCCAGTAAGTTACCAAACCTATCCGATTCCACCCGATTCACTCACCAAACCTCATCGTTTTCAACTCAATGTTTTTTTTCTCAATTTAATCCATTCTCATATACATATGATGCACGTAATGTTGTATTTATTACATTTAACTAATTACGAGTACCAACCTCTATTATCAAATCATTCTCGTAACCCGATCCGTATTTGGGATGTCATATGTTTTTCACATATCTTTCATGATATCCTTCAAGAAAATACCACATCCACCCATTGGTATGAATTAATTCATAAGTTTACTTCGCACGTTCATGTCTTTCCCCTCGTACACGTAGTAAGTCTAACTTCGAATTTCAATGTACTACTTAGTCTACATGATCTTCCATTCTAAGGATTTATTATGACATACTAAAGATGAAACTTCTTTTCAATCAAAACTTTAACCTTAGTAATTGAATTTTAGCCTCTAATGGATCTAGGTCTTAATCCCATTTTTTCTTGAATTCCCATATTCTAATAATTCATTTTATCCTATTAAGGTGCAAATAAACCATTACTCATGAATTTGGGTGGTTGGAACTTAATTTCTAAAAATTTGGGTTTAGCTCAAGTGTTTCCTAATCTAAACAGGAAGTTTCATTTTTCAAGAAATCTAACTTTTCTATACTTTAATTTATACTTATTTAGATACCTTTGAACCATTAATTCTCAAGTTGGATGAATGGAACTCAAATCCTCAACTTTTTGGGTTTAGGCCGAATGGGTCCATTAAGGGGCAAAAGATTTTCTTTTATTTCTATATAATTTCTTCTCAACCTAGCTCACTAAGTTATACTTCAATGGGTTCCCATGGAGTTCTAGATCTTTAAATCCATTAAAATAAATACAAACTTGGCCTTTTTAGTACCTAGGCCGAATGGGTCCATTAAGGATGTCCAAGCCCATTTTAGTTTAACTAAACCCATCCATGCACATTTCCAAGCCCATGTTATTGTAACCAAACCCATCCACACACATTGATATGTACATACCACATAGATCATATAGATCCATACACATATCAACCTTCCATCATCACATCACAACAACCATACTAGATCCATTACAAGACATCAAAACATAACCTCAACACAAGCAACCATAACAATATATTACATGGCTTGAAACATAACTCATAAATGGAAAATTTAAAATAGAACTTAAAGCATAAAGGAAGCTAAAATGAAACCTACTTACAATGATATATGCTTGCTTAATATTTCCTACATTTTTCCTTCTTTTTCTCCTTTCTTTCTTTCCTTCCTTTTTCTTTCTTTCTTTTCTCTCTTTCTTTTCCTCACAATGTTGTTTCTCTCCTCTCCTGGAAGCTACGAGTTTTTGTCAAGAAAATAGCAAGGTTTTAAGCTTTATTCCATTTTTATATCACACCTTTTTCCCTTCATTTATTAGTCTTCCAAGTGTCAAAATTTTATGGTAAATTAAGGTCAAATGATGGGACTAAATGGGAGGTAAGTTGACAATTTAAAAATCCAAGTGGGCTAGGTGTCACACTTTTAGAAAAAGTGGTACATTTGATGTCAAATCAACAACTAAATGCGAAAACTAAAAAGGTAACTAAACTAACCAACTTCCTTACCCCATTTGGTTGCCCAAAAATTTAGCCATGCACCTTGTTTGGGATATGTTTTTCACTTGCACGATCTTTTAAATATATGTTATCGGAAAAATAAATAATGACTAACTAAATTCTCAAAAAGCTATTCCAATAATCACTTCCATAAACCTTAGATATTCTAACACCACAAAATATAAAAGAAATGGCATAGAAATTACACTCACATAACTATGGATATTCCAGGAGATATTTTTCTCAAGAATCCACATTTATGGCATGTCGAAATAAAATTAAAGTTTTTCTTTTCAATCTCATATATTCTCATCAAACATGCACATGACACATAAATCATAATTTAAACTTAGTAGAGGCGAGATAGAATTATTGTAGTACGTATAGCTAAGTTAAGGAGTTTCGCGGGGTTACATTATATCACACATGACTACTTAAGGTCGACAAAAGACTTGATGGTTTAGCACACATGGCTTGTTGGATAGAGGCACATGATCATGTGCCATTTGCATTCCATCTCATGTCATTTTTTGCTTCATCACATGTCCATAACTTCGCCCATGTGGAATAGTCTCTTCATCCGGTGTCACTTCCTTTTGTCCGTGTGCCTTTATTGTTTAATTCTTTGTATTACTTCACACTTTGACACACACCGGGCATGTCTCTTCTTTAGTCCATCCCGTGTGGATTTCTACTCCCCGTGTGGTTTTGTTGCTAAACAACCACACGGTTTCCTCCTTTGTTTCACATGAGCAGTAGCTATTTCCTTTTGTAATTTACACGGTCTTGTGTTTCTTTAAACTTCTTTGTGGCTTTAGCTTCTTCTTGCTTTGGCTTGGGTTTATTTGCTTTGATTCGCCACGTTTTTTAAAAAACTTAAAATCGTTATTTTGATCTTAATTTCCTTAATATAATTCAATAAGTAATAGAAAGTTTAATGTAAAAGAACATAAACGTCATGCAAATTATGCACTTATCACACGACATGTGCATACATCTTGAATTCTTCTCGATCGATCTTTGGCACTTGGCACAAGGCTTACTCGTACGCTTCCTTCTAAGTCTCATTCTAGGAGTCTGAACTATTCTTCAAATTCGATTTTGCCATAGTATCAAATCCTACTAGATGATGTCTTTCCTCATGGAAATTAAAGCAAAAAGAATGAGAGCACAGGCAAGTAACATCAAAGTTTCCATCGCACCCGACAACATCAATAGCATAATCACAACCTGGTGCAAGACACCACTTTCTCCTCTTGGTGCTTTCTACTTAACACCTAGCAAGGTAACGATAATAGTTTTTTCTATCTTCCTCAATGGCCAATTCGTTAATAACATAATCACCAACAGCAACAACACATGTTGATTATTCAATTCTTGGGTTGGAAAATGAATTACAGGATGATGCCATACGATCTGCCTTAAATGCTATAGGAATCAATGACATCGAGATTTTGGATGTTGAGACCGGGTGACCTTCCAAGGATGATAGCAATGAGGTTGAGCCAAGTGTTGAGAATGCAAGAGCTTGTAATGGCTATTTGATTGCTTACCTTAGATCAATGGTTGGAACCCCATTAATGTCTGGAAACTCTATGGATACATATATATTTGCCCTTTATGATGAGGATTTAAAACCTGGTCTAGCTTCTGAATGATCATTCGGGCTTTTCAAACCCGACCTTCCAGTGGCATATGATATTGGTCTTTCAAATAGTAGCTTGGTAAGGACAATATCTTCTTTTGCTTCAATGCCTTAATAAAGTTTCTTTTTGCAATCTTGTTAGTAAACTATGGTCACGGTGCACAAAGTAACCTGTACTTATCATACAATAGATGAGCTTGCAAAAATATAGAGACCCTTAAAATCTAACCAAGCTTAGGCATAAAAGCATGACTTGTGTTGGTAATTTCCAATAAAACTAGTTATCAAAAATATGATTAAAAGAAAGGGAAAGAAAGTATTTGAAATTGTGATAAGGCCTAGAGGAAATGTTGAAAGGAAGTTGAAATTTGTTAGCTATGATGTTCTAGTCTATTTGTTTATCATTGAAAATTTAGGATCAAGATGTGTGCAAAAGTTTGTGGATTGATTTTCACAATTTATTGGGGGAAGTTACATGCTGGTCTTTAGCTCATGTTTTTTTCCACATCTTAAACGCAAAAGATATTTATAGGGAATGCATTATTGCCTTTGTTTGTTATTCTTGATGTGTGGTTTCCAACACCCACCATTTGGTTTTAGACTCCGTCGACACCAAAAACTCCAATGACTCCATCTTCAAAGCCAACAACAGGAGCTTGGTGTGTGTTGAAAGCTGGTGTTTTTTACGCTCAATTGTGGGCAAGTCTCGACTATGCCTATGGCCTAGACATAGATTGCAGCCCCATTCAACTAGGAGGTGCCTCTTTCAATCCAAATACACTAGCATCACATGCTGCTTATGCCATGAATCTCTAGTACCAGGCTTCTGCAAAGAACCATGGAACTGTGATTTCTCAAAAACGATTGCTCTCACATCCAAAAAACCTAGTAAATTTCATTTTTACTCCAGCTTTTTTTCCTTTCACAAACAGCAACAAAGGAGGGAGGGAGGATAAAATCTTTTTTTTTCACGTGGAAAAAAATATGATGTGTCATGTCACGTGAATTGTTTTATCCCAACTATCGTTTTGATCGGAAAATAGTCGAAAATGTCATATTAAGAAAAATTAAAGAATATATAGAGAGAGGGGTTGAATAAAAAAAATACAACCAAATCAAGAAAATCTCAAAAGTAGGACGTTGGATGCGATTAAATGTGCAATATAATGTTTTGAAACGATTGCTTTAATTTTTTTTATTTTTTCATAATAATTAATATAATTTTAATTTTTTTTTATATGAATATATAAAAAACTATTCTAACAAATGCTTTAATTTTTTTAGAATAATTAATATAATTTTAATATTTTATAAATAATAATAATAATAATAATAATAATAATAATAATCTACAGATGGCCTTAATAGAAAGCAGGTCATTGCTGTGTATAAGATATGGTTTGGCCTCCACTTGCTATTTTTTGATATTTTTGGAGGAGGGATTCACATTCAAGTACTCCAAACTCTTTTAAGTATTTAAATGAGTTAACGCTTCTAGGGTTCCGGTATTCGTGGTTGTGTCCAAGACATCTTTAATACTAATATCAACCATGTATTATTAGTTTCGCTTGTTGTTAGTACATGGACCTCCGCATGTAAATCTCTTCTATGTTTGGCTCCATTCCATCGAGGCCTTGCTAATTTCACAAATTCAGTTAGTCTAAATAATGTTTCATTTTCACTTGAAACAAATCTGTCAAGGTATGAATACTCTAATAACATCATAAAATAGTGTGTCGATTTCTAGCAGAAATTCAGGTCTGAATCAAGGAAGTTGGAATCACCCAGGATGGTGTGACGTGTGAGAGTTCATGTGAAGCATACATGCTTTCATCATTCTCCAATGCATTATAATCCCCTGCTAAAGCGCGAAGTTAAAGATGCCCACCGAGAAAAGCTTGTTTGCCCATAGGGGATTAAGATTTAAGAAAAATGCATAAAGAACACTTAACAATGCAGAGAGTTAAGGTTCGTAAGTGTAAGAAAGAGGTAGTTGACCCTTGCGTTCAAAATTCCATCTTTGAAACGAGCACTGAACTCATGTTCAAGTCCACAATCCCTAAGCACTTTCTTTCTAGTATTGTTTCCTGCCCTACCAGACAAACACACCACCACCTTTCTTATTCAAACCCAATACATGTACCATCCTTATAAACAATAGAACACTCATGCCGAGCAAAACAAGACTCAACATGAGCAAAATCAGACATGGCTACTACTCTTCCATAGCCATGATCATAGAAAATATTGTTTAACTCCCAAAGCTCCTCCTGCTCATATCCTACCACTTTATGATGCTAATAGCAGCAGCATTGTTATTCCTATATCTTTCACACAGAAGAGGAGTTACCATTTATTTACTCGACTTCACTTGCTACAAACCGCCCAATCCGAACAGAGTGCCCATATCCATGTACTTAGAGTATGTATCTCTTGACAAACAATTTGATCCGGACAGCGTTGCTTTCCAAATCAAGATCCTAGACAAATCTGGGTTCAGCGAGGAAACCAGCATTCATCATTCTCTTTCTTGTGTACCTATAAGAAAAAAGCTCTCCTTCTCCATAGAAGAGGCGGCAACAATAATGTTTTCTGTAATCACAGATCTGCTGAACAAAAGCGACATCAACTCAAAGGATATAGACATATTGATATCTAATAGTAGCATATTTTCTCCTACACCATCTCTTTATGCTATGATAGTAAATAAATTTAAGATGAGGAGCAATGTCATGAGTTTTAACCTGTCAGGCATGGTGCAGTGCTGGAATCACATCAGTTGGACTAGCCTAAGACCTATTGAGGGTACACCAAAACTCATTGGCTCCTATTGTGAGCACTGAAATGACAAGTCCTAATTGGTATACTGGTAAGAACCCATCCATGTTGCTAACCAATTGTCTTTTTCGAATGGGAGGAGCAGCCATACTGATGTCTGGCCGAAATCAAGACAAGAAAAAGGCAAAGTATGAGCTACAGTACATTGTTAGAACAAACAAGGCACGGGAGGACCACTCTCATATCTGTGTCTTTCAGGAAGAGGACTCTGAAAATATAACAGGTGTTGCAATATCAAAGGACGTCCTACAAGTAGCTGCTAATGTATTGAAGCTAAACGTTGCTATACTAGGACCTATGGTTTTCCCATTTTCAGAACAGCTATGGTGTGCGGTTTAATTAATTTTTTGGAAGATGAGAATTTCTACCAGGGCAAGCTTCTATACTCCAAATTTTAAGAGAGCTTTTGAGCACTTCTGCATTCATGCAGGAGGAAAAGCTGTCATTCAAGCAATTGAAAGAAACCTAGCATTGTTGAAAGAAGATGTTGAGCCCTCTAAGATGACTCTTCACAGATTTGGAAACACTTCATCTTCTTCTATTTGGTATGAGCTAGAGTATATAGAAGCCAAAAGAAGGATGAAAAGGGGTGACCGGGTCTGGCAGATTGCCTTTGGAAGTGGGTTCAAGTGTAATAGTGGAGTATGGAAATGCATTTACAATGTGCGAGCTGATATAGCAAATATTTGGGAAGATGAAATCCATAAATATCCAGTAGAAATACCAGATATTGTAAAAATCAACTGAACTTTGTATTTACCAACTATATGAATCAGCATCAGCAAAATTTCAGCTGGACAAATTGGAATGTAAACTCTGATAATAAACAAGAAGATGATGAATAATCAGACACACAGCATTCATACTCTAAGTTATTACAAAACTTCATCCATGCCAAAAATAAACTAGAATATCAAATCAAATTTGTAACCACTATTATCTTGAAATGTTTGGTTTTGAGGTCAAGCCCAGGGGTTCAAATGCCAGGTAATGCAATGTTGCTATCACCGCTCAATCGTAACCACCATCATCTTAAAAATCTCAGATCTAGGGTCAACCTCACAGGTTCAAAAACTTGGTAGTACATTGTTACTAAGCCATAATACAAAAATGGACTGTATCCGCTGCACAAGCATCATGCAGGCTCAACTAATAGCAACATGGAGATATATAATAGACAAGACAAACAAAATCAAGGCCAAACATTCTTAATTCAACAATAATTAGAATAAATTCATACGAGGCAAAACATTGCGGGTTTTTCACCAAAATTTCACACAATCTCATTTCAAAAAGTAATAAAACAAAGCCTAAACAAAAAGAGAAAGAAAAAGACAAAACAGAAGAATTCTTAATTACTCTTAATCTTCTTCCTCGCCTTCGTTCTCTGCAATGTTAAAATATCTCAGCTCATAAACATTACGGTCCTTGTTCGACGCAATAACCCTAAGCCAATCTCTCACATTATGCTTCTTCAAGTACTTCTTTGTCAAATACTTCAAATACCTATAAGAACAAAAGCAAATTAATATTAAAAACAAAATAAAAAATATAGATGATTAATTATCTATTATTTTTCAATATTTACCGTTTGGAGAAATTAGAGTCACAAGTGAGGGTGATTTTGGACTTGTCACGGGTGACAGTGATGGAATCACCGAGAGCTCCGGGTTTGCCGCCGACTTTAATGCGTTCTTGGAGGAATTTTTCCAGTGAGGCAATGTCCATGATTTTATCTTCAACTGGTTTAGCACAATCGATCGTGAAGGTTGCTCCTTTCTTCTTTCCCTTGGCCCCGCCTACTGCTGCTGCTACCTTGTTCATTTCTTTCTTTGACTTGATTGATTACCTGCCACACACAAACAGAAAACATAAAACAATTCGTTATATCACAAGTAATAATAAGAGGGATAAGGAGGTGCTTGACCGGATGGGGATAATTACGGTTTTGGAGTGCTGCAGGAATGGAGGAGAAGGGAAGAAGGTGTTAGGGTTAGGGTTTTGTGGGAAGGAGACAATTGGGGTTACTGGGCTTGTGGCTTGTGGATTTGGTCTATAGTGCTTAAGTCCAACCTTTAAAGCAGTTTTGATCACGAGTGGATTGAGTCAATGTATTTAGGGGTCGAGTTTTGATTTTTGTTCCGCTGGATGTGAATCTAAAATCCCTTTACTAATATTTTTACCAAAAAATAAATAAATGAAAGGAAAATTATAAGTTCCACGGTAAATTCTGATATGATATTGTAATATTTTTTTTCATGTGAAAATATGTGTGTGATAGGTTTAGTCAATTTTGCTTCTTCTTTTTTTTTCTTTTTTTTAAAAAGGAAAATTTTCAATGCAATTTTTTGGTTAAAGGTAACTTGTAAACAACTTGTTAGCATTCCTCCAAATTATTTCCACTGCCTGAAACATCAACGCCAATATATAGTAAGATAATGAATGCATTACCTTGTAAATTATATATTTATTTTTTTAACCAAAGCAATAGAAAAATTCATTGATAAAGAAATATTGGTGCATTAGTTCTCGAATATATCAAGTACACCAGTTAATAAATTATTTATTTTTGTTTTACAAAACCTATAGTATTAATGCTTCTTCTTTTTTAAGGTTTTTATCGAACTCTAGTACCAAGTAGGAAGTTGCAAAACGACGCCTGCTTCTTATTTGTAGGACCAAACGATGCCTTTGTCCCAACACAAGTACTATATAATTACGAAGTAGGAAGTTGTAATTGTTTAGTTGCTCATTAGTTTTATTATCCGTATTACACTGTGAATTAAATAAAATTTATAAAATTTATTTAAAAAAATTTATTTTAGTATGATAATCTGTTTTATGATATGAATCTATAAAAATATATAAAATCAAAAGTGAAAAAAAATATTTATAATTTTTTAATAAAAAATTTTATATTTAACTATTTCTTATTTGCGTTTTTTCATAATTTTTCCTTTAGAAAAAAAATTTATCCTTGTTAATCCTTGAATTGTTAACTAAAAAGAAAATCGAATAATTTTTTTAAAAATAAAACTTTAGTATTTCATAAAATTGTGTCAAAAAACATAAATAACAATTATTAAAAACTTACATAGAATTGAACAAATAATAATTTTTTTAGTTAATGTTGATGAGAATATTGATTTTTAAAAAAATATGAATTTAATTTTTATATATTTATTTTACAAAAGAATGAATAATATTAAAATAAAAAACTATATTAATTTGACTTTCAACTATTAATTAATTAATTTGGTTTTTTTCTAAAAACAAAATCAAGAAAAAATTATTTGAAATACACTTTTAATCTAAAAATATATTTTAGATAAATTATATATATCAATCATGCCATCGTAATTTAAAAGTTATATAAATCTATTTTTCAAAAGAAAAAATAATTATGTTCTAAAAGTTTATTCCAAAATCCATACGTATAAAATAAATAAAACAAAATTATCGGTAAATAAACTATTAAATTAATTGGATGATAATTTTAAAAAATGATAAATTAAAATAGTAAATTTTAAATAGTAAAAATAATTAACAAAAAACACTAAAACAAAATGGGATCAAATCACAATATAATCAAAGTTTGAAATTAAATAAAAAAGAATTTTTAAAAAATGACAAATTAATGTATAAATTTTAAATAACATAAAAAAAACAAGAAAAAATTATTTGAAAAACACTTTTAGTCTAAACATGTATTTCAGAATAATTATATATATTAATCATGCCACTATAATTTAGAAATTATCTAAATCTATTTTTCAAAAAAATAATAATCATGTTCGAAAAATTTATTTAAAATCCATACATAGAGAAAAATAAATCAAAACTATTAATAAATAAATTTTAAATTAATTAGATGAAAATTTTAAAAAAATGACAAATTAAATTAGTAAATTTTAAATAATAAAAATAATTAATAAAAAACACTAAAATAAAATGAGATCAAATCACAATATAATCAAAGTTTGAAATTGAAAAAAAAAAGAGAGAATTTAAAAAAAAAATGACAAATTAATGTACTAAATTTAAAATAATATAAAAAATCAAGAAAAAATTATTTAAAATATACTTTTAATCTAAAAAAGTATTTCAAAAATATTATTTATATTAATCATGCCACTATTATTTAAAAATTATCTAAATCGTTTTTCAAAATAAAAAATAATCATATTCTAAAAATTTATTTCAAAATCCATACATATAGAAAAATAAATCAAAACTCGTCAAGTAAATATACTTTTAAATTAATTGGATGACAATTTTAAAAAATGACAAATTAAAATAGTAAATTTTAAATAAGAAAAATAATTAACAAAAAACACTAAAACAAAATGAGATTAAATCACAATATAATTAAATTTTGAAATTAAAAAAAGAAAGAGAATTTTTTTAAAAAAATGAAAAATTAATGTAGTAAATTTTAAATAACATTAAAAAAAGAAAAAATTATTTAAAAAATACTTTTAATCTAAAAATGTATTTCATACAAATTATATATATTAATCGTGCCACTATAATTTAAAAATTATATAAATCTATTTTTCAAAAAAAAAATAATCATGTTCTAAAATTTATTCAAAATCCATAGCTCATCCATATCTCGCTCTCACTCGTCGCTATCTCCTTGGCGGCATGGTTAGGAAAGCGATATCCGGCTCTAATACCAACCGACATAGCGGAAGCTCGTAAAAAAGAATGATAAATACCATTGATCCGATATTCGGATGCCAATCTACTATAACTCGTTGATTTGCACACAAAATACCAAGGAATATGCTTCAATTCCGTTGATTCAAAGAATGTCGACAATTGAAAAAAATTGAGATACTCTCTTACAATATTTATTAATCAAGCAAAAGTGGCACTTTTCGGTCTAAACGTCTTACATAAATATTAAATTTTAGGTCAAAAACCTAAAACAATTTGAAAAGGAAACAAACACTAAAAATTCGAAATTAAGTAGAAAAAATCCTAAAAATTCACTATTGTATGAACGGAATAATAAATTAGCGATTTGAGGGTCTAAACGACGTTTTTTTATGAAAATAACACGTATGTCATAAGCAAAGCCTATGTGTGTTGATCCTTGGCCCATTTCCCATGAAACTACATCTAAAAACCCCAAAAATCCTAACTCCCATCACCATACCCTATCGTTTCGCTCCATGAATTCTAAGGCTTTTTGATCCACATCAAGGTGTGCGAGGATAACCTTAGTCATTGGTGCTCGTGTTAACAAACTCCCCGGTCGGTCGCGTGCTAGGCACATGACAACCCTTGGTTGATTGCGGGTTCGACGGACTCGGCTTATTGGCTAGGCGGTCGCCCACCAATCATACTAAAGGGCAAGCACATACATGCATAGGCTAGGCGCTCACATACTAGACCGCAAGTCGGGCACTCAAGTGCTAGGCCGTAGGCTAGGCGTACACACGAGGCCACAAGCTAGGCATAGACGCAAGGCCATGAGCTAAACAATTGTACGCTAGGCCATTGGCTATAGGCAAACGTATACGAGCACACCAAGTCAAGGGCTTGGGCATCAAAGCCCATGGGCCCTCGAGACCCAAAAGTCTCATGGATCTTACATTGGCCCAAGGCTCGAAAAGTTTTAAATTTAAAATTTAAGAAAATTTTGATAAATTTATAAAATGATAAAAATATAGATTTATAATTATAATTTGAATGAAATATGTTTTATTAGTATGCCATGTATCAATGTGTTAAAGCATGGGTGAATGGTATGGATGAGTTGACCTAGTTTATAGGAATGAATGTTTATAATTTTTGGATAAATAGGACCTATGTTCCTACCTTCTCTATTACCCTATTATATTTCTCTTATCACGATACTCTCCTCGAATGTAACTCAAGATTTCTTATTCAAATAAATATAAAAGTAAAAGATAGGAATTAGATTAGATGCAAGGAGAAGGAGCCAAGAAGTGAAAATAAATCTTGAATAATTTATAATAATTTTTCACCTAGGTATTTCACATGCTAGTCTCTTTGTGGCTCGAGGGGCTAGTATTAGAAATTCATTATCATTCATTAATCCTTATGTCATGCATGAGATATATGAATTTATAATATACGATTAATGTTAGTATGCATGCCGAGACTAATATGATTATTAACTAGTATGCATGCTAAGATAAGACATACCAAATTAAAACTCTTCAAATCAAATTTTAAGTTAATATTCTTCTAACGTTATAAGGAGGGAACTCTTTTGGTCATTGTTGACTTATTGAGATAACTTAAGATCACTTCTTCCTCTAGGAAAATAAATCATAGGCCATTCGATGTCCCCGAAGGTTGAGTTTAACTTAAAATGAGTTATTAGGTTCGTTGAGATAACCCAAGGTTTAATAAACTTGTAGGCAAAGATTGGTATTTACATAAGATGTGATATGACAAAGAGTTATCATGTCAATGAGATTAGGAATTACATTGGGTTTAATTGATAAGAAGTTACCTACCTAATCCTTCATGTATGACTTGTTGAGATAACTCAAAGTTAATGCATGTTAGAGGATGAAATCCTAACCCACTAAGGAAGATAAATCAAAAGTCTTCTCAAGTTCTATATTGAAAGATTATAGAACTTGAAAAAAATAATGAGAGTGGACATAGATTTTACTTCTTTAATTTATGTTTTATTTTACTTTATGTAATTTAATTAACCAAACTTTATGTTTTTCTATCCTATCGATTGCACGATATGATCTGGTAACACATCGATACGATCGATCATTAATGGAAGTAATGCCTTCAATGACATGAATTTCTTTGACTAGGAAATGAATCCGAGGATAGTCCTCAAACATGAGAAAATTCTCTCTATAATAGAGAAACCTCTCCCAACAGAGCCTCTTTAGGATCAAGTTAAAACTCATGCAACATGGATTAAAATATAGAGATGATGTGATCACTAGTCGAGCATCATGCTTGCTACTCGTGACATTGGAGCATAGACACAAACATAAAGGCGGACAAGCCTTTGATATCATAGCAAAGTTTAAAATCTTATTTGAGGAGAATATTATGTATGAGCGCTATAAGATAGCAAGAAAGCTCTTTAGAGCCGGATTGGATAAGGGTTCTAATGTCGAAAAACACATCACTAAAATGATAAGCTATATCGATAAGCTGGTCAAGCTTGAAGTTGGAATGGATGTTGAGTTATCCATTGACCTAGAATTGGAATCATTGCCAAATAGCTTTGAACAATTCATTATGAACTTTAAAATGATGCATATGCAAAACACTCTTAGAGAATTGTTATCCATGCTTAGGGAAGTTCACCTCGAAATTAACAAGAAGTATAAAAGTTATATACTTCTTGTTAACAAGGGAAAAAGCATGGTAAAGGACAAGAAAAAGTCCAAGAAAAAGAAGAAGAAGTCTTCAATTATGCCTACTAGATCGGTGAAAAAGGCCGAGACTCAAAATAACTCAAAGGATGTGGTCTGCTTTCATTGCAACAAGAAAGAGCATTGGAAGTGCAACTACAAAGAGTACCTAGAAGAGATGAAAAAGAAAAATTCTATGATCACCTCAAGTATTTATGTTATTAAAGCTAATTTTCTTATTTCTAAATTCCCCTTCATGGGTATATGATACTATATATGGTGCTCACATTTTTGAAATGTGTAGGAGCTTAAAAAAGAAAGAAAGAAAACTTTAAGAGAGATGACCTACATGATGATAATGGATCAAGAGTTAGATTATTAATTATAGGCATTTATGAGCTAGCACCGTTATATGGGCATGTGCTAAGACTCAATTATTATTATTTTAGTGGATTCTAAGGTTGTTATTTCAAATTCTTATTTTGAACAAGTTTTTCATTTTAAAAATAATGGTTATTTTTAAGATGAATTTTTATATATAGAAATATCTTGATAATAATTATATGTTTTGAATATAACTCCTATGTATATAACATAGATGCTAAAAGACTTAAATGATCTATATAACATATATTTTGGCATCGCCAACTTAGCCATATAAATAATAATCTAATATCCAATCTACTTATAAATGGATATCTAGACATAAAGAGACATGAATCTCCTTTTAGTAGAAAAGAGAAAGAACTCCTAATTAATAAGACCTTACTCATAGAGATGTATCCGGGCCTATGTTCACCCAAGCAAGAAGGGGACATTCTTATCACATAACCTTTACTCGATAATGAATTATGTTTTGGTTATAAGACATAAGGCCAAAGCATTTGAAAGGTTTAAAGAGTTTGGACTTAAAGTCAATTGAGGAACTAGAAAAAGTATCAAGGCATTATGATTAGATCAAGGTGATAAATACTTAAATGCTATAATTTTAGATCACCTAAAAGAGAATAAGATTCTCTATGGGCATCACATGTTAGACATGGTCCGGTCCATGATGAGTCAAATTAATATCCTCGTATTATTTTAAGACGAGTCACTCCTTACCGCAATCTTTATTTTGAATAGGGTTTCAATTAAATCTATTTGATTAGACTACATATGAGTTATGAAAAGGAAAGATAGGAAAGAAAATTTATTTATTTTTCCTTGATGATTTGAGGCTATAAAACATATATCAAAAGGTCCGACAAAGAAAAGTAAAAGCCTAAATCAACAAAGTATAAATACGTGAGATAACCAAAAGAAGCAAATGATTAATGTTTTCCTAACACTAGAACAAAGTGTTGTTCGTAACTAGGCATGCAATTCTTCTTGAAAAGGAATTTATGAATGCTAGACAGAGTGGGAGAAAATTAAAACTCAATGAGATTAGAGTAGATTCACAAATTAATACTCTATTAAGAAACTCTAAGTAGATAGGTTATAAGATGTTGTAACTAACCATAAACAAAAATATAAGAACTTCATACGTCTAAGAGGAATTCATCAAATGATAAAAGAACATGATCTTCTTATCTTAACATATGACGATGTGTGTCCTAAAAGGGATGATGAAGATGATAGTTATGAAAAGACAATGTTAAACATTAACTCCTAGAAATGACAAATGAAAAACATGTGTAAATAACATACCCTAATGGTTTTAAAGAATGTGTAAATAAGATTTAAAAAAAGAAAAAGTTTATTTATGGACTTAAACATGCCTCTAGGAATTAGAGCCGATGTTTTAATAAAATAATCAAAGAGTTTAATTTTTTTTAAAAAAAAACAAAGACTAACCCTAAGTTTATAAGAGGTTAATGGGAGCCTACTAGTCATAGTTATTCTACATGAAAAGCTAAACAAACTACTTCTTGACTATAACATTAACATGTTATAAACTATAAAAGAATAAGATATCTAAAAGGAATTTCAAAGTATGACATGAAAGGGCATCCTACATTCTAAGACTCGTAGATCTATAGAGATAGATAACTTAGAATGTGAGGGTCTCGCAAGCGAGATATATTGATATGATATTAAAAGATTTAGTTTATAAAGAGTCAAAGAAAGGACTTCTTCTAATGTCACAAAGCTTTATACCTAATTATAAAGGATCCATAGTGCAAGCTAAAGAACCAAGGTATCATCAATGATCAAAGCATGTACCGCATCGCTACCACTTGAATATAGAGATAAATAGCTATGGTGACATAAGGATAGAAATGGTCCACACTAATGATAACATATCCGACCCTTTGACTAAGCCTTTATCATATTTACAATATGAGACCTTTACTTCGAATCGAGCTTAAGAGACATGATCGGTTAGCTCTAATGCAAGTGGGAGATTATTAGTATAAGTGACCAAGATCCAACCTTGTTTGCATATGTTTGAATTATTATATTATTGCATTTTTATAATAAAAGAAGTCTTTCTATTAATTCGGATTGTTTATATTTATTCATTGAATAAAATTAAATAAAAGTCCATATGATATGCATTTGTATTAATGATTGATTGAAAGATACGAGACAAACACTAATGCACATAAATGATATAATTAAATATTCTAAGTCGTAGCATGATCAAGAATGGACATTGAATAAATATATTAAGACTTGTGAGTGTTATGCTCATGCTATAAGATAGTAGTAGGTAATACCAAAGCAAGCACTTAAGTGATTTATGTTAGAGAACATATCATTAGACTTCACTCATCATAAGAACTCATTTGGTATAGTCTATAAGAATCTCATATGAGATGGGTACAACTAGTTCTTAGATTTAAAGTCATCACGGTTATCTCATTAAAGGATTTATGTACTTTGGCACTCATTTTGATGGATCCTGTAAAGGATTACACGTCGGTGATTTGTTGAGTACACTAGAAATGTAATCGAGGTAAGTGAATGACTAAGATAGGACATATCATTCCTTATACGCTAAAGGACTTATCATATTACATTTCAATGAATGTTTGCTCAAGAAATTTATGCCTATAATAGGAGTACACCGAGTAGAGCGTAGTTAGTTTAATTTAAGAGCTAAAACATTTGGAAATCAAAAAAACTTATGTGATCGTGATGGAACAAGACTAATAACCAAGTTTGAGATCACACTCGTGATAAGTTGACATGAGAACTGAATTGAATGATAACCATGCTCGTGAAAGGTAATTATGAATTAATAAATCCTCCTAGAGAATTAGGTAGTTATAATACCTTGCTAAAGGCCAATCTTGATTTATGTATCAAGATATAAAAGAGTATCTTTTATTCTGGATACATTGCTAGCATATCTAAGAGCTATTAAGTCACACACATAAGTTTAAGTATTCACATGATTAAAGATATGCAAAGATGTTGGAAAAAGTTTTTAGTTTTAATAGTTTCCAATTTTAAAAAGGCTTTTGAAAATAGAAAGTTTCATAAAATAGAAAGTTTCATATTTTAGAAGTCATTTTTCTAATTTGGAAGTTCTAAATTTAAAAATAAATAACATAAAATGAAAATTAGGTTCCTAATTTAGGTTTAAGGGTAATTTGGGAAATTATTTCCAAACATGAGCCTTATAAAATTATCTAACATATTTATTTCAATAGTCCAAATTAATTAATTGGACTAATAAATTTAATTAAAAGCCCGAAAGATATTTTAGTAAGAGGATAAATATGAAATCATATTAGATAAGGATGAATGTTTTGAAGATAAAGATCTAAAGTCCATATGTAAAATAACTCCTAATCGGTAACAACCTAAAGGCCTTTAGGAATTCATTGTTGCTTTTGTTTACCTTGAAGGACAAGGAAGCCTCTCTTCTATATATATGGGAGAGAGGTGTGACAAAGGTAAGGTTTTTAAGAGAGAGAAAATTTAGTAGAAAGAAAAAATAAAAAGGAAGGCAAACAAGTATTAAGTTGAAAAAAAGGGGAAAATAGTTTTCTCCTAAAAAGACTAGTACATGCCACCTTCTCTCTCTCTCTCTTTGGGTTATCATAAAATTACCCCGATTATATTTCTATAGGAAACACTAAACAAGTCGGAAAAGATGGAGATAACACTTTATCAATTTTGAGTACTTCTTTTATGGCCGCTTAGACTATGTGGATTATCGATAAAGGTCGAACACTTAGATGACCCTTTTCTATAAAGGTTTAAATCTTTTCTATAAGAGTTAATTCTTTATTTAGAGCTTTAATTCATGAATATATGGTTAGTTGATTCAATGGCATGATCTTGGGCCCTTTAGATGGAGGAAATTTTTGTTTTATTTTGTATCTCTATATGATGCATGATCATTCATTATCCACCTTGTTCTTGGAACTAGGATAACACTAACACATATAACTCATTTAATCTAATCATTCAAACATCATAATTAACATATCCTTAACATACATGCATCATCAATTCATTATAATTCATTCATCACATATCATTCTCAACATCATGTTCATCAAACCCTAATTCAAGTAAACTTTACATTAACATTAATCACATATCTAAACATCAAATTTTTACAATGTAGGTGAGGAATTACACTCACCTCACTTAAAATCTTGCCCTTGCTCTTTCTTTTCCTCATTGGTTTCTTTCTTCCTCTTCCTTTAAAGAATTTCAACCAAATAGGAAATTCTTTCCATCTCTATGCTTGATCTTTTAAGATGGTTTGGAAGCTAATTTAGAGTGTTTCTAAGTGGATTAAAGTGGTTAGGAGTGTTCATTTTGGGTGGTTAAAGATTCTCTCTTTTTTCCCTAGATTTTCTTTCCTTTTTCCTTTCTCCCCTTTTTTTCCCATTTTCTCTCTCCCTATTTTTCCCCTTTAAAATATAGAAATCTAGATTTTCCTATCACATTTTGTTCCTTAAATTCAACCAAGGGATCCATCACATTATAGACATTTTATACCTTGTCCTTCAACTTCCAATCCTTGTAATTTGACCATATAATATTAGTTCATAACTTCATATTTTTCATTAATTTAGCCCTCATCTAGCCCAATCTTAAAGTTAATTCAAGACTTACCTCTTCTTTTAACATGTTTGGCTTTCTCGAGGTCCAATCATTTTGTTCGAAGGTTCTCTAGCCATCAAACTAGGTGGGTTTGCATCAATGAAGGCTTGCAACTAGTAACACCGCACTCAATTAATATGTCAATGGCATATTTACATTGATTCAAAATAATGCCACCTAAAGATCGTGTGATTTCTAGGCCTCAAAAATGTTTAAATTTATCAAGATCTTTAATATAGAGCGTGGTGTCTAAATATTATTTAAGCCAAGAAATTTTAACAGATAGCAGTGCCCATGATACTCACAGAATCAATATAAATTAAAACCATAATGAAGGAACCAAGCTAAAAGGAAGTGAACAAAGAGTAGTAGGAAAAAGACTGAAGCAAGCTAACCACAAGGAAGGACTCGAGTAAATTTTTTATACTAGTTACAAAAGGCTTGATAAAGCCCATAAAAGGACTTCTAAAGATGAAAAATATGATGTTCCTCCTTTTTAATAAAGCATTGAGGAATCTTCATGTATAGTTCTTTAGTAAGGTCACCATGCAAAAAGGCATTGTTGACATCTAACTAGTGTAGTTCCTAATTGCATACAAAAGCAATTGCAAGAAGACAATGGACCGTAACTATCTTAGCGACCGGGGCAAATGTCTTGTGAGAATCAATATCTTCAATCTAAGTGTAACCATTTGCCAAAAGATGAGCTTTTGTTTTTCAATTAAGCCATTAGGGTAAAATTTGACTTTGTATAGTCATTTGAAATCAATAACATGTTTTCGAGCATGTAAGGGTACAAATTCCAAGTACAATTGGCTTCTAAAGTATAAATTTCTTTGGACATGACATCCCTATACTAAACAAGTTAAACAAGTTTGAGAAAAAGACCTAGGCTCATCGATAGAAAAAGTGACAACTAAAAAATCATCATGAGTTTTAGAAAATTTGTAATAAGAAATATTATAACATAAAAGATGCATTGTCGAGTTAACTGAATGGAGAGCAGAGTGCGAAGTTGAGTGAGATAGTAAAAAATGTGGCAAAGTATAATGAAAACCAAAAAAATACTTGGATAAGTGTCTAATTTGAGTAAAATGTCCAACTAAAGAATCGAAGTAGAAGAGACAGATTGATCATCTTAAGAATCTTAGAACAGAGGCCTACTAGAAACTAGAATAGGTGGCTAACATGATGTCGAAGACATAGAGAGAGAGAAAACCTAACTTTGGTAGCAATGGGATTAGCAGAAGGTGCAAGGCTAGCACATGCATATTTTGCAATTGTGGATTATGCTAGAGAGGATGACCCAATTACTAAAAAGCTAAAGTAAAACGTAATTTTACTATTCATTTTCAAAATTTGAAATACTATTCATACACTTACAAATCACTATTTCTTTTACTATTCATGTCATTTTTTAGCACTTTGATCACTATTTATTTTCACTATTTACACACTCATAAATCACTATTCACATACTCACAAATCATTATTTCTTTCACTATTCATGTAATTTTTTAGGAGTTTGGTCCTTAATTTTTCTATACTTGTTTTTTTTCAATTTCAAAATTTAATTATATTATGATTTGATCCCATTTTATCTTAGTGTTTTCTTTTAATTATTTTTATTAGTTAAAATTTACTACTTTAATTTGTCATTTTTTTAATATAATCATATGTTATTAGTATTATGATCATATTATAATAATATTATTTTTCTATACTAAGCATTTACTATTTATTTTTTATTTTTGAATTAAATAATTAAATAATGTTTTGGCTTAACCACACAATGATTCAAATTAATATGGTTTTTTATTTTAATATTATGCATTCTTTTGTAAATAAATATATAAAAATTAAATTCATATTTTTTCAAAAATTGATATTCTCATCAGTATTAAATAAAAAAATTATTTTTTAATTCTATATAAGCTTTTAATAATTGCTATTTATGTTTTTTGATATAATCTTATGAAATACTAAAGCTTTTTTTAAAAAAAATTATTTAATTTTATTTTTAGTTAATAATCCATGGATTAATAAGGATAAATCCTTTTTCTAAAGGAACAATTATGAAAAATAAAAATAAGAAATAATTAAAAACAAAATTTTTGGTTAAAAAATTATAAATAATTTTTTAATCTTTAATTTCATATATTTTTAAAAATTATTTAATATATTTTTTCACCTTTATTTCATATATTTTCTAAACGATTTTATATATTTTATTTAATTTACAATGTAGCAAGGGTAAAAAAATAATACATACTGAATAAGAATGTACAAGTGCAAGTTATGCTACAAAAGATAGCTCGGTATGTGTAGACGAGGAAGAAGTCGAGACGTGATTGGAATGAGCCTCGGTAAAAGTAATTGGATTGGGCTTAATTTGGTTATCTTGTGCATTGGGCTCGATCCGGTTATTCGTTGTAGGATTAGTTTGTTTTGATCCAAGTAGCATCATTAGGCCGAATAGTGGGATGAATGACATAATGCATACCACCGAAAGGGCTAAACCGATTTGAAAAATATAATGATATATTTTCTTCACGTAAATCAAGCAACATAAGTTATGGTAGGGCAAGTGAAAAAATATCCTCCGAAAAATGGACATCATGAGAAGAATAAATCATACAAATGTCCAAATCATAAATCTAGTGGCCTTTTTACCTATGTGGATATCTTATAAAAATACATGGTTTCCTTCGAAAAGCAAATTTGTCATAAGGCCTATTATCAAAATGTCTAAATATGATCATAATTGGGTAGTTTGCCAAATAAAAGTTCATAATGAGTTTTGTTTTGCAAGGCCAAATATGACATGATTGATTAAATAAGCTATAGTCAAAATGCATTCACTTCAAAAATTGATTGGCGAGTTAGCCTTAAAGCGCAAGGCTCTAGTCATTTTTGAAAGATGCATGTGCTTTTGTTCAACCATACCATTCTCGCTAGAGTATATTTGTGCAACTAGTATGCCTGTCTATTCCATATATACAATAATAATTCATCAAATCCAAATGGTTAAATTTAAAACCATTATTAGTACGAAAAATCTTGAGTTTTGCATTAAATCGCATGTAAATCCAATTGAAAAATAACCAGAGATATCGATTGGCTTTTGATTTGTGATTCATGAGAAAAATCCGTGTGGCACAACTATGATCATTAACAATTGTGAAAAAGTAATGTGATCTAGAATGAGATAGAGTGTGACAGAATCTTAAAATATCACAATAGACTAAGTTAAAATTATTTTTGAACTTATTAGTGCAAGTTGAAAAAGGCAATCTAGTCCATGTAACTTTGCAATAAGCATCACAAAAAAAATAAAAAATAAAAAATAAAACCTTGAATTAATCATTCATTACTAAAAAATCTAGAACTAGCAAAACTCAATTCATTGGTATATGTTCTAAACGATGATGTCATAAATCTGTTGTATTATGTCCCTTTGTCATAAGTACCTTCCTTATCACTATTGGTTTCAAATGATGCCGATTATTTTGCACTCTATCCACTCTATTTAGCTTCCATGAGGGTAAATTATGCATCACAAAAAAATTAGATCCAAAAATTAGAATACAATTGTGGTTTCTAGTTAATTTATCGACTAAAAAGTGAATATATATATATATAAAATAAACACTCTCAAAAGTTACTTTAAGACTTAAATTATGACTAAATTGTACTCCACCCGAGCTTTACCTAGAATGCAATCTCCATTGAGGATTTGAACCGAGAAAATAACTGAATTTATGTAGACATTAGTCATAATTGCAAGTTATATGATATGTGCCCATATCCCCAATTCTGACTTACCAAAAAGTTTTTGAGAGGTCATATTAGTAGATGGGCCAATTGAAGATCCAGACTAAGAGCTCAAAAAAGATGAAGCAGCTGCTGGATTTGGGCTGCCGAGACTAGGCTGAATGAGCGGAATCGGTGGACCTGTGGGATTGGGTTGGACTCGTTGCTGATTGATGACCCAAGAATTTAGTTGTTGTTGCAAAAAAAAAAAAAAAAAAAAAGGGAAATATATAGAGTTAGTATTAGTTTAAAGCCCTAAACATTAGGATCAATAATCCTATGAATGAGGTAGCTTATATATATGGATATGATTAAGTTAGTATACATATACAAGGAGTATTAAAAACAATATTCTAATACAATATTTTCTAAAATAATCTTCTTAATGTTAGCAAGGTGCAATTATATTTTTTTGAAATCAATTTACAAACAAAATTTTTCATATTAAAATGTCATAATCAAATGTCAAATGATAAGCGATAGAGTGTAGTTTCTACAAATGATATTAAAATCCTTTTCAAAAAAATATTTTTAAATAAGAATTCTGTTTATATAAACATAATTATTATTAATTTTATCACAAATAAAACCATCTCCTTTTGTGGACTTAACAACACGTCCCTACTAATGAGTTATATCAAAACAAGACCAACAATGATCATATTATTAATAAAAACAAAAAGGCAAATAATAATAATAATAATAATGCTTATTATTATTTTACGAAGCAAGAAAACTCGTGTTTTATTATTAGGCAAATTCTCATGAATGAGTTGCAAGTTTCCTGTCATCCTATTATTATTGACAATCGGATATCAACTAATTCTTTCGACATTGACAAAGCAAAAGCCAGGCACCAATAGACCAATTATTTTTGTTAAGGATAACTGGCATAAGATGGAGTTAGAGTTTGCTAAAGCAGAATTTCCTCTGATATTATTACTGCCCTGCATGTCCAATTAGAAGCTTGAGAAGCAAATTTGATGTTTTGTTTTGTTTTGCATTTTTGTTTTTGTTTTTTTTTTCGGATAAATAAGAGTAGACTCGAATGCAGATATTTAAAACATCAATATCAAGAGTTCTTTAATTTGCTCATTAATTCTACACGTTGATCATGCCAGTAGTGTAAGGCACGCCAGTAGGTGGAATCCATTCATCACCCTGAAGGAATTTTCCAGCGGTGTAACCATCAGCTTCCTCTGGTGTAAGCTTCTTGATGCCAGTCCATTTTACTCTGTTGGTCTCTACTGCACCAGGTCCCCGATTGTTGTACTCAGAATAGAATAGCGTATTCAGGCCAAAATCACCCAACCATGGCAACCAACCTTCCGGAGCAATCAAATCATCAATATGAGATTGCATGATAATAGTCTTGGACAACTCCCTCCATGGCCGGCCAAGATATGCTTTGTTCTTCAACCTGACAGGAAAGTATGCAGGGTCTGCTGTAATAGTGCAGTTTTGGATGACAAAGCCAGTGGGCTCGCGTGTCTCGTTCCTTCCTTGAGCTGTGACAATGCACTGTTGGTTGTCCAGTGGCTTTCTGACGACCAGTTTGCAGTTTTGGAAAACAGCAATAGCATCGCCAAAGATGAAGTCAATTGTGCCTGTGATGGTGCAGTCACGGTAGAATTGCCGCTTGGTGTGGGCATAGAGGGTGTCTTGGTAACCATCTATTTGGCAATTATAGAAAACAGACATATCGGCTTGGACTCGTAGTGCCACGGCTTGGTGTCCAATAGCTCCTGCAGAGTTCTCAAATCCAATGTCCTTGGCCATGAAGTAATCTCCACTAATTGCTGTACGGTTGCAAATGACAAAATATTATGAGAGAATAAATGCCAAACATTCATAACGGAGTTAATCCATACATTACTTAGTATTGGTTTCCTCCCCATAACAGTTCTCAAGGCAAGAATAGTACTTACAAACTGTTGCGGTTTTGAATGTTTGGACTCCATTGGCATAGTTGAGATTTCCCGTGATCTTGGTCTTTGTAGGGCCATCACCAATCATCAGAACGTGGGTATGGCTCCTTGAGAGGATCACTTGCTCTTTATAAACTCCTTCTTTGATGTATAGCACGAAGGTTTCATTTTTTTTCTTAGGAATATTCTTGACTGCCTCAGCAATTGTTTTATATTGGCCACTTCCATCCTGAGCCACAATTGCTTCAGGCTTAATTGTTGCCGGAGTCTCTTGGAGGAGTTTCCTTTTTCCAGCAGTGACCCATGAAGGAAATTTATCATCAGCTTCTAGGAGCCTGCGGCTCGTCAGTCCAGGAATTTGCAAATCCTTAAGGATGGAAGTGATGCCATCGACCATGGCTAGGCCATTGCTGGTGAGCTGATTAGAAGCCATCAAAAACTCCTTCATTTTGTCCCCAGCTGGACCTGTTGTGTTCTCAAACCCATCCAAACAAGTCTGCTGATACGTGATGGCAGCGCTAAGCCAGACTTTAAGGTTATTTACATACTCCTCGAACTTGCTAACCTGGAATGACTCTATCTCATCAAAAGAATGCTCGAGTTCAGCAATAGCATCGTCCATCAATTCACGGCAATTATCAAGAGCCTGTCTAGCCATTGGATCTTTGGCCAATTCTTTCAATGTGGCGGAGTTATTGACGGCATTTTGGAGAGCTTCGATTGCAACCTTGAAACCAGCCTGGACAAGCTTTGAAGGATCAGTTGTGTTTCCTGCAGCTTTTGAGAGGCTTTCTTCACAGGTTTCTCTATAATCTGTGGGTTGGCAAATGGCTTTGATTGATTTGGATGTTGTGGATATCTGGCCCTCATGAGAGCTTTCAGGCTTCGACTCTCGATGGCTGCCACCGATTCCAACAGCCACAGCAACGACCATGGCTACCAGGACTAAAGATGACACGCCAATAATGGCAAACTTCTTCTTCCTCTCATTGCAAACATTATCGTTGCCAAATGCCATCTTCTTCAATGTAGTTAACGTCCTGGGCTCAGAACTAAGACACAAAATATTACAGATTATGCCTATATATATCACTGCTGCTATCTTTTATAAACAGAGGTTTTAGTGCCCGTCAGCCCTCAAGATGCGAGACATCTCTTTATAAAAGGAGGAAGGGAAGACAAAAATAGGTAAGTTCAAAATTCTTTACTTTTTATCCTAGGAAATGTGAGGTATGAGAGACAACGGCCAAAAATGAGGGTCCTCAGATCTTATTTCCAAATTTAAGAGATTCCAGAAATTTAGATTAAAAAAGAAGTTACTGGTTGCTTTTTTCTACAACAAATGATATTACAGCACTTTTGGGGCTGGCTGAAGTTGATTAGTTAAAAATAACTACTTCTCGGTGCTAACTGATAAATTAATTTTTTAAAATATGCTAAAAAAATTCATCTGCCATATATCCAAGCTCTTGCTACACCTTTCCTATTATTTATTTATATATATATATATATATATATTTCTTTGCATACATAAAAAATATTAAAACAATTGTACATCAATGATAATAAATATTTTTTAACATGGCTCATGTTTTATGTTTTGTTTTAAATATATAAATGATAACTAAAAGTTTAGAAATTATTGGACTCTAATGTTAAACTAAGTACGTTCTTAATGAATGAAAATGTAATAATTAAGTTAAAAAAGAGTCTCAAGTTTAGTCATGTAAATATTACGTAAAGCATATATTTTTTTATAATATATATAAATTTTTTTAAAGTATTAGCATAGATTATAAAGCTCTTTTTTCTAGATAATACCACTTTTTCTTCGATAATTTTTTTAAGTACAATCAATCATAATAAATAATATGTATAATATTAATTCTATTATGTTTATATGATTAAATATATTTAATTTATCTCGGTGTGGCATCGGTTTTTTTCTATTTTGATTAGCGCAAAATTTTGTTTTTTAATTAATTGTATATGAGTATATTAAGCATGTCATCCGACTATATTAATAAGGCATGCATTGGAGTTTGAGTAAGATTATATGTTTTTCCATCTGCCAAATGAAGGGATGATGCAGCAGCGAGAAAAAAATAAAAAATAAAAAACCCAAAAGAGGCGAGATTTGACAAGTCAAAGATTAATTTACTTTTGACCAATAGTTGCACAACATAAGATAACAATTTTGTAAATGATTTGCCTTTTCCCAATGTGAAGCCGACATGGAGTGTGGTCAAACAACTCCTCAACTAGGCCGGAGATAATGATCATTTAGGCCCAAGAGTTTCTTTTATACATAGACCAAATATATATATAAGAAATTTAAGTTACCTTAATTTATTTACGTCACATAAATCAGGATTTAAATTTTACAATGAGTCTAAGTATCCTTAAAATTCTATATTCGATTTAAATTAGAAAGTTAAGTCATATAAGTTATTTAGAGCATCTTCAATGCTCTCTTTATATTAAAATTTTTCTTTATAATAAAGAGGTTTGATCCAAATTTCATCTCCAATGCTCTCTTTATCACAATCTTTATCTTTAAAATTAGTATAAAGAGTGTCTTTGGCTCTCCAATACTAGAGAGTCCAAATGACTCTTTATCTTATATTTTATTAATGAAAATTACTATTTCCAATGCCACTCGACCTCTTCACCAATAGTCTCTATGAGTTTTATAGATTTTGTCAAAATAAAGAGTTAAATAGAGAGTAGCATTAGAAAGGATATTGATTTTTCTATCTATATAATTAATAATACTCTCTATTTATATTAAAAATGCTAGTTAAAAGTAAAGAGCACCATTGGAGATGCTCTTAGAAGGATTAAATTAGACTTTTTGTAGTCTATGCTTGATAATTTTTTTTTAATCTTATCTTATCTCTAAGTGGTTGAATAAAGCAAAGACTTATTTTATTTTATTTTATTGTGAAGTCGACACTAATTAGTATAAATAGTCATATATCTTGTAGGTAAACACATTTGAACACTTGAATATTGATTAATAAAGTCTTGAGAAGTTTCTCTCATACTTTGGATCATTATGCACTCGCTTAGAGTTTTATTCTATATCTTTGAACTTGATTATTCAAGGTAGTGCTACTACTAATAATAATAATAAAAAAAAACTAACCTAGAGTGTAGTGGGATTAATAATCACTCTAAAATCATCTAGCTTTACATCAATTAGAAAGATTGTGGTGGAGTTTCAAACAATTTTGCTAAAATGAATCAAGAGCTACAGTTTTTCATCCATCGAACTTTTCGGCCTACATCTAAACAAGATTGAAATTTTTGTTTCATCTATTAATTTGAAGAGTGAGGCCATAATTTTTAATCTTTTGAAGAGTTCAAATTGGCAACCATCAAATTTAAGTTAGGAGCATTGCGTTTTTTTCAATTCTTAACAAAAACGATTTTAACTTGGTATTAGATATAAAATTGCTTCCTTGTATGTTTTTTGATGAAATCTTATAGAGATGCCACTTGAAAGACTATCGACAGAGAAGCCTAAGAACGGTTGGAGTCGCCACCTAGCATCGAGGAAGATCGAGATCACTATCATCACATACTACCCAAGATAGGCTACATTGCATGCATATGAAAAACTAACATTTGGTTTTATTATGTTTTGCATCTATGCCTACCTAAGTGAATTCATCTTACTTCAGCTTGATCGATCGAGTAGTTTGGGACTTAGGCTAGTCAAAGGCCTAGCTTCCTACTCTAAAAGTAAAAAGAAGAATCATGTTTAGGAAATGGCGAGCCCTTAATGGCCGCAACCCATAATCACGGAATCTTGGCGAGTCCCTAATGACTATAACTAAAAACACTAAAATTGACGAGTTCTTAATGACCGTAGCTTGTAAATGCTAAACTTGGTGAGTCCCTAACGATTGTAGCCCATAAACGCTAGAATTAGAAAGTTTCTAACTACCGCAGTCTACTAGCACTAAACTTAGCCATTCTCTAATGAGTGCAACCCATAAATACTAAATTTGATATATCTCTAACAATTGTAGCCCATAATCATAAACTTACCAAGTCCCTAGTGGTCGTAACCCATAAACACTAAACTTGGTGACTTCCTAATGGCTACGACTCATAAACACCAAACTTGCCGAGTCTTTAACGACCGCAACCTATAATCATAAACTTAGCGAGTGCCCGACGACTGCAACTTATAATAATAAAACTTATTTTGTTTGTCATATTTATCATATTCATTTGTTGACAACACTAATCATTCCATTGCATATATGCATTCCGTTTAATCATCAATAACACATAAGTAAAGCAACATAAGCATTTATATTTAATTTATCACAATGTATAAACAAACAAACATGCATCATTGTACAAATCATAACCGATAATCTTCTTGGATAAATCGTTGAATCTAAAACCCAAGCTCAATCCTCTTAATTCCGTTGTAGAGTATTGAACACCAACTTTATTCCTCCTCTAAGTACCTAGGGTCTCTTGATGGATCATGAATCCTATGAAAATACGAAATAAAAAAAAATTTCTCCATCTAAGGCCCCAATATCAAACCGTTGAATCTACTAACGATACATACATGAATTATAAGCTATAAGTAAATGATTACCTCTTATGGTGTAGATTTAAACTCTTTTCTAATAAAACCATCCAAGTGTTCAGCCTTTATTGATGATCAACGCAGCCTAAGTATCCATAAAGAAGCACTTAGAATTAATGAGGTGCTAGCTCCACCTTTTTCCGATTTTGTATTTCTTCTAGAAATCAATCTCGAGCAACTTTTGCGACAACCTTAAAAGAGAAGGAAAGAATATTTCTTGCTAGGGTTTAGGAGAAAACTCTTTTCTCCTTTATTTTCTCTCTTGGCCGTGTGACTTAGGTGATTTTAGGGTCGGCTGAATTTTCTCCCTTTTTTCCTTTTTTTGTGTTGGCCAAATTTTCTCTCTTTCATATATATTTATAGGAGAGTTTTCTTGTCCTCTAAGGATAAAGAGAGTGACAACTATGAGTCTATAAAGGACTCTAGGTGGTTGCTTCCTTATCCTCCAAGGATGAGGAGTTATTTTATATGTAGACTATTTGATTATTATCTTTAAAATATTCAACCTTATTCAATAAGATTAATGTTTATCCTCCCACCAAAATTATCTTTAAGCTTTTTAATTAAATCTAATGGGCTAAAACTATTTTAGCTCAATTAATTTATTTGGAGTATCCAAATAAATATTCTTAGATTATTTTAGCGGGGTCCATATTAGAAAATAATTTCTCAAAATACCCTTTAACCTAAATTAATTTTTTTTCTTTCGAGTTCTTTATTTTCAAATTTGAAACTAACTTTCAAATTAGAAAATCGATTTCTAAAATAGGAAACTTTCCATTTTGGAAAATTTTCATTTTTGAAAACTTCTCATTTTGGAAACTCTTTCAAAAATAGGAAACTTTTATAATTGGAAATTTTTTTCAATATCTTTGCTTCTCATTTGTAATGTGAATACTTAAACTTATGCATGTGACTCAATAGGCTCCTAGATATAGTGGCAATGTATAAAAAATAAAAGACTCATCTTTAATCCCTTGATACATAAATCAAAATTAACCTCTAGCAAGATATCATGGTCGCCTAATTCTTTAGGAGGATTAGTTAATCTATTATTACCTTTCATGAGCATAGTTACCATACAATTCAGTCCTCATATCAACTTATCACAAGTGTGATCTCAAACTTGGTTATTAGTCTTGGTCGATTATGATAACATAAGTTTTCTTCGATTCCCAAATATCTTAGCTCCTAGAGTAAACCAACTATGCTCTATTGGTGTACTCCTACTATGAAGATAGATTTATTGAGCGTACATTTATAGAACTACAATGTGATAACTCCTTTAGCATATAAGGAATGACATGTCCTATCTTAGTCATACACCTACCTCCATTAGATTCCTAGTGCACCCAACGAATCACCCACGTACAACCTATTAATGGGTCTATTAAAACGAGTGTCAAAGTGTATAAGTCCTCCAATGCGATAATCGTGACGACTTCAAGTCTAAGGACCATTTATATCCATTTTTTATAAGATTCCTATAGACTAAAACTAAATGGGTTCTTATGGCGAGTCAAGTCTAGTGACATATGCTCTAACATAAATCACCTAAGTGCTTGCTTTGGCATCACCATGCCAATAGGTGTGAGATTTCCTACTCGCTATCAAATAGCATGAGCATACACTCATAAGTCTATCCATATATTATCAATATTTATTTTTGAAAATGCTATAACTTGAGATATTTAATGATATCATTTATATGCATTAGGGTTTTTCTCATATCTTTCAATCAATCACTATTGTAAGTGTATATCATAAGGACTTCTATCTAATTCTACTAAACATGTAAACAAAAAAATTAACAGAATGACTTCTTTATTATTATCAAAATAAATAATGCAATGATACATCAACTCAAGCCCATCCATACATGGTTGGATCTTGGACACCTATACTAACAATCTTTTACTTACACTAGAGCTAACCGAGTCACGTCCCTTAATCTCGATAATCGATTGAGGGACTCATGTTTTTGTTATAAAAAAGGCTTAGTCAAGGGGTCCGTTATGTTATCATCGGTATGGACCTTTTCTATCCTTATATCATCACGACCGATAATCTCTCTAATCGGATTGTAGCGTCGCAATACATGGTTAGACCTTTGATGAGACCTTGGTTCCTTGGCTTGTGCTATAGCTCCGTTGTTATCACGAGTACAATACTATTGGATCAATAATGCTAGGAACCACTTATAGTCTAGATAAAAATTTATGAATCCAAACAACCTCCTTAGATGCTTCGTGATTGTAATATATTCAGCCTCGATTATTGAGTTGACCATTGTTTCTTGCTTGAAAGTTTTCTAACTAATAACGCCATCATTCAATCGAAAAATAAATCCTAACTATGATTTAAAGTCATCATGGTCGGATTGAAAAATAGCATTCGTGAACCCTTTCATGACTAGTTCATCTCTTTCATAGACACGGAAGGCATCCTTAGTTCTTCGTAAGTACTTCGAATGCTCTTCATGACAATCTAGTGTTTTTTTTACCCAAATCAGCTTGATATCTACTATAAATACTTAAAGCATATGAGATATCAAACCGCATACATAACATGGAATACATGATAGATCATATGGCTGATACATAGAGAATACAACTCGCCATTGCCCTTTCATTTTGTGTGTTGGGACACTCGACCTTGAAAAGTTTTATGCCATGTGACATTGGAATAAGTCCTCTCTTGGATTCTTTCATACTAAACCTCTTTAGTATTTTATCAATGTACGTGCTTTGGGAGAGGCCTAACATTCTTTATGATCTATTTTTATACATCTTGATTCCTAGAATGTATGCTCGCCTCTCCCATGTCTTTCATGAAGAAATTCTTAGATGGCTAATCTTTTACATATTGTAACATGTTGGTATTATTGCTTATAAGTAGAATATCATCTACATATAGTACAACAAATACAATTGAGCTCCCACTAGCCTTTTTATATACACAAGGTTCATTTTTGTTTTGTAAAAGATCAAACTCTTTGATTGTTTCATCAAAATGTTGATTCCAACTCCTAAATGCTTGCTTAAGTCCATAAATGGATCTTTGTAATTTATAAATTTTATATACATGTCCTTTAGTGACAAAACCATCGAGTTGTGTCATGTATATATCCTCATTTAATTTTTTATTAAGGAAAGTAGTTTTAACATCCATTTTTCATATCTCATAATCGTGATATGCGGTAATTACAAGTATAATCCGAATGGATTTAACCATTGCAATTGGTGAGAAAGTTTGGTCATAATTAACACTTTGCTATTGACAATATCCTTTAGCCACTATTCCGACTTTGCATGTGTGTATGTCTATCCCCGTCGGTCTTTCTTTTAATGACCCACTTACACCTAATAGGTTTAACACCTTCGGGGGATTAACCAAAGTCCATACTTGGTTAGTGTACATGAATTCCATTTCGAATTTCATGGCCTCATGCCATTTTTTGAAGTTAATGTCTAACATGGCTTCTTTATAGGTCTTAAGTTTGTCGTCTCGTATGATAAACACTTCTCCATATGTTGAGACTAAAAGGCTATATCTTTCTAGCTCTTGACGAATGCTCTTAGACTTATAAAGTTCTTGTGTATTGGTTTGTGAAGTAGTTACAACACTTTGTAACTTTTCTACTTGGGGTTTATCTAATGCGGTTTCAATTTATGAATCTTCTCGAATCTCATTGAGTTCAACTTTTCTTCCATCGGTCCTAGCATCTATAAATTCCTTCTCAAGGAATACAACATGGCTAATGACAAACACTTTTGGTTCTTGTGGTTGGTAAAAGTAATATTCATTTGTTTCTTTTGGATATCCCATGAATTTACACTTTATTGATTTAAGCTCAAACTTATCTCCATCTAAACGTTTCACATATACTTCACAACCCTAAATCTTCGGGAAAGATAAATTTGCTTTCTTTCCTTTCCATATCTCATATGGAGTCCGATCAACGGACTTTGTTAGAACTCGATTCAAAATAAATACTACGGTAAGGAGCATATATCCCCAAAATGATATTGGGATATTAGTTTGACTCATCATAGATCCGACTATGTCTAAAAATATCCTATTTCTCTTTTCGGACAAGCCATTCATTTGTGGTGTTCTAGGTGGGGTCTATGGTGAGAGAATCCCATTCTCTTTTAAATGATTTAAAAATTTAGTGCTTAAGTACTCTCCACCTCAATCTAATCGAAGTACCTTAATACTTTTGCTAGTTTGTTTCTCGACTTCAAACTTAAATTCTTTGAACTTTTCAAAGGCTTTATATTTGTATCGCATTAGATACATATAACCAAAATGCAATCTATCATCGGTAAAGGTTATCAAATAATCATATCCTCTTCTATCTTTGGTAGACATGGGCCTATATACATTACTATGTATAAGGCCTAACAAATCAATAGCGTTTTCTCCTTTTTCACTAAAAAGGGATTTTATCATTTTGCCAAGCAAACAAGATTCGTAGATATCATAAGATTTATAATAAAATGATTCTAAATATCCATTCTTATATAGCTTGGATATGTGATTTTTGTTTATATGGCCAAGTCGATAATGCCATAAATATATTTTGTTTATATCATTAGTTTTGAGTCTTTCCGCATTTATGTTATACACTCGGTGTGTCTATGTTTAAAACATAAACTCGTTATTCACATAAGCACTTTCATATAAAACATCATCTTTATAAAAGGAACAACTTTTGTTCTTAAATAAATATGGAAAACCATCTTGCTTCAAATAAGAAATGGAAATGATATTCCTAGTTATACTAAGAATATAATAATAGTTTCGAGTATAAGCACAAGTCTAGATTGTAGTGCTAACTCATAGGTGCCTACCGCTAATGGTACAACTCTTGAATCATTACCCACACATAAATCAACCTCATCGAAGCGATCTTTCTAGCCTCTTTTAATCCTCGTAAGTTTGTGTAAATATGTGCACCAAATCCGAGTAGCAAATACCCATGATGTTGGACTAGAAGTAGAAAAATTTACTTCAATAACATGAATACTTGAGGTGTATCGAGAGCTCTTCTCTTGCATCCTTTCATGGTGCTTCTTATTGTCTATTGCATAGAGCATTTTTCTATGTTGGAAGACATTCCTCGCATTCATTTTTCAGTCAAGGAAGTTTATGTCATTTAAGGCATTCCTTCCATTAGTCATCGATCTCATCGATGTATTGCTAGTCATACTATATAACAACCTTGACGGGATAGAAAAATATACGGTTTGGTTAATTAAATTACATAAAACAAAGCATACATTAAAGAAGTAAAGTTTATGTTCACTCTTATTATTTTCTTCAAGTTCTATAACCTTCAATATAGTAATCGAGAAAAATTTTTGATTCGTTTTTCTAGTGGGTTAGGATCCCATCGTCTAACATGCATTAGCCTTGAGTTATCTCAACAAGCCATACATGAAGGATTAGGTAGGTAACTCCTTACCAATTACATCTAATGTAATTTCTAATTTCATTGGCATGACAACTCCTTATCTTTATCACATCTTACGTGAATACCAATCCTTGTTTACAAGTTTATTGGACCTTGAGTTATCTCAACAAACCTAATAACTCATTTAAGTTAGACCTAACGTTTGGGGTTATCGCATGGCCCATGATTTGTTTCTTTCGAGGAAGAAGTGACCTTGAGTTATCTCAATAAGCCAACAACGCCCAAGAGAGTTTCCACTCGATAATGTTGAAAAGCATTTAACTTAATATTTGATTTATGTATGTATGGTTAGTAGATTCAATGGTTTAATCTTGGGGCCTTAGATGGAGGAAAATTTTTATTTATTCCACATCTCCATATGATGCATGATCCTTCAATTAGTATCTCGAGCCTCCATTGAATCTTTGATTGTATGATTGGTTAATTATGATAAACTATATGAATTGGCTATGTTTGATTATGAATCATGCATTTTTAGTATTTTATATAAATATGAAATTGAAATTTTAGGTATAAATTAGTAGGAGGACACGAGGTCGACGTTGGACGTCAATGTGCATATGCACTACTCGGCTTGCAAGGTTGCGCGTAAGGCGCTCACTAGAAGGTCTACCGTGCTATATGCTAGGCACGCATCAAACGGCTGCCGGCTTGCCGGGAAGCATGCTAGGTGCACGACAGGTCGGCCTACTTGTCCGTCGGCCCGCTGTTAGGCGCGCAACGGTGGCTTGCCGGCTTGCGCACTAGGCACATAGGCAACCTAGAAGGTCACTAGCTAGGCACTTTCATGCTAGGCCGGTGGTCGTAGGAAAACGCATGTAAACCCAAGGGTTTAGGCTTCGAAGCCCATGAACCCTCAAGGCCCAAAGCCTATGGGCCCAAGGCCTTAAAAGTTTTAAAATTAAAATTTAATTTTTTTTGATAAATTTATAAAAAGACCAAAACTATAGATTTATAATCATTTTATAAATGAAATTATTTCATTAGTATGCCATGTATCAATATGATTAAAGCATAGGTGAATGGTATGGATGAGTCGACCTAGTTTTATAAATGCTTGGTATTTTTTGGATAAATAGGACCGGTGTGCCCTACCTTTTCCGTTACTCTATTGTATTTCTTTTCTTATCTTACTCCCCTCGAATGTAACCGAGGTTTCTTATTTCAAATAAATGTAAAAGTAGTAGATAGGGATTAGAATAGATATAAGGAGAAGACGCTAAGGAATTAGGACATTTTTAAAGAATTTGTAATAATTTTTCACCTACGAATTGATCGACTAGTCTCCTTGTGGCTCGAGGGGGCTAGTACTAGAAATCCATTACCATTTATTAGTCTCTTGGTCATTGTTGGCTTGTTGAGATAGCTTAAGGTCACTTCTTTCTCGAAGGAAACAAATCATGAGCCATGTGATGTCCCTAAACGTTGGGTCTACCTTAAATGAGTTGTTGGGTTTGTTTAAATAACTCAAGGTCTAATAAACTTATAAGCAAGGATTGGTATTCATATAAGATGTGATAAGACAAGAAGTTATCATACAAATGAAATTATGAATTATATTAGATGTAATTGGTAAGGAGTTACCTACCTAATCCTTTATGTATGACTTGTTGAGATAACTCAAGGCTAATGCATGTTAGAGGATGGGATTCTAACTCATTAAGAAAATGATTCAAAAAGTTTTCTCGAGTTCCATATTGAAGGTTATAAAATTTGAAGAAAATAGTGAGAACAAACATAGATTTTACTTTTTTAATTTATACTTTGTTTCATTTTATGTAATTTAATTAACCAAATCGTATGCTTTTCTATCCTATCAAATTGTACAAGTATGACTAATAACACATCGATATGATCGATCATTGATGAAAGTAATGAAAGTAATGCCTTTAATGGCATAAACTTCCCTAACTAAGAAATGAATTTGGGGATAGTCTTCCAACATGAAAAACATTCTCTACAAGATAGAGAAAGCTCTCCCAACGGAGCCTTTTCTAGTTTAAGATGAAGTTCATGAAGCATGGATTAAATATAGAGATAATGTAATCACTATTCGGAGCATAATGTTTACTCGCTATGACGTTAGAGCATAGATGCCAACACGAAGCTCATAAGCTTTTGACATCATAGCAAAGCTTAAAAGCTTATTTGAGGAGAATACTAGGTATGAACGCTATAAGATAGCAAGAAAGCTCCTTAGAGCCAAAATGGATGAGAGATCCAACGTAAAAAAGCATGTCACTAAAATGATAGGCTATATCGACGGACCGGTCGAGCTTGAAGTTAGAATAGATGTTGAATTATCCATTGACCTAGTATTACAATTGTTGCCCAATAAGCTATGGACGAGTTCATCAAGAACTTCGACATGATTCACATATAAAAGACTCTTAAAGAGTTATTTTCCATGCTAAGTAAAGCTCGGCTCCGAATTAACAAGAAGAAGAAAAGTTTTATACTTTTAGTTAATAAAGAAAAGGGCATAGTAAAGGGGAAGAAAAAAACCCAAGAAGAAGAAGAAGTCTTCAACTATGCCTACCGAAGGAATGAAAAAGGTCGAGGCTCGGAATAACCCAAAGAATGCAATTTGCTTTCACTGTAACAAGAAAGGGCATTGGGAGTGCAACTATAACGAGTACGTAGAAAGGGTACAAAAGAAGAGTTCTATCACTACCTCAATTATTTATGTTATTAATGCTAATCCTTTTATTTCTAAATTTTCCCTCATGAGTATATGATACTAGATATGGTGCTTAAATTTTTGAAATGTATAGGAGCTTAGTAAAGGGAAAGAAGATAGCAACAAAGGAGAATACCCGCATGACTACAATGGATCAAAAGTTAGACCATTAGATGTAGGTATTTATGAGCTAGTACTACTATGTAAGAATGTGCTAAGACTCAATCATTATTATTTTAGTAGAGACTAAATATCTTATTTCCATTTCTTGTTATGAATAAGTATTTCATTTTTAAGAATAATATTATTTTTTAAGATGAGTTTTTATGGAAATATCTTGATAATGATTGTATGTTTTGAACGTAACTCCCAAATGTATAACATAAAAACCAAAAAAGGGACTCAAATTATCTAAATAACACTAATTAGTAATAACATTAAACTTTGCCATATAAGCATGAATCCGATATCCAACCTATCTATACAAAGGATATTTAAAATCATTTGATGATGCTAAAGAATCTTATTTACTTGGCAAAGAGACATGGATCCCTTTAGTTGAAAAAGAGAAAGAGTAACTAATTAATATAGACCTTATGCATAGAGATGTATATGGGCCAATGTTTACCTAAGCAAGAGGTGAACATACTTGTCACATAACCTTTAATGATAGTGTACCATGTTTTTGGTTATAAGACACAAGTCCAAAGTATTTGAAATATTTAAAAGTTTAAACTAGAAAAGTCGTATGACAAACTAGCAAGAGTATTAAGGTATCTTGACTAGATCGAGGAAATGAATACTTGAATTCTAAAATCTTAGATTAGCTAAAAGAGAATGAGATTTTCTATGGACATCACATGTTAGACATGATCGAGTCCATAATGACTCGAATTAATATCCCTATTTATGGATAAATACTCTTTGATGCAATATTTACATTGAATAGGATTGTAAATAAATCTATTTAAATATATCACATATGAGATGTGGGAAAGAAAAGAAAATAAATTCATCTTTCCTGAAGATTTGAGGCTATAGAGTGTATGTCAAAAGGTTTGACAAAGACAAGCCGAAGTGTAAAATCAATAAAGTGTTAAATTGTGAGATATCCAAAGTAGCATAAGGATGCTATTATCTTACCACTAGAAAAAAGTATTATTCATTACTAGGCATACTATATTCGCCGAGAAGGAATTTGTGGATGCTAGAAATAGTGATAGAAAATTTAAACTCAATGAGAATTTGAGTAGACTCACAAATTGACACTTTAATAAAAGAAACTTAAAGTAGAAAGATCACAAAGTGTTGTAACTCTTTCACAAACAAAACACAAGAATTTCATAAGTGGAAAAGAAATTGGTCACAAGAAAAAAAGGGTATGATCTTCTCATATTGACACATGGTGATGTGAGCTCTAAAAGGATGATGAAGCTAATACTTTTGAAATGACAATTTTAGACATTAATTCCTAGATAAGGCAAATGAAAAAAGAATGTATAGATGATGCAACCTGATGGTTCCCAAGAACATGCAAATAAGATTTGCAAAATGCTAAGGTCCATTAATAGACTTAAGCATGCCTTTAGGAATAAAAGTCTACGATTTATGAAACGATCAAAGAGTTTGATTATTCATAAAAAACAAAGATGAACCTTATTTATATAAAAAGTTAGTGAGGGCCTACTAGTTATGGTTATTTGACATAAATTACACCTCAACTATAATATTATCATGTTGTAAACAAAACAATAATGAATCTAGAAGAAATTTCCCAAGAAAGACATAGGAGAAACCTACGGCCTAAGAGTATAGATCATAGAGATAGATCACTTGGAATGTGCGGAGTCTCCCAAGGTAGTTATAATGATATGATACTAAAAGTATTATTTAGCATGGAAAAATCAAAGAAAGTTTTTTTTCCAATGTCATATAGCTTGATGGCTGATAATAAAGGATCCATAACACAAGCTAAGGAGCTAAGGTCTCATCAACGATTCAAGCATATACTCGCATTGCTACCACTTAGCTATAGAGATAAACAAGTCATGGTAATATAAGGATAGAAAAGGTCCACACCGACGATAACATAGTTGACCCCTAGACTAAGCTTTTTTCATAACTAAAACATGAGACCCTCACTTGATCATCGGGATTAAGGGACATGGCTGGTTGGCTCTAGTACAAGTGGAAGATTGTTAATATAGGTACCCAATATCCAATAATGCTTGGATGAGCTTAAGTTGATGTATTATTGCATCATTTATTTTAATAATAATAAAGAAGTTATTCTATTTATTCTTATGTTTTAATTTTGTAAATTCGGTAGAATTAGATAGAAGTTATTATGATATGAATTTGTAATAATGATTGATTGAAAGATGTGAGATAAATACTAATGCATATAAATGATATCATTAAAACGTCTCAAGTCGTAGCATTGTCAAGAATGAAGATTAACTATATGTAGATATATGATAGCAGTAGGAGATCTCATACATATTAGCATGGTGATGCCAAAGCAAGCACATAGGTGATTTATGTTAGAGAACATATCGCTGGACTTGACTCATCATGAGAATCCATTTGGTTTTAGTCTATAGGAATCTTATACGAAATGGGTACTAATACATATAAATGATATCATTAAAAAATCTCAAGTCATAGCATTATTAAGATTGAAGATTGAATATATGCGGATATATGATAGCGAGTAGGAGATCTCACACATATTGGTATGGTGATGCCAAAACAAACACATAGGTGATTTATGTTAGAGAACATATCGCTGGACTTGACTCATCATGAGAATCCATTTGGTTTTAGTCTATAGGAATCTCGTACGAAATGGGTACAAATGGTCTTTAGACTTGAAGTCATCACGGTTGTCTCATTAGAGGACTTGTACACTTTGACACTTATTTCGATGGATCCATTAAAGGGTTGCATGTGGGTGATTCGTTGGCTGCACTAGAAATCTAATAGAGATAAGTGTATGACTAAGATAGGACATGTCATTCCTTGTATGCTAAAGGAGTTATCACATTACGCATCGATAAATGTCCTCTTAAGAAATCTATGGCTAGACTAAGAGTACACTAATAGAGCATAGTTGGTTTACTCTAAAAGCTAAGACATTTAAGAATCAAAGAAAACTTGTATGATCATAATCGAATAAGACTTATAACAAAGTTCGAGACAATAATATGATAGGTTGATACAAGAATCGAATTGTATGATAATCATATAACCATGCTCATGAAAGGTAATAATAGATTAATTAATCCTCCTAAAAAATTGGATAGTCCGGATACCTTGCTAGAGGCTAATCTTGATTTATGTATCAAGAGATAAAAGAGGACTATTTTATTTTTGATACATGGAACACATATCTAGGAGCCTATTGAGTCATATGCATAAGTTTAAGTATTCACATTATAAATGAGAAGCAAAAATATTGAAAAAAGTTTTCAATTATGAAAGTTTTCTGTTTTGGAAAGGGTTTCCAAAATTGGAAGTTTCCTTAATTAGGAAGTTTCCTAAAATGAAAATTTCTCTATTTTAGAAATTAATTTCTTAATTTGGAAGTTTGTTCTACATTTGAAAGTAAACAACCTAAAATGAAAATGAGTTTCCTAATTTAGGTTAAATGGTACTTTAGAAGATTGTTTTCTAATATGGACCGGCCTAAAATAGTCTAAGATTATTTATTTGGATAGTCTAAATAAATTATTTAGGCTAAAACAGTTGTGGCCATTAGGTTTAACTAAAAACCTTAAGATATTTTGATGGGAGGATAAATATAAACCTTATTGGATAAGAATGAATGTTTTAAAGATAATAATAAAAAATCCACATGTAGAAATAACTCCTCATCCTTAGAGGATAAGGAAGCAATAACCTAGAGTCCTAATGGGGATTAATGCCACTCCTCTCCTTATCCTTGGAAGACAAGAAAACTCTCCTATAAATATCAAGGAGAGAGAAAGGTGCGACAACTAAGCAAAAGAGAGAGAAAAAGGAAAAATTTAGCTAGCCTTAAAAACTAACTAGGGCATATGGTAAGGTGAAGTAAAAAGGAAAAATAGTTTTCTCTAAAAACCCTAGCACAAATATACTTTTTACTTCTCTTTCAAGCTTACTCGCAAAACTAACTAGGATTGGTTTTTATAGAAAACAATGCACAAATCGAATAAGGTAGAGCTAGCGACCTATCGATTTTGAGTGTTTCTTTATGGATACTTGGACTACATGGATCATTAATAGAGGTTAGACAATTGGATGGCTTTTCCGATAAAAGCATTTGGATCTACTCGATAAGAGGTAATTCTTTATTCATTGCCTTAAATTCATATATGTATAGTTAATAGATTCAATGGCTTGATCTTGAGGCCTTAAATGGAGAAATTTTATTTATTTATTTAGCAACTCCATATGAAGCATGATCCTTCAGCTTGCATCATATATGATCTCGAAGGGTTAGCTCCAATTTGGAGGTTGAATGAAGGGTGCTAATGGTAGCCTCTCTTTTAACTTATCAAAAGCTTTCATGCACACTTCCTCATATTTGAATGGGATATTATTTTGCAATAAATGACCTAAGGGCAAGCAAATTTTAAAGAAGTATTTTTATGAACCTCCAATAAAAGCATACATGACCAAGCATACATGACCAAGGAAATAATGAATGTCCCTCACACTTGAGGGCTAAGGTAAATTTTGTACAATGTTTATCTTAAGTTTATTAACCCGAATTCCTTTTGAGGAAATAACATTTTGTAAAACTATCTTTAGTACTATCATAAAATGACATTTTTTAGAGTTGAGAACATTGTTAAGTTTTATGCATTGTTCAAGCATACAACTTAGATTATCTAGGCAAGCAATAAATGAATTTCTATGAACAAGTGAAATCATCCTTAAACACTTCGATACTATTCTCAATGTATTCTAAAAAAATATTTACCATACACCTTTGGAATATGGTCGGGGTAATGTAAAGACCAAAAGGCATTCTTCTATATGTAAATATGCCAAAAAGGCAAGCAAAGGTTATTTTCTCTTGGTCTTCTAAAGCTATCATAATTTGATTTTTATCTAGAATAGCCATCAAGAAAATAATAATGGGATTTACTTGCCAATCATTCTAGCATTTGATCAATGAAAGGGAGAGGGAAGTGTTCCTTGCATGTCATGGCATTTAGGTTTTAGTAATCTATGCAAACATGCCACCCATTTTAAACTTTTGTAGGAATTAGTTCATTATTTTGATTCTCAACCACTGTGATTCTTATCATCTTTAGGATTGCTTGAACTGGACTTACCTATTTACTATCCAAAATTGGATAGATCACATTGATACCTAGGAATTTTTGAATTTTTTTCTTTATCACTTCAATCATTAAGGGGTTCAATACCCTTTGAGCTTTCCTTGTTGGTTTGGAACCCTCTTCTAGGAGTATTTTATGCATGTATATGGAAGGACTCATACCTTTTATATCGGCTATGGTTCACCTTATAGTGGTTTTGTTACGCCCGAGCACTCAAATGATTTTCACCTCTAGCGTGGCGGTTAAGTTGTTTACTATGATTATCAAAAGTGTTTTCCCAACACCCAAGAAAACATATTTTAGGTGTGTTGGTAATGGTTTGAGTTTAATAACTAGTGTATGCACAACATAAGCTAGTAATTTCAAGTGGGATAAAGGTAAATCAATTTTAGCAACATCAAACCTGTCGATGAAAGGAGGCAAGGAATCTAGGACCAACACCATTTCTTCTATCTCTTCATCAAAAGTAAGGTTAGAAGTATGCAAGATATTCATTATAATTGTAACTCCTAACTTATCCTTACTCTCTAGATCAAACATGTCTTGTGTCAAACATTCAAGAATATCAACATAAAGTATAGAATTAACATCAATAAGATACCTCAATGCTTCAATAATATTGAAGTGAACTTTTCACCATTGAATTCCATTGTTAAAATCCCTTCATGTAAATCTATTTTTGTCCTTATTTTTTTCAAGAAAGGTTTGCCTAATAGCAATGGTGTGGAAGTTGGAAAATTTCCACCTCCATTCTTAGAACATAGAAGTTTGTTGAAAATAATAACTTGTTAACCTAGACCAAAAAATTCTCAATTATCCCTTTGGGGTAGGCAATAGATCTATCCACTAGTTGAATTATCACACCGAGTTTTTTAAAGGCGCCAATTTCAAAATCACATAAGTGGAATATGGCATAACATTAATTGAAGCTCGAAGTCTAACATGGCTTTTTTGAATATGGTGTTACTTACTACACAAGGGATAGTAAATGTACCTGGATCTTTACACTTTGAAGGAAGTTTTCTTTGAATAATTGCCGACACATTTTCTCTCATACTCACACTTTCATTCCCCATTAACTTCCTTTTGGAAGTACATAATTCCTTCAAGAATTTTACATACCTAGGAACTTGCTTGATTGCATCAATAAGAGGTATGTTAACCTCAACCTTTCCGAAAATCTCTAATATTTTCTTATCTTTATCTTCTTCCTTTGATTTGCCAAATCTATTTAAAAAAAGAGGTAAAGAGTTAACCAAATCCTTATTCATAATAGTTGAATAGTTTACCTTGGGATTGGTTGGAGGCACTTCAAGTTCCTTTTTTCCTTATTCTTGATCATCCATTAGAAGAGCCTTACGTTGTGCCTTTATCTCTTTCCCATTTTGTAATATTATGACACTTGTATTTTCTTTTTAGTTCATAAATGTTGGAGGCTAGAGTGTACATAAATTTTAGGTTCCCAATCCACCTACTCGTGGTAGTAATTTTACTCATTTGAGTCTCCAAATTCTAAATGTTGGTTATTGCTTACTATTGGAATTACATGGTATTATTCTAAAGCTATTCAATATTCTAAATTAGTATCTTCACAATGTCATCCAAGGATGAGTTAAAACCTAAAATGAGAGCTTGTTGCTTTTAGAATGGTGGTTAATAATGCATTTGTTGTATACCATATTGATTATTATGGTGGAGACTATCTCTTTATCCGAGATAGACATCATATCTTCTATGTTATGACCATCCTAAGAAATCATTTATAACATTGACTTGTTTAGTAAAATCATATTGTAAGACGGGAAACTTATTAGTGGTGTGCCCTATCACTAAACAAATATGATGTGCCTTTACTTATTGTATATTATTTACTACCATTTGTTTCATCAAAGATGTTAATCCTATAATTTGTTGCTCAAGTGTGCAGATACGATTCATCCACTTTCTATTAAAGTGGGTGATCATTTTGAATCCTAAACTATTAGGAGTTAATAGCCTAGTTGGTAATCAAGATTCTTACTTCTTCTAATGTTTTATCTATCGGACCACCTTCACTAGTTACATCTATCATGGTCTTGTCATGTGGAAGGAGTCCCTCATAAAAGTATTAGATTAGGAGTTCCTCATTGATTTGATTGTGAGGGTAGCTAGCACATAGTTTTCTAAATTTTACCCAACACCCATATAATCTCTCTTCTAAATGTTGTCTAATTTCACATATCTCCTTACAAATGTTTACAAATCAAGATATAGGAAAATATGTCCGTTGAAATAATCTCTTCATTTTATTCCATGTGTTGATTGATCTAGATAGTAAATAGTAGAGCTAGTCCTTGGCGAAGTTAGCTAGCGAAAAAGGAAAATATCTTAACTTGATCTAATCCTTGGATACCTCGACCGGTTTCATGTTAGAGCAAACTACTTGAAATTCCATTAGATGCTTATGAGGCTCTTCACTTGAAAAACCATGAAAGCTAGGTAAGAGATGATTAGACCAAATTTTAGTTCAAAATCTATCTAAATATTAGGATAATCAATAAATAGAGGTTGCAAATATAGATTTGGAGTGGCTAATTCTTTAAGAGTGCGATTGATGTGAGGATTAATCATGATTCCTCTTCACAATCACTAGAGGAAACAAAGAATCGGAGCACCAATAAATAGTTAATTTGAAATATCCTTGTCCAACAACGGTGTCAAAATTTGATGAGATGTTGTACCACTAATAAATTAATAATTTATTTTCCCCTCATGGAACTTTAACCATAATAGTGTAATTATGGTAACCCATAAGGTAGGAGGCTTAATTGAGCATTTCTTTCGGTTGATTGTTCTTGTAGTGTAAAAGGGAGGTTTTGTGTTCGAAGTGTTTGTGAGTAATTAAAGTCATTAAAAATAACAATATTAAAAGAACCTTGGTTGAACTTCAATATTTTTTGATCGCCGATCATCGATTAAATAATTAACTTATCCTAAATATGACTATTCACTATAAAACGACAACATGTATGTTGTCCCGAATCTTTCTTTACTTGGTTATTAACCAAATATACAATATCCGATTAATTCTCTTGCTACTCGAATAACCTACTAAATGCTAGATAAATTTAATCTAATAACAACATTAATCGGAGAAAGATAGGTGAAGCTAAGCCACCTTTCTAAGCACTAGAGAAATTTTATCCTAGTTCTATGTTTTTTAAGGGATTCAATGAAAACATGAAAAATAATATTCAACCTTTAGTTACAACAATAGGAAAGTTTAGACAAGTAGTTAGTTAGACTTGAGTACTTAGCTAGTGATAAGTTAATATGATCAAACAATTAACATGTATTCTAATCAATCTAATCACATAACCCTAAACTAATCATATAGAAAAACATAAAATACCCAAACAAGATAAGTTTAGAAATAAAACTATAATCTCATAGTGATTTAACCAAAAGCTTCAACTTGATTCAACTAAGAACAATGTTTAATGGTTCATAATGAGTTACAAAGAGAGGGTTTTCTATCTATGGTGGCTACTAGGAGTTGGAATTTTCAAATAATACCCTAGCATAACTATTTATAGCTAAAACTTGAATTACATCACATAGGTGTCGACCCATAATTCACATGATTTATCGAACTAGTTTACCTAGTTTGTTGCTTAATGTCACATGGTTTGGAGTCTTTAAGAATTGGTATTACATGGTTTGCTAACTATAGGTACACGATCATGTGTCTTTACTCTTCATTCCGTTTTACTTTACTACTCGTGTAGACTTTTTCCTTCAAGTCATGTTAAATATTTTCTACTTGTGTAAAGTTCTTTCACGTTGTGAGACATGGGTGTGAGACTTTTCACTACAAACCATGTGTAATATCTACTACTCGTGTGGTCTTCTTTTCTTTAGGATTGCACTAGGATGGGACACATTTATGACCATATGGGATTTCTTCCTCTAGCTATATAAAATGCTACTACCCGTGTGGCTTTTGTTGTTGAGTGATCCACATGGTTTCTTTCTTCTTGTCTCATAGCTAGTAGCTTTTTCCTTTGTAATTTAACATGATCGTCCGAATTTTCTAAGCTTATTTAGTGACTTCTCTTTTTCTTGCTTTGGTTTGGGTTCTTTGTTTTGATTCGTCATTTTTATTACAAAATCCGAAACTATCATCTTATTCTTAATTAACCTAATATAATACAATAAAGACTAAAAAGTTCAATGTAATAAAGCATAAAAATCATATCAATTATGCACTCATCAATCGTTAACTTAAGTATTCTTGATATGTCTTTAGCTTTTTATCTTTTATCTACCAATCTTTTTTCACTTGACTGATTATGAATAACGAATCACTATATACATCAAGCTTATTAATATTCATCTCTAAGGTCGCTTCCAAGCCATGTACACGTGCTTTATATTTCACTATTTTATTTGTCCATTGAAATTAGAACTTGACAACCATCGAAATTGTCTTCCATTCTATGAAATCGGGATAGATCTAATACCATTTTTAGACACGTTGATCTGCTCTACCACAATACAAAGTCCACATGTCACTATCCGGCTTAATTTTTCTTCAACCACCATTATTGATTCATAAAAAAATTCAAATTTCAAAGGCTTTTAATCATTAATTATGTTGTCCACAAAATGATTAGCTATTACACCTTTTTTCATAGCTTTTCTCATCATACATAATATGATACTCGAACAACATGGTTTGCCATCTTGCAATTCAACTAGAAAAGTCTAACTTCTTAAAGATAAATTAGAGCAGATTTATCTTTTAAAATGAACCAAGTGGTGTAATAAAGCATTTATTCTCTAAGTTTCCATGCCCACCATAGCAAAATACAACACATTTTCTTAAGCACATTGTATCTTGACTCACAATCGGTGAAACTTTTGCTTAAGTAGTATATGACTTGTTTTTTCCTTCTTGACTCATGACATTAACCCAAGACACTTTCTATGGCTACCTCTATCTCTATTAAATACAAAATCCATAGTATTGGCGTAACTAACAATGATGGGTTTTGCAAGTATTACTTTGAAATTTGTTTTGATTGGCTTAATAAAGAGCTACATATGGATGATTTTTGGATCCATTAGGAATCTAATGGAGATAGAAAAATGATTGAGATAGGACATATCATTCTTTATATGCTAAGGAGTTATAATATTGCATTTCGATAAATATTTGCTCAAGAATCCGTGAACACGATGAAATATACCAATACAGAGCATAGTTGGTTTACTTAAGAGTTAAGACATTTAGATATTGAAGAAAACTTATGTGATCATAATAAAATAAAAAATAAACCAAGTTCGAGATCACATGACAATTGAATTGTATGAAAACCATACTTGTCAAAAGTTATTACGGATTAAGTAATCCTTCAAAAGAATTGGGCGATTATGATGCCTTGTTAGAAGCTAATCTTGATTTTTGTATAAAGATAAAAGAAGTCTCTTTTATCTTCTCGATACATTACCAACATGTCTAGGAGCTCGATGAGTCACACACACAAGTTTAAACATTTACACAAAAAAAAAAAGATAAGTGAAGATTTTTGAAAAATTTTCTTATTTTGGAAATTAGTTTTTTATTTTTGAAATTAGTCTTCAATTTTAGAAATTAATTTCCTAATTTAAAAATTATTTTTCTAATTTTAGAAGTCAAATACCTAAAATGGAAATCAGTTTCCTAAATTAGGTTTAATAAAATACAAGAATAACTTAGCAAATTGTTTCCTAGTACAAACCTCCTAAAAATACCGGACCAAATTTATGTGGATGGTCAAAATTAATTATTGAGTTATTGGGCTAAAGGTGTTTGGGCTAACATGCTTAAGTAAAAAAACTTGTATGATATTTTAAGTGGAGGAATAATCTTGAGTTCTTAAGGATAAGGATCAATGTTTATGAGGATACGATCAAACAAAGCCCACATAAGTTATAACTCCTTGCCTTAAAAGGACTTGTTTATGATATGTGTGTATATATATAGAGGGAAAGAGAGATGTATATAACAACATACAATCTTTGAGAAAGAATTTTGTGCATCTATCTTCAAAATTATTTAAACATATCATCCTCTCTCATAAATCGTGCAAACATCCTTTTGAGTGATTTGTTAAGAGAAAATTATACTTAATAGAAAAATTAGAACTAGCACTCTCGGAATTCCATTGCTTCTTTTGTAGGTGTTAAGCTTTGTGGATCATTTGTGATGCTTGAACAATTCTAATCCATGAATTTAATTATATGCATAAGAGGTAACATCTAATCCATCTTGTTAATATATAGTTAGTTCATTCAATGACAGATCTTGGGACTTTAGATAAAGGAGAAGATTTTTTTGTTTAATCCACATCTCTACAGGATTCATGATCCTTCAATCAGTATTAGAGCCCCTATTGAATCCCTAATTTTATTGATATTAATTTTCATTAAATGCAATAATTGTTGAGTTGTGCATTATAAAACTAATGATTTTGGTATTTTATAACTTAATAAAAACTAATTTTAGGCTTGTCGAGAGGTCGTGAGTGAGGCAAATGGTTGGCGTTGGCCACGATGTACCCTAAGCTAGGTATGCCTTACATATGCTAGGGTAAAAGCTAGGCTAGGCATGCTTGAGCACATGCCAACAAGCACACTAGGCCAAGGGCTAGGCCGGGCAATCCTCACACACCTGAGCCAGCCCCAAGCCAAGCATGCCTTGTGTATATATGTCAATCTAGCCCTAAGTTAAGAGTGTCCCATGCACACTAGGCCGGCACCATGCTAGGCGTATGCTAGGGGGCTCTAGGCTAGTGTTGGGTAGTAGCTAGTAGGGACGTTAATTATGTGCTAAGCACTTGCCAATAACAAGCACAGGCTAGTGGTAGGCCTTGACTAGCAGCAAGTGCAAGCTAGTGCTAAGTAATGGCCAATAGGGGCGATCTAGCTTATGGGCCTCCAAGGCCCAAAAGCCCATAGGCTCAAGCCCAAAAGTCTAAATATTAAAATTTAAAGAAATTTCAATGTTTTTTAAAAATAACCAAAACCATGGATTTATAATTAAAATTAAAATAATATGTTTTTCATTAGTTTATTTGCCAAGCATAAATATGATTAAAGCATCGGTGAAATGGAAGCATGGGTGAAAGGTATGGATGAGTCAACATAGCTTTTAGGAATGTATGTTTGTAATTTTTTGTTAAATAGGGCTCGCATGTCCTACCTTCTCTTTTGTTATGATATATTCTTTTCTCATCTTGCTCTCTTCGTATGTAACCAAGATTTCTTATTCATTGATTGTAAAAGTAGAAGATAAATTAGTAGAACCGATACTAGAGAAAAAGCCAAGAAAAGGAGACAATATAGAAAAAAAATTTAATAATTTTTCACCTATGTTTATGACCCACTAGTCTATTTGTGTCTTAGGGAGACTAGTAAAAATTCATTACCATTCACCAATCCTTGAGTCATATATGAGATTGACATGATTGAACTCTAATATGCATAATTATGATGCAATTGATAGTAATATGATTGAACTATATTATAAATGATAGGATTAAAATGATGAGAACATATCATATTAAATTCTTCAAAAAAAATATCAAGTTATATACCTTTCAACATTTTAGGGAGAGAAATCTCTTGATCATTGTTGACTCGTTAAGATAACTCAAAGTCACTTTTTTCTAATCGAATAAAATCATGGGCGATGTGATGTCCTCGGATGTGTAGGTTGAAATTGAAATGAATGATTAGGCTTGTTGAGATAACTCAAGGTCCAACAAATTCAAAGAAAAGATTATTATTCATATAAGATGTGAGAAGACTAAGAGTAGTCATACTAATAAGATTAGGAATTACATTGGATGTAATTTATAAGTAGTTACCTTTTTAATCCTTCCATGTATGACTTGTTGAGATAACTCGGGATTAATATATGTTTGTGGACGGGATCCTAACCTACTAAGAAAAAACGAATTGAAAAGTTTTTTCAAGTTTTATATTGAAGGTTATTGAATTTGAAGAAAATAATAAGAGTGATCGGAGATCTTACTTCTCAATTTATACCTTTTTTTATAATGCAATACAATTAACCAAATCGTATGCTTCTATATCATGTCCGATTATTACATAATATGATTGGTAATACATCAATATGATTGATAATGGGTGGAAGTAATGCCTTCAATGGCATAAATTTTTTGACTTGAAAATGAATATAAGGATAGTCCTCTAAGTTGAGAAGATTCTTTATATGAGAAAGATAACTCTCCTAGCTAAGTTCCTTCAAGATCAAACTAAAGCTTATGCAACAAGGCTTAAACATAGAGATGATGCAATCAATACTTACAACATCATGCTAGCTATTATGAAATTGAAGCATATGTATTAACATAAAGGAAAACATGCCTTTGATATTAAAAGAAAGCTTAAAAGTTTATTTGAGGAGAATATTAGGCATGAGGGCTATGAGATAGCCAAAAAGCTCTTTAGAGCTAGAAAAGATGAAGGATCCAATGTAAAAAAGCATGTCACTTAGATGATAGGCTATATCGATAGGCTAGTTAAGCTTCATGTGAGAATGGAAGCAAATTTATTCATTGATTTGGTATTGTAATCATTTTCCGAGTAGTTTTGGATAGTTTATCCCGAACAGTAACATGATGTTTATGAAAAAGACTCTTAGAGAGTTGCTATCATTGTTGAGGGAAGCTTAGCTTGTGATAAAAAAAAAAAACCAAAATTTTGTACTTCTTGTTAATAAAGGCAAAGGTAAGGTGAAGGAAAAAAAAAGCCTAAGCACCAAAAGAAGCCTTTTATTGCACTTAAATGATGGGTGAAAAAGGTTAAGGCTCAAAATAGCCAAAAGAAAGTAGTCTAATTTCATTACAATAAGAAAGAGCATTGGAAGAGTAATTGAAAGGAGTACCTAGTAGAGATGTAAAAGAAGAGTTCTACTAGCACCTTAGGTATTTATGTTGTTGAAATTAATTTTTCTACTTCTAATTCCACCTCATGGGTATTTGATGTTAGATGTGGTGTTCACACTTATACAAATGCATAGGGGCTTAGAGAATTAAGAAAGATTAATTTTAGGTGGTTGACTTATGCATTGACAATGGATCAAGAATTATACCATTGGTCGTAAGCGTCTATGAGTTAGCATTGCCATTTGACCTTATGCTTAGACATAGAAACTGTTATTATATTTCTAGTATAACTAGAAACATTGTTTCTATTTCTTATTTGGACCAAGAAGGTTTTTCAATTTAATTCAAGAATAATAGTTATTCTTTTTACAAAGGTGACACTTTATATGGAATCGTTGTAGTTAATAATTGTTAGTATGTTTTGAACATAAACACACTTTTAGATAATATAAATACCAAAAGACTCAAATCAAATGATTAAAATAATATATATATATATATATATATATATATATATATATATATATATATATATATATTGGCCATATGAATGAGAATTGAATATCTAAACTACATAAAAATGGATATCTAGGATCATTTGATTATGAATCTTATGATGTTTATGAATCTTGTCTATTTGGTAAAATGAAAAAGAATCCCCTTTTAGTGAAAAAGGAGAAAGGGTTGTTCATTTCTTAGGCCTTGTACATACAAACATATATGGGTCTATGTCTACCTAAACATGAGGAGGACATAAATATTTCATAACTTTTACCAATGATAGATTATGTTTTGGTTATGTATATCCGATGAGACAAAAATCGAAGCATTTAAAAATCTTAAAAAATTGATTTGAAGTTAAAAAGTAAATTGGTAAAAGTATTAAGCCACTTTGATCTGATTGAAGTGGTGAATACTTGAGTAGTGAATTTTTAGATCACCAAAAAGCGAATTAGATTCTCTTTCAATTTACTTCACCTAGAACCCCATAAATGAATGGTATGTCTAAAAGGAGGAATATGAAACTATTAGACATGGTCTGATCCATAATGAGTTGTACTAATATCCCCATTTCATTTTTGGGATATGAACTCCTTACTGCAACCTTTATTTTGAATAGGGTTTTGATAAAGTCTATTGATTAGACTCTATATGAGATATGAAAAGAAAAGAAAGCGAATTTATCTTTCCTTAAGATTTGAGGCTATGAAGCATATGTCAAATGTTTAGATGGAGACAAACTAGAGTCTACATCAATAAAATGTAAATTTATGAGATATCCAAAAGAAACAAATATATATTACTTTTACTAATGATAAGAACAAGAGGTGTTCGTGGCTAGGCATACTCGTACTCCTTAAGAAGGAGTTTATAGTTGATAGAACTAGTGATAGGAAAGTTGAGCTTAGTGAGATTTGAAAAGACTCATAAATTGAGAATTCAGTCATTAAACCCCAAGTAGATAAATTATAAAGTCTTCTAACTTCCCATCAACAAATATAAAAGAGCTTCATAGGTCTAAATGAATTTATCAAGAGCTAAAAAGATATGATCTTGCTATCTCTATACATGGTGATGTGTCTCATATAGAGCATGATGAACGTAATATCAATGAAAAACAATTTTAGGTATTGACTTTATGAAGTGGCATGAAGCCATGGATTCCAAATGGAATCCATGTATGTTAACCAAGTATGGACTTTGGTTTGTCCACTTAAAGGTTTCAAACTTATTAGGTGTAAGTGGGTCTCTAAGAGAAGGACTGACATGGATGGTAATGTACATATGTATAAAGCCGGACTAGTCGTGAAAGGCTATCGTAAAAAACAAGGGGCTGATTATAATGAAACCTTTTCCCTAATAGCTATGGTTAAATCCATTATAATTATGCTTTAAATTGATATATATAATAATTATAAGATATGAAAAATGGATGTCAAAACTATTTTCCTTAATGGAATTTAAATATGAATGTGTACATAACACAACTCGATAGTTTTATCACCAAAGGACATGTAAATAAGATTTGCAAGTTTTGAAGAATCATTTATGGACTTAAGCAAGTATCTAGTAGCTGGAATCAATGTTTTGATAAAACGATAAAAAAGTTTGACTTTTCACAAAACAAAGATAAAGTTTTTATATACAAAAAAGTTTGTGGGAGCTTAGTAGTTTTTCTTATTCTATATATAGACGACATACTACTTATTAGAAATAACATTACTTTAATATCCATGATCTAAAACCTTCCTAGAATGTAAATATATTGTATATATATTTAAGTTAATTAATAAAAATTTATATTTATTAAATGTGTGAATAAAGTTTAAAATTTAGTCAATAATAAAGTAAACACAATTATGATTGAAAGGAAATGTCAATGGAATGAGGAATGTTTGAATTGGAGATTGGCATCATTACTTGTTATGATTATGCTTTGACATAATGACATAATTGTAAAAATTAAAAGTTTCAGTTCTTAATTGAAATGATTAAGAAACTTTAAAGATTAGAATTTTTTTGAGATAGGCCTAGGATGGGGGCCAAATTGGTGGAAATTATGAAGTTATGATTGGAATTTAGGGTCGGATTGCAAGGATTAGAAGTTCAAGGACTAAAGTTAAAATGTTAATCATGTGAGGGATCAATTAATTGAATTTAAGGGAAATTTTTTGGAGAGAAGTTTGTAAATTTTATAGGAAAAGAGAAGGAGAAAGTCGATTAAGGAGGAAGAAATGAGGGAAAAATATCTAAGGCAAAAAGAGGGATAAAATATGAGAAAAAAGAAGAAAAATCAAGGAGCAATTAGTGACCAATCTTGGGATTAATCCAAGTGTGACATACTTAGTTTAATCTTAATGAAAAACCATAGTCATAAATATAGAGGAGGAAGAAGAAACAAGGATTACAAATCTAAACATTTAAGAAGCCCTAAAAGAAAAGATACACAAAGCAAGGAGAAACCACCTAACCACAAACCACAACCATCTTAGCTAGCTTACAAACACTCTAAAATAACCTCCAAACTAGCTTAGTGGATCAAGCAAGGTGAGTGAAAGATTCTTCAACTTGGTCAAAATATTTAAAGAAGAGAAGGAGAAAGGAACCAAGGAAGAAAAAAGGAAGTATGGCCAAACTCCAACTAAGGTAAGTGTAATCCTTACTACACCATAAAAAATTAATAAATTTGATGTATTATTGGTGTTAATTTAAGGTTTATTTGATTGAGGATTGCCTTATGATGGTTTAATTGAAATGATTTGATGATACATGTGCACTAATGATGTGAGAATTATGATATTTGAATGATTGGATTGAATGAATTCATGTGTTTTAATGATGTCCTAGTTGCAAGAATAAGATGATTGTATGACTTAAAAAATGTATAAATTTATGGTTATATCACTTAATGTTTACATTCTATTTGATGGAATATCTTAGAGATGTCTATGAAGTTAAATTGAATGAATTGAAACTTGGTCACCTTGTGGTCAATTTTGGCCAAGTAAGAGGTTTTGATTGATTAGTAGAGTGAACCTCTTGATGCTAAAATGATGAAGAATATGTTAGAATAAGAGGTTAAAGGTGAAAATTTGAACTAAATGAATGAAATGAAAATTGTCCTTCCATTGGCTTAATTTCGGCCAAGTATGAAAAACAAAGGGTAAAGAGGTTAATGTGAGGAAAATTTTCATTGTAAGGTTAGAGGTATAAAGTGTTATGAAAATGATTTCATCCACATGAATAATGAGTGATTATGTTGCTTATCATATTCAACCATGATGTGTTGAAAGATGTCATCCATGTTCATGACTTGTTGATGGTGCATTCATGTTTTGCATGCATACTTGATTGATGTGGATCATGTATTTCATTTATTATGTTTGTTACATGTTATTGAGGATTTAAAAGTGTGCATTTTAAGGTTATGTTAAATGTATTGTATTTTATTTAAATACATATGCACATCATAATCATGAAAAAAGATTTACATTCATAATTTTAATGGAAGAAAAAGGAAAATGAAAGGTTTTCAAAGGAAATGACTTGGTAACTTCTTAAGGTTTATGGGAGAGAATGATCACCCTCTCTTGAGGATAATGGGAATGCTTTATACATTAAAATTATGGGAAGGTACCTAGTGTTTGTTTTCTGATTTTTCATAAATTACATGTTTTTACGGAGGGTTAATTTTATACACAATCAACAGGGTGCACTCAAAGAAGAAAATAAAATTTGAAAGGCATGAAATTTTTTTTTATAAAGGTTACATTATGTGCATTACATTCATTTCATGGATTAAATTACTAGGCATCCCATTATATTGCTCACCTTTGTTTCATATGCTATAAGAGAGAAGAAAGATGAATGAGGAGTCGCTGCCAAGATGTGCAAAAGACTTGCCTTTTATATGCTTAGGGTGAAAGAGTATGAGAACCTTGCTTTTTCCTAACTTCATATCAATTACATGTATATGATAATGAGTTAAGTAAATTTTAGTATGATAGTTAGTTGAGCAAATATTATTTTGTAATAATGAGTGTATTACTTGAATGTTAAGTTTAATGTTATGTTAGTGGTTGTTAATTAATATAGTATAATTGAAGTAATAGATTATTGGAATGAATGAATGAATTAAAGGCATAAATGGATTGTCTTAAATAAAGTAGGAATCAAGGTTTTTTAAGTCCAAAAAATATTTTAAATGGCCAAAATATTGGTATAAGTTTAAATTAATTTATCAAAGGCTTGGTGGAATATAAGAAAAAGTTATACCTAAGTTTTAGTTAAGGTGGATCTAACATCCGATACTTATTAGAGACCTCATTTATGAATTGACCACTTCACTAATGAACTAAAAATGTTAAGAGATGAGGCTTTTTAGCTTGCATTCATCACACCTCGAATGTATGTCAATGTTGGTAATATCCTCGAACTATCTAGGTCCCAAGTTAGGAGTGTTATATAGTGATATCGAGCCGACTTACCCTAGTTATCCGATTTAGGATTACCATTTAATCACACGTAAGTCATGTCTTGGTGCCAAGTAAGAATCAAAGGTATGCGAGTGCTCGGTAAATGTATGATTGCATGGATGGTTATTAAAAATATGTGAAAGGAAATGGTATTTAGAATTATGTAATGGTTATCGCAGTAAGCTTACCCTAGTTATCCGATTACATGGATTGATGTACACACACGGGCATGTCATTTTTTACCTATCAAGATGTGTCAAAAATTTCTACCCATGTGTCTCCTTTTTCCTTTGAAATGGTATTTCTTCACCAAGACACACACATGAGCATGTTGAATTTGTTTCTCAAATCGTGTTAAATGATTCTATCTCGTGTGTCTCTTTCTTTTTTGATGGGTGTTTCTTTATTGAAACTCATACGACCTTATTCTAATTGTCTTTCGAATCATGTTAAAGGCTACTACCAATGTGCCACTTTCCTTCTTTGGGTGATACTTCCTCACCGATATACAAATGGGATGTCTCAATTGAAAGATTATGCATCCTATGGAGGTATAAAATAAATAAAAATTTTCCTCCATCTAAAGGGCCTAATATCATGTCATTGAATTAACTAACTATATATATATATAAATTAAAGCAACGAATAGAGAATTATGTCTTGTAGTGTAGATCTAAATTCTTCAATAGAAAAGCCATCCAAGTGTCCGACCTCTATTGGTGATTCACACGATCCAATTACCCATAAAGAAACACTCAAAATTGGTAGATTGCTAGCTCCACCTTCTATGATTTTTATAGTGTTTTCTATAGAAATATAATTCGGGCAAGTTTACGACAACCTTAAAGGAAGAGGCAAAGTGGTGTGTATTAGGGTCTTAGGAGAAAACTATTTTCTCCTTTTATTTTTCTTTTTGTCGTGTACCTTAAAGAGATTTTCTCTTTTGCTGAATTTCTTCCCTCTCTTTTCTTACTTGTGCAGCACCTCTCTCTCTATCTCTGTCATATATTTATAGGAGAGACTTCCTTGTCTTTTAAGGATAAGGAGGGGTGGCAATGAGTCCCTTAAGGACTTTAGGTTGTTGCTCCCTAATCCTCTAAGTATTAGAAGTTATTTTACATGTGGTCTTTTTGATATTTATCTTTAAAATATTCATCCTCATTTAACAAGGTATATGTTTATATTCCCATCCAAATATTTAAGGCTTTTGATTAAACCTATTAAGCCAAAACCATTTTGGCCTAATTAATTTATTTGGACTATCCAAATAAATAATCATAGAAAATTTTAGGTGGCCTAATTAGGAAGTAATTTTCCAAAATACCCTTTAATCAAAATTAGAATCTCATTTTCATTTTAGGTTATTTACTTCCAAATTTTGAACCAACTTCTAAATTAGGAAACTAATTTTTAAAAATGAAAACTTTCCATTTTAGGAAACCTTTCATTTTTGGGAACCTTTTTCAAAATAGAAAACTTTCAAAATTGAAAACTTTTTTCCAATATCCGATTTTCTTTAATCATGTGAATACTCAAACTTATATGTGTGACTCAATAAGCTTCTAGATATGTTGACAATGTATAAAAACAAAGACTCCTCTTTTATCTCTTTATAGGTAAACGAGGCCTCTAGCAATAAATCATGACTACTCAATTTTCTAGGAGGATTAATTAATCCATTATTACCTTTCACGAGCATAGTTATCGTATAATTCAGATCCTTATGTCAACTTATCATAGTGTGATCTTGAGCTTGGTTATAAGTCTTATTCGATTATGATCACACAAGTTTTCTTTGATTCCGAAATTTCTTAGCTTTTAGAATAAACCATCAATGCTTTATTGGTGTACTCTTACTCGTGGGCATAGATTTCTCAAGAAGATATTCATTGAAGTGCAATGTGATAACTCCTTTAGCATATAAGGAATGACATGTCCTATCTTAGTTATACACCCACCTTCATTAGATTTATAGTGTACCTAACAAATCGCCCATGTGTAACCCTTTATTGGGTCCATCAAAACGATATGTTCTCTAACATAAATCACTTAAGTGCCACCATGACAATCGGTGTGAGATCTCCTACTATTATCATATAATATAAGCATATCACTCACCAGTATATCCGCATATAGTCATATCCATTCTTGATAATGCTATGACTTAGGGCATTTAATGATATCATTTATATGCATTAGTGTTTGTCTCACATCTTTCGATCAATCACTATTGCAAATGCATATCAAACAACTTCTATCTAATTCTACCTGAATTAATAAACATAAAACATAAGAATTATTGAAATACTTCTTTATTATTATTAAAATAAATGATACAATAATACAATAACTTAAACCCATCCAAATATGGTTGGATCTTGGGCACCTACACTAACTCTAATTGTCCTCTAAACCATGTCAAAGCTTCTACCCATGTAACTTCTCCTCCAAACATCATACGGTTTCATCTATGCTTTCACATGGCTGGAAACTTCTCTTCCTTAAGGATCATACGACCCTATGTATTTTGATTTTTTTGGATCTATTTCAAATTGTCTTATGATAATGCAATGGATGTTAGTAAATTCAATGTAAAGTTCATAGAGGTTGCTTGAATTATGCATTGATCATTATGTGAACATTATTTGATGATATGAAAATGTTATGAACTATGATGTGCAAATGTGAATATGAATGTGTTATTGGTCGAATGTGTTATGATCATTATGCACGTGGTTAGTGAGAGAATGCCTCCAAAGAGAAATAATAATAATAGCAGAGCTAGTCCAAGTAAGACTATCGCGGATAAGGAGGTTCGATTGATGGCACTCGTTTAGATAGTAGTAGAACATGATATAGGATATGTAAAGAATGATAGAGGTACAACAACAGTAGTAACAAAATTTGGTAGTGGCTAGATAACCATAACGAGTGGATATAGTCAAGTACTTTCAAAAATTTAATCTAAAAGACTTCAAAAGAAGGCCGGATCCAATGGTTGTTAAAGAGTGGCTTGAATTGATGGAAATAATCTTCAAGTATATAGCCTTAGAGGATGGAGCTAGGGTAGCTTGTACTACATTTGTGCTAGTAGGTGACATACGTATGTTGTGGGAGTTGGTCAAGGTCACCCTAGATGTGCCACGACTTACTAAGGCATAATTTAAGGAAGTGTTCAATGAGAAATATTTCTCCAATATAGTTAAGTCCTGAAAGATTCATGAATTCTTGAAACTTAAGCAATAAGTGATGATGGTGGTAGAATATATTGGACAATTCGAGCATGGTTGTCATTTTGCTACTTTTATTTTGGGCAATGCGGCACAAAAAAGGAACACTTTCTTTAAGGTTTAAGAGCTTAGATTCGAGTCTAGTACTAGTGTCAATTGATAGCTACTCAAAAATGATAATTCAAGCACTCCAAATTGAATTATATTAGAAGGAATGGGTCTATTTCTTACTATTAAGGAGACCAAATATTCTTAGTAGGCCTCTTAACCCATTAGCAAAGAGGAAATCATTTATGAAGCCTTGGTAAGGGAATAGTAAAAGAAATGCTAAGAAGGCTAAAACTCCTTTTTACCATCTAAGAATGAGGTACAAGACAAGTTGAGTTGTCTAAAATATGGTCATCCACATATCGACAATTGGTTGAGTGGCATCAATATGTGCTACTTTTGTCGAGAAGTTAGACATTTAGCTAATGATTATCCAAAGAGGAAGGAAACGACCAAATAAAGGATTCTTGGATGAGTCTACAACGTGACCCAAGAGGAGGCGGATAAACATAAGATAAAGGTTATATACGATAATTTCTTTATATATAATCTTACTACATACACATTAATAAATTCTAGTGCCACACATTCATTCATTACATGGTCATTTTTATGAAGATTAGGTATGATACCCGGACTATTAGAAATAATATATGAGATGACTCTTTCATCGGAATAGTCGATTAAGTCTTAACATATGGTTAGCAATTGTGAAGTATAGATTGGTGACAATGTTTTATATGTGGACCTAGTGGTCTTAAGGATTTGGGACTTTGATGTCATCTTAGGCATGGATTGCCTATCTAAGAATTATGGATCAATTAACTATAGAGAAGGAAAGGTGGTTTTTTAAAGATCAAGAGAGAAACCTTTCATATTGCTAGCCGAGACTAAAGTTGCATTGATAAATATTATCTCAAGCAATGATGGCCTAGAGTTAATAAAAAATGGATGTTCAAGGTACCTAATAAATATGATTGATACCGTTTTGGAGGGAAGATCAAAATAGGAAGATATTGAGGTAGTATGAGACTTCTCTAATGTTTTTTCCTAATAGTTTATTAGGATTGCAATTAAAAGAGAAATTAATTTTGAAATGAATTAGAATAAAGAACTCGTGCTAATATATCGGGAATCATATAGAATGGCTCTAGTAGAATTAAAGGTGTTAAGGACATAATTATTGGAGCTACTAGATAAAGGATATATTTAACCTATCTATTCTTTTTGGGGAGCATCGATACTATTTGTAAAGAAAAAGGATGTGTCACTATGATTATGCATAGATTATTGAGACTTAAATCGAGTGATCATTAAAAATAAATATCCATATTCTCATATTACCGATTTGTTTGACTAGTTGAAGGGAAATTTAGTGCTCTATAAGATTGATTTATAGTCAAGATATGATCGATTGAGAATGAAAGAAGATGATATTAAGACAACATTTAGAATTCAATATGGTCATTATGAGTTTTTAGTAATGCCATTTAGGTTAACCAATACATTAACCGTATTCATAAACTTGATGAATGGAGTATTCCATGATTACGTAGATAATTTCATCGTAGTGTTTATTGATGATTTCCTCATATATTCTAAACGTCATGATAGGCATGTGAAGCACTTGACAAGAGCACCATAAACTTTATGAGAGCATAAATTGTGTGGTAAACTTAAGAAGTGTGTATTTTAGCTCGAGCAAGTAGTATTCCTTAGACATGTCATTTTCAAGGATAGGGTTATGGTTGACCTTAGTAAGGTATAAATAGTGCAAGAATGGAAACAACTTAAAATATATTAGAGGTGAGGAGATTCTTTGGTATGGCAAGATACTATAGGAAGTTTGTAGAAGGGTTCTCCAAAATAACTCGCTCCACTAACTAAAATAATAAGGAAGAATGCTATGTTTGAATAGGATAATGATTGTGAAAGGATTTTTTATTAGTATAGGTGCCAAGATCCAACCATGTTTGGATATGTTTGAGTTATTATATCATTGCATTATTTATTTTATCAATAATAAAAGAAATCATTTTATTAATTCTTATTTTTTATACTTAATTATTTAATATAATTAGATAAAAGTCCATATGATATGCATTTTTATTAATGATTGATCGAAAGATGTAAGACAAATAATAATGCACTTAAATGATATCATTAAACATCCTAAGTCATAGCATTATCAAGAATGGACATTGATTATATGCGATTAGACTTATGAGTATTATGCTCATGCTATATGATGAGAATACAAGATCTTACACCTATTGGCATGATGATGCTAAAGCAAACACTTAAGTGATTAATGTTTAAGAACATATCACCGGCCTTGACTCACTATGAGAACTCATTTGATTTAGTCTATGAGAATCTTATATGAGATGGATAAAACTCGGCCTTTTGACTTAAGATCATCATGATCATCTCATTAGAAGATTTATGTACTCGTAACACTTATTTGGATAGATCCAGTAAAGCATCACACATGTGCAAATTGTTGGGTGCACTAGGAATCTATTGGCGGTGGGTGTATGACTAAAATAGGACATGTCATTCATTATAGGCTAAAAGAGTTATCACATCACACTTGGATAAATGTCTACTCAAGAAATCTATAGCCATAATAGGAGTACAGTAATAGAACATATTTGGTTTACTTTAAAAGCTAAGACATTTGGGAATCGAAGAAAACTTGTGTGATCACAATCGAACAAACTAATAACCAAGCTCAAGATCACACTATGATAAGTTAACATGAGGACTCGAATTGTATGGTAACCATGCTTGTGGAAGGCAATTATAAATTAATTAATCCTCCTAGGGAACTAGATATTCATGATTCCTTACTAGAGGCAAATCTTGATTTGGAAATTAGGAGATAAAAGCGGTGTCTTTCATTCTTGATACATTGCCAATATATCTAGGAGCCTATTAAGTCACGAGCATAAGTTTAATGATTTACATAATAAAAGAGAAGTAAAGTCGTTGGAAAAAATTTAAAATTTTGAAAGTTTCTTACTTTGGAAAAGGTTTACAAAAATGAAAATTTTCCTAATATGAAAACTTTCCTAAAATGAAAAATTTTCAATCTTAGAAATTAATTTTCTAATTTGGAAGTCGAGTTCCAAATTTGAAAATAAATTACCTTAAAGGGAAATTAGTTTCCTAATTTAGGTTTAAGGTTAATTTAGAAAATTGCTTCCTAATGTGGTCCTCCTAAAAACATCTAACTTAATTTATTTGGATAATCTAAATTAATTAATTTGGCCAAAGAATTTTTATCTATTAGGTTTAATTAAAAGCGTAAAAGATATTTTAATTGGAGGATAAACATGAACGTTATTAGATAAGGATGAATATGCCAAAGGATAAGATAAAAAAGACCATATCCATAATAACTCCCAATCCTTGGAGGATTACGAACCAATATCCTAGAGTCCATATGGGATAAGTTGTCGACCCTTCCTTTTCCTTAGAGGACAAGGAAGCTTCTCCCCCGTAACACTACCGGAAAAATATCGATTAGCGACGATATTTAGCGATAAATTATAAAAGGTTATTTTTATGATGGATTAGAGACGGACTAATGAGGGATATTTAGCGATCGTTAAAAATCCATTGCTAAATAAGGCGGGAAAAAAAGTGCTAAAATCAGTGACGGATTAGTAATGGTCGTAAAGTTGTTAAATTAAAAAAATTAGCAATGAACTTTTTTCTATCGCTAAAATTCTCATAATTTAGTGAAGTTAGCGATGAATTTTGGAATTGGTCGCTAATTTCCCCCTAAATGGCACACATTTAGTCGCGGACGACATCTGTCGCTACCTAGCAATGGGCAACCAATCTATCGCTATTTGGGAGGGAAATTTTACCCCAAAATAGTGATGGAATAGTGACGAAATCGAGTCCGTTGCTATTTTACCTTTATGTATCCCCCTTCTTCTTCTTCTCCATTTGTTTTCCTCACCTCCACCATACCCCGCCTTCCACCACAACCCATAAAAATGCCCACCCACGTTGCCCCACGCCACTAAATCTTTTTCTAAATCGTTTAACAAAGTGAAGAGTATCTTTTTCCCTCAAAATCGGATCGGATCCGTGTTCTCTATCCTTGATCTATCGAGTAAAACTTTCTTTCTCTAACTTTTATAATTTTTTAATTAGATAAATATTATAAATTTTTAGTTAAATTTTGTTATTTTTAGTTTATTAATTGTTTGAATGTTGTTAATTATCTTGTTATGTTAATTTGTATGTAGTAGTTTAAATTTGTTAGTTGTTATTTTATCTTCATAACTCGTTAAATTAATTTTGTTAAGTTTTATTTTGTTGTTATGTTAATCATTAGGTTAATTTGTATGTTAATGTAAAGCTTAAAAATTTAAATTTTGTTAATTTTGAGTTGTTAAATTAAAATTTAATTATTTAATCTTAAATTTTTATTTTAATTAAGTGAATTATATATATATATATATATATATATATATATAGTGTTAGGTTGATTTTGTTAGTTGTTTGTTTAAACTTAATTTTGAAATTATATAATGTTTTACGTAATTTAGTTAAATTTGGTTGAAATTATTTAATTTTTGGCATAGTTTAGTCATTTCGGATGTAAATTTTATAAGTAATTTCATTATTTTAATTGTTAAAATTGAAATAAGATAACATGCTAAATGATTTGACCGTTTCAAAAAATAATTGAATAAAAATGTTATTAAAAAAATAAAATTAAATAAATATTTTAGTTGAATATTTTCATAAATTAATTAGATGATAATGTAATTTAACATTTTTAGGTTCAAAAAATATAAAATTTCATTTATTTTAAGTGAAAATGATAATGTAATTACCTTAAATTACCTAAGGTAATTTAAATTAGGTTAAATGTTTGGTTTAGGTTAGGTTTACGTTATTATATATTGGACCTAAGGTAGAAAATATTAAAAAATTACACAAAAATAATTGATTATTAACAAATTAAGCATTTATTAAAAAAATATAATCATTCTTTAAATAATTATTTAAATAGGAAGTCAAATTCTTAAACAAAATTCATAACTAATTAGAGACAATTATACAACTAATATATGTGCTTAATATTTATTAAAATTATTTGGAATGATGACAAGTAATTATTTGCAATGGTTGTGTTATTTTTGCAGTAATTAAAAAAATGAGACCCGATCGACAATGGATGAATTTTAGATTAGTCAACGGATTGTTAAATGATGACTTTGTCGAGGTGTAAAATAAGTCTTAGTTTTTGCTACCGAGCATCTTGAATGTATGGACGAAACCAAAATTAGATGTCTTTGTAATTTCAATAAGTGTCAAAACCAAAATTATGAATAGATTGATATAGTCGGATATCATTTATGCCGTAAAGTTTTTATGCCGGGATATTATAATTCGGTGTATCATGGTGAATTTGAAATCTATATGACATCCGAAAGTTTTAGGAGTCAACATGTTTTAAGAAATTATTCTATGGGCGAAGGCGGTTCTAGTGAACGCCAAAACCCATATCAAAGTATGGTAATAGATGCAACTGATCCATCCTTTGATTCGTCCAACACGAAGGAGGTTCCTCATCCTATTGCTCAACACTTTTATGATATGTTGAATATATTACGTACGTAGATTTGGCCTAGTTGTGATGAATATTCGTAATTGGCAATAGTTGCTCGAAAGCTTAACCTAAAAGTCGATTATCATTTTTCAAAAAAGTGTTTCGATCGGTTATGTGAGTTGATGAAAAAGTTGATGCTCGGTTGATAACTATATGGCAAATAACTTTTATGAAACAAAGAAGCTAGTCAAATAGATGGGTTTACTCGGTTGAAAAAATGCATTATTATCGAACGGGTGCATGATTTATTGCAAGGAAGAAAATGAATTAGATAAATATAGATTTTTTCACCATCCTCGATATCAAAGTTCTTATCAAGGATCAAGAAGAGGAAATCTTATTTCCAATAAGAAAATGTACTACTTTCGTCTAACCCCACATCTAAAACGATCGTATGCTTCGAATGCAACAAGTCGAGCACATGATGTGGCTTGCTGAACATGGGGAAGATGATGTAGAAGTAATGCATCATCCTTATGACTATATTGCATTACAAAGTTTCAATTAGATTAATCTTCCTTTTGCAACTGAAATAAGGAACGTCCAATTAAGAGTGTGCACTCGATAGGTTTCAATAGTTTGGTCAATCCGGTATGCAATATTCCTTGTGGTCGATCATTGTGACTACATACAATTTGCCACCATGCATACGTATAAAGGAGGAAGATATGTTCTTAACAGATGATTGTTTCGAGTCTAAAAAATCTAAAACATAAGTTGAACGTTTACTTACAGACCTTTAATATTTGAGCTTATCTAGTTATAGGAGGGGGTATGGTGACCTACAATGTGTACCATAAGTAGAATTTTTTATTAACGAGTGTAGTTATGTTGACTACCGGTGACTTTCCCGCATATTCAATCCTCGTTTGATTGGAGTACTATAGTAAAACAAGCTTGTCTTTAGTGTATGGAAAATTCGGATGCTTTCTCCCTTCCAAATGGAATGAAGACCTCCGGGTTTGACAACCATTAAAAGTTTCTTCTTCATAATCATCCATATAGAAGAAATAAGAAAGCATTTACCGCCAATGAAGTTGTTAAATCTAGTCCTCCTCCAATCAAATCTGGAATGGAGATGTTACATTTGGTCGAGCGGTGAGGGTTATGAAAGGTGATAGAAGATGGTTTAGATATAGTAGAATCTCTTAGATGCCTAGATGGCAAAAATAGGGTATTTTTTAGGATTTATCTTATTGGAGTACAAATCTCATTCAAGTATAATTTAGATGTCATGCATATTGAGAAAAATGTGTTTGATAATGTTTTTAACACAATCATGAATGTGTTAGAAAAAACTAAAGACAATGCCAAATCTAGGGAAGACTTAAAACTCTTATGTAAAAGGCCGAATTAGCAAAGGATGGTGCATCCGAAAAGTATCCTAAAGCTCGCATTTGCTTCCGTCAAAAAAAAAAAAAACTTCTTGAATGGATAAAACAACTCCGAGTTCCCCGATGGTTATGTGTTTAATTTGGTTAGATGTGTTGATATGCACCATGACAAACTTTATGGGATAAAAAGTCATGATTGTCATGTCTTCATGCAAAGATTACTTCCAATTACATTTCGAGAGTTTTTCCCAAGAAGGCAATCACTTAAGAGTTGAGTTTGTTTTTTAAGTAATTGACTTCTACATTTATAAAGTAAGAGGATATATTACGACTTAATGGTGAGATACCCATCATTTTGTGCAAACTAGAACCTATATTTTCACCCAGCTTTTTACACTCCATGGAACATCTTCCAATCCATCTACAATATGAGACATCTATTATGGGACTCGTGTAACATCGATGGATGTATCCATTTGAAAAGTATCGACATTCAATTTAAAAGTAAAATTAAATAAATTTCTTACTTCGGAATGTTAAAATTATTCATATTTGTAGGCATATACGAAGCTAAAAAATAATGTTAAGAATAAAGCTAAAGTGGAAGGATTGATATGCAATGAATATTTGGTCAAAGAAGCCTCACTATTTTGCTCGTATTATATTTGAGTCTCATGTGCATGCTAGGCATCGAAAAGTGTCGCATAATTTTGATTTCAATGACGAAGAAGAAAACCATATTGAAGGGATATTATCTATATTTAAACAACCAGGTTGATCAATTGGTTGATACAAAATAAGAAAATTGACACAACTAGAACACAAAGCAGACCTAGTAATATATATTGTTGAATTGTGAAGAAGTCAAACCTTACATTGAGTGAGTTTATTGAAATTCAAATTTTATATCATATCTATTTATTACATTTAATGATTAATATTAGGAAGATAGTAGAGATTAACTCACATTTGTTATTAATTCTCTTATCTTTATGGATTTCTTGTCGAAATGCAATAAAACAATCCGTTCATATCTAAGAATGAGGCTAATGCTCTAATTGAAAATTAGTTTGTCTCCTAGTTTAATCAATATATAAGTATTAACATTTTATATGTTTAGTTTGTTGATAGCATTAATTGAAAGATAACTAAACTTAGAGGGAATTTTATGTTTAATTTACAAATACAAAATGCACAAGCAATTTACATGAAAGGCCAGTTCTTGAAAAATCTCACACAAGGTCCATTGTTAATTGTTAGATCGTATAGTAGTTATTTTGTTAATGGTTATAGGTTTCGCACACTTGAGGGATCTTCAAAAACATGGTCTTTCAATAGTAGTGTATATGTTAAAGGAAGTAATTATAGTTCAGCTTAGAGTGACTAGTATGAGATGCTAACAAAAATTCTTAAAGTAGAGTATCCCGTATTTCCAATCAAGAGAATAATATTATTCAAATATGATTGGTTCGATCCTACACGATAAGGAACAAGGACGTTACAAACTTATGGATGTTAGCTATAAAAGAATCTTGAATAATTATGAACCATTTGGTATAGCATCATAATCGTCTCAAGTGTATTATATGGAGTACCCTAGCTTAAGACGTAATAATGGAGATTGGTCGACTATGTGCAAGATCAAAGCTAGGTTTGTGTTTGACTTTCTTGAATCATTAGTTACCGTCGAATAAAAAGTTGAACCATTTTAGCAGGACGATCCGGAAATCCAACATGAATTGATAGACGAAGTCAAGAATGTCACTTTGTTGAATGATCCAAATGGATCATTTGTATATATAGAAGTAGGTGTGGTTGAAGAGAAAAATGATTGTGACAATGTGTCGGATGATGAAGATGATAACTTAAACAATGATTACGATAGTTCTAATTAAATTTATTTTCCATTTGTTGTATTAGTAAGAAATTATATAATTTTTGTGTCTTTATTAATTTATTAATTTTGGTTTTTCTACCTTCACTAAATGTTTGTTGTATATTTTGATTGTTTTATATCCGTAACAAATGATGTATTTTAATTTATTTACTCATGAATGGACTCTAACAATATATTTATTGTATTTTTTTTTAATGTTAGACCATATAGCAATGACTAATTGGGAATCATGATTTGTGTTGTCTCTCCGTGGTCATTATCAAATCATGTTTCAGTAATTGTGGACAAGCATTATTGTCGGAGGGTAGTCCGTTAGGATCTCTTACCGGTATCGGTCATGGGTCTCTAATGACAAGACTTTTTGTGGATCCAATAGCTCCCGTAGTCATGGAGCTAGCACATCTACATCAACATATGTTCTTATATCGACACTTAAGGTTCCACTATTGACCTCCGAGAGTGGCCCCTCCGCACACATGTATGACACTCCAAAGAGTTCTCACGACTCATTCGATCAAGCAATGTATTATTTTTGTCGAATACGGATTGTATTTATTTATTTTTTTAATATGTAATTCAATAATTACGGCATTTAAAATATTTTTTTCATCATTTTGTTGTTTTTTTTTTTTTGATAGATTGACTCCATATAATAGAGATTATTCTATAAAGATCTATGAGATTTTTAAGGAACAAGTGGACAAAAAAGGATCTTCATGAAAGGATGCTCCCAACGTCACTAAAGATTTCTACTTTAGTGAATTTAAGGTAACATATTTTTAATTTTCTTTATACTTAAAATAAAAATTTTCTCATCAAATAAATTATATAATTTTTTTTACTTGTGCAAATTTTTTTTGAATGGGATATGGACATCGATGAGCTTGTTAGAGTGGTATGGAAGGGTATCACTAGGAAATGCTATACTAACTTCGTATACAAGATCTGTTTGATGGACAAGCCACCTCTATATATGAGTCGGGAGGTATAGGATGCGTAGCAAGTTGATTTCAAGAAATCCGATCTCATCGCTCGTTCAAAGCAAGCATCACAAAACCGATTGTGGAGACCGGTGGTCTTGGTTCTAGTCCTTCCGGATATACAGGGGGCTCAATATCTTCGTGAGAGCATGCACGTCGCTTGGTAAATTGCACTCTTTATTATTATTTACTTATGTTAGAATAGTTTAATTTGGGACTTGTCATATTCTTTGTAATGAATTTTTTTGAGTTGTTCTAGAGGACTCATAAGAAACGTGATGGTTCCTTCATCGATATGCGCTCCCGAGTAGACAAAGGTTAGTATTTTTCAATTTCAAATATTAAATATGAAAATTAAATCTCAAATTTATTTTAATTATGTAAAGATAATATTATTATTTTGATTACGTAGGATCGTGTGGAGCGACTCATCATTGAGGAAGTTGAGGCTCGGAGGAAGGAAGGAATCTTAGAGCTAGAAGTAGACCAAAATGCCATATGACTATAGGCTACTAGGGAGAAGAAGAAAAGATTTTATGGTATAGGCACACGGTTAGTGCATTATGTGTCTCGATCACGTGACGGTAGCTCCTCCTCCGTGATGTCGTAATACATCAACGATTCGGCTAGCGAAAAGCTTCGGAGGGACTACAAGGCTACGAAGGAAGAGGTTATCGAGCTTAAAACCTAGATCTTAGAGCAAAATCAGCCTATTTATAGTATGAAGTCTCAATATAATCCGACGGCACTCTTACTAATGCAACCGGCACGAACATCCGGGTTATCTATAGATCCGTCGATCATTCGGTAATCTATTGATCCTTCCCCTCGACCTCCAGTCGATCCTCCAATCAAGCTCTCCATACAAGTATGAGGATGAGGATATGGGATTAGACGAGCAAGATGAGTGATATAATATTTAATCACTTTGTTTGTTTTGTTATTTTTTTGGAACGTATTTTAGAATGATTTTGCTAATATTATTTTATTTTTTATATATACATGATTACCTATGATTTTTTATTATTAAATATTAATTATTAAATTTCATATTAATAATTTAATTTTAAAAAATGTCAAAAAAAGCAATAGAATTGTAGAAAAATTATTTTCAAAATTAGTGACAAATTGGTGACAATTTTGTTTTTTGAAATATTGACGAAATAGTGAGAAAATAGTGACGAACATCAGCAATGAAATAGTGATAGATTTATTTTCAAAATTAGGACAAAATAGCGATGGATTTATCTTCAAAATTAGCAATGGAATAGCGATGGATTTATTTTAAAAATTAGTGACATATTTATCTTCAAGATTAGCAACGGAATAGCGATCGATTTATTTCAAAATTAACGAGAAAATAGAGACGGCTTAGCTATGAACAAAATGATCGATTTGACAATAAGATTAACGATGGATTTTTTTTGGTTTAGCGATGGATTTTCCATCACTAAATTTTACGACGAACTTAATATTCCATCGTAAAAAATTAGCGAACATCAAAATAATGATGGAATATTTTTCATCGTTATTCACGAATAGCGACAAAATCAAGGCATTTAGTGATGGAATATTCTATCGTTAAGCTCAATTTTTTTTGTAGTGTAAATAGAAGGAGAGCCGTGTCAAAGACGACATGAAATAGGGCTACATTGTAAAAAAAAAAAAAAAAAGAGAAATTTTTTTCTCTCTACCCCATCGCACACCACTCCTCCCCTTTCTTATGGTTATCACACAAAATCCTGGAATAGATTTTTATAAGGAAAAACACTAAATAAATTAGAAAATATGGAGCTAGCTTTCTACTAATTTTGAGTGCTTCTTTTATAGGTGCTTGGACTGCAAGAATTATTGATAGAGGCCGGATGCTTAGATGGCTTCTTTTCTATAAAGGTTTAATTTTACGCTACAAGAGGTAATTCTTTATTTATGTTTTAATTCATGCTTATTTTGTTAGTTGATTTAACGATATGATCTTGAAAACTTTAGATGGAGGAAAATTTTATTTTACTCCACACTTTCATAAGATGCATGATCCTTCGGTTTTGAAAAGCTAAAGTTCAAGTTAACTACAACTGACTATTTAAGCTCTCCCTAAGAATAATAAAGATTTTATAGTCTATACCAATGTATGAAGAATTAGACTCAATGCATTTTTGATTCAACATGGTAGAGTTATTGCCTATGTATCTAGATAGTTAAAAAACTATAAGAAGAACTATCCCACTGATGATTTTGAGTTAGCTACCATGATTTTTATCGTAAAGATTTAGAGGTATTATTTATATTGTGTCAAATGTGACATCTATATCGATAATAAAAACCTCCAATATATCTTCACCCGAAAAGAGTTAAACATAAGGTAAAGGACATGGCTTAAAGTGTTAAATGATCATGACATCACTTTCCATTATCATTCGATTAAAGAAAATGTCATGGTAAACACATTCGGTTGAAAGGCATCGACGAACTATGCAAGTACAAATTGCAAAAGAAATGGAAAGATTGCAATTAGAGTTTATACTAGGAGAAAATAGTGAAATAATATTGGGAGTAAGGATGATACAACCTGATTTAAGGCATATAATTAAGGATAGTTAGTTATAGAATCCATATTTGGTGAAAGTTGAGAGAGATGTAGTTAAAGAAAAAGCTACAGAATATGCCACGGATAGCGAGGACATTTGGCGCTATCGAGTAAGGATATGCGTTCCTATAAATAAGGATCTTCAAGAGGATATTTTAAGGGAAGCCCATGCTACACCCTATTTCAACCATTCGGGAGGTACTAAAATATATCGAGAATTAAAAACGAACTATTGGTGGAAAGGGTAAAGCGAGACATTGTTGACTTCATAGTAAGATGTTTAATATGTCACCAAGTCTAGATCAAATATCAAAGACCATCGGGATAGTTAAGACCACTTGACATACTCAAATAGAAATAGGAGTAGATATTATAGACTTTATACTCAAACTACCTCGATCCGAGAAAAGAGCTAATAGTGTATAGGTTGTTGTTGATAGATTGATCAAATCAGCTCACTTTCTTATAGCGAAGTCCATATATTCCATGCAATAGTATGTAGAACTATATTTAAAGGAGATTATGATATTATATGATATTCTAGTTATGATTGTTTCGGATCGAGACCCTCGATTGATATCACAATTTTGAAGGAGTTTACACCGGGTGATGGGAACAAATCTAAACGTTAGCATGACATTTCACCCTTAAACTAATGGACGAACAAAAAAGGCAAATCAGATTTTAAAAGACATGTTATGAGCCTATGTTCTAGGTTGGTCCGCTATATGAAAAATATATTTACCATTTGTAGAATTTGCTTGTAATAATAGCTACTAGGCTAGTGTTGAAATGGCACCATATGAAGCCGTATATGGGTTGAAGTGTCGAATACCTATACACTAGGATGATGTTGGTAAGCAAAAGCTACTAAGATAAAAAATGGTTCAACCAACGAGTAAAAGTGGTCGAGTGTTAAGTTAAGAATAAAGATAGCTCAAAACGAGTAGAAGAGTTATGCTCGATGTCTAAAGGAAAGATTTTGAATTCGAGGTGGATGATCAAGTGTTCCTTCGAGTGGCATCAATGAAAGGGGTAATGATATTTGGGAAGAAAGAAAATTGAGTCCAAGATATATTGGACCATTTGAGTTATTAGAGAAGATTAAAGATCACATATACATGTTAGCTCTATCTCTATCTCTCTCCTTAGTATATAACATATTTTATGCATCGAAGTAATGAAAATACGTGGAGGACTCAAGTTGTATTTTAAAACATGAATCACTATACCTTTAACTTGATCTAAGCTATTAGGAAGGATCGATTCAACTCCTAGATTGAGAGATAAAACAATTAAAGAACAAATAAATTCCTATTGTAGAAGTTTTATGGAGAAACCATAATGCATAGGAAGCCACTTAGGAATGAGAAGAAGAGATGAAGATGAAATGTCCTAAATTGTTTAGTTTGGGAATTTCGAGGATATAATTTTTTTTTAAAGAGGGGAGGATGGAATATCCGTGACGTAAAACCCTTCGAGAAATTAAATATATTGTGTAGTTATTTTAGTTAATTAATCAAAAGTATATTTATTAAATGTGTAATTGAAGTTTAAACATTAATCAAGAAGAAAGTAAACATAATTATGATTGAGAGGAAATATCTATGGAATGAGGAAAGGTTGAATTAAAGATCAGCATCATAAATCATCATGGTTCGATTTGACATAAGGGCATAATCATAAAAATTAAAAGCTTAGGTCTTTGATTGAGCTGATTAATAAAATTTAAGGATTATAATTATCTTCAAGATTGGCTTAGGATGGGGCCAACTTGGTGGAAATTATGAAGTTACGGATAGGAATTGTAGGATCGGATTGCAAGGATTAAAAGTTTAGAGGCTAAAGTGTAAAATTCTAATCTTATGAGGGACTTATTAATTGAATCCGAGGGAAAATTTTATGGTAAATAATTTTGGAAAATTTAGAGAAGAAGTGGAGGGAGAAAATCAGCTAAGGAGGAATAAAAAAGGGAAAAAGATCTAAGATAAAAAGAGGGAGAAAAGAGGAGGAAGAAGAAGAAAAATCAGCTAAGGAGTAATTAATGACAAACCTTAAGATTAATCCAAGTGTGACACACTTGGCATAATCTTAAGGAAAAAACCTAGCTATAAATCGAAGGAGAAAGATGAACGAAGGATTACAAACCTAAACATCCAAGAAGCTCTAAAAGATAAGATACACCAAATAAGGAGAAACCACTAAACCACCAACCCTAACCATCTTAGTTAGCCTAGAAACACTCTAAAATAACCTCTAAACTTGCTTAGATGATCAATCAAGGAGAGGGAAAGATTCTTCAACTTGTTTGAAATATTTAAAGAAGATAAGGGAAAAGGAACTAAGGAAGAAAGGAGAAAGTATGGCAAAACTCCAACTAAAGTAAGTGTAATCCTTACTACACCATAAGATAATTATTTTATGTGTGATTGGTGTTAATTTAAGGTTCATTTGATTGAGGTTTAATGAATGGATTGTTGATGATTTCCTTATGACGGTTGAATTGAAATCATTTGATGAGACATATGAACTAATGATGTGAGAATTATGATGTTTGAATGATTGGATTGAATGAATTCATTTGTTTCAAAGTTGTATTCATTCCGGAAACAAGGAGGTTGAGTGAATTAAAGCATGTATAAATTACTGGTTTTATTACTTAATACCCACTTAGTGTTTGATGGACTGTCTTAAAGATGCGTAAAAAGTTAAATTGAATAAATTGAAACTTGGTCACATTATGATAAATTTTTGCTAAGTAAGAATTTTTTATTGATTAGTAGAGTGAACCTACTTTATTCTAAAATGATGAAGAATATGTTATAATTAGAGGTTAATAGTGAAATTTCGAATTAAATGAATGAAATGAAAATTATCCTTCCATTGGCCTAATTTCGAGCAAGTATGGAAAATAAAAAGAAAAGAGGTTAATGTGGGCGCAAATATTCATTATGAGTTTAAAGGTACCAAATATTATGAGAATGATTGCATCCATGTGAAGAATGAGTGATTATGTTCTTTATCATATTTGGCCATGATGTGCTAAAAAGTGTCATCCATGTCCATGACTTGCTCATAGTGCATTCATGTTTTACATGCATACTTGATTAATGAGGAACATGTATGTGATTTATTATGCATGTTATATGTTCTTGAGTATTTAAAAGTGCATGTTAAGGTTATGTTAAATGCATGGCATTTTATTTAAATGAGTGTGAGCATCATAATCATGAAAAAGGTTTTACATTAATGATTTTGATAAAAGGAAAAGAAAAAAGGAAACATTTTCAAAGGAAATAGCTTGTTGTTACCTTCTGAGATTTACGGGAGAGGAATTATCACCCTCTCTTAAATATAATAGGCACACTTTGTGTGTTGAGGTTATAGGAAGCCACCTAGTGCTTTTTGTGATTTTCACAAATTACATGTTTTTACGGATGATTGATTTTATACACAATTGGTAGGGTGTAAATTTATGTACATGAAATTTTTTTTATAATAATTGTATCATATGCATCACATACATTACATGGAATACACTTACTGAGCATTTCATTTCATTACTCACCTTAGTTTCTTATGGTGTAGGAGAGAAGAAAGATCAATGAGTAGCCATTAAGATGTGTAAAGGATTTGCCTTTTGTGTGCTTAGAGTGAAACGAGTATGAGAACCTTACTTTTTCTTAACCCGATTTTGGTTATATGTATATCATAGTGAGTAAAGCAAGTTTATGTATGGCAGTTGGTTAAGCAAATATTGTTTTCCAATAATAAGTGTATGACTTAAATGTAAAGTTTAATGTTATGTAAGAGGTTGTTAATTAATATAGTATAATTGAAGTAATAGATTATGGGAAAGAATGAATGAATTAAAGGAATAAATGGGATTATGCTAAATAAAATAGGAATTAAAGTTCCTTAACTCCAAAAAATATTTCAAATGGCAAAAATATTGGTATAAGTTTAAATGAATTTTTTAAAGGCTTGGTTACTAAGTTTTAATTAAGGTGGACCTAACATCTCATACTTATTGGGAACATCGGTTATGAATTGCCCACTTTATGAATGAACCAAAAATGTTAAGAGATAAGGCTTCTTAGCTTGGATTCATTACCCCCAAAATGTAAGTCAATGCAAGTAATATCTTTGACCTATTTATTTCCTAGGTTTGGATGTTACAATTATTATGTTGTAATCTATAAAAGAATGGCTATCGTAGAATTTCTCCATGAAAGACATAGGAGAGGCGACATATATTTTAGGAATCAATATTTATAAAGATAGATCACGTAGAATGTTAGGACTTTCCCAAAATACGTACATTGATAAAATACTAAAAAGGTTTAGTATAAAAGAGTAAAAGAGAGGACTTCTTCAAATTTCACATGGCATAGAACTCTCTAAGATCGAGTGTATAAAAATACAGAGTTAAAGGGAAAGGATGAACCGTATTCCCTATGCATCAACCATAAGATCAATAATGTATGCCATGTTATGTATGTAGCTTGATGTCTCATATGATTTGAGCATTTCTAGTAGATATCAAATTGATCTAGGTGACAAACACTAGATTGATATAAAGAGAATTCTTAAGTACTTAAAAAGAACTAAAGATGTTTCCTTGATCTATGAAGGAAAAGAACTAGTTGTGAAAAGGTTCATGATGCTAGTTTTTAAACTAATAATGATGACTTTAAGTTACGGTTAGGATTCATTTTCCAATTAAATGATGGTGTTATGAGCAAAAAGAGTTCTAAGTAAAAAATAGTAGCTGATTCAACAACCGAAGCTTATTACATAATAGCTACGAAGTAGCTAAGGTAGTTATATGGATTTGTAAATTTCTATTTAGGCTACAAGTTGTTCCAAGTGTTGTTGATCCTATAGTTCTATACTATGATAACAATAGAGACATAACATAAGCTAAGAACCTAAGTCTCATTAATGGTCTATGCATGTACTATGATGTTACTACCTAATTAGAGAGATTATCATTCATGGTGATATAAGGATAGAAAAGGTCCACGAGTAATGATAGCATAACATATCCCTTGCTTAAGCCTTTATTATAGTAGAAACATGAAACCCTTTTTTGATCATCGGGTATAAGGGACATAACTAGTTGGCTCTAGTGCATGTGAGAGATTGTTAGTATAGGTGCTCAAGATCCAACTTGTTTAGATGGTTTGGTGTATTGTATCATTGCATTTTCAATTTTACTAAATAAATCTTTCTATTAATTCTTGTTATTTATAATTTGATAGAAATAGATAGAAGTCTATATGATATGCATTGTATTAATGATTGATCAAAGGATGTGAGACAAACATCAATGCACATAAATGATATCATTAAATGCTCCAAGTCATAGCATTATTAAGATTGGACATTGACAATTTGTGATAAGACTTATGAGTGCTATATTTTTACTATTAGTTAGTAGTAGGAGATCTCACACCTACTGGCATAGTGATGCCAAAGCAAGCGATCAAGTGAATAATATTTGAGAACATATCACTAGACATGATTCACAATGAGAACTCATTTAGTTTTTCCTATGGGAATCTCATACAAGATAGGTATAAGTAGTCTTTTGACTTGAAGTCATCATGTTAATCTCATTAGAGGATTCGTGCACTTTAACATTTGTTTTGATGGGCTTAGTAAAGAGCTACATGTTGATGACTTATTGGGTGTATTAAGAATCCAATAGAGATAGGTAGTTAACCGAGATAAGACATGTCATTCTTTATATGCTAAAAGAGTTATCACATTATACTCGATGAATGTCTACTTAAGAATCCGTAGCTACAATGAAAGTATACCAATATAGTATAGTTGATTTATATGAGAGCTAAGACATTTGGAGATTGAAGAAAATTTATTTGATCGTAATAGAATAGATAATAAATGAAGTTGAGATTGCACTATGATAAATTGACATGAGAAATGAATTATAGGAAAACTATACTCATGAAAGGTTATTATTTATTAAGTAATCCTTTTAAAGAATTGGGTAGATATGATGTCTTGCTAGAGGTCATTCTTGATTTATATATAAAGAGATAAAATAAGTGTCTTTTATCTTCTTGATACATTGCCGACATATCTAGGAGCATTGAATCACATGCATAAGTTTTAATACTAGCACAAAAAAAGTAAAGCAATGATTTTGGAAAAAAAAATTATTTTGGAAATTAGTTTCTAATTTTAGAAATATATTTTCTAATTTATAAATTACTTTCCTAATTTGAAATTCAATTACCTAAAATAGAAATCAATTTTCTAATTTAGTTTAATAAAATATAAGGATAACTTAAGAAATTATTTCCTAATATGGGCCTTCTTAAGAATACTAGACCCAATTTATTTGGATGGTCCAAATTAATTATTAATTTATTGGGTCAAAGGTGTTTAGACTAACATGCTTCAGATAAAAAACCTATAAGGTATTTTAAGTGGAGGGATAATCTTGAGCACTTAAGGATAAGGATCAATGTTTATAAGGATAAGTCAAACAAAACCCATATAAGTTGTTAGTGTTGGTGCCCAAGATCCAACCATGTTTGGATGGACCCAAGTTGATGAATTCATTAGAGGTAAATAGAAGTCCTTGTGATATACATTTGCAATAGTGATTGATCGAAAGATGTGAGACAAACACTAATGCGGATAAATGATATCATTAAATGTCCTAAGTCATAGCATTATCGAGAATGACATTAACAAATATGGATAGACTTGTGAGTGCTATGCTCATGATACATGATAGCAGTAGGAGATCTCACACCTATTGAAATGGTGATGCCAAAGCAAGCACTTAGGTGATTTATATTAGAGAGCATGTCGCTAGAGTTGACTCTCTATGAGAAACCACTTGCTTTTAGTCTATGTGAATCTCATACAAGATGGGTAAAAATGGTTTTTAGACTTGAAGTCATTATGATTATCTCATTTGAGGACTTATGCACATTAACATTCGTTTTGATGGACCCATTAATAAGTTGCACATGGGTGATTCAGTGGGTGCACTAGGAATCCAATGGAGATAGGTGTATAACTAAGATAGGACATTTATTTTCCGTATGCTAAAGGATTTATCACATTGTGCTTCGATAAATGTCTCGCTTAAGAAATATATGACCACAATAGATGTACACTAATAGACCATAGTTAGTTAGTTTACTCTAAGAGCTAAGACTTTTGGGAATCGATGAAAACTTGTATGGTCATAATCGAACAAGACTAATAACCAAGCTCAAGGTCACACTCGTGATAATTTGACATGAGGACTCGAATTGTATGGTAACTATGCTTATGAAAGGTAGTCATGATGTCTTGTTAGAGGCCAATCTTGATGTATCAAGAGATTAAAAAGGAGTCTTTTATTCTCGATACATTGCCAATATATCTAGGAACCTATTGAGTCACACACATAAGTCTAAGTATTCACATTACAAATGAGAAGTAAAGATATTGGAAAAAATTTCCAATTATAAAAGTTTCATTTTTTGAAAAGAGTTTCCAAAATGGAAAGCTTCCAAAAATGGAAAGTTTCTTATTTTAGAAATTAGTTTCCTAATTTGGAAGTTAGTTTCAAATTTGGAAATAAAGAACCTAAAAGGAAAGGAGTTTCCTAATTTAGGTTAAAGGTTATTTTTAAAAATTATTTCTTAATGTGGACCCCGTCAAAATAATTTAATAATATTTATTTGGATAGTTCAAATAAATTAATTATGCTAAAATAGTTTTGGCCCAATAGATTTAATTAAAAAGCTTAAAGATAATCATGATGGGAGGATAAACATCGACCTTATTGGATAAGGATGAATGTTTTAAAGATAAACATTAACCTTATTGGATAAGGTTGAATGTTTTAAAAGATAATAATCAAGTAGTCTACATACAAAATAACTCCTCATCCTTAGAGCATAAGAAAGCAACAACCTAGAGTCCTCTATGGACTCAAAGTCGCCCTCTCCTTGACATGGAAACTCTTTTACTCTTTTCCTATAAATAGAAGGATAGGTTCGGCATGGAAGGGTAATGATCAACCATAGAATATTTTAGCCAAGTTAAAAAGGAAAAGAGGAATCCGACCAAAAGAACAAATAGGGTGAGAAATTTTGGCCAACCCTAAAAAATCACCTAGGGCACACGACCAATACGGAAAAATAGGGAGAAATTAGTTTTCTTTTAAACCTTAGCAAGAAATACTCTTTCCTCCTCTTTTAAGGTTATCACAAAATTACCCATAATTGATTTCTAGAGGAAATAATTATTCGGAAAAGGTGGAGCTAGCATCCCATTAATTTTGAGTGCTTCTTTATGGATACTTGGGTTGTGTGGATTATCAATAGAGGTCGAATACTTAGATGGTTAATCAAAGAAAGGAATTTAGATTTGTGCTACAAGAGGTAATTTTTTACTTTTAGCTTATTATTCATTTATGTATGATTAGTAGATTCAATAGTATGACCTTGGGCCATTAGATGGAGGAAAATTTTTAATTTATTTTGCACTTCCATAGGATGCATGATCCTTCAATTGGTATCGAGTCTCCATTGAATCTTTAATTGTATGATTGGTTAATTGTGATTAACTATATGAATAAGATATGCCTCATTAGAAATCTTGTGTTTTTGATATTTTATATAAATATGAAACTAAAATTTTGAGTCAAAATCAATAAGAGTACGCGAGGCCAACGTTAAATGTCAACACTTGTGCGTATGGCAAGAGCTAGGCACGCGGTAGACTAGGTGTCGGCTAGCCGAGTTGTTGGCTTGCCAACCCACGCACCGAGTGCACGAGCAACATAACGGGCCATCGGCTAAGTGCTTTCGTGCTAGGTCGGTGGCCATTGGCAAACACACGCGAACTTGGGGTGGGCTTCAAAACCCATGAACTCTCGAGGCCTGAAAGCCTATGGGCCCAAGGCCTAAAAAGGTTTTAAAATTAAAATTTAGAAAAATTTATAAAATGATCAAAACTATAGATTTATAATCATTTCATGAATGAAATTTTTTCATTAGTATGTGATATATCAATGTTATTGAAGCATGGGTGAATGGTATGGATGATTCGACTTAGTTTTATGAATGCTTAGTATTTTTTGGATAAATAGGATCTGCATGTCCTACCTTCTCTATTAATCTATTATATTTCTCTTCTCATCTTACTCTCTTCGAATGTAACTCGAAGTTTCTTATTTTGAATAAATATAAAAGTAATAGACAAGAATTAGAATAGATACAAGGATAAGATGCCAAGGAATAAAGACATTCATGAAGAATTGTAATAATTTTTCACCTAGGAATTGACCCACTAGTCTCCTTGTGGCTCGAGGGGGCTAGTACCGTAAATCCATTACCATTCACCAATCCTTGAGTCATGCATGAGATGTATGAATATGATGAGATCAATATTAGCATGCATGATTACGAATAATTTGATTATTTTTTAGTATGTATGCTAGGATGAGACCAACTTTATTAAATCCTTCAAATAAAATATTTAGTTAAATTCTTTCTAACCTTATGAGGTAGGAACTCTTTTGGTTGTTGTTGGCTTATTGAGATAAATCAAGGTCACTTTTTCCTTGAGGGAAACAAATCATGGGCCATGCGATGACCTCGAACGTTGGGTCTAACTTAAATGAGTTGTTGGGTTTGTTGAGATAACTCAAGGTCCAATAAACTTTAAGCAAGGATTGATATTCACACAAGATATGATAAAGATAAGGAGTTATCACACTAATGAAATAAGGAATTACATTAGATGTAATTGGTACGGAGTTACTACATAATCCTTCATGTATTGCTTGTTGAGATAACTCAAGGCTAATGCATGCTAGAAGATGGGATCCTAACCCACTAGGAAAATAAATCGAAAAGTTTTCTCGAGTACTATATTAAAGGTTATAGAACTTGAAGAAAATAGTGAGAGCGAACATAGATTTTACTTTTTTAATTTAGGTTTGTTTTATGCAATTTAATTAACCAAATCGTATGCTTTTTTATCCTATCAGATTGTACAAGTATGATCGATAACACATCGATATTATCGATCATTAATGGAAGTAATACCTTTAATGGCATAAACTTCCTCGACTAGGAAATGAATTTGAGTATAGTCCTTCAACATGAGAAAATTCTCTATACAATAGAGAAAACTCTTGCAAAGAGCCTCCTCTAGTTCAAGCTGAAGCTCATTAAGCAAAGATTAAACATAGACATGATGCAATCACCGCTCAAAGCATCATGCTTACTCGCTATGACGTTGGAGCATAGGTGCCAACATCGAAGCTCACAAGGTTTTGATATCATAGCAAAGCTCAAGAGCTTATTTGAGGAGAATACTAAGCATGAGTGCAATGAGATAACAAGGAAGCTCTTTAGGGCCGGAATGGATGAGGGATTCAATGTCATAAGTATGTCACCTAAATGATAGGCTATATCGATCGACTAACCGAACTTGAAGTTGGAATGGATGTTGAATTATCCATTGACCTAGTATTGTAATCATTGCCCAATAGCTTTATATAGTTTATCATGAACTTCAACATAATGCACATGCAAAAGACTCTTGGAGAGTTATTGTCCATTCTAAGGGAAGCGTAGCTCAAAATTAACAAGAAGAACAAAAGCTTTGTACTTTTATTTAATAAGGGAAAAGGCACTATAAAAGCCAAGAAAAAGCCCGAAGAAGAAGAAGTGTTCAACCGCACCTACTTGGAGGAGTGAAAAAGGCTAAGGCATAGAATAGCCCAAAGGATGCGGTTTGCTTTCATTGCAATAAGAAAAATCATTAGAAGCACAATTGCAAGGAGTAACTAGAAGGAGCACAAAAGAAGAGTTCTACCACCACCTTAGGTATTTATGTTATTAATGTTAATCCTTGTATTTCTAAATTCTACCTCATGAGTATATGATACTAAATGTGGTGCTTACATTTTTGAAATGTATAAGAGCTTAAAAAAGGAAGGAAGATAGCTTCAAGGGAGAATATCTATATAACCACAATGGATCAAAGAGTTGGACCATTAGATATAGGTATTTATGAGCTAGCATTGCCATGTTGGGATGCTATGACTCAATCATTATTATTTTAGTAGAGACTAAAGATGTTATTTCCATTTCTTGTTTTGAATAAGTGTTCATTTTTAAGAATAATAGTTATTTTTAAGAATGAGTTTTTATGAAAATATTTTGATAATGATTTTACGTGTTAAACATAACTTCCAAATATATAACATAAATACTAGAAGACTCAAATGATCTAAATAAATATTAATTAGTAAGCAACATCAAACTTAGTGATATAAGCAAGAATCTCATATCCAATCTACTTATACAAAAGGATATTTAGAATCATTAGATGATGTTTAAAGAATCTTGTTTACTTGACAAAAGGATATGTATCCCCTTGTAGTTGAAAATGAGAAAGAGTTACTAATCAAAATAATCCTTATACATAGAGATGTATATAGGCCTTTATTCACCTATGCAAGAGGAGAACATGCTTGTCACATAACCATTAATAATAGTGGGTCATGTTATGGTTATAAAACGCAGTGTCTAAAACATTTAAAATGTTTAAAAGTTTAGACTTCAAAAAGTTATGAGATGAACTAACAAGAGTTTTAAAGCATCTCGATTAGATCGAGGAGCTAAATACTTAAATGCTAAAATGTTAGATCACTTAAAAGAAAATAAAATTCTCTATGGATATCACATATTCGACATGATCGATCAATGATGGGTCAAATTAATATCCCTAATTATGAATGAATACTCCTTACTACAACCTTTGAAATGAATAGGATTCTAATCTATTGAAGATATATCACATATGAGATATAGGAAGGGAAGAAAAATGAATTAATCTTCCCTTGAAGATTTAAGGGTATACATCAAAGGGTTTGATAAAGACAGAATGAAGCCTACAATCAATAAAGTGTTAAATTATGAGATACCTTAAAGTAAGATTAGGATGTAAATATCTTACCACTAGAACAAAGTGTTGTTCCTTACTAAGCATTTTATGTTCCTTGGGAAGGAATTTATGGATGCTAGAAATAGTGAGAGGAAATTTAAACTCAATAAGATTTGAGTAGACTCACAAATTAACACTTTAATAAAAGAATCCTAAAGTAAGATGATTACAAAGAGTTGTAACTCTTACAAAAAAAAAAAAAAAACATAAAAGTTCAAAACAAATTCATCAAAAAGACAAAAGAGACATGATCTTTTCGTCTTAACACATTGTGATGTGAGCCCTAAAAGAGATAACAAAGCTAATACTTTTAAAATGACAATGTTAGACATTAATTCCTATAAAAGGAAAATAAAAGGCATATGTAGTTGATACACCTTAAAAGTTCTCAAGAACATGCAAATAAGATTTGCAAAAGCTAAGCTCCATTAATAGACTTAAAAAAGCCTCTAAGAATATAAATCCACATTTTATGGAATGATCAAAGAGTTTGATTATTCATCAAAACAAAAATGAACTTTGTGTATATAAGAAGCTTACAAGAGCCTACTAAGTCATGGGTATTCGATGCGTAATCACACCTTGACTATAATATTATTATGTTGCAAATAAAAGATTAAAAAATCTAGAAGAAATTTCCCAAAGATGGCATGTGAGAGAAACCTACAATCTAAGAGTATAGATCTATAAAGATAGATCACTTAGAATGTGAGAAGTCTCCCAATTTAGTTACAATGACATGATACTAAAAGTTTAGTATGAAATAATCAAAGAAGGCTTTGTTCCAATGTCATATAGCTTAATGATCAATAACAAAGGATCATAGTACAACCTAGGAACCAAGGTCTCATCAATGGTCCAAGCAAGTACTATAATGCTATCCCTTGATTATAGAGATAAAAGGGTCGTGGTAGCATAATGTTAGAAAAAAACCACACTACGATAGCATAATTGACCCCACATTAAGCCCTCATCATAGCCAAAGTATCCGATTCTCACTCGATTATCGACACTAAAGACATGGATAGTTAGCTATAGGGCAAGTGGAAGATTGTTAGTGTTGGTACCCGAGATCCAACCATGTTTGGATGGGCCCAAATTAATATATTATGGTATCAATTAATAAGGAAGTCATTCTTCTAAATCTTATATTTACATGTTGGTAAATTCATTAGAGTTAGATAGAAGTCCTTATGATATGCATTTGCAATAGTGATTGATCAAAAGATATAAGGCAAGCACTAATACACATAAATGATATCATTAAATGTCTCAAGTTGTAGCATTGTCGAGAATGGACATTGAAAAATACAAATATACTTTTGAGTGTTATGCTCATACTATATGATAGTAGTAAAAAATCTCACACCTATTGGCATAGTGATGCCAAAGTAAACGCTTAGGTGATTTATGTTAAAGAACATGTTACTTGACTTAAGTCGCCATGAGAATCCACTTGGTTTTGGTCTATGGGAATCTCATACGTGATAGGTACAAATTGTCCTTAGACTTGAGTCATTACGGTTATCTCATTAGAGGACTTATGCACTTTGACACTCGTTTCGATGGACTCATTAATGGGTTGCACGTCGGCGATTCGTTGGGCACACAAGGAATCTAGTGGAGATAGGTGTATGACTAAGATATGGCATGTCATTCCTTATATGCTAAAGGAGTTATCACATTGCATTTTGATAAATGTCTACTCAAGAAATCTGTGGCTATAGTAGGAGTACACTAATAGAGCATAGTTGGTTTACTCCAAAAGCTAAAATAATTAGGAATCGAAGAAAACTTTTATGATTATAATCAAACAAGACTAATAACCAAGTTCAAGATTACACCGTGATAATTTGACATGAGAACTGAATTGCATGGTAACCATGCTTGTGAAAGGTAATAATGGATTAACTAATGCTCCTAGAGAATTAGGTAGTCATGATGCCTTTCTAGAGGCCAATCTTGATTTATGTATCAAGAGATTAAAGAGGAGTCTTTTATTCTTGATATATTGCCAACATATTTAGGAGCCTATTAAGTCATATGTATAAGTTTAAGTATTCACATTTGAAATGAGAAGCAAAGATATTGAAAAAAGTTTTCAATTATAAAAGTTTCCTATTTTGGAAAAAGTTTTCAGAAAATGAAAAGTTTCCTATTTTAGAAATTAATTTCCTAATTTGAAAGTCGGTTTCAAATAATAAAGAACCTAAAAGGAAAGGAGTTTCCTAATTTAGGTTAAAGGGTATTTTAAAAAATTGTTTCCTAATGTGGACCCTACTAAAATAATATAAGAATATTTATTTGGATAGTCTAAATAAATTAATTTGATTAAAATAGTTTTGGCCCATTCTGTTTAATTAAAAAGCTTAAAGATAATTTTGGTGGGAGGATAAACATCAACCTTATTGAATAAGGGTGAATGTTTTAAAGATAAACATTAACCTTATTGGATAAGGTTGAACATCTTAAAAGATAATATTCAACTAGTCCCACATATAAAATAATTCCTCATTCTTAGAGGATAAGGAAGATTCCTTTATGGAGTCAATAACCTAGATTCCTTTATGGAGTCCAAGTCGCCCCTCTCATTGTCTTTAGAGGACAAGGAAACTCTTCCCCTATAAATAAGAGGATAGGTGTGGCATGGAAGGTTAATGAACAACCATAGAGTATTTTAGCCAAGTTAAAAAGGAAATGAGAAATTTGGCCAAAAGAAAAAATAGGGTGGGAAATTTCAACCATCCCTAAAAAATTACCTAGAGCACATGGCCAAGAGAGAAAAATAGGAAGAAAATAGTTTTCTCCTAAACCCTAGCAAGAAATACTCTTTCCTCCTCATTTAAGGTTATTGTAAAATGGCTCGGGATTGATTTCTAGAGGAAATACTTGATGAAAAAAAGTGGAGCTAGCACCCCATTAATTTTGAGTACTTCTTTATGGATACTTGGGCTACGTGGATTATCAATAGAGGTCGGACACTTAAATGGCTAATCAAAGAGAAGAAATTTAGATCCGAGTTTATTATTCATGTATGTATGATTAGTAGATTCAATGGTATGATCTTGGGCCCTTAGATGGAGGAAATTTTTTTATTTATTCAGCACCTCCATAGGATGCATGATTACAACTCCTTATCCTAAAAATACTTATTTGTGTGTGTGTGTGTGTGTGTGTGTGTGTGTGTGTATGTGTGTGTGTGTGTGTGTGTGTGTATGAATGTATCTAACAACATACAATCATTGAGAAAGAATTTTATGTGTATCTTCCTAAAATAAAAAGGAAAGCAAACAAGCATCAAGTCAAAAAAAGGAGAAAATAGTTTTCTCTTAAAAAGACTAGTACACGCCACCTTCTCTCTCTCTCTTTGGGTTGTCATAAAATTACCCTAATTAGATTTCTATTGGAAACACTAAACAAGTCAGAAGAGGTGGAGATAACACTTTATCAATTTTGAGTGCTTCTTTTATGGCCACTTAGACTATGTGGATTATCGATAGAGGTCGAACACTTAGATGACTCTTTTCTACAAAGGTTTAAATCTTTTCTATAAGAGGTAATTCTTTATTTAGAGCTTTAATTCGTGAATATATGGTTAGTTGATTCAATGGCATGATCTTGGCCCCTATAGATGGAGGAAATTTTTGTTTTATTTTGTATCTCTATATGATGCATGATCATTCATTATCCACCTTGTTCTTGGAACTAGGATAACACTAACACACATAACTCATTTAATCTAATTATTCAAACATCGTAATTAACATATCCTTAACATACATGCATCATCAATTCATTATAATTCATTCATCATATATCATTCTCAACAACATGTTCATCAAACCCTAATTCAAGCAAGCTTTACATTAACATTAATCACATATCCAAACATCAAATTTTACAATGTAAGTGAGGAATTACACTCACCTCACTTAAAATCTTGCCCTTGCTCTTTCTTTTCCTCATTGGTTTCTTTCTTCCTCTTCCTTTAAAGAATTTCAACCAAATAGGAAATTCTTTCCATCTCTATGCTTGATCTTTTAAGATGGTTTGGAAGCTAATTTAGACTCGTTTCTAAGTGGATTAAAGTGATTAGGAGTGTTCGTTTTAGGTGGTTAAAGATTCTCTCTTTTTGCCATAGATTTTCTTTCCTTTTTCCTTTCTCTCCTTTTTTCCCATTTTCTCCCTCCCTATTTCCCCTCTTTAAAATATGGAAATCCAAATTTTCTTATCACATTTTGTTCCTTAAATTCAACTATGGAATCCATCACATTATAGACACTTTATACCTTAGTTCTTTAACTTCCAATCCTTGTAATTTGACCATATAATTTTAGTCCATAACTTCACATTTTTCATTAATTTAGCCCTCATCTAGGCCAATCTTAAAGTTAATTCAAGTCCTCGAAGGCTTTATAATCATTCATGTAAGGACCTTGACACTTAATCTTTATAATTATACCCTTATGTTTTATAATTACACCCCTATGGCAATGCATAACCATATAAATTAAGGGCATCATTGCTTAATTCAAGCTTCCCTCATTCCTAATTGAATTTCAAACTTCATTATATATTTCAATAAATATATTTTTTTATTAATTTATAAAACATCCATACATCATAATTATATTTTTAGAGGGGTTTTGGTCATAGATATTGCATTTAAGGTAAAGGATAAGGTAATGCATATCATTGAATGCAATTTCATATCATTATCATGAATGAGGTTTTACGTTCATGATTTTGATAAAGAAAAAAGGAAAAGGATATATTTTCAAAGGAAATGACTAGGTACCTCCAAAAAGGTTATAAGAGGAATGATCACCCTCTCGTAAGGCAAAAGAAAAGGAAAAGGTAAAGGAGAAAACAAAGAGAAGGTACCTAGTGATTTTTTGAGTTTTCAAAAAATGCATGTTTTAAACGAGGATCGATTAATTACACCATTGACAGAGTGTGCTTGAAGAAGAAAATGAATTTTTAAAAGACACAAAAAATGATTTAAATGAATCACGTGCGTATATGCATGGACTACTTTTACCGAGTATCGCTCACCTTTGCTCTTTGTTATGTAAGTGATAAAAAAACCAAGTGATGATCGTCGCCGAGGAGAGGTAAATGACTTGCCGTTTTTTTCTTTTAATAAATAATAGCAAGTGAGAAGACTTACCTCTTCTTTTAACATGTTTGGCTTTCTCGAGGTCCAATCATTTTGTTCGAAGGTTCTCTAGCCATCAAACTAGGTGGGTTTGCATCAATGAAGGCTTGCAACTAGTAACACCGCATTTAATTAATATGTCAATGACATATTTATATTGATTCAAAATAATGCCACCTAAAGATCATGTGATTTCTAGGCCTAAAAAATGTTTAAATTTATCAAGATCTTTAATATAGAGCGTGGTGTCTAAATATTATTTAAGCTAAGAAATTTTAATAGTAGCAATGCCCATAATAATCAAAGAATCAATATAAATTAGAACCACAATGAAGGAACCAAGCTAAGAGGAAGTGGACAAAAAGTAGTAGGAAGAAGATCGAAGTAAGCTAACCTCAAGGAAGGATCGAGTAAATTTTTTATACTAGTTACGGAACGCTTGATAAAGCCCATAAAAGGACTTCTAAAGATGAAAAATATGATGCTCCTCCTTTTTAACAAAACGTTGAGGAATCTTCATGTATAGTTCTTTAGTAAGGTCACCATGCAAAAAGGCATTGTTGACATCTAACTAGTGTAGTTCCCAATTGCATACAAAAGCAATTGCAAGAAGACAATGGACCATAACTAGCTTAGCGACCGGGGCAAATGTCTTGTGAGAATCAATATCTTTAATCTAAGTGTAACCATTTGCCACAAGACGAGCTTTGTTTTTTTCAATTGAGCCATTAGGGTAAAATTTGACTTTGTATACTCATTTGAAATCAATAACATGTTTCCGAGCATGTAAGGGTACAAATGTCTAAGTACAATTGGCTTCTAAAGTATAAATTTCTTTAGACATGACATCCCTCCACTAAACAAGTTGAACGAGTTTGAGAAAAAGACTTAGGTTCATCGATAGAAAAAATGACAACTAAAAAACCATCATGAGTTTTAGAAAATTTGTAATAAGAAATATTATAACATAAAAGATGCATTGTCAAGTTAACTCGAATGGAGAGCAGAGTGTGAAGTTGAGAGAGATAGTAAGAAATGTGGCAAAGTATAATGAAAACCAAAAAAATACTTGGATAAGTGTCTAATTTGAGTAGAATTTCCAACTAAAGAATCGAAGTAGAAGAGACAGATTGATCATCTTGAGAATCTTAGAACAAAGGCCTACTAGAAACTAGAATATGTGGCTAATATGATGTCGAAGACATAGAGAGAGAAAACCTAACTTTTGTAGCAAGTGGGATTGTTAGAAGGTGCAAGGCCGTAACATGTATATTTTGTAATTGTGGATTATGTTGGAGAGGATGACCCAATTACTAAAAAGCTAAAGTAAAATGTGGTTTTACTATTCATTTTTACTATTTGAAATACTATTCATACACTTACAAATCACTATTTCTTTTACTATTCATATAATTTTTTAGCACTTTGATCACTATTTATTTTCACTATTTAAAACACTATTTACACACTCATAAATCACTATTCACATACTCACAAATCATTATTTCTTTCGCTATTCATGTCATTTTTTAGGAGTTTGGTCCTTAATTTTTCTATACTTGTTTTTTTTTCAATTTCAAATTTTAATTATATTATGATTTGATCTCATTTTATCTTAGTGTTTTCTTTTAATTATTTTTATTAGTTAAAATTTACTACTTTAATTTGTCATTTTTTTAATATAATCATATGTTATTAGTATTATGATCATATTATAATAATATTATTTTTCTATACTAAGCATTTACTATTTATTTTTTATTTTTGAATTAAATAATTAAATAATGTTTTGGCTTAACCACACAATGATTCAAATTAATATGGTTTTTTATTTTAATATTATGCATTCTTTTGTAAATAAATATATAAAAATTAAATTCATATTTTTTCAAAAATTGATATTCTCATCAATATTAAATAAAAAAATTATTTGTTCAATTCTATATAATTGTTATTTATGTTTTTTGATATAATCTTATAAAATACTAAAGCTTTTTTTAAAAAAATATTATTTAATTTTCTTTTTAGTTAATAATCCATGGATTAATAAGGATAAATCCTTTTTCTAAAGGAACAATTATAAAAATAAAAATAAGAAATAGTTAAATAAAAAAATTTTGGTTAAAAAATTATAAATAATTTTTTAATCTTTGATTTCATATATTTTTTAAATTATTTAATATATTTTTTCACCTTTATTATATATATATATATTAAACGATTTTATATATTTTATTTAATTTACAAGTGTAGAGAGGGTAAAAAAATAATACACACTAAATAAGAATGTACAAGTGCAAGTTATGCTACAAAAGATAGTTCGGTATATGTAGATGAGGAAGAAGTTGAGACGTTATTAGAATGAGCCTCGGTAAAAGTAATTGGATTGGGCTTAATTTGGTTATCCTGTGCATTGGTGTCAATCTGGATATTCGTTGTAGGACTAGTCCGTTTTGATCCAGAGTGGCATCATTAGGCCGAATAGTGGGATGAATGACATAATGCATACCACCGAATGGGCTAAACCGATTTGAAAAATATAATGATATATTTTCTTTGTGTAAATCAGCAACATAAGTCGTGGTAGGGGCAAGTGAAAAAATATCCTCTAAAAAATGGACATCATGAGAAGAATAAATCATACAAATGTCCAAATCATAAATCTAGTGGCCTTTTTACCTATATGGATATCTTATAAAAATACATGGTTTCCTTCGAAAAGCAAATTTGTCATAAGGCCTATTATCAAAATGTCTATATATGATCATAATTGGGTAGTTTGCCAAATAAAAGTTTATAATGAGTTTTGTTTTGCAAGGCAAAATATGACATGATTGATTAAATAAGCTATAGTCAAAATGCATTCACTTCAAAAATTGATTGACGAGTTAGCCTTAAAGCGCAAGGCTCTAGTCATTTTTGAAAGATGCATGTGCTTTCGTTCAACCATAACATTCTCGCTGGAGTATATCTCGTGCAACTAGTATGCCTGTCTATTCCATATATAAAATAATAATTCATCAAATCCAAATGGTTAAATTTAAGACCATTATTAGTATGAAAAATCTTGAGTTTTGCATTAAACCGCATGTGAATCCAATTGAAAAATAACCAAAGATATCAATTAGTTTTTGATTTGTGATTCATGAGAAAAATCCATATGGCACAACTATGATCATTAACAATTGTGAAAAAGTAATGTGATCTAGAATGAGATAGAGGGTGACAGAATCTTGATATCACAATAGACTAAGTTAAATTTATTTTTGGACTTATTGGTGAAAGTTGAAAAAGGCAAGTCTAGTCCATGTAACTTTGCAATAAGCATCCCAAAAAAATAAAATAAAATCTTGAATTAATCATTCATTACTAATAAATCTAGAACTAGCAAAACTCAATTCATTGGTATATGTTCTAAACGATGATGTTGTAAATCTATTGTATTATGTCCCTTTGTCATAAGTACCTTCCTTATCACTATTGGTTTCAAATGATGCTGATTATTTTGCACTCTATCCACTCTATTTAGCTTCCATGAGGGTAAATTATGCATCACAAAAAAATTAGATCCAAAAATTAGAATACAATTGTGGTTTCGAGTTAATTTACCGACTAAAAGTGAATATAAAAAATAAAAATAAATAAACATTCTCAAAAGTTACTTTAAGATTTAAGTTATGACTAAATTGTACTCCACCCGGAGCTTTAACTAGAATGCAATCTCCATTGAGGATTTGAACCGAGAAAATAACTGAATTTATGTAGACATTAGTCATAATTGCAAGTTATATGATATGTGCCCATATCCCCAATTCTGACTTACCAAAAAGTTTTTGAGAGGTCATATTAGTAGATGGGCCAATTGAAGATCTAGACTAAGAGCTAAAAAAAGATGAAGCAGCTGTTGGATTTGGGCTGCCGAGACTAGGCTAAATGAGCGAAATCGGTGGACCTGTGGGATTAGGTTGCACTCGTTGCTGATTGATGACCCAAGAATTTAGTTGTTGTTGCAAAAAAAAAAAAAAAAAAAAAAAAAAGGGAATATATAGAGTTAGTATTAGTTTAAAGCCCTAAACATTAGGATCAATAATCCTACGAATGAGGTAGCTTATATATATGGATATGATTAAGTTCGTATACATATACAAGGAGTATTAAAAACAATATTCTAATACAATATTTTCTAAAATAATCTTCTTAACGTCAGCAAGGTGCAATTAAATTTTTTTGAAATCAATTTACAAACAAATTTTTTCATATTAAAATGTCATAATCAAATGTCAAATGATAAGCTATAGAGTGTAGTTTCTACAAATGATATTAAAATCCTTTTCAAAAAAATATTTTTAAATAAGAATTCTGTTTATATAAACATAATTATTATTAATTTTATCACAAATAAAACCATCTCCTTTTGTGGACTTAACAACACGTCCCTACTAATGAGTTATATCAAAACAAGACCAACAATGATCATATTATTAATAAAAACAAAAAGGCAAATAATAATAATAATAATAATGCTTATTATTATTTTACGAAGCAAGAGAACTCGTGTTTTATTATTAGGCAAATTCTCATGAATGAGTTGCAAGTTTCCTGTCATCCTATTATTATTGACAATCGGATATCAACTAATTCTTTCGACATTGACAAAGCAAAAGCCAGGCACCAATAGACCAATTATTTTTGTTAAGGATAACTGGCATAAGATGGAGTTAGAGTTTGCTAAAGCAGAATTTCCTCTGATATTATTACTGCCCTGCATGTCCAATTAGAAGCTTGAGAAGCAAATTTGATGTTTTGTTTTGTTTTGCATTTTTGTTTTTGTTTTTTTTTTTTCGGATAAATAAGAGTAGACTCGAATGCAGATATTTAAAACATCAATATCAAGAGTTCTTTAATTTGCTCATTAATTCTACACGTTGATCATGCCAGTAGTGTAAGGCACGCCAGTAGGTGGAATCCATTCATCACCCTGAAGGAATTTTCCAGCGGTGTAACCATCAGCTTCCTCTGGTGTAAGCTTCTTGATGCCAGTCCATTTTACTCTGTTGGTCTCTACTGCACCAGGTCCCCGATTGTTGTACTCAGAATAGAATAGCGTATTCAGGCCAAAATCACCCAACCATGGCAACCAACCTTCCGGAGCAATCAAATCATCAATATGAGATTGCATGATAATAGTCTTGGACAACTCCCTCCATGGCCGGCCAAGATATGCCTTGTTCTTCAACCTGACAGGAAAGTATGCAGGGTCTGCTGTAATAGTGCAGTTTTGGATGACAAAGCCAGTGGGCTCGCGTGTCTCGTTCCTTCCTTGAGCTGTGACAATGCACTGTTGGTTGTCCAGTGGCTTTCTGACGACCAGTTTGCAGTTTTGGAAAACAGCAATAGCATCGCCAAAGATGAAGTCAATTGTACCTGTGATGGTGCAGTCACGGTAGAATTGGCGCTTGGTGTGGGCATAGAGGGTGTCTTGGTAACCATCTATTTGGCAATTATAGAAAACAGACATATCGGCTTGGACTCGTAGTGCCACGGCTTGGTGTCCAATAGCTCCTGCAGAGTTCTCAAATCCAATGTCCTTGGCCATGAAGTAATCTCCACTAATTGCTGTACGGTTGCAAATGACAAAACATTATGAGAGAATAAATGCCAAACATTAATGACGGAGTTAATCCATACATTACTTAGTATTGGTTTCCTCCCCATAACAGTTCTCAAGGCAAGAATAGTACTTACAAACTGTTGCGGTTTTGAATGTTTGGACTCCATTGGCATAGTTGAGATTTCCCGTGATCTTGGTCTTTGTAGGGCCATCACCAATCATCAGAACGTGGGTATGGCTCCTTGAGAGGATCACTTGCTCTTTATAAACTCCTTCCTTGATGTATAGCACGAAGGTTTCATTTTTTTTCTTAGGAATATTCTTGACTGCCTCAGCAATTGTTTTATATTGGCCACTTCCATCCTGAGCCACAATTGCTTCAGGCTTAATTGTTGCCGGAGTCTCTTGGAGGAGTTTCCTTTTTCCAGCAGTGACCCATGAAGGAAATTTATCATCAGCTTCTAGGAGCCTGCGGCTCGTCAGTCCAGGAATTTGCAAATCCTTAAGGATGGAAGTGATGCCATCGACCATGGCTAGGCCATTGCTGGTGAGCTGATTAGAAGCCATCAAAAACTCCTTCATTTTGTCCCCAGCTGGACCTGTTGTGTTCTCAAACCCATCCAAACAAGTCTGCTGATACGTGATGGCAGCGCTAAGCCAGACTTTAAGGTTATTTACATACTCCTCGAACTTGCTAACCTGGAATGACTCTATCTCATCAAAAGAATGCTCGAGTTCAGCAATAGCATCGTCCATCAATTCACGGCAATTATCAAGAGCCTGTCTAGCCATTGGATCTTTGGCCAATTCTTTCAATGTGGCGGAGTTATTGACGGCATTTTGGAGAGCTTCGATTGCAACCTTGAAACCAGCCTGGACAAGCTTTGAAGGATCAGTTGTGTTTCCTGCAGCTTTTGAGAGGCTTTCTTCACAGGTTTCTCTATAATCTGTGGGTTGGCAAATGGCTTTGATTGATTTGGATGTTGTGGATATCTGGCCCTCATGAGAGCTTTCAGGCTTCGACTCTCGATGGCTGCCACCGATTCCAACAGCCACAGCAACGACCATGGCTACCAGGACTAAAGATGACACGCCAATAATGGCAAACTTCTTCTTCCTCTCATTGCAAACATTATCGTTGCCAAATGCCATCTTCTTCAATGTAGTTAACGTCCTGGGCTCAGAACTAAGACACAAAATATTACAGATTATGCCTATATATATCACTGCTGCTATCTTTTATAAACAGAGGTTTTAGTGCCCGTCAGACCCTCAAGATGCGAGACATCTCTTTATAAAAGGAGGAAGGGAAGACAAAAATAGGTAAGTTCAAAATTCTTTACTTTTTATCCTAGGAAATGTGAGGTATGAGAGACAACGGCCAAAAATGAGGGTCCTCAGATCTTATTTCCAAATTTAAGAGATTCCAGAAATTTAGATTAAAAAAGAAGTTACTGGTTGCTTTTTTCTACAACAAATGATATTACAGCACTTTTGGGGCTGGCTGAAGTTGATTAGTTAAAAATAACTACTCCTCGGTGCTAACTGATAAATTAATTTTTTAAAATATGCTAAAAAAATTCATCTGCCATATATCTAAGCTCTTGCTACACCTTTCCTGTTATATATATATATATATATATTTCTTTGCATACATAAAAAATATTAAAACAATTGTACATCAATGATAATAAATATTTTTTAACATGGCTCATGTTTTATGTTTTGTTTTAAATATATAAATGATAACTAAAAGTTTAGAAATCATTGGACTCTAATGTTAAACTAAGCACGTTCTTAATGAATGAAAATGTAATAATTAAGTTAAAAAAGAGTCTCAAGTTTAGTCATGTAAATATTACGTAAAGCATATATTTTTTTATAATATATATAATTTTTTTTAAAGTATTAGCATAGATTATAAAGCTCTTTTTCTAGACAATACCAATTTTTCTTGGATAATTTTTTTAAGTATAATCAATCATAATAAATAATATGTATAATATTAATTCTATTATGTTTATATGATTCAATATATTTAATTTATCTCGGTGTGGCATCGGTTTTTTTCTATTTTGATTAGCGCAAAATTTTGTTTTTTAATTAATTGTATATGAGTATATTAAGCATGTCATCCGACTATATTAATAAGGCATGCATTGGAGTTTGAGTAAGATTACATGTTTTTCCATCTGCCAAATGAAGGGATGATGCAGCAGCGAGAAAAAAATAAAAAATAAAAAACCCAAAAGAGGCGAGATTTGACAAGTCAAAGATTAATTTACTTTTGACCAATAGTTGCACAACATAAGATAACAATTTTGTAAATGATTTGCCTTTTCCCAATGTGAAGCCGACATGGAGTGTGGTCAAACAACTCCTCAACTAGGCCGGAGATAATGATCATTTAGGCCCAAGAGTTTCTTTTCTACGTAGACCAAATATATATATAAGAAATTTAAGTTACCTTAATCTATTTACGTCACATAAATCAGGATTTAAATTTTAGAATGAGTCTAAGTATCTTTAAAATTCTATATTCGATTTAAATTAGAAAGTTAAGTCATATAAGTTATTTAGAAGGATTAAATTAGACTTTTTGTAGTCTATGCTTGATAAAAATTTTTTTTAATCTTATCTTATCTCTAAGTGGCTGAATAAAGCAAGGACTTATTTTATTTTATTTTATTGTGAAGTTGACACTAATTAGTATAAATAGTCATATATCTTGTAGGTAAACACATTTGAACACTTGAATATTGATTAATAAAGTTTGGAGAAGTTTCTCTCATACTTTGGATCATTGTGCACTCGCTTAGAGTTTTATTCTATATCCTTGAACTTGATTATTCAAGGTAGTGCTACTAATAATAATAATAATAAAAACTAACCTAGAGTGTAGTGGGATTAATAATCACTCTAAAATCATCTAGCTTTACATCAATTAGAAAGATTGTGGTGGAGTTTCAAACAATTTTGCTAAAATGAATCAAGAGCTACAGCTTTTCATCCATCCAACTTTTCGCCCTACATCTAAACAAGATTGAAATTTTTGTTTCATCTATTAATTTGAAGAGTGAGGCCATAATTTTTAATCTTTTAAAGAGTTCAAATTGGCAACCATCAAATTTAAGTTAGGAGCATTGCGTATTTTTCAATTCTTCACAAAAACGATTTTAACTTGGTATTAGATATAAAATTGCTTCCTTGCATGTTTTTTGATGAAATCTTATAGAGATGCCACTTGAAAGACTATCGACAGAGAAGCCTAAGAACGGTTGGAGTCGTCACCTAGCATCGAGGAAGATAGAGATCACTATCATCACATACTACCCAAGATAGGCTACATTGTATGCATATGAAAAACTAAGGTTTGGTTTTATTATGTTTTGCATCTATGCCTACCTAAGTGAATTCATCTTACTTCGGTTGATTGATCGAGTAGTTTGGGACTTAGGCTAGTCAAAGGCCTAGTTTCCTACTCTAAGAGTAAAAAGAAGAATCATGTTTACGAAATGGCGAGCCTTTAATGGCTACAACCCATAATCACGGAATCTTAGCGACTCGCTAATGACTATAGCCAAAAACACTAAAATTGACGAGTTCTTAATGATCGTAGCTTGTAAATGCTAAACTTGGTGACTCCCTAATGATTGTAGCCCATAAACGCTAGACTTAGCAAGTTTCTAACTACTGCGAGTCTACTAGCACTAAACTTAGCCATTCTCTAATGAGTGCAACCCATAAATACTAAATTTGATATATCTCTAACAATTGTAGCCCATAATCATAAACTTACCAAGTCCCTAGTGGCTATAACCCATAAACACCGGTAATAGATACGAGTGATCCATCCTTTGATTCGTCCAACACAAGGAGGTTCCTCATCCTATTGCCCAACACTTTTATGATATGTTGAATTTATTACATAGAGAGATTTGGCCTGGTTGTGATGAATATTCGTAATTGGCGACGAGTAGCTCGAATGCTTAACCTAAAAGTCGATTATCATTTTCCAAAAAAGTGTTTCGACCGATTATGTGAGTCGATGAAAGAGTTGATGCTTGGTTGATAACTATATGACAAATAACTTTTATGAAACAAGGAAGGTAGTCAAATAGATGGGTTTATTGGTTGAAAAAATGCATTATTATCGAACGGGTGCATGATTTATTGGAAGGAAGATAATGAATTAGATAAATATAGATTTTGTCAACACCTCCATATCAAAGTTCTTATAAAGGATCAAGAAGAGGAAATCTTATTTCAAATAAGAAAATGTACTACTTTCGTCTAACCCCACATCTACAACGATCGTATGCTTCGAATGCGCGAGTGAGCACATGATGTGGCATGCTGAACATAGGAGAGATGATGTAGAAGTAATGTGTCATCCTTCGACTATATTGCATGACAAAGTTTCAATTAGATTAATCTTCCTTTTGTAGCTGAAATAAGGAACGTCCGATTAGGAGTGTGCCACCGATAGGTTTTAACCATTTAGTCAATTTGGTATGTAATATTTCTTGTGGTCGATCATTGTGACTCCATATAATTTGCCACCATACATGCATATAAATGAGGAATATATGTTCCTAACGAGTGATTGTTTCGAGTCCAACAAATCCAAAACATAAGTTGAACGTTTACTTACGACCTTTCATATTTGAGCTTATCTAGTTATAGGAGGTGGGTATGGTGACCTACGATGTGTACCATAAGTAGAATTTTTTATTAAGAACTCGTAGTTATGTGGACTATCGGTGACCTTCCCGCATATTCAATGCTATCCGATTGGAGTACTATAGGAAAACAAGCTTCCCTTACCGTATGGAAAATTCGGATGTTTTCTCCCTTCCAAATGGAATGAAGACCTCTAGGTTTGACAACCAATAAAATTTTCTTCCTCATAATCATCTATATAGAAGAAAAAGAAAGCATTTACCACCAATGAAGTTGTTAAATTTGGTCTTCCTCTAATCCGATCCGGAATGGAGATGTTACATTTGGTCGAGCGGTGAGGGTTACGAAAGGTGACGAGAAGATGGTTCGGATATATTAGAATCTCTCGGATGCCTAGATGGAGGAAGAAGAGTATTTTTTAGGATTTGCCTTACTGGAGTACAAATCTCATTCGGTATAATTTATATGTATGCATATTAAGAAAAATGTTTTTGATAATGTTTTTAACACAATCATGAATGTGTTGAGAAAAACTAAAGATAATGCCAAATCCAGGGAAGACTTAAAACTCTTTTGTAAAAGGCCGAATTAGCAAAGGATGATGCATCCGAAAAGTATCCTAAAGCTGCATTTACTCTGTCAAAACAAAAAAAAAAAAAAGAAGAAAACTTGTTGAATGGATAAAACAACTCAAGTTCCTCGATGGATATGTGTTTAATCTAGTTAGATCCGTTGATATGCGGCATGACAAACTTTATGGGATGAAAAGTCATGATTGTCACGTCTTCATGCAAAGATTACTTCCAATTGGATTTCGAGAGTTTTTCCCAGAAGGCAATCACTTACGAGTTGAGTTTGTTTTTTAAGTAATTGACTTCTACATTTATAAAGTAAGAGGATATATTACAACTTAATGGTGAGATACCCATCATTTTATGCAAACTAGAACCTATGTTTTCACCTAGCTTTTTACACTCCATGGAACATCTTCCAGTCCATCTACCATATGAGACATCTATTATGGGACCTATGCAATATCGATGGATGTATTCATTTGAAAAGTATCGACATTCAATTTAAAAGTAAAATTAAATAAATTTCTTACTTTCGAACGTTAAAATTATTCATATTTACGAGCATATACGAAGCTAAGAAATAATGTCAAGAATAAAGCTAAAGGGGAAGGAGCAATATGCAATGAATATTTGGTCAAAGAAGCCTCACTATTTTACTAGTATTATTTTGAGCCTCATATGCATGCTAGGCATCGAAAAGTGTCACATAATTTTGATTTCAACGATGAAGAAGAAAACCATATTGAAGGGATATTATCCGTATTTAAACAACCGGGTCTATCAATTGGTCGATATAAAATAAGAAAATTGACACAAGTAGAACACAAAGCGACCTCAATAATATATATTTTTGAATTGTGAAGAAGTCAAACCTTACATTGAGTGAGTTTATTGAAATTCAAATTTTATATCATATTTATTTATTACATTTAATTTTTAATATTAGGAAGATAGTAGAGACTAACTCACATTTGTTATTAATTCTCTTATCTTTATGGATTTCTTACCGAAAAGCAATAGAACAATCCGTTCATATCTAAGAATGAGGTCGATGCTCTAATTGAAAATTAGTTTACCTCTTAGTTTAATCAATATGTAAGTATTAGCATTTTATATGTTTAGTTTGTTGATAGCATTAATTGAAAGATAACTAAACTTAGAGGGAATTTTATGTTTAACTTACAAATACAAAATGCACAAGCAATTTACATGGAAGGTCGGTTCTTGAAAGATCTCACACAAGGTCCATTGTTAATTGTTAGATCATACGAGTAGTTATTTTGTTAATGGTTATAGGTTTCGCACACTTGAGAGATCTTCAAAAACGAGGTCTTTCAATAGTAGTGTATTTGTTAAAGGAAGTAATTATAACTCGGTTTAGAGTGACTATTACAAGATGCTAACAAAAATTCTTAAAATAGAGTATCCTGCATTTCTAATCAAGAGAATAATATTATTCAAATGTGATTGGTTCGATCCCATCCCATAAGGAACAAGGACACTACAAACTTATGGATGTTAGCTATAAAAGAATCTTGAACAATTATGAACCATTTGTTATAGCATCACAATCAGCTCAAGTGTATTATATGGAGTACCCTAGCTTAAGACGCAATAATTGAGATTGGTCGATTGTGTGTAAGATCAAAGCTAGGTTTGTGTTTGACTTTCCTGAATCATTAGCTACCGTCGAATAAAAATTTGAACCATTTTAGCAGGACGATCCGGAAATCCGACATGAATTGATAGACAAAGTAAAGAATGTCACTTTGTTGAATGATCCAAATGGATCATTTGTAGATATAGAAGTAGGTGTGGTCGAAGAAGAAAATGATTGTGACAATGTGTCGGATGATGAAGATGATAACTTAAACAATGATTACGATAGTTCTAATTAAATTTATTTTCCATTTGTTGTATTAGTAAGAAATTATATAATTTTTGTGTCTTTATTAATTTATTAATTTTGGTTTTTCTACCTTCACTAAATGTTGTTGTATATTTTGATTGTTTTATATTTGTAACAAATGATGTATTTTAGTTTATTTACTCACGAATGGACTCTAACAATATATTTATTGTATTTTTTTTTTGTTTAACGTCGGATCATATAACAATGACTTATGGGAATCATGGTTTGCGTTGTCCCCCGTGGTCATTATCGGATCATGTTTCGGTAATCGTGGACAAGCATCACTATCGGAGGGTAGTCCGTTAGGATCTCTTACCAGTATCGGTCATAGGTCTTTAACGACATGACTTTTTCGTGGATCCAATAGCTCCCGAAGTCGTGGAGCTAGCACATCTACATCAACGGATGTTCCTATATCGACACTTAGGGTTCCACTCGTCGACCTCCGAGAGTGGCCCTTCTACACACATGTCCGACACTCCAAAGAGTTCTCACGGCTCATTCGATCGGTAATGTATTATTTCGTCGAATATGGATCGTATGTATTTATTTTTTTAATATGTAATTCAATAATTACGGCATTTAAAATATTTTTTCATCATTTTGTTGTTTTTTTTGATAGATTGACTCCATATAATAAAGATTATTCTATGAAGATCTATGAGATTTTTAAGGAACGAGTGGACAAAAAAGGATCTTCATGGAAGGATGTCCCCAACATCACTAAAGATTTCTACTTTAGTGAATTTAAGGTAACATATTTTTAATTTTCTTTATAACTAAAATAAAAATTTTCTCATCAAATAAATTATATAAATTTTTTTACTTGTGCAAAATTTTTTTGAATGGCATATGGACATTGATGCGCTTGTTAGAGTGGTATGGAAAGGTATCACTAGGAAATGCTATGCTAACTTCTTATACAAGATTTGTTTGATGGACAAGCCACCTCCATATATGAGTCGGGAAGTATAGGATGTGTAGCAAGTTGATTTCAAGAAACCCGATCTTGTCGTTTGTTCGAAGCAAGCATCATAAAACCGATTATCGGAGACTCGGTGGTCTTGGTTCTAGTCCTTCCGGATATACAAGGGGCTCAATATCTTCATGAGAGCATGCACGTCGCTTGGTAAATTACACTCTTTATTATTATTTACTTATGTTAGAATAGTTTAATTTGGGACTTGTCATATTCTTTGTAATGAATTTTTTTTGAGTTGTTCTAGAGGACTCATAAGAAACGCAATGGTTCATTCATTTATATGCGCTCCCAGTAGACAAAGGTTAGTATTTTTCAATTTTAAATGTTAAATATGAAAATTAAATCTCAAATTTATTTTAATTATGTAAAAATAATATTATTAGTTTGATTACGTAGGATCGTGTGGAGCGAACTTATCGGGGGGAAGTTGAGGCTCGGAGGGAGGAAGGAATCTTGGAGCTAGAAGTAGACTAGAGTGTCATATGACTATAGGCTACTAGGGAGAAGAAGAAAAGATTTTTTGATATAGGCACACGATCGAGTGCATTATGTGTCTCGGTCACGTGGCGGTAGCTCCTACTCCGTGACGTCGTAATACATCAACGATTCGGTTAGCGAAAAGCTTCGGAGGGACTACAAGGCTATGAAGGAAGAGGTTATCGAGCTTAAAACCTAGATTTTAGAGCAAAATCAACCTATTTGTAGTATGAAGTCTCAATATGATCCGACGACACTTTATTAATGCAATCGGCACGAACATTCAAGTTATCTATAGATCCGTCAATCATTCGGTAATCTATCGATTCTTCCACTCGACCTTTAGTCGATCCTCCAATCAAGCCCTCCATACAAGTATGAGGTTGAGGATGTGGGATTAGATGAGCAAGATGAGTGATATAATATTCGATCACTTTGTTTGTTCTCGTTATTTTTTTTGAAACGTATTCTAGAATGATTTTGCTAATATTATTTTATTTTTTATATATAAATGGTTACCTATGATTGTTTATTATTAAATATTAATTATTAAATTTCATATTAATAATTTAATTTCAAAAAATGTCAACAAAAGCGATGAAATTGTAGAAGTTTTTTTTCAAAAATAGCGACAGATTGGTGACAATTTCGTTTTTCGAAATAGCGATGAAATAGTGAGAAAATAGTGACAAACATTAGCAATGAAATAGTGATAGATTTATTTTCAAAATTATGACAGAATAGGGATGGATTTATCTTCAAAATTAGTGATGGAATAGCGATGGATTTATTTTAAAAATTAGCGACATATTTATCTTCAAGATTAGCAACGGAATAGCGACCGATTGTTTCAAAATTAACGAGAAAATAGAGACAGACTTAGCTATGAACAAAATGACAAATCCGACAACAAGATTAGCAATTAATAAAATTTAAGGATTATAATTATCTTCAAGATTGGCTTAGGATGGGGGCCAAATTGGTGGAAATTAGGAAGTTACGGATAGGAATTGTAGGATCGGATTGCAAGGATTAAAAGTTTAAGGGCTAAAGTGTAAAATTCTAATCTTACGAGGGACTTATTAATTGAATCCGAGGGAAAATTTTATGGTAAATATCTTTGGAAAATTTACGGAAGAAGGAGAGGGAGATAATCGACTAAGGAGGAATAAAGAAGGGAAAAAGATCTAGGGTAAAAAGAGGGTGGACGGATGAGGAAGAAGACGAAAAATCAGCTAAGGAGTAATTAATGACCAACCTTAAGATTAATCCAAGTGTGACACACTTGGCATAATCTTAAGGAAAAAAACTAGCTATAAATCGAAGGAGGAAGATGAAGGAAGGATTACAAACCTAAACATCCAAGAAGCCCTAAAAGATAAGATACACCAAACAAGGAGAAACCACCAAACCACCAACCCTAACCATCTTAGTTAGCCTAGAAACACTCTAAAATAACCTCTAAACTTGCTTAGATGATCAATCAAGGAGAGGGAAAGATTCTTCAACTTGTTCGAAATATTTAAAGAAGATAAGGAAAAAGGAACTAAGGAAGAAAGGAGAAAGTATGACAAAACTCCAACTAAAGTAAGTGTAATTCTCACTACACCACAAGATAATTATTTTATGTGTGATTGGTGTTAATTTAAGGTTCATTTGATTGAGGTTTAATGAATGGATTGTTGAGGATTTCCTTGTGATGGTTGAATTGAAATCATTTGATGAGACATATGAACTAATGATGTGAGAATTATGATGTTTGAATGATTGGGTTGAATGAATTCATTTGTTTCAAAGTTGTATTCATTCCAGAAACAAGGAGGTTGGGTGAATTAAAGCATGTATAAATTGCTGGTTTTATTACTTAATACCCACTTAGTGTTTGATGGATCTGTCTTAGAGATGTGTAAAAAGTTAAATTGAATAAATTGAAACTTGGTCACCTTGTGATAAATTTTTGATAAGTAAGAAGTTTTTATTGATTAGTAGAGTGAACCTAATTTATTCTAAAATGATGAAGAATATGTTATAATTAGAGGTTAATGGTGAAAATGTGAACTAAATGAATGAAATGAAAATTATCCTTCCATTGGCCTAATTTCGGGCAAGTATGGAAAATAAAAAGAAAAGAGGTTAACGTGAGGCAAATATTCATTATGAGTTTAGAGGTAAAAAATGTTATGAAAATGATTGCATCCATGTGAAGAATGAGTGATTATGTTTTTTTTATCATATTTGGCCATGATGTGCTAAAAAATGTCATCCATGTCCATGACTTGTTCATAGTGCACTCATGTTTTGCATGCATACTTGATTAATGAGGAACATGTATTGATTTATTATGCATGTTATATGTTCTTGAGTATTTAAAAGTGCATGTTAAGGTTATGTTAAATGCATGGCATTTTATTTAAATGAATGTGAGGGTCATAATCATGAAAGAGGCCTTACATTAATGATTTTGATAAAAGGAAAAGGAAAAAGGAAACATTTTCAAAGGAAATACCTTGTTACCTTCGAGGTTTCGGGAGAGGAATTATCACCCTCTCTTAAATATAATAGGCACACTTTGTGTGTTGAGGTTATAGGAAGCCACCAAGTGCTTTTTGTGATTTTTCACAAATTGCATGTTTTTACGGATGATTGATTTTAAAAATAATCGGTAGGGTGCAAATTTATGTGCATGAATTTTTTTTTATATAATATATGCATCACATGCATTAGATGGAATACACTTACTAAGCATTTCATTTCATTACTCACCTTAGTTTCTTATGGTGTAGGAGAGAAGAAAGATCAATGAGTAACCATCAAGATGTGTAAAGGATTTGCCTTTTGTGTGCTTAGGGTGAAAGGGTATAAGAACCTTACTTTTTCTTAACTCGATTTTGGTTATATGTATATCATATTTAGTTAAGCAAGTTTATGTATGACGAGTTGGTTAAGCAAATATTGTTTTGCAATAATGAGTGTATGACTTGAATGTTAAGTTTAATGTTATGTAAGAGGTTGTTAATTGATATAGTATAATTGAAGTAATAGATTATGGGAAAGAATGAATGAATTAAAGGAATAAATGGGATTATGCTAAATAAAATAGGAATTAAAGTTCCTTAACTCCAAAAAATATTTCAAATGGCAAAAATATTGGTATAAGTTTAAAAGAATTTATTAAAGGCTTGGTTACTAAGTTTTAATTAAGGTGGACCTAACATCTCATACTTATTAGGAACATCGGTTATGAATTGCCCACTTCATGAATGAACCAAAAATGTTAAGAGATGAGGCTTCTTCGCTTGCATTCATTACCCCCAAAATGTAAGTCAATGCAAGTAATATCTTTGACCTATTTATTTCCTAGGTTTGGATGTTACAATTACTATGTTGCAATCTATAAAAGATTGGCTATTCTAGAATTTCTCCATGAAAGATATAAGAGAGGCGACATATATTTTAGGAATCAATATTTATAAAGATAGATCACGTAGAATGTTAGGACTTTTTCAAAATACGTACATTGATAAAATACTAAAAAGGTTTAGTATAAAAGTGTAAAAGAGAGGACTTCTTCAAATTTCACATGGCATAGAACTCTTTAAGACTGAGTGTATAAAAATACAAAGTTAAAGGGAAATGATGAATCGTATTCCCTATGCATCAACCATAAGATCAATAATGTATGCCATGTTATGTATGTAGGTTGATGTCTCATATGCTTTAAGCATTTGTAGTAGATATCAAATTGATCTAGGTGACAAACATTAGATTGATATAAAGAGAATTCTTAAGTACTTAAAAAGAACTAAAGATGTTTTCTTGGTTTATGGAGGAAAAGAGCTAGTTGTGAAAAGGTTCATGATGCTAGTTTTTAAACTAATAATGATGACTTTAAGTCTAATCATGATGACTTTAAGTTACGGTTAGGATTCATTTTCCAATTAAATGATGGTGTTATGAGCAAAAAGAGTTCTAAGTAAAAAATAGTAGTCGACTCAACAATCGAAGCTTATTACATAATAGCTACGAAGTAGCTAAGGTAGTTATATGGATTTGTAAATTTCTATTTGGGCTACAAGTTGTTCCAAGTGTTGTTGATCTTATAGTTCTATACTATGATAACAATAGAGACATAACATAAGCTAAAAACCCAAGTTTCATTAATGGTCTATGCATGTACTATGATGTTACTACCTAATTAGAGAGATTATCATTCATGGTGATATAAGGATAGAAAAGGTCTACGAGTAATGATAGCATAATAGATTCCATGCTTAAGCCTTTATTATAGTAGAAACATGAAACCTTTTTTGATCATCGGATATAAGGGACATAACTAGTTGGCTCTAGTGCATGTGAGAGATTGTTTGTATAGGTGCTCAAGATCTAACCTTGTTTAGATGGTTTGGTGTATTGTATCATTGCATTTTCAATTTTACTAAATAAATCTTTCTATTAATTCTTGTTATTTATAATTTGATAGAATTAGATAGAAGTTTCTATGGTATGCATTGTATTAATAATTGACCAATGGATGTGAGAAAACATCAATGCACATAAATGATATCATTAAATGCTCCAAGTCATAGCATTATTAAGATTAGACATTGACAATTTGTGATAAGACTTATGAGTGCTATACTTTTACTATTAGATAGTAGTAGGAGATCTCACACCTACTGGTATGGTGATGCCAAAGCAAACACTCGGGTGAATAATATTTGAGAACATATCACTAGACATGATTCACAATGAGAACTCATTTAGTTTTTCCTATGGGAATCTAATACAAGATAGGTATAAGTAATCTTTTGACTTGAAGTCATCATGTTAATCTCATTAGAGGATTGGTGTACTTTAACATTTGTTTTGATGGGCTTAGTAAAGAGCTACATGTTGATGACTTAATGGGTGTATTAAGAATCCAATGGAGATAGGTAGATAACCGAGATAAGACATGTCGTTCTTTATATGCCAAAAGAGTTGTCATTTATACTCGATGAATGTCTACTTAAGAAGCTATAGCCACAAAGGAAGTATACCAATATAGTATAGTTGATTTATGTGAGAGCTAAGACATTTGGAGATTGAAGAAAATTTATTTGATCATAATTGAATAGATAATAAATGAAGTCGAGATTACACTATGATAAATTGACATGAGGAATGAATTATATGAAAGCTATACTCGTGAAAGGTTATTATTTATTAAGTAATCCTTTTAAAGAATTGTGTAGCCATGATGTCTTGCTAGAGGCCATTCTTAATTTATATATAAAGAGATAAAAGAAGTGTCTTTTATCTTCTTGATATAGTGCCGACATATCTAGGAGCATTGAATCACATGCATAAGTTTTAATACTAGCACAAAAAAAGTAAAGTGATGATTTTGGAAAAAGTTTTTTATTTTGGAAATTAGTTTCTAACTTTAGAAATTAATTTTCTAATTTATAAATTAGTTTCCTAATTTGAAAGTCAATTACCTAAAATAGAAATCAATTTTCTAATTTAGGTTTAATAAAATATAAGGATAACTTAGGAAATTATCTCCTAATATGGGCCTTCTTAAGAATACTAAACCCAATTTATTTGGAAGGTCGAAATTAATTATTGAGTTATTGGGTCAAAGGTGTTTAGACTAACATGCTTTAGTAAAAAACCTACAAGGTATTTTAAGTGGAGGGATAATCTTAAGCACTTAAGGATAAGGATTAGTGTTTATAAGGATAAGATTAAACAAAACCCATATAAGTTGTTAGTGTTGGGGCCCAAGATCCAACCATGTTTGGATGGACCCAAGTTAATGTATTATTGCATCATTTAATATAGAAGTCATTCTATTAACTCTTATGTTTACATGTTAATAAATTCATTAGAGATAAATAGAAGTCCTTATGATATACATTTGCAATAGTGATTGATCAAAAGATGTGAGACAAACACTATTGCACATAAATAATATCATTAAATGTCCTAAGTCATGGCATTATCAAGAATGACATTAACAAATATGGATAGACTTGTGAGTGCTATGCTCATGCTATATGATAGAAGTAGGAGATCTCACACCTATTGGCATGGTGATGTCAAAGCAAGCACTTAGGTGATTTATATTAGAGAGCATGTCACTAGACTTGACTCTCCATGAGAACCCACTTGGTTTTAGTCTATGTGAATCTCATACGAGATGGGTAAAAATGGTCTTTAGACTTGAAGTCATCATGATTATCTCATTTGAGGACTTATGCACTTTAACATTCGTTTCGATGGACCCATTAATAGGTTGCACGTGGGTGATTCGGTGGGTGCACTAGGAATCCAATAGAGATAGGTGTATAACTAAGATAGGACATGTATTTTACTGTATGCTAAAGGATTTATCACATTGCACTTCGATAAATGTCACGCTCAAGAAATCTATGACCACAATAGAAGTAAACTAATGCTAAAGGATTTATCACATTGCACTTTGATAAATGTCCGCTCAAGAAATCTATGACCACAATAGAAGTACACTAATAGAGCATAGTTAGTTTACTCTAAGAGCTAAAACATTTGGGAATCGATGAAAACTTGTATGGTCATAATTGAATAAGACTAATAACCAAGCTCAAGGTCATACTTGTGATAATTTGACATGAGGACTGAATTGTATGGTAACTATGCTTGTGAAAGGTAATAATGGATTAACTAATCCTTCTAGAGAACTAAGTAGTCATGATGCCTTGTTAGAGGCCAATCTTGATGTATCAAGAGATTAAAGAGGAGTCTTTTATTCTCGATACATTGCTAATATATCTAGGAACCTATTGAGTCATACACATAAGTTTAACTATTCACATTACAAATGAGAAGCAAAGATATTGGAAAAAATTTTCAATTATAAAAGTTTCATTTTTTGGAAAGATTTTCCAAAATGGAAAGCTTCCAAAAATGGAAAGTTTCTTATTTTAGAAATTAGATTTTTAATTTGGAAGTTAGTTTCAAATTTGGAAATAAAGAACCTAAAAGGAAAGGAGTTTCCTAATTTAGGTTAAAGGGTATTTTTAAAAATTATTTCCTAATATGAACCCCACCAAAATAATTTAAGAATATTTATTTGGATAGTTCAAATAAATTATTAGGCTAAAATATTTTTGGCCCAATAGATTTAATTAAAAAGCTTAAAGATAATCTTGGTGGGAGAATAAACATCGACCTTATTAGATAAGGATGAATGTTTTAAAAATAAACATTAACCTTATTGGATAAGGTTGAAGTTTTAAAAGACAATAATCAAGTAGTCTACATATAAAATAACTCCTCATCCTTAGCGCATAAGAAAACAACAACCTACGAGTCCTTTATGGACTCAAAGCCGCCCTCTCCTTGTCCTTGGAGGACAAGGAAAATCTTTTCCTATAAATAGAAGGATAGGTGCGGCATGGAAGGGTAATGATCAAGCATAGAATATTTTAGCCAAGTCAAAAAGGAAAAGAGGAATCCGACCAAAAGAAAAAATAGGGTGAGAAATTTTGGCCAACCCTAAAAAATCACCTAGGGCACACGACCAAGAGAGAAAAATAGGGCGAAAATAGTTTTCTTCTAAACCCTAGCAAGAAATACTCTTTCCTCCTCCTTTAATGTTGTCACAAAATTGCCCGAATTGATTTCTAGAGGAAATAATTAATCGGAAAAGGTGGAGCTAGCACCCCATTAATTTTGAGTGCTTCTTTATGGATACTTGGGTTGTGTGGATCATCAATAAAGTTCGAATACTTGGATGGTTAATTAAAGAAAGGAATTTAGATCTGCGCTACAAGAGGTAATCCTTTACTTTTTAGCTTATTATTCATTTATGTATGATTAGTTGATTCAACGGTATGACCTTGGGCCCTTAGATGGAGGAAAATTTTTAATTTATTTTGCACCTCCGTAGGATGCATGATCCTTCAATTGGTATCGAGCCTCAATTGAATCTTTAATTGTATGATTGGTTAATTAAGATTAACTATATGAATAAGATATGCCTCATTATAAATCTTGTGTTTTTGATATTTTATATAAATATGAAACTGAAATTTTAAGTCAAAATCAATAGGAGTACGCGAGGCCAATGTTGAACGTCAACACTCGCGTGTATGGCACGAGCTAGGCATGTAATAGACTAGGTGCGGGCTAGTCAGTCGTTGGCTTGCCGACTCACGCACCAAGCGTACGGGCAACATAATAGGCCATTGGCTAAGTGCTTTCGTGCTAGGTCGGTGGCCATTAGCAAACACACGCGAACTTAGGGGTTTAGGCTTCAAAACCCGTGAACTCTCGAGGCCTAAAAGCCTATAGGGCCAAAGTGGGCCTAAGGCCCAAAAAGGTTTTAAAATTAAAATTTAGAAAAATTTTGATAAATTTATAAAATGACAAAAACTATAGATTTATAATCATTTTATGAATGAAAGTTTTTTATTAGTATGTGATGTATCAATGTGATTGAAGCATGGGTGAATGGTATGGATGAGTTGACCTAGTTTTATGAATGCTTGGTATTTTTTGGATAAATAGGATTCGTATGTCCTACCTTCTCTATTAGTCTATTGTATTTCTCTTCTCATCTTACTTCCTTCGAATGTAACTCGAAGTTTCTTATTTTGAATAAATATAAAAGTAATAGACAAGAATTAGAATAGATACAAGGATAAGTCGCCAAGGAATAAAGACATTCATGAAGAATTGTAATAATTTTTCACCTAGGAATTGACCCACTAGTCTCCTTGTGGCTTGAGGGGGCTAGTACTAGAAATCCATTACCATTCACCAATCCTTGAGTCATGCATGAGATGTATGAATGTGATGAGATCAATGTTAGCATGCATGATTAGGAATAATTTGATTATTTTTTAGTATGTATGCTAGGATGAGACTAACTTTATTAAATCCTTCAAATAAAATATTAAGTTAAATTCTTTCTAACATTATGAGGTAGGAACTCTTTTGGTTGTTGTTGGCTTATTGAGATAAATCAAGGTCACTTTTTCCTTGAGGGAAACAAATCATGGGCCATGCGATGACCTCGAACGTTGGGTCTAACTTAAATGAGTTGTTAGGTTTGTTGAGATAACTCAAGGTCCAATAAACTTTAAGCAAGGATTGATATTAACACAAGATATGATAAAGATAAGGAGTTGTCATACCAATGAAATAAAGAATTACATTAGATGTAATTGGTAAGGAGTTACTACATAATCCTTCATGTATTGCTTGTTGAGATAACTCAAGGCTAATGCATGTTAGAAGATGGGATCCTAACCCACTAGGAAAATAAATCAAAAAGTTTTCTCAAGTACTATATTAAAGGTTATAGAACTTGAAGAAAATAGTGAGAGCGAACATAGATTTTACCTTTTTAATTTAGGTTTGTTTTATGCAATTTAATTAACCAAATCTTATGCTTTTCTATCCTATCGGATTCTACGAGTATGATTGACAACACATCGATATGGTTGATCATTAATGGAAGTAATGCCTTTAATGGCATAAACTTCCTCGACTAGGAAATGAATTTGAGTATAGTCATTGAACATGAGAAAATTCTCTATCGATAGAGAAAAATCTTGCAAAGAGCCTCCTCTAGTTCAAGCTGAAGCTCATTAAACAAAGATTAAACATAGAGATGATACAATCACCGATTAGAGCATCATGATTACTGCTATGATGTTGGAGCATAGGTGCTAACATCGAATCTCACAAGGTTTTGATATCATAGCAAAGCTCTTTAGGGCCAGAATGGATGAGGGATCCAATGTCAAAAGCATGTCACATAAATGATAGGCTATATCGATCGACTAACTGAACTTAAAGTTTGAATGGATGCTGAATTATCCATTGACCTAATATTACAATCATTGCCTAATAGTTTTGGACGAGTTCGTCATGAACTTCAACATGATGCACATGCAAAAGACTCTTAGAGAGTTATTGTCCATGCTAAGGGAAGCTTAGCCTAAAATTAACAAGAAGAATAAGAGCTTTGTACTTCTAGTTAATAAGGGAAAAGGCACGATAAAGGGCAAGAAAAAGCCCAAAAAGAAGAAGAAGTCTTCAATCGCACCTATTAGAGGAGTGAAAAAGGCCAAGGCTTAGAATAGCCCAAAGGATGCGGTTTGCTTTCATTGTAATAAGAAAAGGTATTAGAAGTGCAACTACAAGGATTACCTAGAAGGGGCACAAAAGAAGAGTTCTATCACCACCTCGGGTATTTATGTTATTAATGTTAATCCTTGTATTTCTAAATTCTACCGTATGAGTATATGATATTAAATGTGGTGCTTACATTTTTAAAATGTATAAGAGCTTAGAAAAGGAAGGAAGATAGCTTTAAGGGAGAATATCTATATAACTACAATGGATCAAAGAGTTGTACCATTAGATGTAGGTATTTATGAGCTAGCATTACCATGTTGGGATGTTACGACTCAATCATTATTATTTTAGTAGAGACTAAAGATGTTATTTTCATTTCTTGTTTTGAATAAGTGTTCATTTTTAAGAATAATAGTTATTTTTAAGAATGAGTTTTTATGAAAATATTTTGATAATGATTTTACGTGTTAAACATAACTCCCAAATGTATAACATAAATACTAGAAGACTCAAATGATCTAAATAAATATTAATTAGTAAGCAACATCAAACTTAGTCATATAAGCAAGAATCTCATATCCAATCTACTTATACAAAAGGATATTTAGAATCATTAGATGATGTTTAAAGAATCTTGTTTACTTGACAAAAGGATATATATCCCCTTTTAGTTGAAAATGAGAAAGAGTTACTAATCCAAATAATCCTTATACATAGAGATGTATATAGGCCTTTATTCACCTATGCAAGAGGAGAACATGCTTTTCACATAACCATTAATAATAGTGGATCATGTTATGGTTATAAAACGCAAGTCTAAAACATTTAAAATGTTTAAAAGTTTAGACTTGAAAAGTTATGAGATGAACTAACAAGAGTTTTAAAGCATCTTGATTAGATTGAGGAGCTAAATACTTAAACACTAAAATGTTAGATCACTTAAAAGAGAATAAAATTCTCTATGGGCATCACATGTTAGACATGATCGATCAATGATGGGTCAAATTAATATCCCTAATTATGAATGAATACTCCTTACTACAACCTTTGAAATGAATAGGATTTTAATATATTAAAGACAGATCACATATGAGATATAGGAAGGGAAGGAAAATGAATTAATCTTCCCTTGAAGATTTAAGGGTATACATCAAAGGGTTTGACAAAGATAGAATGAAGCCTAAAATCAATGAAGTGTTAGATTATGAGATACCTTAAAGTAAGATTAGGATGTAAATATCTTACCACTAGAACAAAGTGTTGTTCCTTACTAAGCACTTTATGTTCCTTGGGAAGGAATTTATGGATGTTAGAAACAAGTAGGAGGAAATTTAAACTCAATAAGATTTGAGTAGACATACAAATTAACACTTTAATAAAAGAATCCTAAAGTAGGATGATTACAAAGAGTTGTAACTCTTGCATATAAAAAAAAAAAACACAAAAGCTCAAAATAAATTCGTCAAAAATACAAAAGAGACATGATCTTTTTGTCTTAACACACTTGTGATGTGAGCCTTAAAAGGGATAATGAAGCTAATACTTTTGAAATGACAATGTTAAACATTGATTCCTATAAAAGGCAAATAAAAGGCATGTGTAGTTGAGACACCTTAAAAGTTCTCAAGAACATGCAAATAAGATTTGCAAAAGGCTAAGCTCCATTAATAGACTTAAAAAGCCTATAGGAATATAAATCCACATTTTATGGACTAATTAAAGAGTTTGATTATTCATCAAAACAAAAATGAACCTTGTGTATATAAGAAGCTTGCGGGAGCCTACTAAGTCATGGTTATTCGATGCATAATCACACCTTGACTATAATATTATTATGTTGCAAATAAAAGATTAAAGACTCTAGAAGAAATTTCCCAAAGATGGCATGTGAGAGAAAGCTACAATATAAGAGTATAGATCTATAAAGATAAATCACTTAGAATGTGAGAAGTCTCCCAATGTAGTTACAATGACATGATACTAAAAGGTTTAGTATGAAATAATCAAAGAAGGCTTTTTTCCAATGTCATATAGCTTAATGACCAATAACAAAGGATCATAGCACAACCTAGGAACCAAGGTCTCGTCAATGGTCAAAGCAAGTACTACAATGCTATCCCTTGATTATAGAGATAAAAGGTCGTGCTAGCATAACGTTAGAAAAAAACCACACTATGATAGCATAATTGACCCCACATTAAGCCCTCATCATAGCTAAAGTATCCGATTCTCACTCGATTATCGAGACTAAAGGCATGGATAGTTAGCTGCGGGGCAAGTGGAAGATTATTAGTGTTGGTACCCAAGATCCAACCATGTTTGGATGGGCCCAAATTAATATATTATGGTATCATTTAATAAAGAAGTCATTCTTCTAACTCTTATATTTACATCTTGATAAATTCATTAGAGTTAGATAGAAGTCCTTATGATATGCATTTGCAATAGTGATTGATCGAAAGATATGCTACAAACACTAATACACATAAATGATGTCATTAAATATCCGAAGTTGTAGCATTGTCGATAATGGACATTGAAAAATATGAATAGACTTTTAAGTGTTATGCTCATACTATATGATAACGAGTAAAAAATCTCACACCTATTGACATAGTGATGCCAAAGCAAGCGCTTAGGTGATTTATGTTAGAGAACATGTTACTTGACTTGAGTCGCCATGAGAATCCACTTGGTTTTAGTTTATGGGAATCTCATACGAGATGGGTACAAATGGTCCTTAGACTTGAGTCATTATAGTTATCTTATTAGAGGACTTATGCAATTTGACACTCATTTCGATGGACTCATTAATGGGTTGCACGTCGACGATTCATTGGGCACATAAGAAATCTAGTGGAGATAGGTGTATGACTAAGATATGACATGTCATTCCTTGTATTTTAAAGGAGTTATCACATTGCGTTTTGATAAATTTCTACTCAAGAAATCTATGGCTATAGTAGGAGTACACCAATAGAGCATAGTTGATTTACTCTAAGAGCTAAAATAATTAAGAATCGAAGAAAACTTATATGATTATAATCGAACAAGACTAATAACCAAGTTCAAGATTACACTCGTGATAATTTGACATGAGGACTCGAATTGCATGGTAACCATGCTCGTGAAAGGTAATAATGGATTAACTAATCCTCCTAGAGAATTAAGTAGTCATAATGCCTTTCAGAGGCCAATCTTGATTTATGTATCAAGAGATTAAAGAGGAGTCTTTTATTCTCGATATATTGCCGGTATATCTAGGAGCCTATTGAGTCACATGTATAAGTTTAAGTATTCACATTTCAAATGAGAAGCAAAGATATTGAAAAAAGTTTCCAATTATAAAAGTTTCCTAGTTTGAAAAGAGTTTCCAAAAATGAAAAGTTTCCTATTTTAGAAATCGATTTCCTAATTTGGAAGTCAATTTCAAATTTGGAAATAAAGAACCTAAAAGGAAAGGAGTTTCCTAATATAGGTTAAATGGTATTTTAAAAAATTATTTCCTAATATGGACCACTGCTAAAATAATATAAGAATATTTATTTAGATAGTTTAAATAAATTAATTTGGCTAAAATAGTTTTGGCCCATTCTATTTAATTAAAAATCTTAAAAATAATTTTGGTTGGAGGATAAACATCAACCTTATTGAATAAGGGTGAATGTTTTAAAGATAAACATTAACCTTATTGGATAAGGTTGAACATCTTAAAAGATAATATTCAAGTAGTCCACACATAAAATAATTCCTCATTCTTGGAGGATAAGGAAGCAATAACCTAGATTCCTCTATGGAGTCAAAGTCGCTCCTCTTATTGTCCTTAGAGAAAAAGGAAACTCTTTCCATATAAATAAGAGGATAGGTGCGGCATGGAAGGGTAATGAACAACCATAGAGTATTTAGCCAAGTTAAAAAGAAAATGAGAAATTTGGCCAAAAGAAAAAATAGGGTGGGAAATTTTGGCCATCCATAAAAAATCACCTAGGGCACATGGCCAAGAGAGAAAAATAGAAAGAAAATAGTTTTCTCCTAAACCCTAGTAAGAAATACTCTTTCCTCCTCATTTAAGGTTGTTGTAAAATGGCTTGAGATTGATTTCTAGAGGAAATACTTAATAAAAAAAAGTGGAGCTAGCACCCCATTAATTTTGAGTACATCTTTTTGGATACTTGGGCTACGTGGATTATCAATAGAGGCCGGACACTTGAACGGCTAATCAAAGAAAAAAATTTTAGATCTATACTATAAGAGGTAATCCTTTACTTTTAGTTTGTTATTCATGTATGTATGATTAGTAGATTCAATGTTATGATCTTGGGCCCTTAAATGGAGTAAATATTTTTATTTATTCCGCACCTCCATAGAATGCATGATTACAACTCCTTATCCTAAAAATACTTATTTGTGTGTGTGTGTAAAAAGAGGGAGAGAGAAACGTATCTAGCAACATACAATCATTGAGAAAGAATTTTATGTGTATCTTCCCGAAATTAATCAAACCCGCTAACCTTTCTCATAAATTTTCCAAGCATCCATTTGAGTGGTTTCTTAAGAGAAAATTATACTTAACTAAAAAATTAGAGCTAGCACTCTTGGACTTTTGCTACTTTTTATGTGGGTGTTAAGTTGTGTTGATCATTAGGAGATATCGGATGCTTGGATGATTTTGATCCATGAATTTGATTAGACGGGAGAAGAAGTAAAATCTAATCCATCTTGTTAATATATAAGTTGATTCAATCACTAATCTTGGGACTTTAGATGGAGGAGAATAATAATTTTTTGTTTATTCCACACCTACATTGGATTCATGATCCTTCACTTTATCCTTTACAACCATCTTGATTTGACTATATTCAAAAAATCCAAAGAATATGTTGTATTCTTTATTGCGTTGTCAACCAAGACATTGATGTGTGGTAATAGAAAGTCTTCTTTTGGGCTAGCTTTGTTTAGGTTGCAAAAATCTTCACACATTTGAATTCTACCATCCTTCTTTTCCACGATGAATATATTTAACACCCATTGAGTGTATTCAATAACTTCTAGGAATCTAACATTCCATTGCTTTTTTTATCTCATTTTTTGCTTCTAACAAAATGTTTAGTCTTGCCATCATCGGCTTTTGTTTTATCGACCTACCCCCAGTGCTTAGAGACAATCTATGCTCCATTATTTTAGTATCTAATCCTCGCATATTGGCATATGACCATGCAAATATTTGTATATATTATTTTAGAAGCGAGATTAGACCCTCTTTCTCATCGTCCTCCATCAAAGTCCATACCTTTAACTCTCGTCTATCTTCATCAATCCCCACATTTATCATTTTTAACTCTTCTTTATATGGTTTAATGGTTGTTTTGATAATTCTATCAATTTTATGAATTCTTTTCTATCATTTTCATCCTATTCTTTTTTAATCCATTCTAATTAAATTTTGATCAAAGTTAGGCCAGTCAATTTTAGTTCAATCATTTTCATTTTTAAATAAGTTATCATAATATGTGTTCCTAAAATAAATGAAAAAGTGAAAATAAAACAAAGAGAAAAAGAATGGAAACAAGATATTTTTAGGAGAAATTCTAGATAATCTATTGCATTGATATTATTTATAAAGAAGGTGAGACTTTATATCAAGATTTCTTTTTAGGATTTTAGCTAAAATTCAACTAGAAGGTTAAACAAAAGATGATAAAGATATTTACTCGACCTTATAGACAACAAGAACTTTCTCATCATACAAGTTGGTTAGCTCCTCACCCTTAACATACTTCGGGCAAACTAATCAATATCGATAGCTTCCCTCATCATGTTGATCGTGAGTTATAAGAGGGTTACCACACTTGATTGGGTAATGATGATGTTTGTTTATACCCTAATTTTTTCCTATTTATTTTTAAATTCATAAGTTAAAAGAAAATAAAAAAAAGAGAGAAAAGAAAAAAAAAGATTTGGGGGTCTAATTAAAAAAAATGAAGTTTGAAAAAAAAAACCCAATTGATGGTGTAATTGAAAAGTTCAAAACCCCAAATCCTTAATTAAAAAAGAAAGGGTACAATTGAGAGAAACTAAAAGAAGAGGTCATAATTAATTACAATTAAGAGGTGCTATTAAAGTTCAAATAAGTCAAATGACACTAAAAGGGACAAACATAGAAAAGGCGGGGACTCAAAAATATGTTTGCCTAAAACCTTAATTTTTCTCCTCTAAATACCTTTTTTTCTCTCATTCTAAGGGGCTAGCACTATTCATCGTCGTCTCTAAAACTTGCGTGCCACCATCCTTTTATTTTGGTCATATTCTTTATACCCACCATCAATACTCCATTGAATATCCATCTCCATCACCCAAAACAACCTAAAGTTCAGCCACTCCACCTCTCCTCCTCCATTTCAACCATGAAAAATCCCCAAAAAATCCATCCTAATTTCTAAAAATCGCCTCATTTTGTGATAGCCACTCTTGTTACCGTTGTAACCCTTTTTAGGTGCTCTTTTACCATTTTTAATCTTTTTTTGTTGCTGTAACCTTCCATAATCTTGCCAGTACTACTTCTACAACTTCTAGTAGCCTTCAAACCAAAAATAGTAGCTCTAAGTTACCAAGATAGTGGCGGAATCACTAGCAAGATAGGGACATAATTAGACAACGAACTACTACTACTATCCAACCCCTTTTCCATAACTTTCTAGCCATTATTTTGCCTTAAAAACACCTATTCAATAGCCTCTCTAATCCATCATTGTCAAAAAAATAAAAAATCCTCCAAAATATCTAACAAAAATCCCTAAAATACCTTTCCATAACCCATGATAGCCCTATTATCTGGTCGATTAACTTTTAGAGGAAGATTATGGGATTTCACCTTCTTAAAGGTCTAGAAAAGAAACGAGACCTTATTGGAGCTTGAATTATATATATTAAGATTACTATATTGAGCAAAAAATGTAAAAATCCATTTTGGTTTGGGCTATCAAATTCGGAGTTAAAAGTTGAGTAAAAAATTTGAATTCCGTGACAATCAAGAACACTACCTAGAGTTTTGCATGTATTTGGAATTATACACATTCAATTGAAATGATACAAAATTACATAAAATATAAGGCATCCATACCTCTAACATTTATGCTGATACTAAGGCCAAACAAGACCACTATCCGATCCAAAATTTATCGGAAGATGCGAATCCAAATAGCCTAAGCTCTAGATAGCGACGAAGTCCAAAACATTACATAGTGCTTTGCCTATATCTAGAGTTATACACATCGAATTTTGATGATTCCAAATTAATAAGAAAGACAACATCCATAATTATAGTAATTATAAGATAAAAATACCAAAAAAAAAACATATATCTAATCCGAAATAAGTCTACAAGATACGACTTCAAATAGCCCATGCTCTCAGAAACCATAGGCAATAGCTCTTTGGTGTTCCTACCTAAAAAGGAAACCACTCTAGTGGAACTCACATAAATAATCTTAAAAATGGAAAGCTAATTTCGTTCTTTGGCTAACTAAATAATAAGTTCTCATTAGAGATGAAAACGGTAGAACCGACCCTAAATAAAGTGTCTTCGGAAATTTCAGCAACTTTTGACATATTTTGGGTAACATTAGAAAATGTGTATCCATTTGATATTAGTGATTAAATTTCTTATTTTAGAATCTAAAATTGCATTGATTGTGATTATTAAAGAATTTGATGTGTCATTAGATAAACCATTATGTATCGAACCCAAAAAGGGTTTGAGACCTCTAGCATTTTAAAGTGAAATAAGGTTAGTGATTAATGGTCACGTGATGGAGCTAGGAGGAATGGGATTGGGATTTAATTTCAATGGTAGATCTAAGATAAATACGGGTCCTAATGCTTGCATTTGAATGTGATGTTTATACTTATATTATGATATGGTAGATTTGGTATACTTGTCTATGATTTGTTGAATGTGTAATATTGTTATCTAATGCATGATTATCTACCTTTTTGTTTATAAAAAATGAAGCTATCGGTAGCTTCCTACCTGTGTGGTCAAAGTTTCCTGTGGTTCTAAATCATTTTATTTGCCTCTTTTTTTTTTAATTAGAAATGCGGTTCTTGGTGGCTTTTCACCTATGTAAAATAAGCTACCTATGGCTTTAAAATCATCTTACTTGTCTCTTTGTTTCTAAGAAATGAAACTATCGGTAGTTTTCACCAATAGAGTCAAAGCTATCTAGGGTTTCTAAATCATTTTATTTTATTTTTGTTCATAAAAAATGAAGCCATCGGTGACTTTCCGCCTATATGGACAAAGTCACTAATGGCTTCTAAATCAATTTACTTGATTTCTATTCATTTGAAGCGAAACTAGCTAGTGGTCTTTCATTTATATGACGAAGCCATTAGTGGTTTTAAAGTCATTTTACTTTTTTATATTTGCTCAAAATGAAGCAATGGATGGCTTCTCACTTATATTATTAGAGCTACTATTGGCTCCTAAACCAATTTTATTTAATTTCCGGTTGCTTGTATCAAATCTATTGATGGCTTCTCACTTATGTGACAAAGCCACTAATGTTTTCAAAATTATTTTACTTATTGTCTACTTGTCCGAACCAAAGCCATTGATAACTTCTCACTTATTTGATGAAGTTGTTAGTGGCTTCCAAACTAGTTATCTACTTTTTGCTCAAGCAAAACAAAGTTGCTAGTGGCTTCTCACTTATACAATGAATTTATTAGTAACTTATTAAATTAATGAATCGAAGTCATCAATGTCTTCCTACTTGTATGAGTGAAGTTATTAGTGACTCACTCGCTCATGGTAATAAAAAGCTATCAATCTCTAGAAACTCACCCAATTATCAATATAGGTCGGGTTCACTAAAGATTAGCTCAATTTCTAACTTCTTTCCACCTTTTTCCTCGTAGTATGTTATCGGCCTTGAATCAGCCTAAACCTTTAAATACTTTACTTTTCCATCTTGATAAAATAAATTCATTCAAATAAGCATAAAACCATAACATAAAATAACCAAAATTTTATTTTCACATGCAAACAATACAACCTATCTTAGGTAGGATGGGGATGATAATGATGTTATATCTTTCTCATATGTAACTAACTTGTCATCTAGATATCCGTGCAAGACTAGTATGTTTAGGGTTTCTTAGTTCTCTATCTAACAACTCTTTATCTCCACATATTCCCTCGTGAGCTCCCATTGACAATGTTGATGACAAATACTAAGATTCTTCATTAGCCATATTTGCCCCTATAGTGTTAACCGCTATGTCATTTAACTTATACTCCAAACTCAATCCTTCTTATTCATAAATGCTACATATGAAGGCCTTATAAAGGTAACACATATATAGGAAATGTCGATATTCTCATCATTGGAATTTTATCCCTCAATACAGATTAATCTTTTCTCCTTTTTCTATTCAGCCATTATTTGATACTCTTTTTAAGATGGCTTGAAACCTAGCCCAAACTATTGGTTTATAGTTTTCAACTTCATATGGTTGATTCCCTTAGATAAATCATTGCCTATGTCAAACGATAGCAATCTAACTTTCACCATATATTTTGCCTATATTTTCATAACATTCGATAGCTCAAACTTCCTTATTTGAGAAGTTTTAGGAATTAGCTCAGCATTAACTACTTAAAAAATGTGCAAGTTGAAGGATCATGCTTATGAAGGTGTAAAATAAAATAAAAATTTTCTCTATCCGAAGGGCTCAAGATCATGTCATTGAATCAACTAACCATATATTAATGAGTTAAAGTGATGAATAAAGAAACACCTCTTGTAACATGGATTTTTTGTAGCAAAGAAAGGAGTCGTCCAAGTGTTCAACTTCTATTAATTATCCACTTAGTCTAAGCGACCACAAAGAAGCACCCAAAATTAGTAGAGTGCTAGCCCTACCTTTTTTTTTATTTGTTTAATGTTTCCTATAGAAATCTAATTTGAGTAATTTTGTAATAGCCCAAAGAGAAGAGGAAACTGTCGTTTACTAAGGTTTTTAGGAGAAAACTATTTTCTCCTTTTTAATTTCTTTTATCGTGTACTCTAGCTCTCCTTTTAATTATGCCAAATTTTCTCTTCCAAAAAATTATTCTCGTTACCACATCTCTCCTTTTATTTATAGAGAAAGAGTTTCCTTATCCTTTAAGGACAATGAGAGGGCCGATAACTTGTCTTAATTTGGACTCTTAGTTGTTCGTTGCCTTATCCTTCATGGATTGCGAGTTATTTAACATGTATGCTTTTGATCTTTATCTATAAAATATTTTTCCTTATCTAATAAGGTTCATATTTATCCTCCCACAAAAATATCTTTTGGGTTTTTAATTAGCCCAAACTATTTTTTTCCAATTAATTAATTCAAACTATCTAAATAAATAAACTTAGATCATTTTAAGAGGCTCACATTTAGGAAATAATATTTGAAATTACCCTTAAGCCTATATTAGAAAACTAATTTTCATTTTAGGTTATTTACATCCAAATTTAGAACTAACTTCCAAGTAAAAAACTGATTTCTAAAATATGAAACTTTATGTTTTAAAAAACTTTCATTTTAGAAAAATTTTTATTTTATGAAACTTTCAAAATGGGAACTTTTTTCCAATGTCTTTGCTTTTTTTTAATCATGTGAATGCTTAAACTTATGTATGTGACTTAATAGACTCCTAGATATGTTGACAATGTATTAAGAACAAAAGACACATGTTTTATATCTTGATACAAAAGTCAAGATTGGCATCTAGCAAGGTATAATGACTAGTTAATGTTATAAAATGATTAATTAATCCATTATTACCTTTCATGAGCATGGTTAATATATAATTTAATCCTCATGCCAACTTATCATAATGTGATCTCAAACTTAGTTATAAGTCTTATTCAATTATGATCATACAAGTTTTCTTCCATTCTTAAATGTATTAGTCGTTGGAGTAAACCAACTACGCTCTATTGGTGTACTCCTACTATGTCCATAGATTTTTTGAGTTTACATTTATCAAAGTGTAATGTGATAACTCCTTTAGCATAAAAGGAATGACATGTCCTACCTTATTCATCCACCTACCTCCATTAGATTATTAGTGCAACCAATGAATCATCCACGTGTGACCCTTGACTAGGTTCATCAAAATGAGTGTTAAAGTGATAAATCCTCTAATGAGACAACCGTGATCACTTTAAGTCTAACCACGTATAGCCAATGTCCATTCTTGACAATGTTTCTACTTGGGACATGTAATGATATCATTTAATAGTGATATCATGTAAGTGCATTAATATTTATCATAAAAAAATAAGTAGAGTCATAGTTAGTTTAGTTTTCTTTAAGTTAATTTCTTACATGCTAGCTTTAATAATAAGATAAGAAAACAAATATGGTAAGAAAATAATCATAATAAATGGCATTTGATGAGGATAAAAGAAATCAAATACCAAATAATGGTTTAAATTAAAGAAATTTATATAGACTAATAGAAAAGGAATTTGAGTAAATCAAGTGTCATAGATATACTCCATTTATCCAAACAATTTAAATAAAATTTTAAAACATGAAAAATGTATTATGCATTTTGGGCTGAAATTTAGGACCCGCCCATCAATGATAAACTTCCATAGCTAATTCCATACCTAGAAGACCATAGTAAAGACATAATTTCTTATTGATTTGCATTCATTGCACTTTGAATGTAAGTCAACGATATTAAAATTCCCGACTTACTAGGTCATAGGTTGGGGGTGTTATAGACATGGTATCGAGTGTAGTTTGCTAAGGTATGAAGGAAGGCGCATATAAGATACACGAGTAGTGACCTTCAATAATCGGTAAGTATGTTTGATGATTGATGATTGATGACTATGATTGCTTAGTGTATGTACACAATGATTATGAGTGGCTTAATGTTTACTATAATGAAATTATTATGCTTGAATGTGTTAGGAATATTATAAGAATGGACTTTGACTATATGTGATTACATTTGAGAGTGTTATGCTCATGTTATATGGTAGCGAGTAGGAGATCTCACTCTTATTGGCATGATGATGCTAAAGTAAGCACTTAGGTAACTATATTAGAGAACATATCACTGGACTTGACTCACTATTAGAACTTATTTTGTTTAGTCTATAAGAATCTCATATGAGATAGGTACAACTGGTCCTTAGACTTGAAGTAATCAAGGTTATCTCATTGGAGAATTTATGTACTTGATATTCGTTTTGATGGAACCAATAAAAGGGTTGCACATGGGTGATTTGTTGGGTACACTAGAAATCTAATGGAGGTAGGTGAATGAGTAAGATATGATATGTCATTCCTTATACATTAAAGGAGTTATCACATTACACTTCGATAAATATTTACTTAAGAAATCTATGGCCATAGTAGGAGTACACCAATAGAGCATAGTTGGTATACACTAAGAGCTAAAGTAGTTGAGAATAAAAAAAAAACTTAGGTGATCATAATCGAACAAGACTAATAACCAAGTTTGATATGACATTATGATAAGTTGATATGAGACCAAATTTTATGGTAACCACACTCGTAAAAAGTAATTACGAATTAATTAATTCTCCTAGAGAATTGGGTAGTCATGATCCCTTGCTAGAGACTAATCTTGACTTATGTATAAAAGATGTGTTTTTTACTCTTGATACATTACCAATATATCTTAGAGCCTATTGAGTCACATATATAAGTTTAAGCATTCATATGATGAAAGATAAGCAAAGATGTTGGAAAAAGTTTCCAATTATGAAAGTTTCCTATTTTGGAAAGGGTTTCTAAAAATGAAAAGTTTTTTAAAATGGAAAGTTTCTTATTTTAGAAATCAATTTCCTAATTTGGAAGTTAGTTTTAAATGTGGAAGCAAATAATCTAAAATTGAGACTAGTTTCCCAATTTAGGTTTAAGGTTAATTTAAGAAATTGATTCCTAGTGTGGACCTCCTAAAATTATCTAACTTAATTTATTTGGATAGTCAAAATTAATTAATTAGGCGAAAACGATTTTGGACCAACAAGTTTAATTAAAAGCTTGAAAGATATTTTGGTGGGAGCATAAACTTGAATCTTATCGGATAAGGATAAATGTTTCATATATAAAGATCAAAGAGCCACATGCAAAATAACTCTTAATCCTTAGAGGATTAGGAAGCAATAACCAAGAGTTAAATTAGGACTAGTTATCGCCCTTTCGATCCTTGGAGGACAAGGAAGCCTCTCCCCTATATATATGGGAGAGAGATGTGGCGAACATGATTCTATAGAAAAGAGAAAAATTCAGCATAAAGAAAAAAATGGAAAAAATAATTTTCTCCTAAAATCCTAACATGCTACCTCCTCTCTCTCTTTAGGTTATCACAAAATTATCCTGATTAGATTTCTATAGGAAACACAAAACAAGTCTAAAAAGGTAAAGCTAGCACTTTATCAATTTTAAGTGCTTCTTGTGTGGATACTTAGACCGGGTGGATTATCAATAGAGGTCGGACACGTAGATGACTCCTTTTTGTGAAGGTTTAAATCTATGCTATAAGTGATAATTCTCAGTTAAAGCTTTAATTAATGAATATATGGTTAGTTGATTCAATAACATGATCTTGAGCCATTTAGATAGAGAAAATTGTTTTTTATTCCACACCTCTATAGGATGCATGATCCTTCAATTGATATAGAGTCTCTGTTGAATCTTTGATTGCATATTTTTTAATTATGATTAACTCCATGAATTAGGCATTCTTGATTATAAATCTTATGTTTTTAGTATTTTATATGAACTTAAAATTGAAATTTGGGTTAAAATTCGGTGGGAGCATGCAAGGTTGATGTTGGACATTGGTGCTCATATGTATGAACATCTTTAGGCGGTCGGGCACATGTGCAAGGCCACAAGATAGGCAATTGTACACCAAGCTACTTACCATGGAAAGGCACGCATGAGCACGCTAAGCTGAAGGCTTGGTCATCGAAGCCCATGGGCCACTTGAGGCCTAAAAAACCCATGGGCCCAAAAGTTTTAAAATTAAAATTTAGAGAAATTTTAATAAATTTATAAAATAACCAAAACATAGATTTATGATAACGACTTGAATGAAATTTTGTTTCATTAGTATGTCATATATCAATGTGATTAAAGTATGAATGAATGATATGAATAAGTGGACCTAGTTATATCCATCTCATATGAGATTCCCATAGACTAAACGAACTAGGTTCTCATTACGAGTCAAGTCCGAGTGATATGTTCTCTAACATTAATCACATAAATGCTTGCTTAGGCATCATTATGCCAATTGGTGTGAGAACTTCTACTATTATCTTATAGCACTAGCATAACACTTACAAGTCTTACCAAATATAGTCAATATCCATTCTTAAGAATGTTAGGACTTGAGACATTTAGTGATATCATTTAAGTGCATTAATTTTTATCTCATATATTTTGATCAATCATTAATGCAATGCATATCATATGGATTTTTATCTAATTATATTCAAAGTATAAACAATAAGAGTTAACGAAATATTTTTTTTACTAATAAAATAAAGAATGTAATATTACGATAAGTTAAACCAACCAAAGAAGATTGGATCTTGGGCACCTATGCTAACACCAACCTTTCTAGGCTAAGTTTGTATGATTCACTAACTTGAACTAGATGATTATTGGTACTTGTGTGCAACATAGATTGTTGTTGATAATCAACCAATAATATATTTTTGTCTTTTTCTACCTCATTTGTCTTTTTTTAGTTGTAATAAGTCTTTTTTTAAGCTCATCACAATCCTTGAATTGCTTTTTGGACTCATATAGTCTTTGAGTACCTAGTAGCATGTTGAATGCTCCAAATTAATCAAATAGTTCCTTACTAAACCTAATTACTATACTATATCTAGGATGAGTAAAGGTCAATCCCATAAAGAATGACTCAACTAACAATTATAATTTGATTATATTAAAAAAAAATAGAAATCAATTTGATTCCTAATGAACAAGAAATAGTAAAAGAGGAGGGGTTAGATTTATTATTAACTAATTCAATACTTAAAATTGAATAAAAAAAATTTGATGGAAGATTATCAATTTTAAAATATTAGTTCTTGGTTAATTTCCACCCATACATGCAATGGACATAAACAATTGTAATTTTATTCTACCTTAATTAATGAAGTTTTTGATCCTAGCCATCAAGAAAATTTATTAACACGATTTTCCCCTTAGATTATCACTATTGAAATAAGCTTTTTAGTTAGATCCTAACCTTTGAACTCTAGAGAGTAAGATCATTATGTTTAATTTAAGATAGCTTTATGAAAAATGAAAATAGATCAATCTAAATAGCAATCATATAAGTTTGGATAATTTAGCTTAAGGTATGTAATTCACTATAAAAGAATAAAAACTTATCCATAATCATGTATTACCATATGTTACTTGTTGATTAGAAATACAAAGATTATGTATCATAATCTCTAAATCTAACACATTAATTTCAATCCAAATAACTCAGCAAGCCTTTACTAAATTATTTAGATAAAAATCATAAACCAATAATATAGAATTAATTCCTATACAAAAAAAAAGGATATGAAAAACGTTACTAATAATTAATTACATAGATGATATCAATTTGGGCTTCAAAATCCCCTTAAATTGAAAACAAGAAACTTAACCGAGACATGTTGATGAAGAATGTAGGAAAAAAAAAGAATTTCTATCCAAAAACGTATGCTTTGAAGGATCATGCATCCTATGGAGGTGCAAAATATAACAAAATTTTCTCTATCTAAAGGGCCCATAATTTTGTCATGGAATCAACTAATTATATATTCATGAATTAAAGTTTTAAATAAAGAATTACCTCTTATAGTGAAGATTTGAACTTTCATAGGAAAGAGTTATATAAGTATTCGGGCTCTATCGATAATCCATGTAGTCCAAGCGCCCATAAAAGAAGCACTCAAAATTGGTAGAGTGCTAGCTCCTTTTTTCTGACTTCTTTAATGTTTCTTATGAAAATCGAATCGGGGTAATTTTACGACAACCTAAAGAAAAGAGGAAAGTGTTGTGTGTTAGGGTTTTTAAGAGAAAACTATTTTTTCCTTCTATTTTTCTCAATGTCATGTGCCGTATAATATTTTTCCTTTGTGCCATTTTCTCTCCCCTAAAAATCACAAACTTGCCACACCTCTCTTCCATATTTATAGGAGAGACTTCCTCATCCTCTAAGAGCGAGGGGAGGTGGAAATTAGTCTAAATTGGGCTCTTGGTTGTTGCTCCATAATCCTACAAGGATTAGGAATTATTAAACATGTGGGCTTTTAATCTTTATCTTCAAAACATTCATCCTTATCCAATAAGGTTTATGTTTATACTCCAACCAAAAATCTTTTAGGCTTTTAGTTAAACCTATTGGCCTAAAATCATTTTGGCACAATTAATTAATTTGGACTATCAAAATAAATTACATTAGATAATTTTAGGTGATCCACATTAGGAAGCGAAGGATCATGCTTGCTATGGAGGTGCATAATAATAAAACAAATTCCTCCATCTAAAGGGCCTAAGATCATGCAAGTGAATCAACTAACCATATATTCATGAATTAAAGTGATGAATAAAAAACTTACCTCTTGTAGTGTAAATATAAACCTTTATTAAAAAGAGTCATCCAAGTGTAGCCTCTATTGATAATCGACACAATCCAAGTACCCACAAAAGAAGCACTAAAAATTGATAGAGTGCTAGCTACACATTTTTAGAGTTATTTAGTGTTTCTTATAGAAATCTAATCGGGCTAATTTTTACGATATCCGAAAAAGAGAGAGAAGGAAAGTTATATACTAAGGTTAGAGAGAAAATAATTTTCTCCTAGATTTTATTTTAAGTTATGTGTCCCTTTTATTTTATGTTTGTCGAATTTGTCCTCTTAGTCTATATATATTTATTACCACACTTATCCTTCAATTTATAGGGGAGAGTTTCCTTGTCATCTAAGGACAAGGAGAGGAGGGAGGCAACTAATCCTTATTAAACTCTAGATTGTTGCTTTCCAAATCCTCCAAGGATTAAGAGTGATTTAACATGTGGGCTTTTAATCTTTATCTATAAAATATTCATCCTTATTCAGTAAGGTTCATGTTTATCCTCCCACAAAGATATCTTTTAGGCTTTTAATTAAACGTATAGACCCAAAACCATTTTAGTCTAATTAATTAATTTGAACTATCAAAATAAATTAAGTTAGATTATTTTAGGTGACCCATATTAGGAAATAATTTTTCAAAATCCTTTTAAACATAAATTAGGAAACTCATTTAGATTTTAGGCTATTTACTTCTAGGTTAGGAACTAGCTTCTAAATTAGGAAAAGCTGATATCTAAAATAGAAAAATTTCAATTTTAGGAAAATTTTATTTTAGAAAACTTTCCCTTTTAGGAATCCTTTCATTTCCAAAAACTTTTTCCAAAATAGAAAACTTTCATAATTGAAAATTTTTTCCAACATGTTTTCTTCTCTTTAATCATGTGAATAATTAAACTTATACATGTGACTCAATAGGTTCCTAGATATATTGACAACGTATCAAGAATAAAAGACACCTCTTTTATCTCTTGATATATAAGTTAAGATTGGCCTATGGCAAGACATCATGACTACTCGATTCTCTAGGAGGATTAATTAATCCATAATTACCTTTCTCGAGGATGATTACCACATAATTTAGTCATCATATCAACTTATCCGAAGGATCATGCATCCTATGGAGGTGTGGAATAAAACAACAAATGTTTCCTTTAAAGAGTAGAAGATCAAGTCTGTTGAATCTACTAACCATACATGCATGAATTAAAATATTAAATAAGGGATTACCTCTTATAGCACATCTTTAAATTCTTTGAAAAAGAAAGAAGCCATCCAAGTACCCATAAAGAAGCGAGTCAAAATTGGTAGAGTGCTAGCTCCATAATTTTTGATTTATATAGTGTTTCCTATAGAAATCTAATCCGGACGATTTTACAACAACCTTAATGGAAGGAGAAAAATGGCATATACGCTTTTATTTACTTTATGCCATATGCCCTATATAGACTTTTCTCTCTTTGCCAAATTTCTTCCCTCTCAATATCTCTTAGCTACCGCAATTCTCTCCCCTAACTCATTGGGGGAGATTTTCCTTATACTCCTAGGTCAAGGACACACTACAAGAAATTTGGCAATTAGCAATGGATTTTAGTGATAGATTTCATTCCATCTCTAATTAGCGATAAATTAATGACACGTTAGCGATCGATTAGAAAATGTTGATGTTTACGACTCATCGGTGATGGATTAGTCAAGAAAACTTAGAGACGAAAATAATTCTATCAACAATTTGCACGGCAAAAAAAAAAAAATGCCACTTTTCACGATGGATTAGCAAGAGATTTTCATCGGTAATTAGCTATGGAAGTAGATCCGTCGTGCATCATTCACTAAAAATGATTGCTTAAGCCAAAGTATAACAAATTAGTGATGGATTCCTAATCCATCACTAATTTGACTTGCAAAATAGTGATGAATTGGAATGCGTTGCTATTTCTAAGGCTTATATAGGGAAAGTATCGCCCAAAAGGACAAAATTCACGATGGATTGGAGAATCCATCATTGATTTAGGAATAAAATAGCGACGGAATCAAATTTTGTTGTTATTTTGGGTAGAATTTTCCCCAAGAAGCAAAAATAGCAATGGAATCCCAATTACGTCGCTAATTGGCGCTTTTGGGAAGGAAAAATTCTCCCAAAATAGCAATGAAATTTGATTTCATCGCTAATTGCCTTATAAATACTCCCTCCCCTTTCATCTTCCCCTATTTGGCTCCCCTCTTCTCCACCAAAAAATCACACTTGCCAGTTAGAGAACCATTACCCACCTCACCCCCACCACCAAGTGACTCCTCAAATCATTCAATAATATGAGATGCATTTTTCTCTCTCAAAATCGGACCGGATCTATGCTCTCTCTCCTTGATCTCTCAAGTAAAACTTTCTCTCTCTAACTTTCATGTTTTTTTTTAAATTAAATAAATGTTATAAATTTCATAAATTAATTTCTTTCTTTGTAAGTTGATTAATTATTTTAATGTTGTTAATTTTTTTGTTATGTTAATTTTGAATAATGTTAAGTTGTATGTGAATTATTAGTGTAAATTTCTTAATTGTTTATTTAATTTTCCTAACTATTCGATTAATTTTATTAAGTGTTTTTTTAAGTTATGTTAAAATTTTTAGGCTAATTTTATGTTAATGTAGAACTAAAAAAGTTTAATTATGTTAATTTTTTAGGTTTAATATTATTAATGTAATTTTTTATGTAATTTAGTTTAGGTTGATTTATAGTTAAATTAATTTTTTAATTTATTAAATTTAGTTTGGAAATTAAAAAAAAAATAGAATAAAAATGTCATTGGAAAATAAACACAAACATTAAAATTTAATAAGCATTTTCTTAATAAATAGAATTTAATAAAAATTTTATTTTTATTAAATAAATTACATTTACTTAAATTTATTATTAAATTAATTAGCACTATAAGAACATGAGCAATTAGCCATGGATTGTTTTTTGTTGCTAATTAGTTACTAAATAGCGACCGATTGGTGACAAAATTGAAAATGCCATAATTTGCGATAGACCTATAATGGATTTGCAACGAACACTTAGCGATGAAAGAAATGCGATCGCTAAAGCACACAATAAAAATCTACATTAATTATAGTGATGGATTAACAAGGGATTTTTACGTCGCTAATTAGCAACGGAATTTATTCCATCGTTAATTGCCCAAATTTTTTAAAAGTTGAGAAAATTGGATGCTCGTTTAAAATTCAAATTAGCAACGAGATACTTATTTTCATCATTAAATTTTTTAAAAGTTGAGAAAATTGGGTTTAGGGTTTAAATTTCAAATTAGCGATGGACACTTATGTTTGTCATCGATTAGTGATGGATTAGCAATAAAATTCTATCGCTAATTGCCTACATTTTTGAAAATTTTAGAAATTAGGTGCTTGTTTAAAATTTAAATTAGCAATAGATTAGAGACGAAATCGTGTCCTTCACTAATCCTAAATCCCTAAAACTTGTCGGCCGTCTCTTTTCCTCATAGTTTTCCCTCTTTTCCCTCTTCTGCTCCTCTTCTTCTTTCCTTCTACTACCCCCACTGACCCTAACCATTGCCCCACTCAACACCATTTTTTTCTTAGCCCACTAATTCCAACGAGGCACTCTTCTCTCCTTAAAAACCATGTTGAAACTACTACAATAGTCTCTCTTCTCCTCCCTCTCTTTTGGTTAGTTCTTTTGTGGCTAAAGCTGAGAAGAGAAAGACTAAATACAACAAGGATATGGCTATTGATAACAAAAGATTACTATAGTTTTTGTTGTTCATAACCTTTTGTTTTTGAAATTGTGCTTTTATGGAGCGAGAATTGTTTAATTGTAGTTTGTTATGGAAATGATTGGTTTTTATTGGGTGATTTTAGGCTAGTGGAAAAACTAATGATGAATCCGACAAGTCAAAATCAAAAGTGAATGATGAGGATAAGGAAGATGAGAGTGATAAGGATGTAGGTTTCATATCAAAATTGGATTCAAACTTCTATTATTTGTTTCGGTTTTTTCCTAGAGTTTTTTGTTAATTATCTTATTTGGTTATTGTTATGCAAGAGGAAGATGGTGATGAATAATCGACTAGAAGGAGTAACTAGGGATATAAGGAATGAAGTATTAGGCAATTTGGTGTAGAAGCTGCTTAGATTGCAATTACTTGTATTTCTATCTCTTAAATAGTAGTTCCTTTTTTAGTAGCTAATTATAAACAAAGGATTAGTTTCGGGATCCGATGCCATGAAGCTCACATGGTGTTATTTACTTATCAAATCTTTTGATGTTCAATGAAGCGAGTAGTTTGGTTTTGAAAAATCATTTAAGTTCTCATCAATTGTGTTGGCTATTTATTTATCCACAACATTTGGACATCAATATAAATAACTAGTCATTCAATCATATGCTCTTATAAGAACTCATGTTTAATATTGAGATAATTAGTAGCAGATTTAGCGATGGAATAGTGATGCATTATTTGGTGTGAAGACAATTGTTCTAGCGACCAATTAGGAAATTTAGAGATTCATGGAAAAAAAAACCATCGCTAAATTAGAAATGAATACTTGTTCATCCAATGCTAGAGTTAGCCACAAGCGTTTTAGCAATGGATTCTTTTTGGTCGCAAATTTGTCGCTAAACGTTTTTTAGCGATCGATTTGCACTTAATAATTCATTGCTAAATGACAGTTTTCTTGTAGTGTAGGAAAATTTAATAAAAATTAATGTAAATTTTAACTTTAATTAATTAATTTAGACTTTAAATAATGTAATTAGATGACATAGAATGAGAAATCACATTTAAAATGAAAAATTGGCTTCAAGTACCTAAATTAAGGTTTAGGTCCAATGAGGCCTAATTTGAAGTTTATGCTTGTAATTGATCAATTAATGCTTAATTGAGTTAATTTAGGTATAATTGAATGAAATTTTATGAAAAATTGATGTTGAAATTAAAAGTAAATGTTTCATTTAGGTTAGGATTATTATTCAACCTAAGGTAGAAAATGTAAAAAAAAAAAAAAACTACATAATGAATCATTGAATCTTATAAAATTAAGTATTTAAGAATTAAAAAATAAAAAAAGTAATCATTCTTCAAACAATTATTTAAAAAATTCTTAAAACAAAATTCACAACTAATTAGAGATAATTACACAACTAATATGTAGGCTTAATATTTATTTAAAATTCATAGGAATGATGATAAGTAATTGTTTGCATTGGTTATGTCATTTTTTGCAGCAATTATAAAAATGAGATCTAATCGACAATGAATGAATTTTAGGTTAGTTAACGGATGGCTAAATGATGATTTTGTTAAAGGTATAGAATAATTTTTAGCTTTTGTTGTTGAGCATATTGAATGTATGGAAGAAACCAAAATTATGTGTCCTTGTAATTTTTACAAGTGTCAAAGCTGAAATTATGAAGAGATTGAAGCTGTAAAATATCATTTATGCCATAAGGGTTTTATGTTGGGATATTGTGATTGGGTACATCATGGAAAATTTTAAACCTATATGGCATTTAAAAATTCTCGGAGTTAGTATGTTTTTGGAAATTATTATGTAGGTACAAGTAGTTTTAGTGAACCCCAAAACCCATATCAAATTATAGTAATGGATACGGTTGGTCCATCATTTGATCCATCTAACACGAGAGGAGGTTCCTAATCCTAACGCAAAAAGCATTTCTATGATATGTTAAATGCATCTCGTAGAGAGATTTGACCTAGTTGTGATGAGCACTTATGATTGTCGAAGTTGTTTAAATGCTAAATCTAAAAGCCGAATATCATTTTCTTGAGAAGCGTTTCAACTAGTTATATAAGTTGATGAAGGAGTTGATGTCGGTTGATAACTCGTATGATAGGCAATTTTTATGAAACAAAGAAGTTGGTTAAGGGGATGGGTTTATCGGTTGAAAAAACGGGTTCATGATTTATTGAAAGGAAGGTAATGAATTAGATAAATGCAAGTTTTTTCAACATCCTTGAAATTAAAGTTCCATTGAGGATTAGGAAGAGGAAAACTTATTATAATTAAGAAAATGTATTACTTCCCACTAACCCACGTCCGTAGTGATTGTATGCATCAAATGTGATAGTTGAACACATGACATGGCATGTTAAACATGGGGGAAATGATGTAGAAGTAATGCATCATCCTTCCGATTCTATTGCTTGGTAAAGTTTCAATCGGATCAATCTTCCGTTTGAAACTGAAAGAACGAATGTTAGATTAGAAGTATGCATTAATGGGTTTCAACCATTTAGTTAATCCGATACACAATATTCTTCATGGTCGGTCATTGTGACTCTATACAATTTACCATCATGGATCCGTATGAAGGAGGAATATGTGTTTCTAACGGTGATTGTTTTGGGTCCAATGAATCTAAAATTTAAGTTGGACATTTACTTACGACCTTTCATATCTAAGCTTATCCAATTATGGGAAGTGGATATGGTGACCTACGATGTGTACTACAAGTAGAATTTTCTATTGAGAGTTGTAGTTATATGGACATGAGTGACTTTCCTGTATATGTGATGTTGTCTAGTTAGAGTAGTGTAGGAAAACAAGTTTGTCCTTACTTGTATGAAAAATTCGGATGCTTTCTCCCTTCCTAATAGAAGGAAGACCTTCCGGTTTAACAACCACCATAAATTTCTTCCTCATGATCATCTATATGGAAGAAATAAGAAAGCATTCACTATTAAAAAAATTATTAAATTTGGCCCTCCTCTAATTCGATTTGGAGCGAAATGTTACATATGATGGAATAGTGGGGGTTGTTGAAGGTGATAGAAGATGGTGTAGATGATCATAATAGTAGAATCTCTCAAATGTATTGATGAAGGAAGTAGAGTATTTTTTAGGATTTGCCTTATTAGAGTACAAACTCATTCGACATAATTTAGATGTCATGCATATTGAGAAAAATATATTTGACAATGTTTTTAACACAATCATGAATGTGGAGTTTTTTTTTAACGGGGTATTTTTAAAACTTATTTACAAAAATAAGGTTATTTTAATCTTATTTATCAAAACAAGGTAGTTTTTTCCATATAGATTAAATCTCCTACACATGTCGGTTTTTTTAATGCTAATAATGAGCCGTTTAACACATCGGTTTTAATTTTTTTCTAAAAAACTATGCTAAGATGGGTAAAATCAAAAAGGATAATTAGGATGATGAATGCTCTGTCATTGGGGACAAGCGCGAGATTGGGTTCATCGATTTTGAGGATGACAAATGTGTTTGCAACTATAATCATGCATATGTCTCCCTCATGTATCCATTCATATCTCTCCCTTATCCATGCATATCCCTTATGCAACCGAGTGTATATCTCTACAAATCCCGGATATATGAAATCATTCTCATCATCTTCAAATCCCGGATTCGAAGAGAAGAGAAAGAGGCACCAACTTGATTTTCAATTAATGTGTACGTAGTGAGGCACATGAATCGATTCCAAAGCTAAATTTGAATAGATGCACAAGAATCTTCTTCTTGGATGTTTGGCTTCGGATAGGGATGTTCAATGAATTCTTATCCTTTCATCAACTAGTGAGGGTTGATTCTTTGAAAGCCTATAAGAAATGACCGCTTGGAAGTCACAACTCGGAAGAGGAAGACTAGCGATGATGAAGACCCAAGAGGAAGATTGGATTACCAAAATTTAACTATTGTTTGTTGATCACTTGGTATGCTGCAAGGATTATAGTTGTAGACACATTTGTCATCCTCAAAATCGATGAACCCGGTCTCGCCCTTGTCCCCAATGATAGAGCATTCATCATCCCAATTATCCTTTCGATTTTACCCATCTTAGCATAGTTTTTTAGAAAAAAAAACTGATGTGTTAAATGGCTCATTATTAGCATTAAAAAAAAACTGACATGTGTAGGAGATTTAATCTATGTGGCAAAAACTATATTGTTTTGATAAATAAGATTAAAAAAACCTTATTTTTTGTAAATAAGTTTTAGAAATACCCTATTTAAAAAACAAAACTCATGAATGTGCCGGGTAAGGCTAATGATAATGCCAACTTTGGAAAGACTTGAAACTTTTTTGTAAGAGTCCGGAATTAGCAAAGGATGATGCATTTAATAAGTATCCTAAAACTACATTTACTCTATCTAAATAATAAAAAGTAAAATTGCTTGAATGAATAAAACAACTCGGGTTTCCTAATGGATATGTGTTCAACTAGCTAGATGTGTTGCTATGTAGCATGACAAACTTTATGGCATGAAAAGACATCATTATCACGTCTTCATGCAGAGGTTACATCCAAATGCATTTTGGGAGTTTTTGTCGAGAAATGTTTGACGGACACCTACGGAGTTTAGTTTGTTCTTTAAGCGAGTTGACTTCTAAGGTGATAAGGGGAAAAGATATGTTGTGACTTAATGATGAGATACCTATCATGTTATCCAAACTAGAGTGTATATTTCTATCCAAGCGTTTTTTACTCTAGGGAACATCTTTCAATCCATCTACCATATGAGGCATCTATTGTCGGACTTGTGCAATATCGATGGATGTATCCATTTGAAAGTTACTACATTCATATAAATATAGAATTAAATAAATTTCTAACTTTTGAAAGTTAAATATTTCATTTTTTAGTTATTTACGAAGCTAAAAAATAATGTTAAGAATAAGGCTAAAGTGGAAGGATCAATATGCAATACATATTTGGTCAAAAAAGCCTCTTTATTTTGCTCGGATTATTTTGAGCCTCATGTCCATACTAGGCATTGATAAGTGCTGCTTAATGTTGACTACTACGATACGGAACATGTCAATGTAGATGCCTACGATTCAACCATGTTTGGATATGCATTTATAAATTTAGTAGAAGTTAATGTATTATTACATTATTTATTTTAATAATAATAAAGAAGTCATTCTATTACTTCTTATATTTTATGTTTATAAATTTAGTAGAATTAGATAGAATTAATTATGATATGCATTTGTAATAGTGATTACTTGAAACATGTGAGACAAACACTAATACATATAAATGATATCATTAAACATCCTAAGTCATAGCATTATCAAGAATGGATATTAACTATATGCGGATAGACTTGTGAGTGCTATGCTCATGCTATATGATAGTAGTAGGAGATCTCACACATATTGGCATTGTGATGCCAAAGTAAGCACCTAGGTGATTTATGTTAGAGAACATATCACCTGGACTTGACTCCCTATGAGAACTCATTTTGTTTTAGTTTATGGGAATCTCATATGAGATGGGCACAAATGGTCCTTAGACTTGAAGTCATCATGGTTGTTTTATTAGAGGACTTATGGACTTTAACACTCATTTCAATGGACCTATTAAAAGGTTGCACATGAGTGATTTATGTAAGAGAACATATCACTGGACTTGACTTGCCAAGAGAACCCATTTTGCTTTAGTCTATGGGAATCTCATACAAGATGGGTACAAATGATCCTTAGACTTGAAGTCATCATAGTTGTCTCATTAAAGGACTTATGCACTTTGACATTCGCAATGATGGACCCATTAAAAGGTTGTACGTGGGTGATTCGTTAGGTGCTCTAGAAATCTAATTAATACAAATGTATGACTAAGATAGGACATGTCATTCCTTGTATGTTAAAGGAGTTATCACATTTCACTTCAATAAATGTTTGCTTGAGAAATTTGGGGTCACGGTAAGAGTGCACCTATAGAGCATATTTGGTTTACTCTAAGAGCTAAGACATTTGAGAATAAAAGAAAATGTGTGTGATCATAATCGAATAAGAATTATAATCAAGTTCAAGATCACACGGTGATAAGTTGACAAAAGGACTGAATTGCATAGTAACCATGCTCATGAAAGTTACGAATGGATTAATTAATCCTCCTAGAAAATTAGGTAACCATAATGGCTTACTAGAGGTCGATCTTGATTTATGCATCAAGAGATAAAAGATGAATCTTTTAATCTTGTTACATTGCTAGCACATCTAGGAGCCTATTGAGTCACACGCATAAGTTTAAGTATTTACATTATAAATAAGAAGCAAAAATATTGAAAAACGTTTCCAATTATGCAAGCTTCCTATTTTTGAAAAGGTTTCTAAAATGAAAAGTTTTCTAAGATTGAAAGTTTCTTAAAAATGAAAAGTTTTAGAAAGTTTCCTAAAATAAAAATTTTTCTAATTTGGAAGTTAGTTTCAATTTTGGAAGTGAATAATCTAAAATGGAAATGAGTTTCATAATTTAGGTTAAAGGATATTTTGAGAAATTAATTCCTAATATGGAGTCGTTTAAAATAATTTAAGATTATTTATTTAGATAATTCAAATAAATTAATTGGGTTTTAGCTCATTAGGTTTAATTAAAAGCCTTAAGATACTTTTGTGGGAGGATAAACGGTAACCTTATTGGATAAGGATGAATTTTTTGAAGATAATCAAAAGTCCATATGTAGAAATAACTCTTCATCCTTAAAGAATAAGGAAGCAACAACCTAGAGTCTTAAAGGGGACTTAATGTCGCCCCTTTCCTTGTCCTTGGAGGATAAGAAAGCTCTCCTATAAATATAAAGGAAAGAGAGAGGTGCGATAACTAAACTAAGTAAAAAGAGCAAAAAAGGAAAAATTCGACCAACTTAAAAACTTACTAGGGGACACGGTAAAGTGAAGAAAAAAGAGGAAAATAGTATTCTCCAAAAACCATAGAACAAACATACTATTTCCTTCTCTTTTAAGATTATTGTAAAATTTCCTAAGATTGATTTTTATAGGAAATACTACACAAATCGGAAAAGGTAAAGCTAGCACGCTATTGATTTTGAGTGCTTCTTTATGGATACTTGAATAGCGTGGATCATCAATAGAGGCCAAACAATTGGACGACTTTTCCGATAAAAGAATTTAGATCTACACTACAAGATGTAATTCTTTATTCATTACCTTAAATTCATTTATATATGGTTAATAGATTCGACGGCTTGATCTTGGCGCCTTAAATGGAGGAATTTGTTTTATTTCACACCTCTATATTATGCATGATCCTTCGGAACAAAGTGACACATTGAAGGGATGTTATCTATATTTAAACAACAAGGTCAACTAATTAGTCGACACACAATACAAAAATTGACACAACTGGAACACAAAGTAGGCTACCAATATATATTATTAAATTATGATGAAGTAAAACCTTACATTGATCGAGTTTATCAAAATTCAAATTCTATATTATACCTATTTTATTACATTTAATAATATTTGCAATATAGTAAAGATTAACTCAATTTTGTTGTTCATTCTCTTCTCGTTAGTGGATTTCTTACCGAAATGCAACTAGATAATCCCTTCATGTTAAAAAATGAGGTCAATGCTCTAATTGAAAATGAGTTTATCTCATAGTTTAATCAATATGTAAGTACTATCATTTTATATATTTAGTTTGTTAATAGCATTAATTAAAAGAGAAATAAGCTTATAGGGGATTTTATATTTAATTTACGGACATAAAAATGCATAAGAAATTTTCATGAAAGACTAGTTATTGAAAGATCACACACAAGGCCCATTGCTTATCGTAAGATCGTAGAACGTTATTTTGTTAATGGTTATAGGTTTTACACACTTGATAGATCTTCAAGAACAAGGTCTTTCAATAGCGGTGTTTGCATGAAAGAAGTAATTACAGTATAATTGAGAGTGACTATTATGGGATACCGATAAAAATAGTTGAAGTAGAGCATCTTGCATTGCCAATCAAGAGAACAATATTGTTCAAATGTGATTAGTTCGATCTTATAGTAGAAGGAACAAGGATTCATCCATAGTACAAACTTGTGAATGTTAACTATAAGAGAATCTTGAACAATTACGAATCATTTGTCTTAGCATCAAAATCAGCTCGGGTGTATTATATGGAGCACCCTAGCTTAAGGCACAAAAATGAAAATTGGTGGGTTATGTGTAAGATCAAAGCTAGGTCTATATTTGACTTCCTTGATTCCTCAACTATCATCCAACAAAATGTTGAACCATTTTAGCAGGATAATTTGGAAATCCAACACGAATTGATAGAGGAAGTCGAGAATGTCACTTTGTTAAATGATCCAAATGGATTGTTTATAGATATATAAGTTAGTGTGGTTGATGATGATAATGATTGTGAAAATGTGTTGAATGATAAAGATGATAACTTAAACAATGCTTATGATAGTTTTAATTAAATTTATATTTCATTTGTTGTATTAATAAGAAATGAGATAATTTTTTTCTCGGTATTAATTTATTATATGCGATTAATAATATCGATTTTTCTACCCCAACTAAATATTCGTTGTGTATTTTGATTGTTTTATACCCATAATAAATGATGTATTTTTATTTAATTACTTATTACTTTAGTCGGATAATATATTTGTTATATTTTGTTTATTTGTTTAATGTTAGATCATACAACGAATGACTCGTGGTAATTGTGGCTTGCATCGTCCCCTCATAGTCATTACCGAATCACATTTTGGTAATTTTGGATGAGCATCATCATCCGATGGTAGTCCACTAGGATCGTCTACTAGTATCGATCTTGGTTCTCCTACGATAAGCCTTCTACGTAGGTCCCATAGCTTTCGTAGTCATGGAGTCGGCACATGTGCATCGGTAGGTGTTTCAACATTAGCACCTAAGGTTCCACCACCAACCTCTAAGAGTGGCCCCTATGCTCGCGTGTCTAACATTCTAGACAATTCTCATAGCTCTTCCGATCGGTAATATATTTCTATCGATCGAGCATAGTATGTAATTATATTATTTTTTTACTTTAATATACAATTTTAATAATTTCTATGTTATTTTAACATTTTTTTCAACATTTTATTATTCGCTAGTTTGACTCTGCCTAGTAGACACTATTCTATAAAGATCTCTAAGATTTTAAGGAATGGGTAGACAAGAGTGGCTCATCCTAGAAGTCTATCACCAAGTCACTAAAGACTTCTACTCTAGTGAATTTTGGATAACATATTATCAATTTTCTTTATAATTATAATAAAAATTTATCATCAACTAAAGTTGTTAATATTAACTTTTTTGTTTGTGTAGAAATTTTTTAACTAGGATATGGATATCAAGGTGCTTGTTGGAGCTATATGGGAGGATGTGGCCAAGAAATGCTATGCTAATTTCATCTACAAGATCGGTAAGATGAGTGACCAACCTATTTATATTAGTGAGGAGGTCCGGGATTCGTGGTGAGCAGATTTTAGGAGACCTAATAGTGTGGCTTGTTCAAAGCAAGCTTTATAAAACCGATTTTCGGAGACCAATGGTCCTAGTGTAGGTCCTTTGAGGCATACAAGAGGCTCCATATCTTCGGAAGAGCATGCCCATCGCTTGGTAAATTTCACTTTTTTTATTTATTATTTACTTATTTAAAAAAAATTAATTTTCTTATCATATTGTACGTAATGAATTTTTTTCCCGATACTAAAATTGGGTTGTCGACCAACGAGTTTTGATTATTCTTGATAACTCACAAGCGATGGGATGGTTCATTCATCGATATGGGCTCCCGATAGACAATGGTAAGTGTTTTTTCAATTAAAATGTTAAATATTAAAAGATAATCAAAATTTTATTTTAATGTTATAATGATGATATCATTATTTTGATTGCGCGAGGCCATGTGAAGTAGTTCATCAATGAGGCATTGTGGCTTAGACGACGGTAAGAATTATGGAGCAAGAAGTTGACGAGAATTCCATATACCTCGAGGTTGCTTGGAGAGAAGAAAAAAGATTTTATGGTATAGGGATTATCTATCATAGCTAAATGGCGGTAGCTCCTCCTCTATGATGTCGTATTACACCCACTCACCTAACTAACAAAAAGTTTCAAAAGGACTATGAGGCTATGAAGGAAGCTATGAAAGGGATGTAGGTGTTACAAAATAAGCTCCAAAGATAAATCTCAAAGCAATGAATCCGGATCTCGGAGTAATGAAGCTAGATCTTAGAGCGAGCATCAAACTATTTATATTATGAAATCTTAGTACAACTCGATGGCATCCTTAGTGATGAGGTTGACATAAAAAATCAAGGTGCTTATATATCCATTGATCAATCGGCAGTCTATCGTTTCTTCCACACAACCTCTAATTCTTCCTTTAGTTGATCCTTCTATTGAGCCCACCACATAGTATCGGGAGGAGGATATGGGATTAGAATAACGGAATGAGTGATAGAACATATTCTATCTTAGTCATCCACCTACCTCGAATAGATTCCTAGTGCCCTTAAAGAATCATGCACGTGCCATCCTTTATCGAGTCCATCAAAACGAGTATCAAAGTGAATAAATTATCTAGTGAGATAATTGTGATGACTCGTAAGTCTAAATACTAGTTACATCCTTCTTATATAAGATTCTCATAGTTAAACCAAATGGGTTTTCATGGCGAGTCAAGTTGAGTGATGTGTTCTCTAATATAAATCACAAAAGTGATTGCTTTGGCATCATCATGCCAATAGGTGTGAGATCTCTAACTATTATCATATAACATGAGCATAACACTCACAAGTCTAACTACATATAGTCAATTTCCATTCTTATTAATGTTATGACTTAGGACATTTAATGATATCATTTATGTGTATTAGTGTTTATCTCACATCATTTGGTCAACCACTAATGCAAATGTATATCATATGGACTTCTATCTCATTATATTCAATCAATAAATATAAATGATAAGAATTAATAAGAAAATTTTTTTATTATAAATAATATAAATAATACAACAATACAATAACTCAAACCCATCCAAACATGGTTGGATGTTGAGCACCTACACTAACACATCCTTGCTTAGATAGGTTTGACATATTGTAATATTGCATTATTTATTTTACTAATAAAAAAAAATTTTTCTATTAATTCTTCTTGTTTATGTTTATGAATAGAATTAGAAAAAATTTCATATGATATGCATTGCATTAATGATTGATTAAAAGATGTAAGATACACATTAATGCACTTAAATGATTCACTACTAAATGATGTCATTAAATGTTTCAAGTCATAGCATTGTTAAGAATGGACATTGACTATATGTGGTAAGACTTATGAGTTTATGCTCATGCTATAAGATAGCAGTAGGAGATCTCACTCCTATTGGCATGGTGATGCCAAAGCAAGCACTTAGGTGATTAGTGTTACAACACATATCACTGGACTTGACTCACTAGGAGAACCCATTTGGTTTAGTCTGTGAGAACTCATATGAGATGGGTACAACTAGTTCTTTGATTGAAAATCATCATAGTTATCTCATTCGAAGATTTATGTACTTTGACATTCATTTTGATGTGCTCAATAAAAGGTTGTATATGTGCTATTCATTGGTTACACTAGGAATCTAATTGAGATAGATGAATGACTAAGATAGGACATATCATTCCTTAAATGTTAATGGAGTTATCACATTCCACTTCAATAAATATATGCTAAGGAATTTGTGCTCACATTAAGAGTACACCAATAGAGCATAGTTGATTTACTCTATGAGCTAAGACATTGAAGAAAACTTATGTGATCATAATTGAACGGACTAATAACCAAGTTTGAGATCACACTTGTGATAAATTAACATAAAGAATAAACTATATGGTAACCATGCTTGTGAAAGGTAATTATAAATTAATTAATCCTTCTAGAGAATTGAGTAGTCATGGCACCTTGGTAGAGGCTAATCTTGATTTATGTATTAAGATATAAAAGAGGTATCTTTTATCTTTGATACATTGCTAATATATCTAGGAGCTCGTTAAGTCACATGCATAACTTTAAGCATTCAGATAATAAAAGAAAAGAAAAGATTTTTGAAAAGGCTTCTAATTTTAAAAGATTCCTATTTTGGAAAAAGTTTCCTAAAATGAAAATTTTTTAGTTTTAGAAATTAGTTTCCTAATTTGGAAGTTAGTTCTAAATTTGAAAGTAAGTTACCTAAAAGGAAATTAGTTTCCTAATTTTAGTTCAATGGTAATTTGGGAAATAGTTTCCTAACGTGAGCCCCCTAAAAATATTTAACCTAATTTATTTAGATAGTATAAATTACTTTATAATTAACTAGGCTAAATTTTTTTGGCCAATATGTTTAATTTAGATGCTTGTAAGATATTTTGATAGGAGGATAAACATGAACCTTATTCGATAAGGATTAAGGTTTATAAGGATAATATAAAAAAGGCCCACATACATTAAAGCTCGCAATCCATAAAGGACAAGGAAATAAAATCTAAACTCTTTTTTGGACTTATTGCTGCCACTTCTTTATCCTTGGAGAACAAGTAAGACACTCCCTCTAATAAATAAGAGAGTGATTTGGCAAAGAGAGGGTAATTTTAGGGTATACATGGCTTAGAAGAAAAAAATGAGAAAATAGTTTTCTACCTCCCAAAAATATGCCATCTCTCTCCCTCTAAATTAGAGTTGTCACAAAATATCTTTGAATAGATTTTTAAAGAAAAAAATTAAACATGTCGGAAAAAAGATGGAGCTAGCACTCTATAACTTTTAAGTGCTTCTTATATGGATGCTTGGACTACGTGGATTATCGATAGAGGTTAGACAGTTGGATGACTTCTTTTCGAAAAGGTTAAATCTACTCTATAAGAGGTAATCCTTTACTCATGCTTGATCTCTAGAGCCTTAATGGAGATTTTTTTTTTGTTCTATACCTCCATAGAATGCATGATCCTTCACGAGGCTAGTGCTAGACACTAGTGAGTTGGTGCTACGCTAGTGCTTGGGCACTAGCCAATGTGGGCAGAGCCAACCCATGGACCTCCGAGGCTAAAAACCCTATGGGACTAAATGGGCCCAAGGCCCAAAAGTCCAAAGAATTAAAATTTAGAGAAATTTTAATGTTTTTATAAAATTAATAAAACCATAAATTTTTAATAAAATTAAATATGTTTCATTAGTTTATTTTACGTGTATCAATATGGTAGAAGCATGGGTGAATGGTATGGATAAGTCAACCTAGTTTTGGAGAATTTAAGTTTATAATTTTTTGGTTAAATAGGACTCGTGTGTTCAGCCTTCTCTTTTATTCCAATATAGCTCTTCGCATCTTACTCCCCTAACATTGTAGCTCGAGTTTTCTTATTAAAAAATTATAAAAATAGAAGATAGATTAGTAGAATTGATATAAGGAGAAGGAAATAAGAAAATAATACAATCCCGAGGCATATATAATAATTTTTCACCTAGGTTTATAATCCACTAATCTCCTTGTAAGTCAAAGGGATTATCGGTAGAAATCCATTACCATTCATTGATCTTTGAGTCGTGTATAAGATTGAAGCGATTGAACTCTAATATGCATGATTGTGATACAATTGAATTCTAATATGTGTGATAGTAATATGATTAAACTCGTAGCAAGTATGATAAGATTAAAATGATAAGACCATATATTATAAAATCCTTCAAATAATTATCAAGTTATAAACCTTCTAATATTATAAGGAGAGAACTTTCTTGGTCATTATTGACTTATTGAGATAACTCAAGATACGTACATCCTCGAAGGACTCAAATCATTGGCCATGTAACGTCTTGAAACATTTAGGTCCAACTTAAAATGAATTATTAGGTTTGTTGAGATGACACAAGATCTAACAAATTCATAGGTAAAGATTGGTATTCACATAAGTTTTGAAATGATAAGGAGTTGAATACCAATGAGATTAGGAATTGCATTGGATGTAACTAGTAAGGAGTTCCCTACTTAATCCTTTCATATATGATTTGTTGAAATAACTTAAGATTAATGCATGTTTATGGATGGGATCCTAACCCACTAAGAAAAACTAATTAAAAAGTTTTGTTAAGTCCTATATTGAAGGTCATAGAACTTAAAGAAAATAGTGGGAGCAAACATAGAGTTCACTTGTTAATTTATGCTTTCGTTTTTAAAATAAAAATAAATTAACCAAAATGTATCATTTTCTATCCTATCAAGTTATTGCATAGTATGACTGGAAATACATTAATTCGATCGATAACTAATAGAAGTAATACCTTCAATGGCCTAAACTTCTTTGATTGAAAAATGAATTTGAGGAGAGTGCTCCAATATAAGAAGATTCTTTATATGGTAGAGACACCTTTCCCAAATGAGCCTCTTTACGATCAAACTAAAGTTTATATAGTATGGCTCAAACATAAAGATGATGCTATTACCTTTTAGAGAATCATGCTGGCTATTATGACGTTGGAGTATAGGTGTTAACATAAAGGCACAAGCACCTTTGAGATCATAGCAAAAATTAAAAGCTTATTTAAGAAAAATACTAAGCATGAGTGCTATGAGATAGCCAATAAGCTCGTTAGATGAAGGATCCAATGTCAAAAAGCATGGTACTAAGATTATAGGCTATATCAACAAGTTAGTTGAGCTTGAAGTTGAAATGAATATAAAGCTATCCATTAATCAAGTATCACTATCATTCCCCAACTATTTTAGATGATTCATTATGAACTTTAACATGATGCATATGCAAAAGACTTTTAGAGAGTTGTATACTTATTATTAAAGGAAAAGGCATGGTGAAGGGCAAGAAAAAATTTGAGAAAAAAAAAAGAAGCCTTCTCTTGCATCTATAGGAGGGGTAAAAACGTTTGAGTCTAAAAATAACCAAAAAGATGCGATCGCTTTTTTACAACAAGAAAGGGGAATGGCAACACAACTATAAGGAGCACTTAGTAGAGGCATAAAAGAAGAGTTCTACTAGCATTTTAGGTATTTATGTTATTAAAGTTATTTTTTTTACTTTTAATCTCACCTCATGGGTATATGATACTAGATTTGTTGCTCATATTTATACGGACGTGCGGGGGCTTATAGAGAGTAGGAAGATTTCTTTAAGGGAGGTTAACCTATACATTAGCAATAAAGCAAGAGTTGTACTATTAATTGTAGGCATTTATGAGGTAGCACTAATATATGGACTTATGCTTAGACTTAATAACTATTATATCATTTCTTGCTTAGACCAAGATATTTTTTATTTTTCTTTAAGAATAATAGTTTTTATTTTTATAAAGATGATGCTTTATATAAAAATGCTACAATTAATAATGGTTTGTATGTTTTAAACATGAATGCACCTATATATAACATGAATACCAAAAGACTCAAATCAAATGATTTGAATAAAACATATTTATAGCATTATCAACTTGGCCATAGAAATGAGAATCGAATATCCAAACTACATGAAAATATATATCTAGAATCATTTAATTATGAATTTTATGATGTCCGTGAATCTTGTCTACATAGTAGAATGACAAAATCCCTTTTTAGTGAAAAGGAGAAAGGGTCTGTCGATTTGTGAGGCCTTATACATAGTGATGTATGTGGGCCTATATCCACCCAAACTAGAGAAGGACTTGATTATTTCATAACCTTTAGAAATGATAGATCATGCCTTAGTTATGTATATGTAATGAGATAAAAATTTGAAGCATCCGAAAATTTCAAAGAATTTAGTTTTTGAAGTCAAGAAATAAACTAGAAAAGGTATTAGGCACTCCAATCCGATCATAGTGGCGAATATTTAAGTAGTGAATTTTGAATCATTTAAAAGAGAATGAGATTCTCTTCCAATGGACTCCACTTGAAACATCATAAATGAATGGTGTGTTTAAATGGAGGAATAGGTTGGCGTTAGATATAATTCAATCCATGATGAGTCTTCTTAATATTCCTATTTTATTTTGAGGATATGTACTTCTTACTATAACATTTATTTTGAATAGGGCTCTAATTAAAGGATCATACATCCTATAGAGGTACGGAATAAATTTTTTTTTCCTCCATCAAAGGCTTCAAGATCAACCCGTTGAATCAATTAATTATACATACACGAATTAAAATGTGAGTAAAGGATTACCTCCGAAAGCATAGATTTAGCCTTTGTAAAAAAGATCTATCCAAGTGTCTAGCCTCTATTGATAATTTATGTAATCTAAATACTCGGATAACAAGCACTCAAAAGTTATAGAGTGCTAACTCCATCTTTTTCGACTTGTTTAATATTTTCTCTTTAAAAATATATTCAAGAATATTTTATAACAACCCTACGAGAGAAGGAGAGAGATGGCATGTTTTTAGGAAGACAAAACTATTGTCTTCTTTTTTTTCCTTTTGTGTCGTGTATGTTTAGTAAAAAATTCACTCTCCTTGCCATGCCTCTCCTTCTATTTATATGAGGAGTGGTTTAAAGAAGTAGCAGTAACAAGTCCATAAAAGGACTCTAGGTTGTTGCTTCCTTGTCCTCCAAGGATTAGAAGTTGTAATATATATACGGGTTTCTTTTAATCTTGTCTTTATAAAGTTTGATCCTTATCCAATGAGGTTCATATTTATCCTCCCACAAAAATATCTTGGATGCTTTTAAATTAAACCTATTAGCACAAACTCTTTTGACCCTATTAGTTACTACTTAATTTGGACTATCAAAATAAATTAGGTTAGATATTTTTTAGGAGGCCCATATTAAGAAATAATTTTCTAAATTACCCTAAAACCTAAATTAGGAAATTAATTTCCTTTTTGAGTAACTTACCTCTAAATTCGGCACCAACTTCCAAATTAGGAAATTAATTTCTAAAATAGAAAAATTTTCATTTTAGAAAACTTTCCATTTCAAAAAAAAAAAAATTCAAAATAAGAAACATTCCATTTTCGAAAAAATTTTCTAAAATAGGAAACTTTTAAAACTTGGAAAATTTTTCAAAAATCTTTGCTTCTCTTTTATTATGTGAATGCTTAAACTTAAGTGTATGACTCAATAGGCTAAAAAATATGTTTTTAATGTATCAAGAATAAAAGACACTTTTATCTCTTGATACATGAATAAAGATTGGCCTTTAGTAAGACATCATGACTACCCAATTCTCTAGGAGGATTAATTAATTCCTAATTGCCTATCCGAGTATGGTTGCTACACAATTTAGTCCTCATGTCAATTTGTCATAATGTGATCTCGAACTTCATTATTATTCTATTCGATTACGATCACACAAGTATTCTTCAATTTCCAAATATGTTAGCTCTTAGAATAAATCAACTATGCTCTATTGGTGCACTCTTACTATGGCCATAGATTTCTTAAGTAGACATTTGTTGAACAACAATGTGATAACATCTTTATTATACAAGGAATGACATGTCCTATCTTAGTCATCCACCAATCTCTATTAGATTCCTAATGCACTTGAATGAATTGCCCACATGCAAGCCTTTACTTGGGTAAATCAAAATGAGTGTCAAATTATATAAATCCTCCAATAAGATAATTGTGACAACTTCAAGTCAAAAGACTAGTTGTACCTATCTCGTATAAGATTTCTATAGTCTAAACCAAATGGGTTCTTATAACGAGTCAAGTTTAGTGATATTTTCTCTAATATTAATCACCTAAGTGCTTGTTTTGGTGCCGCTATGCCAATAGGTCATAGCACTCACATGTCTGCTCACATATAGTCAATGTCTATTATTGAAATTGCTACGACTTGGTAGATTTAATGATATCATTGAATTGAATTAATGTTTTTCCCATATTTTTTGATCAATCATTAATGCAATGAATATCATGTGAACTTCTATCTTATATCATAAGCATATCACTCATAAGTCTTATCCCACATAGTCATTGTCCATTATTGACAATGCTACTACTAAGGATATTTAATAACATCACTTAAGTACATTAATATTTATCTCACATCTTTCGATCAATCATTAATGTAATGCATATCATATGGACTTTTATTTAATTCCATTCAACAAATATAAATAATAAAAATTACTAGAAAGACTTTTTTTTATTTATGAAATAAATAATGTACTATTATAATGAGTCAAACCTATCCAAGCAAGGTTAGATCTAGGGCACCTACACTAACAATCTCCCACTTACGCTACAGCGAACCAGCCATATCTCTTATGCCCAACAATCATGTAAGGGTCTCATGTTTTAGTTGTCATAAAGGCTTAATCAAGGGGTCGGCTATGTTGTCATCGGTGTGGACCTTTTTATCCTTAATTACCATAACTGATAATCTCTCAAACTAGGTGATAGAATTATAGTACATGCTTGGATAGTTGATGAAACCTTGGTTCCTTAGCTTGTGCTATAGCTTTGTTGTTGCCATAGTACGATATTATTGGATCAATAATGCTTAGAACCTATGTAGTTGGCCATCAAGCTATTTGACATTAGAAGAAATGATTTCTTTGATTCTTTCATACTAAACCTTTTAGTATCAAGTCAATATATCTTTTTGGGAGATCCATCACATTCTAAGTGATCTATCTCTATAGATCTTGATTTTTAGAATTTAGGCTGCCCACCCATGTCCTTCATAGAGATATTCTTGAAAACCTAATCTTTTATAGGTTGTAACATGATAATGTTATGGCCAAGAAGTAGTTTCTTTGTATTGATGTAGAATAATAAAGACTAATAAGCTCCCACTAGCCTTTTGTAAACATAAGGTTAATCTTCGTTCTTCATGAAAGAGTCAAACTCCGAGATTATTTCACCAAAATCATGATTCTAATTCCTAAAGGCATACTCAAGTCTATAAATGGAGCTTTGCATTTTTATAAATCTTATTTGTATGTTCTTCGGTGATAGAACCATCAAGGTGTGTCATCTATGTATTCTTTTTCATTTTCCATTTCTATAAGTCAACATCTAACATTCATTCTCCATTTCTATAAGTCAACATCTAACATCCATTTCATAAGTATTAGCTTCGTCATCCTCTTTAAGGTACACATCATCATGTGTTAAGACAAAACGATTATATCTTTTATCTTTTGACAAAATCGTTTTAGACTTATAAATTTCTTGTGTATTTATTTGTAGGATAGTTACAATATTTTGTAATCTATCTACTTGGAGTTCTAATAGTGAAGTTTCAATTTTTGATTCTACTTAAATCTCATTGACTTCAAATTCCTTCATAAGAAATATAGCATTCCTAGTCATGAACAACACTTTATTCTAATTGTAGAAAAATAATATCCATTTGTTTTTTTTTTTTTGGATATCTTATGAATTTTCACTTTGTTGATTTAGGCTTTAGCTTATCTTTATCCAAACGTTTGACATATGTTTCTTAGCTTTAAATCTTAAAAAAAGATAAATTCACTTTTTTTTTCCATATCTCATATAAAGTCCGATCAATAAACTTAGTGGAACCCTATTCAAGGCAAAGGTTACGATAAATAGTGCTCATCCCAAAATGAATAAGGATATTAATACTATTTAACATGGACCAAACTATACCTAACATGTGGTGTCCATTGATAGGGAATCTCATTCTTTTCTAGGTGATCCAAAATTCATTGCTTAAGTATTCATCATTTGATTTAATCAAAATGCCTTAATACTTTTGCTAGTTTGTTCATTGACTTTAAGTCTAAATTCTTTGAACTTTTCATATGTTTTAGACTCGTGTCTTATTTACATAACCAAATTGATATAATATTAACAAAGGTTATGAAAGAATCATGCCCTCCTTTTATGTAGGTGAACATGAACCTAAATATATCTCTATGTGTAAGGCCTAACTAATTAGTAACACTTTCTCCATTTCCACTGAAAGGAGATTCATGTCTCTTTGCCAAATAAATAACATTGATTAGACATTATCAAATTATTATAGGTATCCATTCATAAGTAGATTGGATAGTAGATTCTCATTTATATGGCTATGTTGGCAATGTATTTCATATAGATTATTTGAGTCTTTTAGCATTTATGTTATATATATATATATATATGTATATATATATAAGTCACAATATGTTTAAAACATACAAAACATTTCCATATAAAACTTCATGTTTAAAAAGAATAACCATTATTCTAAAATAAAATGAAAACATGATCCAAACAATAAACAAAAATAATATCCTTAGTTTATACTAGGAGTAACAATAATAATCACCGAGCATTAGCATAAGCAAATATGGTAGTGCTAGCTTATAAGTGCCTATAACTAATGGTTCGAAGCTATTGGGCAACAATTATAATACTAGGTTAATGAATAATTTAGCAACCTATCGATATAGCCTATTATCTTAGTGACATACTTTTCAATATTGGATCCTCTACCCATTGTAACTCTAAATAGTTTTCTTGCATTCTCATAGAGGTTTTGCCTAGTATTCTCTTCAAACAAGCTCTTAAGCTTTGCTATGATATCAATGGCATTTGTGCCTTTATGTTGGTGCCTATGCTCCAACATCATAGCAACCAATATGACACTTTGAGAGATGATCACATCATTCTTATGTTTTACCTATGCTATATAAGCTTCGACTTGATCCTAAAAAGGATTATCTTGGAGAGGTTTCTTTATCGTATAGAGAATTTTCTCATCGTTGGTGGACTATCCTCATATTCATTTCCTAATCGAGGAAGTTTATGCCATTTAAGGCATTATATCCATCAATGATTGATCATATCAATGTGTTACTAGTCATACTGTGCAATCCGACTAGATAGAAAAATATATGATTTAGTTTATTGAATTGTACAAATAAATAAAAAAGCATAAATCAAATAAGTAAAATCTATGTTCATTCTTACTATTTCTTCAAGTTCTATAACCTTCGGTATATGACTTAAGAAAACTTTTTGATTTTTTCCTTAGGGTGTTTAGGATCCCATCCTCTAACATGCATTAACCTTGAGTTGTCTCAATAAGTCATACATGAAAGATTAGGTAGTTAACTCCTTACTAATTATATCCAATGCAATTTCTAATCCCATTGGCATGATAACTCTTTGTCATCTCACATCCTATATAAATATCAATCTTTACCTATAAATTTATTAAACCTTACGTTATCCGAACAAACCTAATAACTCATTTCAAGTTAGACCCAAATGTTTAGGGACATCACATGACCCATGATTTGATTCCTTCAAAGAAGAAGTGACTTTGAGTTATCTCAACAAGCCAACAATGACCGAGAGAGTTTTATCCTCACAATGTTAGAAGTCAATCAACTTGATATTTAATTTGGAGGATTTAATATGGTGGGCCTTATGCTAGCATATATACTAGTCATCAATCACATTAGTACTATCATGCATACTATCAATCACTTAATTTAAACGGATACGTCTTATGTATGACTCAAAGACTAATGAATGGTAATAGATTTTTACTACTAGCCCCCTCAAGCTATAAGAAGACTAATGGGTCAAATACCTAGGTTAATTCTTTAAGATTGTCTTCTCTTCTTTGTTTTTACTCTTGCATCTATTAAAATATCATATCATCTACTTTTATATTTATTTGAGTAAGAAACCTTGAGTTACACTCAAGAAGAGTAAGATGAGAAGAGAAATACATAATAATGATAGAGAAGGTTGGACATATTGACCCTATTTAACTAAAAATTACAAACATACATTCCCATAAACTAGTTTGACTCATTCATACAATTCACCCATTCTTCTCTTCTTGGTTTCTTTTCATTGTATCGATTATATTATCCTGTCATCTACTTTTACATTTATTTGGATAAGAAAATTTGACCAACATTCGAGGGGAGTAAGATGAAAAGAGAAATACATCAAAATGATAGATCGGACAAGGCACACGGGTCCAATTTAACTAAAAATTACAAACATCCATTCTCATAACTTAGGTCGACTCATCTATATCATTCACTCATACTTTAATCACATTGATATAAGGCATACTAATAAAATATATTTCATTTTAATTGTAATCATAAATTTATAATTTGGTCATCTTATAAAATTATTAATATTTTTTAAAATTTTAATTTTAAGACTTTTTGGACCTTGGGTACTATGGGCCTATTGGTTGCCGTACCCTAACCGGCCGGCGTCTAAAATTTGCCAACAACTCGCCTTTGGCCTCGGTATATTCATGCACACCTAGCTTGGTGTTGGCAACTAGCCGGTGCCTCACACTCGGTATAGGCCGAGGTACCTATAGGCTAGTGCCTAGCACTACCCTATCGCCAATTAACTCTGCCATGCTTGCACGCGCCTTGCCTTGCATTAGGCCTTTGGTTCATTTGTGCACTCGGCCTACACAAGCCTTACCCATATGTGCACCTAGTGTGCACTTAACAAACGCAAGGCACATCTAGGCCTAACCTTAGGCCTAGTGTGCGTTAAGTCAACATATGTCATGTCGTACACCTAGTACATGATTAGCTCGACCCGATAGGCTTGGTAAGCATAAGGAATGCCTAGCATGTAGCTCTCTATGCATGTGACTAGCCTTGGTAAAGAGGCTCGACGTGTATAAGGCATGTTTGGCCGGTCATGGAACTAGCATATGACTTGCCTCACCTTAAGGGCCTAGCATGTGTGAGGCATGTCCGGCCTGTCGTATGCCTAACATGTGACTAGCCTAGCTAGAAGGCTTGACATTCGTGAGACATACATGGCCTATCGTATGGCTAGCTCATGATCGGCTTGGTTAAGAGGCTTGGCTTGCATGAGGCATGTCTAGCCTATTGTATACATAGCATGTGTGATAAGCCTTCTAGCCTTGTTGTATGTGTGAGCACCAATGTCCAATATTGGCCTTACATGCCCCACTCCTTTTAAGCCTAAAAATCATATTTAAAACATATATAAAATAAAAAAACATCATATTTCTAATTAGGAATTGATAATTCATGTAGTTAATTATAATTAATAAAGTATAAAAATTATAGATTCAATGAAGGCTCGATACTAATTGAAGGATCATGCATCCTATGAAAGAGCGAATTAAAAAAAACATCCTACATCTAAGACTCCCAACATTAACCTATTGAATCAACTAAACGTACATACATGAATTAAAGCACGAGTAAAGGATTACCTCTTGTAGCACAAATTTAGCCTTTATAGAAAAGAAGTCATCTAAGTGTTTGGCCTCTATCGATAACCCACGTAATCCAAGCACCAACATAAGTTATGCTTAGAAGTTATAGAGTGCTCGTTTCACCTTTCCTTGACTTGTTTAATATTTTTTCTTTAGAAATGTATTCAAGGATATTTTGTAACAACCCTAAGATTGAGGGAGAGAGGTGGCTTGTTTTTAGGAAGAGAAAACTATTTTCTCCATGTTTTTCCTTTTCTCGCCATGTATGCCTAAAAAAAAATTCACTCTCTTTGTTGTACATCTCCTTCTATTTATAAGGGGAGTGGTTCCTTGTCCTTCAAGGAAAAAAAGTAGAAGCAACAAGTTCAAAAAATGATTTTAAGTTATTGCTTTCTAATCCTCCAAGGATTAGGAGTTGTAATACATGTGGGCTCTTCGATCTTATCCTTGTAAAGCTTGATCCTTATCCAATAAGGTTCATGACTATCCTCTCACAAAAATATTTTACAAGCTTTTAAAATAAACCCATTGGCCCAAACTCTTTTGCCTTAATTAATTACTATTTAATTTGGACTATCCAAACAAATTGGGTTAGAAATTTTTTAAAATGCCCAAATTCGAAAATAGTTTTCTAGATTACCCTTAAATCTAAATTAGGAAACTAATTTCCTTTTCAAGTAACTTACTTTTAAATTTGGAATTGACTTTCAAATTATTCAAATCAGGAAATTGATTTCTAAAATTGAAAACTTTACATTTTAGAAAAATTTATATTTTAGGAAACTTTCCATTTCTAGAAACGTTTTCCAAAATAAGAAACTTTTCATTGTTGAAAATTTTTTCGAAAATAAGAAACTTTCAAAACATGGAAGCCTTTTCCAAAATCTTTGCTTTTCTACTACTATGTGAATGTTTAAACATATGTATCTTACTCAATAGATTCTAAGATATGTTGGCAATGTATCAAGAATAAAAGACATCTTTTTTATCTCTTGATACCTAAATCAACATTAGCGTCTAGCAATGCATCATGACTACCTAATTCTCTAAAAGGAATAATTAATTTGTAATTACCTTTCACAAGCATGGTTATCATATAATTCAGCCCTCATGTCAATTTCTAATAGTGTGATCTCAAAATTGGTTATTAATCTATTCGATTATGATCATAAAAGTTTTGTTTGATTCAAAAAATGTCTTATCTCTTAGAGTAAACTAACTATGTTCTATTGGTGTACTCCTATTGTGGCGACAAAGTCCTTGAGCGAGACATTTATTGAAGTGCAATTTGATAACTCCTTCAACATACAAGGAATGACATGTTTTATCGTAGTCATCCACATACCTCTATTATATTCCTAGTGCACCCAACGAATCACCCATATGCAACCCTTTATTAGGTTTATCAAAACGAGTATCAAAATTCATAAATCCTCTAATAAGATAACCATGATGACTTCAAGTTAAAGGACTAGCTATACCCATCTCGTATGAGATTCTCATAGACTAAACCAAATTGGTTCTTGTAGCAAGTCAAGTTGAGTGATATGTTTTCTAACATTAATCACCTTAGTGCTTGCTTTGGCATCACCATGCTAATAAGTGTAAGATCTCTTACTTTTATTTTATAGCATGAACACAACACTCATAAGTCCTATTGCATATTGTCGGTGTCCATTCTTAATAATGTTATGACTTGGGGCATTTAATGATAACATTTAAATGCATAAATATTTATCTCAAATCTTTTAAACTATCATTAATACGATGCATATCATATGGACTTCTATCTAATTTTATTCATTAAATATAAATAATAAAAATTAATAGAAAGGCTTAGATGTAAGGAGAAGAAGGCAAGAGATGAAGACAGATCCTGAAGAATTTGTAATATTTTTTTCACCTATTTATTTGACCCACTAGTCTCCTTGTAGCTCGAGGGGGATTGTATTAGAGATTTATCACCCTTCATCGGTCTTTGTGTCATGTATGAGATGTATGTATTTATATTATACGATTGATGTTAGTATGCATGTTAGGCTAATATGATTATTAGTATACATGCTAGGATGAGACCTACTAAATTGAAATCGTTCAAATAAAATATTAAATTAATTGATTTCCAAAGTTATGTGGAGGGAACTCTCTTGATCATTGTTGGCTTCTTATGAGACCTACTAAATTGAAATCGTTCAAATAAAATATTAAATTAATTGATTTCCAAAGTTATGTGGAGGGAACTCTCTTGATCATTGTTGGCTTCTTATGATAACATAATGTCACTTCTTCCTCAAGAGAAACAAATCATGGGCCATGTGATGTCTTCCAACGATTAGGTCTAACTTGAAATTAGTTATTAGGTTTGTTAAGATAATTCAAGGTCTAATAAACTTGGAGGGAATGATTGGTATTCACATAAGATGTGATATGACGAGGAGTTGTAATGCCAATGTGATTAGGAATTACACTCGGATACAATTGATAAAGAGTTACCTACCTAATCCTTCATGTATGACTTATTTAGGTAACTTAAGATTAATGAATACTAGAGCATGGGATCCTAACCCACTACGAAAAATGAATCAAAAATTTTTCTCGAGTCGAATATTGAAGGTTATAGAACTTGAAGAAAATAGTGAGAGCGAACATAGATTTTATTTCTTTAATTTATACTTTTTTTATTTTATGTAATTCAATTAACCAAACCGTACGTTTTTCTATCCCGTCGATTTACGAGTATAACTAGCAACACATCAATATGATCAATCATTGATGGAAATAATTCCTTCAATGGAATTAACTTCCTCGACTTGAAAATAAATTTGATGATAGTCCTCTAACATGAGAAAAGTCTCTATACAATAGAGAAACCTCTCTCAACTAAGCCTCCTAATGATCAAGTCGAAGCTCATTCATCATGGATCAAACATAGGGATGATACGATCATCTCTCAAAGTATCATGCTGGCTACTATAAAGTTGGAGCATAGGTGCCAATATAAAGGCACAAATGCCTTTGATATTAGAGTAATGCTTAGAAGCTTGTTTGAGGAGAATACTAGGCATGGACGTCATGAGATAGCGAGGAAGCTCTTTAGAGCTAGAATGGATAAGGGATCTAATGTCAAAAAATACATTATTAAAAGGATAGGCTATATCGATAGGCTAACCAAGCTTAAAGTTAGAATTGATGCGGAATTATCTATTGACCTAGTATTGCAATCATTATCCAATAGCTTTGGATAGTTCATCATAAATTTTAACATGATGCACATGCAAAAGACTCTTAGAGAGTTTTCCATGCTTAGAGAAGCTTAGCTTGAAATTAATAAGAAGAATAAAATTTTTGTACTTCTTATTAATTAGCGAAAAGGTAGGGTAAAGGGTTAGAAAAAGCCCAAACAAAAGAAGAAGAAGTCTTCAACTGCACCTACTAGAAGGTTGAAAAAACTCGAGGCTCGTAATAACCCAAAGGATGCGGTCTCGCTTTCATTGTAACAAAAAATGATGTTAGAAATGCAATTACGAGTACCTAGAAGAAGTCAAGAAGAAGACATTTATAACCACCTTAGGTATTTATATTATTAAAGCTAATTTTCTTATTTCTAGTTCCACCCCATGAGTATATGATACTATATGTGGTGCTCACTTTTTTGAAATGTACAAAAGCTTAGAAAAGGAAAATAGATAGCTTCAAAAGAAATGACCTACACAACAATAATGTATTAAAAGTTTGATCATTAATTATAGGCATTTAGGAGCTAGCACTACTATATAGACTTGTGCTAAGACTTAATTATTATTATTATTTTAGTAGAGACTAAAGATGTTATTTTTATTTCTTATTTGGATCAAGCATTTGATTTTAAGAATATGGTTATTTTTAAGGATAAGTTTTTATATGAAAATGTCCCGATTGATAATAGTTATATGTTTTTAACATAACTCCCATATATGTAATGTAAGTACTAAAAAAAACACTCAAATGATTTAAATAATACATATATATGGCAACATCAACTTTGCCATATAAACAAGAATCTAATATCCAATCTACTTAAAATGGAGACATAGAATCATTTGATGATGTCTCGGTGAATTTGTTTACTTAGCAAAGAAAGATGAATCCCTTTTTAGTAAAAAAGGAGAAAGTGCTAATCAATAGTTTGGCTTTACACATAGAGATGTATTCGGGACAATGTTTACCCATGTAAGAGGAGGACATGATTGTTTCACAATCTTTATTGCTAATAAATCACGTTTTGGTTATGTAAAAAGACACAAATATAAAGCATTTGACAAGTTCAAAAAATTTTGATCTAAAGTCAAGAAATAAACAAGGAAAAGTGTTAAGGCATTTTTTGAAGAAATCGAGGTGATGATACTTAAGCAATGAATTTTAGATCACCTAAAAGAGAATGAGATTCTCCATCAATAGACACCATATGTTAGACATGGTCCATAATAAGTTGAAATTTATATCCCCATCTAAATTTGGAAAAATAACTCCTTATTACAACCTTTATTTCGAATAGGCTTCCAATCAAGTCTATTTGATTAGACTTCATATGAGATATGGAAAGTATTAGTGTAGGTGCATAAGATCTAAACCTTTTGGATGTGTTTGACTTATTACATTATTGCATTATTTATATTAATTATAATAAAAAATTCTTTCTATTCATTTTTGTCATTTGTATTTATTCATTGTATAGAATTAGATAAAAGTCTATATGATATGCATTTGCATTATTGATTGATCAAAATATGTGAGACAAGTACCAATGCACATAAATGATATTGTTAAAAAACCCCAATCATAGTATGGTCAAGAATGGACATTAACTACATGTGGTTAGACTTATGAGTGTTATGCTCATGCAATATGATAGCAGATGGGAGATCTCACACCTATTAGCATGATGATGCAAAAGCGAACACTTAGGTGATTTATGTTAAAGAACATATCACTAGACTTGACTCACGATGAGAACCCATTTAGTTTAGTCTTTTGAAATCTCATATGAGATGGGTACAATTGGTTCTTAGATTTGAGGTCATCACGGTTATTTCAATGAAAGATTTATATAATTTAACACTCATTTTGATGGATCGAGTAAAGGGTTGCACATGGGCGATTTCCTTGGTACACTAGGAATCTAATAGAGGTAGGTGAATGATTAAGATCATAAATGTCATTCCTTTTATGCTAAAAGAGTTATCATATTGCACTTTCCATGAATGTCCGCACAAAAAATCTATGGTCACGGTAGGAGTACACCAATAGAGTGTAGTTTGTCTACTCTAAGAGCTAAGACATTTGAGAATCAAAGAAATCTTATGTGGTCATAATCGAATAAGACTAATAACCAAGTTCGAGATCATACTCGTGATAAGTTAACATGAGGATTAAGTTATATGGTAACTATGCTCATAAAAGGTAATAACAAATTAGTTAATCCTCTTAGAGAATTACGTAGTCATGATGCCTTACTAAAGGCCAATTTTGACTTAAGTATCTACGAGATAAAAGAGGTGTCTTTTGTTCTTAATACATTGTCAACATATCTAAGAGCCTATTGAGTCACATGCATGAGTTTAAGCATTCACATGATTAAAGAGAAGTAAAAGTTTTGGAAAAGGTTTCCAATTATGAAAGTTTCCTATTTTAGAAACGATTTTAGAAAATAGAAAGTTTCCTAAAATAGAAAGTTTTCTATTTTAGAAATCGGTTTCGCAATTTGAAAGTTAATTCCAAATTTAGAATTAAATAGCCTAAAATATAAATGCGTTTTCTAATTTAGGTTAAAAGGTATTTTGAAAAATTATTTCTCAATGTGGGCCATTCAAAATTATCTAAGTTTATTTATTTGGATAGTTCAAATTTATTAATTAGGCTAAAATGGTTTTGGGCCAATTGGTTTAATTAAAAACCCGAAGATATTTTGATGGGAGGATAAACATAAACCTTATTAGATAAGGATGAATGTTTTAAAGATAAAGTGAAGGATCATGCATCCTATGGAGGTGCGGAATAAATAAAAAATTTCCTCCATACAAGGCCCTAATATCAAGCCGTTGAATCTACTAACAATACATATATGAATTATAAGCTATAAGTAAATGATTACCTATTATGATGTAGATCTAAACTCTTTTCCAACAAATTTTGTTAGGTGTTCAGTCTCTATTGATGATCCATGCAACCCAAGTATCCATAAAGAAGCACTCGGAATTAATGGGGTGCTAGCTCCACCTTTTTCCGATTTTGTATTTCCTCTAGAAATCAATCTTGAACAACTCTTGTGACAACCTTAAAAGAGAAGGAAAGAATATTCTTGCTAGAGTTTAGGGAAAAACTATTTTCTCTCTTGGTCATGAGCCCTAGGTGATCTTAGGGCTAGCTGAATTTTCTCTCTTTTTTCCTTTCTTATTTTGTTGTCGAGATTTCTCTCTCTCATATATTTATAGGAGAGTTTCCTTATGCTCCTAGGACAATGAGGGTGGTGGCTATGAGTTCATAAAGGACTTTAGGTTGTTGTTTTCGTATGCTCCAAAGATGAGGAGTTATTTTATATGTGGACTATTTGATTATTAACTTTAAAACATTCAACCTTATCCAATAAGATTGATATTTATCTTTAAATTTATTCAACCTTATCCAATAAAGTTGATGTTTATGCTCTCGTAAAAATTATCTTTAAGGTTTTTAATTAAATCTAATGGGCCAAAACTATTTTAGCCAATTAATTTATTTGGACTATCCAAATAAATATTCTTAGGTTATTTTGACGGGTCCACATTAGAAAACAATTTCTCAAAATACTCTTTAACCTAAATTAGGAAACTCCTTTCCTTTTAGGTTATTTATTTCCAAATTTAAAACTAACTTCTAAATTAGGAAACCAATTTCTAAAATTGGAAACTTTTCATTTTTGAGAAGTTTCTATTTTTGAAAACTTTTCATTTTGGAAATTGTTTCCAAAATAGAAAATTTTTTCCAATATCTTTGCTTCTCATTCATAATATGAATACTTAAACTTATGCGTATGACTCAATAGACTCCTAGATATGTTGGCAATGTATCAAGAATAAAAGACTATTCTTTAATCTCTTGATACATAAATCGAGATTGGCCTCTAAGCAAGGCATCATGATTACCCAATTCTCTTAGATGATTAGTTAATCCATTATTACCTTTCACGAGCATGGTTACTATAAAATTCAATCCTCATGTCAACTTATCACGGTGTGATATCGAACTTGGTTTTTGGTTTTGTTCGATTATGATCACATAAGTTTTCTTTGATTTTTAAATGTCTTAGCTCTTAGTGTAAATCAAATATACTCTATTGGTGTACTCCTACTATAGCCTTAGATTTCTTGAGCGAGATATTTATCAAAGTGCAACATGATAACTCCTTTAGCATACAAGGAATGATATGTCCTATCTTAGGCATACACCTACCTTCATTAAATTCTTAGTGCACCCAATGAATCGCCCACCTATAACCCATTAATGTGTCCATCGAAATAAGTGTCAAAGTGCATAAGTCCTCCAATGAGATAATCATGATGAGTTCAAGTCTAAGGACCATTTGTACCCATCTCGTATGAGATTCCCATATACTAAAACCAAATGGGTTCTCATGACGAGTCAAGTCCAATTACATGTCCTCTAACATAAATCACCTAAGCACTTGCTTTGGCATCACTATGCTAATAGGTGTGAGATCTCCTACTCGCTATCATATAACATAAGCATAGCACTCATAAGTCTATTCGTATTTGTCAATGTCCATTCTTGACAATGCTACGACTTGTGACATTTAATAATATCATTTATGTGCATTAATGTTTGTCTCATATCTTTCAATCAATCACTATTGCAAATGCATATCATAAAGACTTCTATCTAATTCTACCGAACATGTAAACAAAAGAATTGATAGAATGACTTCTTTATTATGATCAAAATAAATAATACAATGATACATCAACTCAAGCTCATCTAAATATGGTTGGATCTTGGGCACCTACGCTAACAATCTCCCACTTGCACTTGAGCCAATCGGTTATGTCCCTTAATCCCGATGATCGAGTGAGGGACTCATGTTATTTCTATGGCAAAGGCTTAGTCAAAAGGTCTACTATGTTATCATTAATATGGTCCTTTTTTATCCTTTTGTTATCATGACCCTTTTATCTCTATAGTTAAGTGATAACATTGTAGTATTTATTTGGACCGTTGATGAGACCTTGGTTCCTTAGCTTATGCTATGGATCCTTTGTTATCGATCATTAAGTTATATGACATTAGAACAAAACTTTATTTGATTATTCCATACTAAACCTTTTAGTATCATGTCATTTTAACTACCTTGGGAGACTCCTCATATTCCAAGTGATGTATCTCCATAAATCTATACTCTTAGATTGTAGGTTTCTCTCATATGCCATCTTTGGGAAATTTCTTCTAGATTCTTTAATCTTTTGTTTATAACATGATAATATTATAGTCAAGGTGTAATGTTGTATTGAATAACCATGACTTAGTAAGCTCCCACTAGCTTCTTATATGCACAAGATATGTCTTTATTTTAATGAATAATCAAACTCTTTGATCGTTTCATAAAACGTGGACTTATATTCCTAAAGGCCTGCTTAAGTCTATTAGTATACTTTAGCCCTTTCGTAAATCGTATTTGCATGTTCTTGGAAACCATTAGGGTATGTCAACTACACATCCTCTTTATTTTCCTTTTTTAGGAACCAATGTCTATCATTTCTATTTCAAAAGTATTAGCTTTGTCATCCCTTTTAGGAATCACATCGTAATGTGTTAAGATGAAAACATCATATCCTTTTTGTTTTTTTTTTTTTGATGAATTTGTTTTGAACTTTTGAAATTCTTATGTTTTTGTATGTGAGAGAGTTACAACACCTTGTAATCATTCTATTTTAGGATTCCATTATTAAAGTGTTAATTTATAAGTCTACTCAAATCTTATTGAGTTTAAATTTCCTTTCATCTGTTCTAGCATCCAAAAAATTCCTTCCCAAGGAACATAGTGTGCTTAGTAAGGAACAACACTTTTTTCTAGTAGTAAAATATTGACATCCTAATCTTACTTTAAGATATCTCAAAATTTGTCACTTTATTGATTTTAGGCTTTATTTTGTCTTTGTCAAATCCTTTTACATACATTTTATAACCTTAAATCTTAAGAGAATGTTAATTCATTTTTTTTTCCAATATCGGATATGGGATCTATTTCAATAGATTAGAATCCTATTCTTTTCAAAGGTTGCGGTAAGGAGTATTCATTCATAATTAGGGATATTAATTCGACTCATCATGGACTAATCATATCTAACATGCAATGTCCATAGAGAATCTCATTCTTTTTCGGGTGATCTAACATTTTAGCATTTAAGTATTCAGCTCCTCAATCTAATTGAAATGCTTTAAAAAACTTTTGCTAGTTCGTCACATGACTTTTCAAGTCTAAACTTTTAAATATTTTAAATATTTTGGACTTATGTCTTATAACCATAACATGATCCACAATCATTAATGATTATGTGACAAGCATGTTCCCCTCTTCCTTGGATGAACATTTGCCTATGTACATCTCTTTGTATTAGGACTACATTGATTAGTAACTCTTTCTCATTTTCTACTAAAAAGGGATGCATGTCCTTTTGTCAAGTAAACAAGATTTCTTATACAACATCAAATGATTCTAAATATCCTTTTATATAAGTAGGTTGGATATGAGATTCTTGCTTACATGAGTAAGACTTTTTTCTTACTAATTAGTGATTATTTAGATCATTTGAGTCTTCTAGTATGTATGTTATACATTTGGGAGTTATGTTTAAAATATATAATCATTATCAAAATATTTCCAAAAACATTCATCATAAAAAAATAACTATTATTCTTAAAAATGAAATACTTATTCAAATCAAGAAATGAAAAATAAAATGTTAATCTCTACTAAAATAATAATGATTGATTCTTAACACATCCCAATATAGTAGTGCTAGCTCATACATACGTACATCTAATGGTCCAACTCTTTGATCCATTGTTGCTATGTAGATATTCTCCCTTTTAGCTATCTTCCTTCATTTTCTAAGCTCTTATACATTTCAAAAATATAATCACCACATTTAATATCATATACTCATGAGGTGGAATTTAGAAATAAAAGGATTAGCATAAATAACATAAATACCTAAGGTGGTGGTAGAATTTTTCTTTTGCATCCCTTCGGGTAATCCTTGCAGCTGCACTTCTAATGCCCTTTCTTGTTGCAATGAAAGCAAATTACATCCTTTAGGCTATTTTGAGCCTCTACCTTTTTCACTCCTCCAATAGGCGTAGTTGAAGACTTCTTCTTCTTTTTAGGCTTTTTCTTGCTCTTTCATTGTGCCTTTTTCCTTATTAACTAGAATTATAGGATTTTATTCTTTTTGTTAATTTTGGGCTGAGCTTCCCTTATGATGGATAATAACTCTCTAAGAGCCTTTTACATGTGTATCATATTGAAGTTCATGATGAACTATCCAAAGTTATTAGGCAACGATTGCAATACTAGGTCAATGGATAATTTAGCATCCATTATAACTTCAAGTTTGGTCGGTCGATTGATAAGTCCTATCATTTCGGTGACATACTTTTCAATATTGGATCCCTCATACATTTTGGCCCTAAAGAGTTTCCTTGCTATCTCATAGTGCACATGCCTAGTATTCTCCTCAAATAAGCTCTTGAGCTTAACTATGATGTCAAAAGCTTGTGAGCTTCTATGTTGGAACCTATGCTCCAACGTCATAGTAGCAAGCATGACGCTTTGAGTAGTGATCGCATCATCTCTATATTTGATCCATGCTTCATGAGCTTTAGCTTGAACTAAAGGAGGCTCATCTAGAAGAGCTTTCTCTATTGTACAAAGAATTTTCTCATATTGGAGGACTATCATCAAATTCATTTCCTACTTGAGGAAGATTGTGCCATTAAAGGCATTACTTCCATCAATGATTGATTGTATCAATGTGTTACTAGTCATACTGTGCAATCGATAGGATAGAAAAATATACGATTTGGTTAATTAAATTACATAAAACAAAGCATAAATTAAAGAAATAAAATCTATATTTTCTTCTACTATTTTCTTCAAGTTTTATAACCTTCAATATAGTACTTGAGAAAAATTTTTAATTCGTTTTCTTAGTGGGTTACGATCTCATCCTCTAACATGTATTAGCCTTGAGTTATCTTAACAAGCCATACATGAAGGATTAGGTAGGTAACTCCTTACCAATTACATCTAATATAATTCCTAATTCCATTGGTATGAGAACTCTTTGTCTTTGTCACATCTTATGTGAATACCAATCCTTACTTACAAGTTTATTAGACCTTTAGTTATCTCAACAAATCCAATAACTCATTTAAGCTAGATCCATCTGTTCGGGGTCATCTCATGGCCCATGATTTGTTTCCCTCGAGGAAGAAGTGACCTTGAGTTATCTCAATAAGCCAACTGCGACCAAGAGAGTTCCCACCTCATAACGTTGGAAAGCATTTAACTTGATATTTTATCCGAAGGATTTAATAAGGTTGGTCTCATCCTAGCATTCATACCAAACAATAATCACATTATTCCTAATCATGCATGCTAACATTTATCTCATGACATTCATATATCTCATACATGACTCAAAGACTGGTGAATGGTAATGGATTTCTAGTACTAGCCCCCTCAAGCCATAAGGAAACTAGTGGGTTAGTTCCTAGGTGAAAAATTATTACAAATTCTTCATGAATGTCTTCATTTCTTGGTGTCTTCTCTTTGTATCTATTCTAATCCCTATCCACTTCTTTTACATTTATTTGAACTAAGAAATCTCAAGTTACAATCGTAGGGAGTAAGATGAGAAAATAAATACAATAGAGTAATCAAGAAGATAGGACATGTAGGTCCTATTTATAAAAAAAATACCAAGTATTCATAAAACTAGGTCGACTCATCCATATTATTTACCACTTGCTTCAATCATATTAATACATGGCATACTAATCAAACAATTTCATCCATAAAATGATTATAAACCTCTAATTTTAGTCATTTTATAAATTTATTAAAATTTCTCTAAATTTTAATTTTAAAACTTTTTGGGCCTTGGGTCCATTTTGGGCCTATAGGCTTTTAGGCCTCGAGGGTTTAGGGTTTCAAAGCCGAAACCCTCAAGTTCGCGTGCATCTAGCCCCGACCATAGACCTAGCACAAAAGTGCCCGGCCACTAACCTACTCGCGTTGCCCATGCGCCTAGTACACAGGTCGGCGGACCACCGTCGCGCGCCCGATGCAAGGGTTGGGCGGCACCTACCCTACACGCTTCTAGCGATAGGCTGCCACGCATGTGATCGTTGATGTCCAACATCGATCTCGCATGCTCCTACTGATTTTGATCCAAAAGTTTAGTTTCACATTTATATAAAATACCAAAAAATAAAATTTATAATCAAACATAACTAATTCATGTAGTTAATCATAATTAACCAATCATATAATCAAAGATTCAACAGAGGCTCTAATACCAATTGAAGGATCATACATCCTATAGAGGTGCAAAATAAATAAAAATTTTCCTCCATCTAAGGCTCCAAGATCAAGTTGTTGAATCTACTAACCATATATACATGCATTATAAGCTATAAGTAAAGGATTACCTCTTGTGGTGCGGATCTAAACTCTTTTCCAACAAAGTCACCCAAGTGTCCGGCCTTTGTTTATGATCCACATAGTCCAAGTATTCATAAAGAAGCACTTAGAATTAATGAGGTGCTAGCTTCACCTTTTTTTGATTTTGTATTTCCTTTAGAAATCAATCCTGGACAACTTCTGCGACAACCTTAAAAGAGAAGGAAAGAATATTTCTTGCTAGGGTTTAGGAGAAAATTATTTTCTCCTTTATTTTCTCTCTAGGCTATATGCCCTTGGTGATTTTAAGACTGGTCGAATTTTCTCTCTTTTTTCCTTTCTTGTGTTATTTTCGAATTTTCTCTCTCTCATAAATATTTATAAAGAGAGTTTTCTTCTCCTCCAAGGATAAGAAGGGTGGCGGTAACGAGTCCATAAAGGACTCTAGGTTGTTGCTTCCTTATCCTCCATGGATGAGGAGTTATTTTATATATGGATTATTTGATTATTATTTTTAAAACATTCAATGTTATCCAATAAGAATGATGTTTATCTTTAAAAGCATTCAACTTTATCTAATAAGGTTGATTTTTATCCTCTCACAAAAATTATCTTTAAGCTTTTTAATTAAATCTAATGGGCCCAAACTATTTTAGCCCAATTAATTTATTTGTACTATTCAAATAAATATTCTTAGATTATTTTGGCGGGGCCCGCATTAGGAAATAATTTCTCAAACTACCCTTTAACCTAAATTAGGAAACTCCTTTGTTTTTAGGTTCTTTATTTTCAAATTTGAAACTCCTTTAATTAAATCTAAAGGACTCTAATTTGAAAGTTAGTTTCAAATTTGAAAATCGACTTCTAAAATAGGAATCTTTCCATTTTTGAAAACTTTCTATTTTTGGAAGCTTTTCATTTTGGAAACTCTTTCCAAAATGGGGAACTTTTATAATTTGAAACGTTTTTCAATATATTTGCTTCTCGTTTGTAATGTGCATACTTAAACTCAATAAGCTCTAAGATATGTAGGCAATGTATCAAGAATAAAAGACTCCTCTTTAATCTTTTGATACATAAATCAAGATTGGCCTCTAATAAGACATCATAACTACCTAATTCTCTAGGAGGATTAGTTAGTCCATTATTATCTTTCACGAGCATTGTTACCATACAATTCAGTCCTCATGTCAACTTATCATAATTTAATCTTGAACTTAGTTATTAGTCTTATTCAATTATGATCACATAGGTTTTTTTCGATTCTCAAATGTCTTAGCTCTTAGTGTAGACCAACTATGCCCTATTGGTGTACTCTAACTATACCAATAGATTTCTTGAGCGGACATTTATCAAAGTGCAATGTGATAACTCCTTTAGCTTACAAGGAATGACATATCCTATCTTAGTCATACACCTATCTCCATTAGATATCATCGAACGAATCGCCCACTCGTAACCCATTAATAGGTCCATCGAAATGAGTGTCAAAGTGCATAAGTCCTCTAATGAGATAACTATGATGACTTCAAGTCTAAGAACCATTTGTACCCATGTCGTATAAGATTCCCATATACTAAAACCAAATAGGTTCTCATGATGAGTCAATTCGAGTGACATATTCTCCGACATAAATTACCTAAGCGCTTGCTTTGGGATCACCATGTTAATAGGTGTGAGATCTCCTACTCGCTATCATATAGCATGAGCATAGCACTCACAAGTCTATCCATATTTTTCAATATCCATTCTTGATAATGCTACGACTTGAGACATTTAATGATATCATTTATGTGCATTAGTGTTTATCTCACATCTTTGGATCAATCACTATTGCAAATGCATATGATAAGAACTTCTATCTAATTCTATTGAACATCTAAATAAAAGAATTAACATAATGACTTCTTTATTATTATCAAAATAAATAATGTAATGATACATCAACTGAAGTCCATCCATATATGGTTGAATCGTGGGCACCTACACTAACGTAAAGATCAAAAGCCCATATGCTAAAATAACTCCTAATGCTTAGATGATTACAAAGCGACAACTAAGAGTCGAATAAGGACAAGTTACCGCCTTCTCTTCTTGGAGGATAAGGAAACTCTTTCCCTATAAATATGAGGAGAGTTGCAGTAAAGAGGTGATGGGGAAAAGAGAGAGAATTCATTCGACAAAAATAAAATAGGTAATAAGGAACATGACTAAGCAAAATAGAATGGGAAAATAGCTTTCTCTCAACTACTCTAGCATCCTACCCACTTTTTCACTTCTCTAGGGTTGTCATAAAATTGCCCAAATTAGTTTTCTATGAGAAATACTACATAAATTAGAAAAGGTGGAGTTGGCACTCTATTAATTTTGAGTGCTTCTTTGTGATTGCTTGGACTACGTGGATAATCAATAACGAGTTGGATGCTTGGATGGCTCCTTTCTTTGTTAAAGCATTTAGTTCTACACTACAAGCGAGTAATCATTTATTTAATTCTTTATTTCATTCTTGTATGGTTAGTAGATTCAACGACTTGATCTTAGACCCTTTAGATGGAAGAAATTTTTTTTATTTTATTTCGCACCTCCATAGATACATAAGCCTTCGAAAAAGAAAGAAAATGAATTTATATTTTCTAAATGATTTGAGGCTATAAAATATATGTCAAACAGTTTGGAAAAGAAAAGCTAAAGCCTAAATTAATGAAATGTAAATATATGAGATATCAAAACGAAACAAATGGATATTATTTTCCTAATACTATAAGAAATGTTGTCGGTGACTAGGTATGCTATCTTCCTTGAGTAGGAATATATAGATGCTAGCAATAGTGAGAGAAAATTATGAAACAATGAGATTCGAGTAGACTCATAAATTAACAATCTAAGGATTGAACCCCAAATGTAGGTTACAAAATGTTGTAACTATCCATAAACAAAAACATAACTTTATAAGTCTAAAAGGAGTTCATCAAAAGAAAAAAGGATATGATCTTCTTGTCCTAACAAATGGTGATGTGTACCTAAAAGGTGATGATGAATCTAACGAGTAATGAAAAAAAAAATTAGATATTGACTCTAAGAAATGGAAAGCAAAAAAGATATATAGATGACTTACCCTAATGGTTCTAAAGAACATACGGATAAGATTTACAAGATGCAAAGGTCCATTTATGGACTTAAGCATACCTCAAGAAGGAGAATTAATGTTTTGGTGAAATAATAAAAGAGTTTGATATTTTCATAAAAACAAAGATAAACCTTATGTATACAAAAGC